>OY720429.1:86204315-86804315 GCA_963082735.1 Pocota personata
TGCGACAGTTTGTTTTGGAAAACTATTCTTTGGATCTACACTTCACAGTTTTGCTTAGTTACGTCAGAGTTGTGTCTTTTTGTGTTTCTATGTTGTAGTGATGAGGGAATTTAGGGTTGATCTTACCAACATTCGTGGGCTTCGAACGAATTTCTTCGATATGTACGCCCACGCCCATTCCCATAAACCAGCTGTTCTGGCACTAAGCGAAACACAGGTAGTGGAAGAATCTTCTGATTTGAAACTGCCTGGATATAACTTAGTGTCATTATTCTTTCCCCACCGTGGCCTCGCCATTTATGTCCGTAGTGATATTGCTTACCAAGTTCCACCACAGTATGGCCACTGTTCCAACCCGGAATTTAATTTCAAATGGCTAAAATTCACCGTCCGTAAGCAAATAATTCACTACTGCTTTATTTACAGAAGCCCTAGTGCGGACAGCAACTCAACTTTTGATGAATTTGATGCGTTGTCCGATTCCATCACTCGAATTGTCTCCTTGTATCCTCATACTGAAATTGTCATTGCGGGCGATTTCAATATACACAATTCGGATTGGCTTCAACATTCTGGCCAGACAACACCCGAAGGAAGGTATGTTGAACTTTTCGCTGAGGTAAACAATTTGACTCAGCTAGTAAATGAGCCTACACGTATACCGGACATTGAAAGTCATTCCGCCAACACCTTAGACTTGTTTCTTACTTCTCACCCTGATAAATACACCATTGATGTTCTAGCGCCTCTAGGTCGGTCCGACCACAATATCGTATCAGCTAAATTCTCGTACTCTGACCACACAGTTAAAGAAAAAACTCCTAAAAGAAAAGTATGGCAATACGAGAAAGCCAACTGGAGCGGCCTCAATAGCTTCTTTAGGAGTTTTAACTGGTCGCTATGCTTCCTCGATAGCGACGTGGATGCCGCTGCTGATATGATCACTAACACTATCCTCTTAGGTATGAATGACTTTATTCCTAACAGAATAAAGAGCATTAAACCTAAGGAAAACTCGTGGTTTGACCAGAGCTGTAAAGAGGCCATCAGGTTAAAAGAAGTAAGTTTTCGGTCTTATAAAGCCAACAAATCTGAGGAAAACCGAATGAAGTTTAAACAAGCCAGAAAAGACTGCAATGCCCACATTCGACGTGTAAAATTCTTACATGACCAAAAATTGAGGCAAAAAATCCTACAATGTCCCAAAGGTAGTAAAAATTTTTGGTCATTCGTCAAAAATATTAAAAATTCTGCCTCGTCTGCCATCCCCACGCTCATTTACAATGACATTCCAGCTGTCAGCTCCTTAGACAAAGCTAATCTGCTTGCTGCTCACTTTGCAGCGAACTCAACACTGCCAGATAATGCTTCGTCTCCACCTGTATTTGAGAGCGTCCAATTATCCATGGGACAAGTCCACTTTCGCACTCGTACAGTTGCAGGAGTACTCAAAGGTCTTAACATACACAAATCCGCTGGTCCAGATGGTATCTCCCCCATAGTTCTGAAGAGGTGTTCTTCTACGCTGGCAAAACCTCTGCGTAAGCTTTTCTGTCTATCCTACTTTTCAGGGCTCTTTCCGAGTAGATGGAAAACAGCATTTGTCCAGCCCGTCCCCAAAAAAGGCGAATCTTCTTCCCCGTCCAATTACCGACCCATTGCACTTACGTCCCTTCTTTCCAAGGTCATGGAAACGCTGATAAATCGTCAGCTTATGAAATATCTCGATTCACGAAAACTCCTTAATGACCGGCAGTATGGTTTTCGTAGCAACAGGTCCACTGGTGATTTGATGGCATATCTCACCGAGAAGTGGAACCAATCTCTCCATCACTTCGGCGAAACCAAGATGGTTGCGCTTGATATTTCAAAGGCATTTGACAGAGTTTGGCATCAGGCTCTTTTGTCGAAAATGCGTGCATATGGCATCGATGAGTCTCTTCTTCAATGGATTAGAAATTACCTTTCGGGGCGTTCAATACAAGTTGTTTTGGACGGCTTCAAGTCTGTAATTCACCAAATAAATGCTGGTGTTCCCCAAGGCTCTGTTTTGTCTCCGACTCTCTTTCTCATTTTTATAAATGATCTCTTGTCTGCAACTTCTAATCCAATCCATTCCTTCGCTGATGACAGTACCCTCAGTTTTTCATATTCGTTCCCTAACTCACGTCCTTGCTCTTCGGCCGTAGAAGGGGAACGGCAACGTATGTTAAACACATTAAATTCCGACCTGGACAGCATAATTAAATGGGGTTCAACCAACCGCGTGGAATTTAATGCTTCCAAAACACAATGCTGTCTTCTGTCTCTCGAAAGTCTTCGAAAGACTTGCCATTCTCGGTATGTGTATTAATAACCATCTTCGATGGAATGATCACATATTCGAGGTCGCCAAAAATGCTGCAAAATGTCTCGGATTCCTTAAACGGTGCAAGAAATATTTTACCCCGTCTGATCTGGCCTCAATTTATAAGGCATTCATCCGCCCTAAGCTGGAATATAACGCCCATATCTGGTCTGGTGCACCCAAGACCGTTCTGCACATTCTTGATAGGGTACAAAATCGCGCGTTAAAACTCATAGGTGATAGAGACATTGTGAATTCCATTCATTCATTAGAACATCGGAGAAATGTCTCCTGTCTCTCCCTGTTTTATCGTTTTTTCTACAAAAAATGCTCCAGCGAAATAGCCAGTTGCATTCCTCCCCTTCAAAATTTCACCCGCAATACGCGACATGCTTCGAATGCACATCAGTTTTCCCTAAAGCCTAACTTCGGTCGTACTGTTAAATATAGGGATTCGTTTATAAGCCGAACGACACGAATGTGGAATGATCTACCAAGCTCTGTATTTCCCCATCACTACAACCTTCAAACATTTAAAGCCAACGTGCATAGGCTTCTCCTCTGTTCCTCTTCTCCTTGTCCTTAAAAGCCCGTGCCCTGTAACAGTTTAAAGGTATTCATAATCCTTTTGGCGCGCGCGAATTATAAAAAAAAAAAAAAAAAAAAAAGTATCAAAACTAATATACTGTAATATGCGAGCTACGGCTCGAGTAGGTAAAACGACATTCTGTGAAATTTATTTCTTTATTTTCTAGTCTATAGAACAATTCAAGTTCACACTATACTATTCTTCGCAAAGTCTTTTCTTACAAGGTCTCCTCTTTCCTCTCTAATCACTTTATCTCATTTCAATTACTTAATTCACAAATCCAAACTAATTACTTCTTCTTGTTAACTCTCAACGACATTCTGTGAAATTTATTTCTTTATTTTCTAGTCTATAGAACAATTCAAGTTCACACTATACTATTCTTCGCAAAGTCTTTTCTTACAAGGTCTCCTCTTTCCTCTCTAATCACTTTATCTCATTTCAATTACTTAATTCACAAATCCAAACTAATTACTTCTTCTTGTTAACTCTCAACTTTCATTTTATCACAAAATTACAACTTCGCCCATTATCACTTTTCCAATCTCTTCGCCACGGTTCTAAACCAACTGCCCCCTTTCTATCGCCATCTGTCCTTATATTACAGAAGTTTCTGATAGCCAGAAACTTCTAGCAAATTCTTCGACCACTGGAACAAGAAAAATTCTTATGTAATAATTCCAAGATGCCAATCATTTCTTGCAGTTATAATTCTTTCCTATCCGTGATATTATCCGTCTCTTTCGTAGACATGAACTGTGGAGACTTAGCCGCAGACACGAACCTCGAATGAAAAGACACTTTGGAATGGGCTGGAGGAGCGTAGTTATTATCCTACATTATTGTAGCATAATTTTAGGGAATGTTACACTGCCCCCCTCTTAGACTTGTTCATCCCGAACAAGTGCGTCCTCACTTCGGCCTTTGTATCGACTCAGTCGGTCCACATGAACCACTTTCATTTTGGCCCTTGGTCCTCGCTGGATGCGGTAGACAACATCGTTGATGCGGGTTATTATTCTGTAGGGATCCTCCCAGTTCTGCTGCAACTTAGGTGATTTCCCCTTTTGGCGATGGGGATTATACAGCCACACCAGATCTCCTTCCTGGAATCCTGACGTTGTTGCCTTGGCATCATACCTGGTCTTCATGTGGTCGCTCGTCATCTTAATCTGGCTTCTGGTCCTTTGGTGTATGTCCCTAAGCCTTTCCCTAAGGTCCGCCACGTACTCTTCTTCATTTCTGGGCTCATTGGTAGGAGATCCAAATTTCACCTCACTGGGCAAACGAGCTATTCCACCAAATAAGATTTCGAACGGCGTATGTCGAGTAGTGCTATGCACGGCACTTCTATAGGCCATCAAAAACAAGGGAATCTGCCGGTCCCAATCCCGTTGGTAGTCACCTACGACCTTCGAGAGATGTTCGTCCAAAGTCCTATTGAAACGCTCCACCATACCGTCCGACTGTGGATGAAGCGGGGTTGTCCTTGTCTTTTTGATTCCGAGTAGTTGACACATCTCTTGAAAGATTCTTGACTCGAAGTTCCGCCCTTGGTCAGAATGCAATTCCAAGGGCACACCGAATCTGCTAACCCAATTGTAGACGATCTGCTTCGCCACGATCCTGGCTTCCTGGTTAGGGATCGGAAACGCTTCCGGCCACTTACTGAAGTAGTCCATCGCTACGAGTATATACCGATTACCATTGTCGGTTTCCGGAAAGGGCCCTGCGATGTCAATGGCGATTCGTTCGAAAGGTGCTCCCACGTTGTATTGGTGCATCTTACCTCGAGTTTTGATTCTCGGACCCTTGCTAGCTGCACACACGTCGCATTTTCTGCACCAGTCTTCGATATCTTCCTTCGCTTTTAACCAATAAAATCGTTCTCGTACCTTTTCTAGCGTCTTATTCACTCCCAAGTGGCCTCCGGTCGCCCCGACATGCATTTCCTGTAACACCTCCTTGACCCTCGTCCGCGGTACGACAAGCTGCATTACAAACGACTTTCCGTCGGAGGATTCCCATTTTCTTCTCAGAACACCTTCTTGGACATGGAGGGAGTCCCACTGCGCAAAATATGCCTTTAAGGTCGGGCTTCTGTGAGAGATGTCCTGATGATCCGGTTTCTCCATGTTCTCCTTCCAGGCCAGAATCGGCTCGATATCCGGGTCTTCCTTCTGAGCGTTCCGGATCTCATCTACGCTCCAGCCGGCGATAGGTTCGGCTCTCATTCTTTGGATGGAAACCAGCTCCCCTTCTTCCTGACGCGCACAATGTTTACAATCCATTCTGCATGGTCTCCGGGACAGTGCATCCGCATTAGAGTGGAGTTTTCCTTTACGATGCTGTATTTCGTAGTCGTAGATTTGCAGCCTTTCGATCCATCTTGCGACCTGACCCTCAGGACTCTTGAACTGTAATAGTCATTTTAAGTCTGCATGGTCTGTGCGAAGAACGAACTTCCTCCCATAGAGGTATTTGTGAAAATGCTTCGTAGCCAAGATCAAAGCTAGAAGTCCCCGCCTTGTCACGCAGTAGTTCCTTTCTGGCTTAGAGAGCACCTTTCTGAAGTACGCAACCACCTTCTCTTGGCCCTCATGCACCTGGGAGAGTACGGCTCCTACCCCGACATTACTAGCATCTGTATCCACAATGAATGTTTCCCCGGGAGTGCGGTAAGCTAGTATCGGGGCATCGCATAGCCGTTGTTTAAGTGCCTTGAAGCTCTTCTCGCACCCAATTGACCATTTGAATTGTTTTCCCTTTTCCGTCAACTGGTGCAGGCTCTTTGCGATCCCGGCAAAATCCTTCACGAACCGTCTGTAGTAGGCGGCTAGGCCCAGGAAGCTCCTTAGTTGGTGTTTGTCTTTGGGGACTGGCCAGTTTTTCACCGCTCCGACCTTCTCTGGATCGGTTCTCACTCCTTTCGCTGGAATTATGTGCCCCAGGTACTTGACTTCCGCTCTAAACAGGGCGCACTTCTTGGGGTTGAGCTTCAGGTAGGCACTTCGAAGCCTTTGAAACACATCCCTTAGATTGTCTCCGTGTTGCGCAAACGTTTTCCTACGACGATGACATCATCCAAGTATACCAAACAGGTTTTCCATGTTAACCCTTGCAGGACACATTCCATCAATCGCTGGAAAGTCGCCGGAGCATTGCACAGCCCGAATGGCATTACCGTGAATTGCCATAGCCAATTTCCTGCGGTGAAGGCGGTTTTCTCCCGGTCTTCTGGATGGATCTGTACCTGCCAGTAGCCACTCTTCAAGTCGAGAGTGGAAAACCATCGGGCTCCTGATAGTGTGTCTAGCGTGTCGTCAATCCATGGCAGAGGATAGCTATCTTTCTTGGTGACGTAATTGAGCTGCCGATAGTCCACGCAGAACCGCGTGCTGCCATCTTTCTTCTTAACCAGTACAACCGGTGATGCCCACGGACTTTTGGAACTTTCAATCAGACCTTCTTTCTCCATTGCCGACACCATCTCTGCAACTTCTGTCTGCTTTGCCAATGGTAGGCGCCTAGCAGGCTGACGAATTGGTCTAGTATCACCAGTGTCTATTCGATGTTATACCAGGTGTGTTCGGCCGTATTCTCCGTCGTGTGAGGCAAATACATCTGCGTACTCATTGATAAGATTCTCAGCCATAGTTCGCTGCTCCTGATTCAGCTCACTGGACTGGAGAATCGTCTCTCTCGTTTCCGCTGTCCAAGGTGATGGGAGAGGTTTTGGAGCATTACGTTCAGATATTGTTGCGACGGCAGTAATCGGCGTACATTTTCCAGTCACCTCCCCTCGCCTTAGTTTGACAGTGTGTGGTCTTGTGTTCAAAACTCTCACTGGAACCATGGTGTTCTTTGGTTCGACTAACGTCTTTCCCACGATGTAGTTTTGAGAATGCTTCTCTGGGTCTGGTTCTACTATGTAGAATCGGTGGCTCCCAAGATCACCTTCCAGCTTCGTCCAAATGATTGTCCCTGAAGACGGCTGATGACTGTAATGAGAGATACGGCATTCTCGTTTCCGTACACCATCGGAATCTCCACATTTCGATACCTCAGTACTTGCATCCCGATATCCAAGATTACTTCATTTGTTTTCATGAAGTCTATTCCGATGATGCACTCGTCGCATATATCTGCCACCAGAAACGCATGGGAGAACGTCAGTCCCGCCAGAGTTATCGTAAGACGAACTTCTCCAAACACCTTCGCCATTTCCCCTGTTGCAGTCTTCAGGCAGTAGCTGTTGGTGTTGTGCAGCCGTGAGCTTCTGACGATATCTCTTCTTACAATGGAGGAGGTGTCACCTGTGTCGATGGTGGCTACGCACTTCTTCTTGTTGATTAGTTCCTCCACTGTCAGGCTCTTGTTACCCCGTTTGGTTTGCGAAACTTGAATGGTGGTCCCTGGGGGCCTCGATTCCAGTAACCAACTTCTGCCCAGCGAAAATGGTCCTTACGCATTTCCCGACTGCTGGTTTTGGGAAGTCTGACCGACAGGATGCTTCCTCTCTGCTTCTCCTACTTCCGCAATGTGGACAATTTCCTCGTCTAGGTGCACTTCTGCACTGCCGTTGTAGGTGTCCGGTTTGGTTGCAATTCCCGCAACGGATTTGACTTCCGCGAGCTTTGTCTTCACCCATGACGGCTGTTCTCTGGCATGAGCATTCCACGACGGACATTTCCCTGACACGGTGTATTCCCTGGTATGCTTGGTCCGCAGCCTTCATTGACAAAGCGAATGCCAATGCCTCGGGGAGTGTTCGCTTTTCAGCCATCTTTACAGCCATTTGCAGTTGTCTGTCCTCTATGGCCTTCCACCGCCATTTCGTTGATAAGCTCCTCACCGGCTTTAGGGTATGAAAGATGGGCTAGTCGCTTGCAACTGTTGGAGCGTTTCCTCCCTTTTCTGGACTTGACTACGCAGCTGAACACTGTACACCTGCTGCATGTGTTCATCCCCAAACCGCATCTCGATCGCCTGAACCAGAGAGTCGTAGTTCTGCTGTTTATCTTCCGGGATGGTCTCCAAGAGCTCCGCAGCTGGACCCCCCAGTGCAAGCGTGAGTGCAATAGACTTCTCTTCATTGTCCCAGCTATTGGTCATTGCGGCCGCTTCGAATTGCCTCTTATAAATTGGCCATGATGTTTGACCATCGAAGATAGGAGGCTGCATCTCCTTTCTTCTCAGACCGTCAGTGGAATATTCCGGTGCTTTCTGTCTCTTCACGTTGCTGAGTTCCTTAGCAAGATTTTCGACTTGCTTTCCCACTCTCTCGAATTGCGTATCCACTTTTTCAAACTGAGTCTCTATCTTCCCGAACTGAGTTTCATGTTTCTCAAAGTTTTCATCGAATCTAGTTTCGACTTTTTCGAGTTGCGTATCGACCTTCTCCACTTTCTCTTCGATCGCTCCAAATTTGGATTCCAAGTTCTTGTTTTGCTCATTAAGTTTGCTTTCCAGAGCATCTAGAGAATTCTTTTGTTCGTCCATTGCTTTCTTTTGTTCGTCCGGCTTAAGTTCTAGAGGATTCCTTTGGTCTTCTATTGCTTTCCTTTGTTCGTCCATGACTGACCTACATAAGTTGCAGGAGTAGACTTGTTATACCCGGGTCGGCTACTGTACTTGCTGGTTCCTCTTCCACGTCAAACTCTACGTCATGTGGATTTTCACCTTCCTGCTTTATTGCTTCTTCCAGACGAATCAGTAGGGCATCTTTTCCCCCAGTTGTGTCGAGATTCCGCTTTAGTTGAATTATAGTTAGTTTTCCCAATTTGCGATCCATTTTGCGCAACTAATTAACTCAACACAGAAATGTTTTTTTTTTTTTTTTTATTGTGCAATTTCACACCACGGAAATAGTTGTTCACAGAATAAGTTTTATCCCACTTCTGACACCAATCTAACATGCGAGTTACGGCTCGAGTAGATACAAATTTATTCTGTGAGATTATTTCTTTATTTTCTAGTCTATAGAACAACTCAAGTTCACACTATACTGTTCTTCGCAAATTCTTTCCTTACAAGGTCTCTTTCATCTCAAATCACTTTATCTCATTTCAATTACTTAATTCACAAATCCAAATTAATTACTTCTTCTTGTTAACTCTCAACTTTCAATTTATCACAAAATTACAACTTCGCCTATTACCACTTTTCCAAACTCTTCGTGCGGTTCGAAACCCAACTGCCACTGCTTCGATCGCCATCTGTTCTTATATAGTCGCATTTCTGATAGCCAGAAACTTCTAGCAAATTCTTCGACCACTGGAATGAGAAAATTCTGATGTAATAATTCCAAGATGACAGCTGCAGTCAACAATCTTTTGTGGTTATAATTCTCTCTTAATTCGACGTCGTCTTAGACATGAACCTCGAATGTGTTCAGAAGGAAGACACTTCGGAATGTGTTGCCTCTTTGAGGGCGTAGTTATTATGCTACATTATGTTACAATATTTATATTTTTCTGTTTATATGCAGTAATAGATAAAGTGCACAACTGAGTCGCAAGCACGTTCACCCATGTGTTCTAAAAAGAGAACATTTTGCTCTAAAATCTATAAAAAAAGAGAACTTCGAGGAAAGAAAGAGAACAAAAAAGAGAACATTCTGAATAAAAAAGACACAAAAATTTTTTATTCAAAATAACATAAACAATTAAAAATTCATTTTTTATAAGAACAAGAACAGGTACAATAAGTACAACATTAACAAAATATACATAAATATATTAGTTAATTGCTTAAAAAAGTATTAAATAAGTCTTTAAATTGTTTCAAATCACATAACTGTTATTTATTTCGAAGCTATTCAAACAAGCTTTCCTCTTCATCTTCATCAATGTCATCTTGATATTTTTCTTTCATTTTAATTGTTTCTAGTATGGCTTTGTTGTCGTTCAAAAGGATTTTATAGAAATCTTGACAGCGGGTTTCTCTATTATTATAAATTACACGAAGAATAGATTTGACAGTAGAAATTTTGAGTCTATTTCTTTCTTTTGTCCATTGGCCCCCAATAAGAGAAAATATTCTTTCTACGTTTGTATTTTGTTCTGGGATTGCAAAAAAAAAACTCTAAATTTTGGAAAGCTCTGAAAAGTACACAGGATAATTTAAACTTTGGAAAAACTTTGTCCATTTTTCACTTGAAAGTGATTTATCGAAATTAAAATCTTTTGAATTCTCCTTAAAAAAGTTATTCAATTCACAAAATTCATCAAAGCGTTTACTATCATTTATAATAGCTTTTTTAGAATTTAAATAAAAAATAGTAGTTTCGATGTCTTCCCATTTTAAACTATTCAGTGCCATTCAATAAAAACATAAAAACTCTTCCAATTGAAGGGTCCATTTTTCCAAATGTGATGCAATCCCTTTTAAAACTGTTTGCTTGTTCTGAATGACCAGTTATCAAAAAGTTATTCATTTTTGTTTTTACTTTAATGGGTAGAAAAGCATTTTCTCTTCTATCCTTGAGTAAAAGTTTTAAATCTTTTGATATTGTCATTACTTCCAAAATTGAGTTTTTTTCTGCCTCTATCTCTTTCGATTTCTCAAAAAATATATAAGTTATTGAATGGACGAAATATAAAAACGCTTAACTTAAATCAGATTGGAAGAATGTAAACAGCATTTTAGGGCAGTTAGGAATTGATTCAAAATAAGATTTTAGCGCGGGAAACATTTCAAGCACTCGATTGACAGCAGGATACAGCGAAAGCCAACATGTACCTGAATTTCTTAAAAGGCTTTTGTGCTCCAATTGAACGAAAGCACAAAATTCTTTCAAGGTTTCGTTTCGTATGGTATAAATACATAGAAAAGTGGTTAAATATTTTTAAAACAATGGCTTCAATGTCAATACCCATACAGTCAAGGCCAGCTTTTGAGGCGTTATATGTTATATGAACTGGGCAACCAATTCCTATCAATTCTGTTCCTGTTTTCAAATTTAATTTATTAAATATGTTGCAGGTACCTAACCTTCGAACTCCACCAAAATTAGTGTTGGTATTATCTGCCGAAAACGCTGTACATTTTTCCAAAAGATTATATTTAACTAAACTATCAATAATATAGTTTTTTATAGTTTCTGAAGTCTCGTTTGGTAAAATGTCAAGATGAATTAAATTTCTTTGAATTCCATTTATTTTGCTAAAATATTGGATTAAAATAGGAAACATTTTTAAATTTCCATGATTGCTTCCATCAGTTGACACGGAAATGAATTGCACTTCAGAAACAGTGTTAATTATTCGATCTATACCAAAAGGTGCAATGACATTAGTTGCAATTGCCCTTATTTTAGTATGACCTGCGGTTACTTGCTTCACTATTGCTGAGTCGTCACAAATTGTCTTAAACACTTTTGTGGAATAGTCGGACGAACCAAAGATAAAGTTATGCTTTATGGTATGAAATGCCAAAGTACCTTCAGCAGCTGCAATTTTGTCCTCCAGTATACATATTTGATTTTGGAGCAAAATACTATTGAAGGTTCGTAGAACCACCTTCGGATCTGCAGACAGTACACTGCCCCTCCCATTTGGTTTTTGCATCTTTAATAAAACATGGATATTTTGTTTGCATTTCGTCCGAAAAAATGCATTTTCTTTTTATGGCCATCGCATTGGTTTTCTGTAAAAACAAAAGTTGATGAGCTCATGAAGACAATTAATTCATTTGGAATAAAAATTATACTCACTTTTCCCGCAAAAATTAAAATTAATTAGGTAAATATCGCCGCAAAATAAAACGAAAAATATAAGAAATGGTTTATTTTTATTTTGACATTTGACAACCACCGACTGTCACGGCAATGTAGTATGTAGTAGAATCGTTCGAATACTTGTAGTAGAAGATCTGCAATACCTTACACCGCAGTAATAGAATGAAGTGCAATACTAAGAAAAAAGAGAACAAAACAAAAAGATCCTTACGGAAAAAGATAGTTTAAAAAAGATCGGAGCTAAAAAAGAGAACATGTCCTCTTTTAAAGAGATAAGATGGATACTCTTTAAGCTCTTTAATTTAAGAATTTAAGCAACATTTTAATTTTTTTTTTTTTTTAATAAAATCTAGTATATGTCAAATATTGTTTAGATATCGATTGTGAACTAAACCGCCCGAGCCATTTGAAAATTCCCTAATTTTCTCTTTTGCAAAACGGTACGCCAACCTATAGCATATGCCCACCCCAACTCAAATATGAAAATTTAAATATCCGTTCAAACGTTCAAGCTGTAGTCGGCTGTACTTACAGATATACAGACAGCCAGAATTGATAGGCGCACTTTTTTGAGATTCTCTATTATATGTAGTAATGCCAAGATTGATTAAGATTAAAATCACGAGATCAAAGACACTAACAAATTCTAGACATCGTCAGTTGCATTCTGGCAAACGCCGTGTATAGACGTGTAACTTCATAGTGCGACAGAGAAAAAATTCTTTGTTTACATTCAAAGTGTCAAATTTTTGCCGTCAATAATTCTTATTTTCTAATTAAATTGAAATTATAAAAACTATTCTCGGTGAAAAGAAACTCTTTAAAAACCAAAATAAAAGGGGGTACGGAACCCCCTAATCAAAACTGGTTTATAGATTTAGACCCCGATGTCTCTTAACGGGATTACAAAGGCTAAAAGAAAATACGGTGACCTCGACTTCCCAATTTTGCCATCGGTTACAAAAAATGATGACAATATTCCTCGATATATTGTTATTTCAGGAATGGAAAAAAACAGGTGAAAATGTCCACCCACTCTCCTCTTATAACCCATTCCAAATAAATCGCGGCTTGGAGTATATTTCTAAAGATATCCTGAAAGTTAAAGCCATGCGATCAGGTGACCTCCTGGTCAAAGTCTCCAACCTCATCACAGCTGAGAAATTCTACAAAGCTAAGCTTGTAGACTCTATTCCCGTTAAAATTACTTCCCACATTGGGCTGAATTTGGTCCAAGGTAGAATTTTCTCCCGGCATTTGATTGACATCCCAGAAGAAGAATTGCTAAAAGAGCTGAAGAAATCCAAGGTAATTGAAGTAAAAAAATCATGAAAAGAGAAAACAACACCCTAGTGCCGACTGGAGCTGCAATAATAACTTTTGATTTAATTCGTCGACCGAAAGATATCAAAATTGGATGGGTTAATTGTAAGGTAGAAGAATTTATCCCTAACCCAATGAGGTGCACCTCCTGATAGAAATTAGGACACACCAAAAATCGCTGTACCAACGTGGCGACCTGCAAAGAATGTTGCCACCCCCACCGCATGATGAATGTACACGTGTGTATTGCGTGAATTGTAAAGAGAACAGCCATACTTCATACGATCCAGCTTGTCTAACATTCCTTCGATACAAGTCGGTCAATAAAATTAAAACCGATCGACGCTGCACAGTCCGCGAGGCATGGCAAATCTTTAATGATAATCCCTCCCTACATCAATTACCACCTCCCAAGAAACGTAGTGGAGTAAACCCCTCAATGGCAGAAGTCATAAAGAGCCGCATCTTAAACAAGAAGAAAACTCCAAATCAATCTACGTCAATCCTATCTCAACCACCACAACCAACCCCCCACCTTGAAACCAAACCAAACACCTCATCATATAACAACTCAACATCCATCCCTCCCTCTCCAACCAAAAAAAATTCAAAACAAGCTGAACAACAAAAAAATAAATTCACTCCCCACACACAAGAAACACTTCAGAAACTAATTTTCTCAAATCACTTGAAAGTTCAAAGATATATGTAAACAACAACGACAATAACCAAATTACCTCCAACCCGGGAAAGGAAGTTATGGATTTGGATGCAGATTTATCCGTTAATCAGATCCCATTACGAAACCTCTCCCCCTCAACATTAAAAAACATAATTGAAATTGCTACCACCCAAAACACCCAAAAACCAACCGTTAATAATACACCACAATGACCACAAAAAATATACTCATCCTCCAATGGAATCTGCAAGGATTCTGTAATAACAAACATGCACTAGAAAAACTAATATGTAAATACAACCCAGATATCATAGCGCTACAAGAAACACACATCATATCAACAAATATCAAATACTTTAATATTAAAAACTACAAAGTCTTTCACCATAATAAAGACTACCAGTATGCCAAACCAGGCATAGGCATACTAATAAAAAATAACATCGCAACATCTTCTCACACAACATCCACCAGTCAACTTCTTCATCGAACCCTAACAATCCCTGGAAAACACCTATTATGATTACTAACATGTATAGAGAGCGGGATGTAACAATTACCTCCGACAACCTTGGAAATATCCCCGACAGCAACAACTCTCAACGTCTCATAATGGGAGACTTCAACGCCTCCAAAACCATATGGGGCTCAAAAAAAGCTAACTTGCAGGAAACAAGGTTCGAGGATTTGATAAATTGTTCTAAAGGACGGATAACCAACCTTCTTCTCTACGAAAAACACATTCACCGCAATCGATGTCACCTTGGAAACTGCCGATTTAGCTCCACGCCTTCACTGGGAGGTGGTTCCTTCTGGAGAAAGCAAGGATCATATACCCATAGCTCATCTGAACAAGTACCTATAAAAAAATTTACAACACGCTTTAAAGAAAGTGAAGCCAACTGGAACTTATTTCAAACCAAATCCCATGCCCTCTCATCGGCATGGGATGTTTGTATTTCCCCATATATCAACCAGGAAGCCTCAAGGATAGAACAAATCATTAGAACCGCTGCAGCCAGAAGTATCCCAACAACCAAAAAAAGCAAGAAGACGAATCCCATCTGGATACACAAGAGATTGGTAAGCTAGTAAAAGAAAAAGAATTATCTTGGGCTAGAGTGCGTCAGAGCTCCACAACGGTGAATTGCATATCGTACAGGCAGCTAAGTGCTAAAGTTCAGAAAGAATGCATTCAAGCTAGGCGACTTTCATTGGACAATTTTGTTAATACCATGGACCCGACTATAGACTCAAAGACATTATGGGGACGAATAAGGTCTCTTCAGTCCAATAGACCCCCTCAAAAGTTCCCGTCAATCATTGCAAACGACACAATGCAAAATGACCCACAGATCATAGCAAATACTTTTTTCCAATCAGTCGTTCACAGACTTTGATAGAGTACACACGTGTTTCGGCTTCTCAATTAAAATCAGTGTGTTTTAAAGTACAGAATTAAACAGTAGAATTTCAAGTGGCGAGTTAGCCCAGAGGTAGTGGTGGTGAACCGTCCAGTCGTTCACAGACTTTCTTAGAGTACACACGTGTTTCGGCTTTTAATTTAAAATAATAGTGTTCTAAAGTACAAGGTTAGACAGTATTTCTTCAAGTGACGAGTTAGCCTAGTGGCAGTGGTAGTGAACCGTCAACACAAGGTCCTGGGTTGAATTCCCAGCCAGGAAAAATTTGAACTTTTTTTTTTTTTTTTAATAATTAAATAAAAGTGTGTAGACAAGAAGAATCAGGTGATGGATAGTGAGCGGTCCGCGCTCCCAATAGCGGGACCAGCTGGTGGGGTGACAGCATCATCCGATGCAGTGCATGCAGGCCACTCAGCAACAGTGGCAACCGCAAGTAAAGGGAAAAGGAGAAGGAAGTTAAAACCTTCTCCCAACCTTGTAAAGCGTCCCTCCACATTGGCTCCAACTGAACAGCTGCCCGGTGGAGTGAGTGAAGGGGCGCCGAGCACAACAACAAGAGTAGCAGCAGAAAAAAAAGCGACAGAGGTCCTATGACTCTGTCGAATTAGCGTACATCTCCGACGGTGGGGAAGGCCACTACGTTGGAGATGAGAAGAATAGCTTCGGAATACTGGCGTCCTCCGAATCAGATGATGAAGATGAAGAAGTTCAAAGTCTGACTAGCAGCATCAGACAGCTAGAAGAGAGGGTGCTTGCCATTAAAGCCAAACAAATGGCGAGAAGAGCGAGGGAGCGGCAGCTAGAGCTCCAGCGCGCTCAACAATTACAGAAGCAGCCAGAAGGAGAGCTGCAACAACAAAAAAAGCAGCCGCAAATGCAGCAGCAGAAGCAGCAGCATGAACAACAGCAGCAGAATAAGCTGCAACAACAACAGCAGCAGAAAACGCTGCAACAACCACAGCAGCAGCAGCAGAAACAGCAGCAGCAGCAGAAACAACAGCAACAGAAACAGCGGCAACCGCAGCAGAAACAACAGCAACAACAACCGCAGCAGAAGCAACAGAAGACGACTACAAAGGCGAGGGTGCCGCCAATAAATACCTACAAGGTGGAGTTGAAGGATACCATCGAACTATGTAAGTCGGCCATAGGCAATAATTTCTCTATTAAAAGATTAAACGAAAATAAACATGCTATCCACTGTAATACAGTGGAAGATTATAAAAAAAATTAAAGAATTACTTAGGGATACGACGACGGAGTTCTTCTCCTTCACCCCGAAGGGGGAAAAGCAAACAATGCTGCTGAGGGGGATAGACCCGTCTACTGATCCGGAGACGCTCCTTGCGCTGCTTAAAGAGAAAGAGTGCAACGAGCTCGAATTTGTAAGGGTCAAGCCATTCACTACAGCTAAGGCAAAAAGGGAGAAGCGGAAACTGCCGTTCTTCCTAGTTCAGCTTTCACCCAATAGCAAGCTGGATGGTCTAAGGAGTATTAAAGTCCTAGACTACCAGGTTGTCGCATGGGAAAAATTAAGAAGGAGCGAAAACATTTTACAATGTGTTCGCTGCCAAAGGTTCGGGCACGCCGCGTCGAACTGCGAAATGCAGCCTCGATGTGTTAAGTGTGGAAAGAACCACAAAGCAGAGGAATGCACTCTGGGTAAGGATGGAGTGGCAGATAAGAGCCAGCTCTCGTGTGCTTTTTGCGGGACCTCGGGACACACCGCAAACTATAGCGGTTGTCCTAAGTTCCAGTATATTAAGAAAGTAAATCTAGTTCGCCAGGAGAAGGTCGTAGTGAAACGTCCACCTGCTCCAATTCAAACACAATCCGTGACTCCCCAAGTGACCTACGCCCAAATGGCGGCAGGTCGGGGAAACGCGGAACAGAAAAGACCGAAGGTTCAAGACCGGAGGCTCAAACTGAATTGCTGGCAATCTTGCTCTCTATCCAGGGGCAGATGGAGCAGCTTCAACGTCAGGTACAGGAGCAGGCGAAGCGGGTGGACCAGATCTACGCACTTCTGCCGGGCCTAACGCATCCCCAGTCGTAATGGGTACGAACATGGAGGAGCAACCCTTGAAGATCCTTGCGGTGAATGTGAATTCACTGATTAGGATCGAGCGAAGAGCCGTATTGTTTAAGGTGCTTGAAGACCAAACCCCTGATGTGCTTATGGTTAGCGAAACAAAGCTATCCCAGAAGCACAAATTGGGGCACAATAAATACAATATTGTCAGAAGAGACCGACCCAACTCCACACAAGGAGGAGGTGTTGCGATCTTCATACGCAAACAACTGCAGTTTAAAGTTATGTACAGCGGTGAAGTGCGAAGGTTCCAGGAGCTGGAAGCGTGTATCGTGTGCATCCCTCTCCGTAGTGGAAAGAGGATGTACTTGGTCGCACTCTATGCACCTGAAGCTACTCAATCTACTTTATTTATTTCAGAGCTCGAGACACTTTTTCGATGCCTAAGGCTGGAGTCGGAGGAGAATTATTTCATCATGGCCGGAGATCTAAACGCCAAACATAGAGATTGGGGAAACAACACACCTAATCCTAGAGGGAACCTACTATTCAATTGGTGGGGTCGGCACAGTGTCGAGTATAAACTCGATTTGAAAGCTACAGATAGTCCGTCGTTTCCTAGAAGCGGCTCCTATATGGATCTTATGCTGTTCGACGTACGGTTACAACTGACCGACATGGACCGACAAACTATAAACTGTCTGCACACATTTGTGTATGACAGTGACCATTGCGGACTCAGTGCCGTAATAACGATTCCCAACGAAATTGCGGAGTTAGAGGAGTTTGTCCAAACGTACTCCTACAATTATAGTAGGACGCGTTGGTCTCGCTTCTCAAGAACCTTGACAAGAGCACTCTCCTCGAATTCGCTCTACCCACCGTCCAATAGGAATCTGTCAAACGAGGACACAAAAGTAGACTGCTGTCGAGACTAAAAACCTTGTACAGACAGTTTACTGACAGACAAAACTCGGAGGTTAGGACACTGAAGTCGTTGATTAAAAACCTCCAGAAGTTAATTAGAGAAAATTACAGACTTTCGGCAAATTTGCATTGGAACAACAAAATTCGGGCTGTAAAATCCAACAACCCGAGTATGTTCCCGCAAATAAATAAAATATTTCGGAGGAATAATCAAAACGACCTTCCGTGTCTTAAGATCCCCCGAACGACGAACAATGGACGAATACTTATAACAGCAGGTATAGATCCAGATAACGCAGTAGAGGATGACAACTTCTTTGTGATCGAAGATCCGCAGGAGAAGGTAGAGGCTATAGGAGCGACTTTCCAGGAAGTGTACAAGGTGAATGATACCATTTCCCCGAACCACGACCTGGAAAATCGCGTCCTTGTGCATAACTTCTACCTTCGAAATGATATAGAGCACTGGCGATCCGAGAACATAGGTTTTACCGAGTTCAATGACGATAACATGGCAAATAATGTCATCGCCGATGAAAGGGTACATCCCCCGTACATATCGAAGATGGAGCTCCAAGCGATCTTCGACTCATTGAGGAGGAAGAAATCTGAAGGAATCGATGGAGTGTCGAACATTGTGCTTCGACATCTCCCTCTAGAAGCGGTGGACATTTACACCACTCTGTTTAACAATGCGCTGAATAATGCACATTATCCAGCGCATTGGAAAACAGCAGTGATACAACCCATCCCCAAACGGGGTAAGGACACTTCCAATCCGGCAAATCTCCGGTCGATAAGTCTCCTTCCGAACATCAGAACAGTAATATAATTCCGGATAACCAATTCGGTTTTAAGGCGGGGCATGATACAAAACATGCCGCATCTAAACTGGTATCGGATATCCAATGGAACAAAAGCAAGAACCGATGCACGGGTGCCTGCCTGATTGACTTGGAGAAGGCCTTCGATACCGTATGGTCAGAGGGACTCTTCTACAAGCTGAGCAGGCTGGGCATAAGCAAACCACTGCTGTACATACTTCATAACATGCTCACCAGTAGGCAGTTCATCGTCAAAAATGGCAATGTGACTTCTACTGGAACATTTCTAATTAAAAATGGTCTGCAACAAGGTGCGGTTAATTCACCGATCCTTTTCAACATTTACACGAGCGATCTGATAGGATCACTACACCATGCCATAGCGTATGCAGACGACTTGATCGCGTACAGATCAGGACCAAAAATCGGGGTCATTGCAATTCTCTTGCAACGTGACTTCGATAAGATTCAGCGATATTGCGATGACTGGAAGTTGAAGATCAACTTCCAGAAATCGGAAACCATTCTTTTTAGGACGCCGTTGTCTGGTGCCTCTAGGGATACCAGAAAGAATTGGCGAAAGTTCTCAGTAGTTGGACCGCATGGACAGCCACTTGCGAGTCGAAGTGTAGTCAGATACCTGGGGCTCTGGTTAGACCAATATCTATATTTTAACAAACATATAGATGCTGCTCTGGCCAGAGCCAAAGGTGCTTTTGCCCTTACAAAGAGAATTTTTTATAGCAAGCAACTCGATGCAAGGGTAAAGGTAATCTGCTACATGGCCCTCATTAGGCCCATGCTCGTATATGGATGCCCCGTGTGGTTCAACGTGGGAGCAAGCTTGTTGGAAAAGATTCGGGTGTTTGAGAGGGCTTGCCTTCGGGCTTGCCTTCATTTGTACAGAACACCAGAGTCCCAGTACATAAAATTCTATCCCAATGAGGTCCTATACAACAGGGCTAACCTAATAAGAGTGGATAATTTCGTTATCAAGCTGATTCGAAGGCACATTGCAAGAGCAATGAGCTCGACGAACAACCTGATCTCCGGGGCTTATTACCCCAATTACGAGTATCACGAGAGAGTGCGCCTTAACGGCTTTGTTCCCCCAGAGGCGTTCCTCCATTTTGATAAGGAGGGTCTGATCCAGGACAGATTGGCGGTGCCGCTAATCTTCCACGTTGCTCGGACAGTTGTTTATAGGCGACTCAACTACGACAGAGACGTTGCACACGGCAGTGTGGAGCGTCTCCGGTTTAGTAGGGCGGTATCGGGTCGCGATGTTGAGGACGTACAACGTCAGTACGGTCGTTTCTGGTGGCTAGCCGAAAGAGAGGAAACTCCTTCGTCGTTTCCTCCTGATCCAGGGTAGCCTGTTGCATGTTTGAGGTTGGCTGTTTGTTGTCCATGGCCGACTTACATAGTTTAAGGTTTCGGTAGTTAAGGTATATTGTATATAGGTTTAAAAAAAAAAAAAAAAAAAAAAACCAATCAGCACTTGGATAGAAAAAAAAAAATAAAAACAGCACTTGATAAAAAAAAAAAAAAAAAAAAAAAAAAAAATTAAAAAACAAAAAAAAAAAGTACGTATATAATTACGTAAGCTAGAGTAAGATAAATTAAGGTAGAATAATATATTTTAAGATTTATTTTAAGGTAGAGTTTAGTTAAGTTAAGTTTTATATATAAGATCAAGTAAAAAAAAAAAGTTCATGTACTAAGTTTTTTTGTGTAATTTTCTTAGTAACAATTAAAATTAAAAAATAAACAAGTAAATAAAAAGTTCGTTACGTCGAAAGACATAGTTTTAAGTATTAGGTTTAACTTAGAGCGCCCGCATAGGGCCAGTAAGTTAGAATAAGAATAGTTAAGTTAGTTAAGCTAGTTTTAAGCGTTTTGTCTACCATGTAAGTTAATAAATGAATTAATAAAAATGCACTAAAAATTAAAAAAAATGGTGGTGAACCGTCAACCCAGGGACCTCGGTTCAATCCCGGACTGGGAAATATTAAATTGTGGGCTTTTTTTTTCATTTAATAAAAATAAGTGAAAACAAAATAAACAAAAACAGATATAAGGCGATGGAGAGTGAGCGGTCCGCGCTCCCAATAGCGGGACCAGCTGGTGGGGTGACTGCATCAGCCGATGCATTACAGAAAGGCCAGCCAGCAACAGTGGCAAATGCAAGTATGGGGAAAAGGAGAAGGAAATTGAAACCTTCTCCCAACCTTGTAAAGCGTACCTCCACATCAGCTGCAGCTGAACAGCTGCCATTTGGAGTGAGGGAAGGGGCGCCGACCACAACAACAGCAGTAGCAGCAGAGAAGAGCGGCAGAGGTCGGATGACTCTGTCGAGTTAGCTTACATCTCCGACGGTCGGAAGGCCACTACGTTGGAGATAAGAATAATAGCTTCGCCGTTCTTGCAGCCTCCGAATCAGATGATGAAGAGGAAGAAGTCGAGAGTCTGACGAGCAGCATCAGGCAGCTCGAACAAAGGCTGAGTGCCATAAAGGCCAAACAAGTGGCCAGGAGAGAGAGAGGGAGCGGCAACAAGAGCTCCAGCGCGCTCAACAACAACAACAACAACAACAACTACAGAAGCAGCCGCCAGAAAACCAGCAGCAAAACCAAGTACAGCCGCAATTACTGCTGCAGAAGCAGCAGCAACAACAACAGCTGAAAAAACAGCAGCAAATACAACCGCAGCAGAAAACGCAGCAAGAAATTCAACAACAACCCCAGCAGCAGCAGCAGCAGCAGAAACAACAGCAGCAACAACCGCAGCAGAACCAACAGCAACAACAACCGCAACCGAAGTCGACGACAAAAGCGAGGGTACCACCAATCAATACCTATAAGATTGAGCTTATGGACACTATTAAACTATGTAAGTCGGCCATAGGCAACAATTTTCAATGTTCGCTGCCAAAGGTTCGGGCACGCCGCGTCGAACTGCGAAATGCAGAACCGATGTGTTAAGTGTGGAAAGAACCACAAAGCAGAGGAATGCACTCTGGGTAAGGATGGAGTGGCAGATAAGAGCCAGCTCTCGTGTGCTTTATGCAGGAACTCGGGACACACCGCAAACTATCGGGGTTGTCCTAAGTTCCAGTACATTAAGAAAGTAAATCTAGTTCGCCAGGAGAAGGTCGTAGTGAAACGTCCACCTGCTCCAATTCAAACACAATCCGTGACTCCCCAAGTGACCTACGCCCAAATGGCGGCAGGTCGGGGAAACGCGGAACAGAAAAGACCGAAGGTTGCTTCTCAGGACCCAGCGCCTAGAGCACCGGAGGCTCAAACTGAATTGCTGGCAATCTTGCTCTCTATCCAGGGGCAGATGGAGCAGCTTCAACGTCAGGTACAGGAGCAGGCGAAGCGGGTGGACCAGATCTACGCACTTCTGCCGAGCCTAACACATCTCCAGTCGTAATGGGTACGAACATGGAGGAGCAACATTTGAAGATCCTTGCGGTGAATGTGAATTCACTGATTAGGATCGAGCGAAGAGCCGTATTATTTAAGTTGTTAGAAGACCAAACCCCTGAAGTGCTTATGGTTAGCGAAACAAAGCTATCCCAGAAGCACAAATTGGGGCACAATAAATACAATATTATCAGAAGAGACCGACTCAACTCCACACAAGGAGGAGGTGTTGCGATCTTCATACACAAACAACTGCAATTTAAGGTAGTGTACAGCGGTGAAGTGCGAAGGTTCCAGGTGCTGGAAGCGTGTATCGTGTGCATCCCCCTCCGTAGTGGAAAGAGGATGTACATGATAGCACTCTATGCACCTGAAGCTACTCATTCTACTTTATTTATTTCAGAGTTCGAGACACTTTTTCAATGCTTAAGGTTGGAGTCGGAGGAGAATTATTTCCTCATGGCCGGAGATCTAAACGCCAAACATAGAGATTGGGGAAATAACACAATTAATACTAGAGGGAACCTACTATTCAATTGGTGGGGTCGGCACAGTGTCGAGTATAAACTCGATTTGAAAGCTACAGATAGTCTGTCTTTTCCCAGAAGCGGCTCTTATCTGAATCTTATGCCATTCGACGTACGGTTACAACTGACTGCCACGGACAGACAAACTTTAAACTGCTTGCACCATCTGTGTATGACAGTGACCATTGCGGACTCAGTACCGTAATAACGATTCCCAACGAAATTGCGGAGTTGGAGGAGTTTGTCCAAACATATTCCTACAATTATAGTAGGACGCGTTAGACTCGCTTCTCCAGTACTTTGACAAGAGCACACTAATCACACTCGCTCTACCCACCGTATAATAGGAATCTGTCAAACGAGAAGATTGGCCGGTACTTAATACAAGTGGGCCAGACAATTAAAAGAACTATGGACAGTACCATACCTCGGTATCAACATACTGACAACGCAGACATATTCCGTAATGCAACAATTGACGCACTACACCAACACAAAAGTAGACTGCTGTCGAGACTAAAAACCTTGTACAGACAGTTTACTGACAGACAAAACTCGGAGGTTAGGACGCTGAAGTCGTTGATTAAAAACCTCCAGAAATTAATCAGGGATAACTACAGACTTTCTGTAAATTCGAATTGGAATAACAAAATTTGGGCTGTAAAAGCCAACAATTCAAGTATGTTCCCGCAAATAAATAAAATATTTCGGAAGAACAATCAAAATTACCTTAAGTGTCTTAAGATCCCCCGACCGACGAACAATGGACGAATACTTATAACAGCAGGTATAGATCCAGATGACAATGCAGTAGAGGATGACAATTTCTTTGTGATCGAAAATCCGCAGGAGAAGGTAGAGGCTATAGGAGCGACTTTCCAGGAAGTGTACAAGGTGAATGATACCATTTGCCCGAACCACGATCTGGAAAATCGCGTCCTTGTGCACAACTTCTACCTTCGAAATGATATAGAGCACTGGCGATCCGAGAATACTGGTTTTACCGGGTTCAATGACGAAAACTTGGAAAGCAATGCCATCGCCAATGAAATGGTTAACCCCCCGTACGTATCGAAGGTAGAACTCCAAACGATCTTCGCATCATTGAGAAAGAAGAGATCAGTGGGAATCGACGGAGTGTCGAACATTGTGCTTCGACATCTCCCTCTAGAAGCGGTGGACATTTACACCACTCTGTTTAACAATGCGCTGAATAATGCACATTATCCAGCGCATTGGAAAACAGCAGTGATACAACCCATCCCCAAACGGGGTAAGGACACTTCCAATCCGGCAAATCTCCGGTCGATAAGTCTCCTTCCGAACATCAGCAAGGTATTCGAGAAAGTGATCAATAGGGCCCTGCTTAAGTGGACTGACAACAGTAATATAATTCCGGATAACCAATTCGGTTTTAAGGCGGGGCATGATACAATACATGCCGCGTCTAAACTGGTATCGGATGGAACAAAAGCAAGAACCAATGCACGGGTGCCTGCCTGATTGACTTGGAGAAGGCCTTCGACACCGTATGGTTAGAGGGACTCTTCTATAAGCTAAGGAGGCTGGGCATAAGCAAACCACTGCTGTACATACTTCATAACATGCTCACCAGTAGACAGTTCATTGTCAAAAATGGCAATGTGACTTCTGCTGGAACATTTCTAATTAAAAACGTTCTGCAACAAGGTGCGGTTAATTCACCGATCCTTTTCAACATTCACACGAGCGATCTGATAGGATCTCTTCACCATGCCATAGCGTACGCAGACGTCTTGATCGCGTACAGATCAGGACCAAAAATCGAGGTCATTGAAATTCTCTTGCAACGTGACTTCGATAAGATTCAGCGATATTGCGATGACTGGAAGTTGAAGATCAACTTCCAGAAATCGGAAACCATTCGTTTTAGAACGCCGTTGTCTGGTGCCTCTAGGGATACCAGAAAGAATTGGCGAAAATTCTCAATCGTTGGACCGCACGGACAGCCACTTGCGAGTCGAAGTGTAGTCAGATACCTGGGACTTTGGTTAGACCAATATCTATATTTTAACAAACATATAGATGCTGCTCTTGCCAGAGCCAAAGGTGCTTTTGCCCTTACAAAGAGACTTTTTTTATAGCAAGCAACTCGATGCAAGGGTAAAGGTAATCTGCTACATCGCCATCATCCGGCCCATGCTCGTATATGGATGCCCCATGTGGTTTAACGTGGGAGCAAACTTGTTGGAAAAGATTCGGGTGTTTGAGAGGGCTTGCCTTCGGTCTTGCCTTCGTTTGTACAGAACACCAGAGTCCCAGTACATAAAATTCTATCCCAATGAGGTCCTATACAACAGGGCTAACCTAATAAGAGTGGATAATTTCGTTATCAAGCTGATTCGAAGGCACATTGCAAGAGCAATGAGCTCGACGAACAACCTGATCTTCGGGGCCTTTTACCCCAATTATGAGTATCATGAGAGAGTGCGCCTTAACGGCTTTGTTCCCCCAGAGGCGTTTCTCTATTTTGATAAGAAAGGTCTGATCCAGGAGAGATTGGCGGTGCCGCTAATCTTCCACGATGCTCGGTCAGTTGTGGATAGGCGACTCAACTACGACAGAGACGTTGCACACGGCAGTGTGATAGGTAATAATTAAAAAAAAAAAAAAAAATATATATCCACAGCACTTGGATGAAAAAAAAAAAAACACAAAAAACACAAAAAACAAAAAAAAAAAATTAAAAAACGAAAACACCACTCGATAAAAAAAACAACAAAAAAAAAATAAATAAATAAAAAAAATTACGTAGAAAATACGTAACATAGAATAAGATAGGGTAATTTAGAATAAGGTAGTTTAAGATTTGTTTTAAGGTAGATTGTAAGTTTTATATATAAGAAGATTCAAAAATAAGTTCATATACTAAGTTTTTTCCATTTATTTGAAATTTTTCTTAGTATCAATAGATAATTGATTAATAAAATGAATAAACTAATAAAGTCAGTGAAGTCGAAAGACATAGTTTTAAGTATTAGGTTTAACTTAGAGCGCCCGCATAGGGCCAGTAAGTTAGAATAAGAATAGTTAAGTTAGTTAAGCTAGTTTTAAGCGTTTTTTGTCTAGCTATAAGTTTAATGAAGTAATAATAAAAATGCATTAAAAATGAAAAATGAAAAATGTAGTGGTAGAAAGCCGCGTGGCAAAACCCGGTTCGAGTCGCGGCCGGGGGAGTAAGACTTTTTTTTTTTTTGTTGGAGAATCACAACACGTGGGACCGAACGGTCGGCGCTCCCAGTAGCGGGAGTTGCGGCCGCGGAAGATGTAACATCTGGCGAGGTGGTGGTATATTCAGGCCACCCAGTAGCAATGCCAGCTACAATTGAAGGTACGGCGAAAAGGAGGAGAAAGCCAAAACCTACTCCTAACTTGGGAAAGCGTCCCACTCTATCAGCCCCAGCCGAAAAGCGGCCAGTTGAGGTGGGGGAGGGGGAGCGAGTAATGGACACTACGTTAGCAGCACATGGAGAAGAATTCCCATACGTCTCCGACGGTGGGGAAGGAAGATATACGGGGGCAAGCAACAGTTTCGCTTCCCTCGTACAATCGGAATCGGACGACGAAGACTATGAGCTGGAGTGCCTTACCTCCAGTATAAGACAGCTCCAGCAAAAAGTATTGGCCATAAAAGCCAAGCAAATGGCAAGGCGGGAGAGGGAGAGACAGGCAGAGCTTCCATGAGCAACAGTAACAACAACCGCAACAACAAAAGAAGGTGCAGCAAGAAGAACTCTCGAAGAGAGCGGACGTGTTTTTTCTCTAAGTTTCGTGGGGTGTAAACTTTTTGATTATTTACGTTTAGTTCTTACATAAAAACTTTATCAAAATGCAGTGTCAAATTTGCAATAAAAAAATAGATCGCGGATGTGAAACCAAAATCACTTGCATCGACTGCAATATCTATTTCCATTGTTTGTGTGCGAAACTAACTCCGTCGGATATAGAGTACATGAACACTCACAGTGTTCCATATCGTTGCGACAAATGCACGGCTCTTCGTCGTAAATCACTACAGCAACAAAGCGTATCGTCACCATCACCATCGACAGCAACAGTAGTAGTAGCGAAACAGAAGCCAAAGCGGAATCAGCAAACAGTCGCTAGGCTACAGAGCACCACTGAGACGACAGTTGAAGGGCAAGCAACAGCATATGATCTACCACAACAGTCCGGCGATGGCACAGTTACAATGCAAATGCTTTACGAAGAAATCATATGTTTAAAGAAAATCAACTGTGACTTTCTCAGCACAATTAGTCAGCTGAAAGAGGAGAACGAGAAGCTTAATTCGAAAGTTGCATCGCTGGAGAGCAAACTGAATTGGAGAGAGCAGAAGAGCGTTGAGAATGTCATCGAGATCACTGGTGTGCCTGGAGTCAGCGATACGAATGCAAAAGAATGCGTTCAAACAATTTTTAACAAGGCGTTGGATATCTCTCTGTCATCTTCAGATATCCAGAAATGCTACGTCAAACGCTTATGGAAGAAAACCAACAACAACCAGCAAAGTGATAAAATTTGTGTTGAATTCTCTGGATTGGCAGCAAAAGAACGAGTAATGAAAGCGAAGAAAACTGCAATGAAGAAACTAAATTCGTCTTTATTTGTTGAGGGTACGAAGAATAATGTTTTCATAAATGATTGCTTCACAAGTTATACTAGAGCTTTATTTATGGAAGCTAAAAAAGTTAAAGCTGAAAGAAACTACAAATATTTGTGGTTTAAAAATTCGCGGATTCTAATGAGAAAAGCTGAAAAGGGTAGGGTTGTTGCTATTAGATCGTTTCTTGATCTTTCAGCACTGAAAGACTAATTGTCTTTTATTTCACCTAAATATAATTTAGTATGTCTTTTTTGAATATCAATGATTATCTTTTTAGCAACAACCCAACCCCTAATACAATTGTAAACATTAATGATAACAAATTTTTTTTTAATTCAAATAATTGCAACTCTTTTTTTGTTGTGCATCAGAACATTCGTAGTTTGCGGCAAAATTTTGATTTGTTAGTGTGCAATCTAGAAGCGCTTGTATTCTTACCCCATTTGATATTTGTAAGCGAGATATGGATTTTTGATTGCGAAAAAGAGGATTATCATATTCCGGGTTATAATTTTTATGTTAACCCTAATGAAAAGTATGCTGCAGGTGGAGTAGGAGTTTTTGTAAGTGATTACCTGGATTCTGGTAGCTATAAAGTAAATCGTCTTAATTTGTTGAGCGCGGATGTAATTGAATTGTCTTGCAAGTTATGTGATGATGTTTTTAAATTTGTTTGTGTATACAGATTACACCTCTATGATATTCAAGTGTTTTTGAATGAATTTTCAGTGCTCTTAAGAAACGAAAAAGTAGATAATCTTATTTTCCTGGGTGATTTTAATATAGACATTTTAACTCCCAGTACTTTAACGGAAATTTATCTTGCTACAATGGCTGAGCATGGTCTATCACCTTTTATAAACGAAATTACTAGACCAATTTCAGGCACTTGTCTTGACCATGTATTTGGACGTTTTAAAAAAATATCCGTAAACGAATGTGCTGGTATTAATTTTGATCTCCGCATTACTGATCACTGTATGACTGGTATTCTCTTCAGTACGTTAAATACTAAGAAACCCGCGAAGCATACTTTGTCATCTACGGTAACGAAAGTAAACTTCGACTTGCTTAATATTGAACTACGTTCCGAAACCTGGGAGGAAATATATGAGGAAGTTAATGCTTCTAAGGCTTATGATCTATTTTTATCATTTCTTCAGAATTACATAAGTAATTTTACATATACTATCGTCCGTAAAAAGTCTGAAAAAAGATTAAAGGCTTGGATTACTTATTCTGTGTTAAAAAAAATTAAGCTTAAAAATAAATTAAGAAAAAAGTGCTCCAAACATCCTCTTAATACAGCGCTGAAAAATCGTTTCAGAATATTGAGTAAGGAAGTAAACAACGATATAAGGACAGCTCGAAATAGATACTTCTACTCTAAAGTCCGTAACGCACTTGGTAATCCAAGAAAGGAATGGAAGGCTATAAATAGTATCATTGATAGCAACTCTCCCAATATCTCCAAAGCTATATGTCTATGTAATGATGGTGTTATTATTGATGACCCTACTGTGAAAAATGTTACCAAATTCACTTCGAGATCCCAGGTTATCAAAGAAAACACGGTCAAATAATTTAACAAGAAAGTATTTAATTCACGGATATACTAGTATTACTAAAAGAAATATAATGGATTTAATTCAAGTATGAAATGGCATTCGGCAATGATAATTGTTCGGAGGTTAAAAGTGAACTGAACTATTATTAGACTGAAGAGAGAAAACATGACTAACTCTAAAGAGAAATAGCATTACAGCTATGATTAAAAGCTTTAATTTTCCACATCCTCCGGCCCGCAATCTTTAAGATGATTTGTTATCTCGAGGGGGTATATCAACTGAACAGGCCTTCGAAATATTGTCCCATTAGACACACGAACCTCACATGCGCGAACTTTTCCATCTCGTCCAGGGAAAATATTGGTAATGACGCCCAAGCTCCAAAGTATCTTAGGCAATGAACGATCCTCCATAAGTACTACATCTCCGATTGCCAGATGAGTTGATTTGTTGTAATTAGCCTGATGAAACGATCTTAGTTGTTGAAGATATTCAGTGTACCATCTGCGTTTAAAACGAGATATAAACTGCAATCGTTCCTTCCACCGTTGACGTAGTACTTCTGCAGCTCGTCCGCTGTTGTCTTCGGGTGAAAGACCTTGGTGTTGCGTTGATGACTGTGGTCCACGTAAAAGCTGGGCAGGTGTAAGCGGTGCTAAATCAAGAGGCTCATCTGCGACATACGTAAGCGGTCTGCTATTGACCACATTTTCAACTTCGGTAATTAATGTGTAAAGCTGGATGGTGTTCAACGTTGATCGACTTATTGCTGCTCTCAGGGCCGACTTTACAACACCCACAAGCCGTTCCCAAAACCCACCCCACCAAGGGGCGCGTTCAACTATAAATCTCCAGCGAATGCGATGGTTAGTCAAAAAATCCTTAAATCGTTCGTCGGTGAAGCTCAATTTAAGTAACTCCTTAGCAGTTTTCTTAAAAGTTGCTGCGTTGTCTGACCAAATTGCACTTGGCACTCCCCTTCGAGCTATGAAACGTCGTATACCCAGTATACAACTTTCCGTAGTAAGATCTGACGTTAATTCCAGATGCACCGCCCTTATTGAAGCACAAGTAAATAACATTATGTACACCTTGTTCTTCTGCCCAGCGTCGTACGTGTACAAAGGTCCAGCAAAATCGAGACCAGTGATGTCAAATGGCGAAGAAAATGTAATACGATCTCTAGGTAATGGCGCAAATGGTTGAGTAGCTGGCTTAGCTCGAAGAATTTTGCAAATTGTGCCTTAATGATCCAGTAAGTTGAACGTAAATGCGTAAGGACTGAAGAAACTCCAGCATGGAATAGTTTTTCGTGTGCATCAGCGACTATTAATTTCGTTATGTGTGACGACTTTGGCAAAATTATTGGGTGAGCTTCGATTGCTGAGGTTAACAAATGCAATCTCCCGCCTAAACGAAGATGACCACTGACCTTATCTAGAAAGGGACTAAACATTAGTAGCTTTGAATTTAAATGTATACCCTTATTCTGCTGTAGTGCTTCAATTTCGGAATTAAAATGAAGATGTTGCGACTCGCCAATCCAATATGCTTCAGCTTGATTGATCTCGCTAGCAGAGAGAGATGAAACATCATTTACCAGTGTCTCAGAGCGCTGTTTTTTCTTGAATTGTTGAACTGCTCGAAAACAGTAAGCCGTGATTCGCAAAAGACGTCTCCAGGTACTAAATTTTTCGTAGTTAATAAAAGAATTTTTGAAACTTACAGATGCCTCTGCCTCCGCTTCTGCCGCTACAAATACAGAAAGCATTGAGAGGGTTGTAGATTTGTCTTCGTTTTCAATTGGCCAACTGTTCGGTTCATGCTGTAGCCAATCTGGTCCAGACAGCCATTGAGAACATTGCGATAGAGCCAGTGCAGTTATTCCTCTAGTCACCAGATCTGCGGGGTTCTGGGAGCCAGGGCAATGCCGCCAACTAGAAACGTTCGTAAGCGCTCGGATTTCTCGGACTCTATTCTCAACATACGGTTTCCATCGCTTCTCTTGACCTAATATCCAAAACAAAGCGATTCTGGAGTCGGTCCACAAGAACTCATTATCAATTTTAACCTGCAAGTTAGAGCGAAGATAAGCCAATAATCTGGAAGCGACTAAAGCAGCAGTAAGCTCTAATTTAGGCACGGTTAATTTATCACGTTCGTCATTCTTGAGCGGTGCTACTCTGTTTTTAGCGCAGAGAAAACGGCTGGTAGTATTTCCGTCCTCATCTGTAGTTCGCAAGTAAGCAACTGCGCCAAAAGCATACTGACTAGCGTCGGCGTAAATATGAATCTGAGTTGAACCTTTGTTCGTAACGCAGCGTGGTATCATCAGGTGTCCAAGTTCATTGATATCTGCACAGCATTCAATCCAAATTTTATCGAGTTCTGATGGTAGACGTACATCCCAGTCTAGTTTTTGGCGCCAAATCGATTGAAAAAGGATCTTCAAACGAACTACCCATGGACCTAATAAGCCAAAGGGATCATATATTTTGGACATTACCTTAAGTACATTCCGCTTGGTCCCGTCCGAACCATTTGACCTTAGAAGTGCTTCCACTCCACTTAGGTCGACAGCCAATTCATCAGCAGCAACGAACCAACGAATACCTAGAACCTTCTGAATTTCTGGTGGAACCATATCTGATGGACACTCTCTACGAACTAACAGGCTGTTGGAGTTCCACTTACGCAGATTCATAGAACCCGCCTTCATTATTTGAACTGCGTCTTGTCTCAGATCCATCGCTATTTTCTCGTCCTGTACACTTGCGACAAAGTCATCAACATAAAAACATTTGCGTAAAATGTCGACTGCATTGGGATAATGTTCCTTTCCCTCGTCCAGAATTTTGGAAATAACTTCTCCCAATATATTTGGACTGCTAGTTACACCAAACGTCACCCGCGTCATCCGATATGCTTGAACTGTAAAATCTGTGCGGGTTTCGTTCGGGCTAAACAAATCCTTGAACCAAAAGAATCGGTGGCTTTCACGGTCAGGTGCACTCAAAATTATTTGCAAAAAAGCCTTTTCGATATCAGCTGTCAGTCCTATTTTTCCACAGCGAAAGTTAACACTGTTAAAATTTCTGGCAGATGGTTATTGCCAACCTCTAAATGACCATTTAGCGATATGTGATTAGTTGCATGAGCTGAAGCGTCGAAAACAATTCGTAACTTGGTTGTGTCCTTGTCATCCCTGTATATCGGTCTATGAGGCATGTAGTACACGTGATCCCTTTGCTCGTTGTCTTCTGCTCGCTCAGCCAACCCGCCGTTTATCATCTCCGACATCGCAGCTTCATAATCATTTAGTCTTCCTGATACTCTTAATTTTCGTACTAATGAATGCATTCGGTAAAGTGCTCCCATGCGATTGTCGTGCAGCGATGTACCAATTTCTTTCCAGGGCAGTGATGCCTCATATCGATCTCCAACTTTACGGATAAGTGACCCCGGGTTAGTACTTACTATTTTGTCGTTAGTTATACCAAGAGTTTCTAGCCGCCAAAATTGTTGAAGGTCCTCACAAGCGCAAACATGCAAAGAAGTAACATTAGAAAAATTAACTACAGCATCTGAATTAGGTACATTAACAGGAGATCGACCTTGCAAAGTCCATCCCAGTGTAGTATTTATAGCTGTTAAACTGGATGTAATCCGTTTATGTTGTCCAGTCGCAAGCCACCAATAATTATCTGCTCCGATCAATATACTAATTCCGTTTTCTGCATGCACATGATTTAGCCGTACATCTGCCAGCTGCAATTCCTTAAAGTCTTCGAGATTTTTATCTGGCGCTGATAAAACATCAACGCAAATTTCAGGAACTTCCAGCAACTCCACCGTAACAATTCTGTTATCATATTGATTGCGTAACAACACCTGTACTTTATTACACTGCATGCTCGGTCTAGGTTCGTTGCTTCCGAATGGTATAATGTTAACTTTTTGAACTCCGATAATATCCAAATGAAGTTGACGTGCCACGCTGGATTTTATAAATGAGATTTGGCTACCACCATCCAAAATTACACGCACATACAATGAAATTTTCTTGCAAGCAAATGCGAAAGCTGTTTGTAAGTACACTGTGTTAACCGGCTGCGAAAGTTCGCTGTTAGTATGTGTGGTGTACAGATTAGTTGATTGCTGTGACTTTGCTGATGACACCATAGAATTTGTTTCATTAGTGTTTGTTGCCGACGATGACGATGAAGTTGTATTTTTCTTTTTGCTGTAGTCTGGATCACACATTGACGTTGCATGTCGTCCGTTACAACTTTTGCACATAAGGTGAAATCGTTTTCTGCATGCCTTAGAGTAGTGCCCTTTTCCCAAACAGCGGTAACATCTTCAGTCTTCTTTTAACATTTGCTTCTTGTTAAGCATAGTCAAAGAACATTTGCACTCAAATGATTTATGATCAGGAGCTTTACAAAAAAAACAATGACTGTCGTTTACTCCAGCTGCAAATAATCCAAGAGCTGTTTTTACCGGTTTTGATTTTGATACTTGCATTGACTGAGCTAGAGTTGAACTTTGTTTTGCTTCATTGGCTTTCTCAAGGGATTCGACCTCTCGTTTAAGGAACTTCAGTAAAGACCTAACTTGCTTGTCACCAATGTCTTTAGACGACGAAAGCTCGGATTTTGCTGATGAACTAACGTTATCATCGTTTATGTCATCCTCTTGGAAAGTATCAGGGAGATCGTTGTAGTACCTATGGAAATCAACTCTTAATTCGTTGGGTATGCATCTCAGAAGCACACCTTTAAGCATTACGTAATAATTTGACGGTGGAATTCCGAGAGCAGCGAGTGATCGAGTGGATGCTAAAACAGAGTTGTAGAGGTATCTCAAACCTGATGCGTCAACTCTTGAATCTACCGGCTGAATGGACAATAAGCATTGCATAGTGTGGTCTACAATTTTTTCCTTATTGCCATACTCCTCTTTGAGTATGTTTATGGCCGTTTCATAATTGAGTTCGCTTGGTGTGAGGCCTACTAAAGTATTCGCCGCCTTGCCAGTCAAGGCAACTTCCAAATAGTTGAACTTGTCAACTGTCGTAAGAGAAAGATTTTCATGCACTAATGTTCTGTACTGCTCCCAGAACGGTATCCATTCTTTGTAGTCGCCTGAGAACTTCTTTGGCTGAAGCTTTTGAAGCTTTACTGTCTGCATTTTACTGGCAGAAGACATGGAGACATTATGTGCTGAAATATTGGTGGGAATTTCGTTTGCGCCAATTACTGGCGATAACAACTGTTTCTGATATTGTTTTACCTTGTTCAAACGTATTTGAAGTCGTGTAATCGTTGATACAGCCTTGTCGTTGTAATCAGCTATAGAATCCGCTTCTTTGTCGAAGTCATCTGATTTTATGGAAGAACGAATATCGGCGTTCGCTTTACGCAGACTTTCATGCGCCGCTGTTAAACGATCTAAAAAAACGCTGAGCTCCTCCTCCAAGCCATCTAAAGTAGTTGAATTCATATCCTCATTAATTTTCCCTTCATTTGACTTTAGAAATTCGACCGCGCTGTTCACGATTTTCGTAACTTGTCCACGATAGGTAGCGCGACTTGCCAAATCCATTACCGATCACGTTAATATAATCCCGTTATTATTATTTCGTTCGTTCGTGCGAGCGTTTCCCGGGTTTCGGCACCAGTGTGAAAAATGTTACCAAATTCACTTCGAGATTCCAGGTTATCAAAGAAAACACGGTCAAATAATTTAACAAGAAAGTATTTAATTCACGGATATACTAGTATTACTAAAAGAAATATAATGGATTTAATTCAAGTATGAAATGGCATTCGGCAATGATAATTGTTCGGAGGTTAAAAGTGAACTGAACTATTATTAGACTGAATAGAGAAAACATGACTAACTCTAAAGAGAAATAGCATTACAGCTATGATTAAAAGCTTTAATTTTCCACACCTACAACAGTATCAAACATATTAAATGATTACTTTTCTTCGGTTGGTCTGATGTCTTTTTCAAGTGAGTCTCCTACATATTGTAATGGCTGCGTTAGGTCCCATTTAGTCAACGACTTTGCTATAAATAATAGCTTCTTTTATGAAGAAATAACAGGCTTAGAATTGTATAAAATTATCTGTTCTCTTAACAGCTCAAGATCTTGTGGTTGTGATGGAATTTCCAACCCTACCCTCAAGAGCATAGCACTTAATGTTGTAAACATATTAGCTTATGTTTTTAACTTAAGTATTTCAACCGGCGTCTTCCCAGACAAATTAAAATGTGCTAATGTGATCCCTCTTTACAAAAAAGGTAGTAAGAGTGACAAAAACAATTACAGGCCAATTTCTTTATTGTCATCAGTCTCTAAAGTCTTTGAAAAAGCCATTAAGAATAGAGTTTTGAGATACCTGGCAAAAGTTAATTTCCTAAGTCCTGCTCAGTTCGGTTTTAGGGAAGGCCTTTCTACAGAAGATGCCGTCTTGGAATTCTGCTCCTTTATTTATAAAGCTCTGGATGATAAAAAATGTTGCGCCGGGCTTTTTGTAGACATTACCAAAACTTTTGACATGGTCAACCACAGAGTTCTACTAAACAAACTGCACTATGCAGGATTTCGTGGATTTATGCACAGCTGGTTTGAGTCCTACCTAAAGGATAGAACTCAAAAAGTTGTAATAGGTAACTTTGTTAGCAGACCAAAAACTATGAACTTAGGTGTACCCCAGGGATCAGTCCTTGGTCCAATACTGTTTCTTATTTACATCAACTCATTATTTAGTCAACCGTTTAAAGGGAATGTTACAGCTTTTGCAGATGATCTGGGCATTGCATACCGCTCGGATAGTCCTCTTAACTTAAGCGCGGACATAAACCATGATGTTCACCTCCTGGGATTGTGGTTTTCGGAACACAAACTAGTTGTCAGCAATAAAACTAAATTACTTCACTTCAGTCTTAATGTGCAAGAGTCCCTAAGCTTCGAAATTTTCTTTCATGCAAACAATTGCGAATGGTCAAATGCGTCAAATTGTGTCTGTACTGAAGAAGCCACAAGGACAATGTTGTTTGAGCAGGCATCTTGTAACACATGCTGTTTTAAAATTGAAACAATTAATCAGTTTAAATATTTAGGCATCACTTTTGAACAAAATATGAGTTGGTCCAAACATATTTCGATTCTGAAACAATATTTACGATCTTCAGTACAAAGCTTTTATCGCCTTAGACAATTCTGTGACAAAAATACTTTGAAAACAGTATATTATGGAATATTTCAATCAAAACTACAATACGGAATAAGTTGCTGGTGTGGCGCTTACCAAACGAAGATTGAACCATTGATTGTTTTGCAAAAATGTGCTATAAGAAAAGTATGTGGGGTAAATCGTTTAGCTCCTTCTATAGTTTTGTTCAGAGCATTGAAAATTCTGCCACTAAAACATTTGTACTATTTCAAAGTTTAAAAAATTTTTTTTATGAGAGGTGGCTATTTACAGAGCCCTATTTCAAACAATCGCAATTTGCGAAGCAATTCAACTAATGCTGTCATTATTCCTCCTTTCCGTACTACTCTATTCAAAAACTTTTACTCCATCGTGTCGTGCAAACTATTTAATCAACTTCCTATAAATATCCGAGGAATAAGATCATTGTCCCTATTCCTAAAATACGTAAAGATATAGCTTCTTGATTTTGATCACGAGGAAATTAAAGTTTTGCTGCCCTATGTTGTCTAAACATTTTTTTTTTTTTTTTTTTTTTTTTTTTTTTTTTTTTTTTCCGAGGGTAGGTAAAAAATCTTCATGAAGACACTATGAGGATCGGTAGCGCGTGCTCATAGTAGTGTGAGATTTTTACTCACTAAAAAAACCTCCCTTCGTGATAAATTTCTTTGATTACATACTACAACTAAGTTTTGACTTATCCAGCAGTTTTTCTTTCACGTATTGAGATCGTTTGGCAGGTCCCTTTCCATTGAAAGTTCCTGCTTGTTCCGCAAATTAGGCGCGGTTTCTTGCTATCGCGTTAAATCGAAAGGTTTAGTCCTTTGTAGACGACGCAGTAGATTCCTCTCATCTAGAATTCGAAGGACTTCATTGTTAAAGTGTCCTTGTAATCTGTCTTTATGCTTACGCGCGAAGTTTTTGATTTCATATTCGACTGTCGCAATTCCTAAATCTCTATGGATATCGCTATTTCTAATAAACCACGGTGCATTAACTATTGATCTTAGCACTTTATTTTCAAAAGTTTGTAAAATATTGACATTACTTATTTTGGTACAACCCCAAAGTTGTATTCCATATGTCCATATCGGCTTTAGCACTTGCTTGTATAAAAGCAGTTTGTTCTCTACATTAAGCTTGGAATGTTTTCCAAGTAACCAGTACATTTCTCTGTATTTGGTTTCGAGTTCTTTACGTTTTTTCTTCACGTGCGATTTCCACTTCAGCTTAGCATCAAGTGTCATTCCAAGATACTTAGCCTCGTTTGCAAACGGAATTTGAACCGAGTTTGAAAAGATGGGCAAATTATTTATTTTCTTATAAGTAAAATTGACATGAACAGATTTGTTTTCGTTTAAAGCTAGTCGCCAAATCTTCGTCCATTCATTTACTTTATTCAATGCTTCTTGCAATTTTTCAGTCGATTCTTCGATCGTTTTACCCGTTGCCAGGATGGCAGTGTCGTCGGCAAATGTAGCTAAGACGGTGCCTTCTTCTTGCGGTATATCGCGAGTATATAATAGGTACAAAAGCGGTCCAAGGACACTTCCCTGCGGCACCCCAGCCCTTATTTCTTTAAATTCCGAATATTCGTTTCCGTGTTTGACTCGGAAAAGTCGATTCGTCAAGTATTTTTCTAGAATATTATATAAGTGTTCCGGCAGAACTTGTCGTAATTTATATTTCAAGCCTTCATGCCAGACCTTGTCAAAAGCTTGAGAAACATCAAGGAATATGCTCGAGCAAATCTTTTTTTCTTCGTAAGCTTTTTCAATTAAATCAGTTATTCTATGCACTTGGTCTATTGTTGAGTGCTTGGTTCTAAACCCAAACTGGTGATTGGGAATAAGAGATCCTTCTTCTATAACCGGCTGTAATCGCTTAAGTACTATTCTTTCGAAAACTTTAGACATAATCGGCAGCAGCGAAATAGGTCTATACGATTTTTTATCATTCGGTGGTTTTCCTGGTTTCAGAATCATTATTACTTCCGCGACTTTCCATTGACTCGGAACATATTCTAATCTTATCGCTGCGTTTATAATGTAAAGAAACTTAACTAACGCTTTTCTAGGTAACGATTTAAGAAGCTCTCCTGTGATTAGGTCGTATCCAGGAGCTTTATTCGGTTTCAGTTTCTTTATTTCTTGTTGAAGTTCGGTCAGCCTTGCATTTCTTACTGTGTAATTGTGAAATGCTATATCCGACGCATTATCATTTTCAGCAAGCGCTTGCCCATCAAATGGTTTAAATGTTTCTTCTAAATGGGCGGCAAAGACTTCTGCTTTGTCTTTATCATTCTTGGCCCATTCGTTGTCATTTTTCTTGATTGGGGCCGCTTGTATTTTCGGTTTTTTAATGCCTTTTATAGCTTTCCAGAGCGAATAATTGGAATCTTTGTCCGCTGTTAAGCTTTCAATGCTGGTTTGTATTGTCCGGTTTTTAAAATCAATAATGGCCTTTTTTAGCAAGTTACACAAGTGATTCAAATGCGATTTATGTTGCGGAGCACGAGTTTGTTGCCATTTTTTACGCGCTTTTCTCTTCTCCCTTACCATTTCTTTTATTTCCGGTGGATATTTTTGGGCATGATTGATTGGCGTTTTCCTTTGATAGGGAGTATTTTTCCACGCGGCGCGCTGCAGAACTTCAACAAAACGATCAATTTCGATTTCGAGTTCAGAAAACGTCCTAAGTGATACTCTCAGTTCGGTATGTTCTTCAACGTCTTTTTTAAAGCCTTCCCAATCAGTTTTTCTGCTAGTTAGTCTAGCAGGTACATCTTTTTTAATTAGGCGTTCGCTCATCGTTAGAATGATAGGGGAATGATCGGAAGAGAGATCAAAACTTTCATCAATTTTAATACATTTGTCTGGTATTCCTTTAACAACAAAGAAATCGATCAGATCGGGTATTTTGTTGTTATCAGTCGGCCAATATGTTGGTTTACCAGTCGAGTGAAAGTCGCATCTGTGTTGCATGCAGGCGTTGTAAAGTGCTCTGCCTTTTTGTGAGACACATCTTGAACCCCAGAAGGTGTGTTTTGCATTAAAATCACCGCCAATAATAAAATTCGGTCCAAGAGAGTTGAAAATATTTGTAAAATCATTTTTTTCAAGCCTGCAACGCAGTGGACAATAAATAGACGAGACATTGAAAGAGTAATGTCCATTTTTCACGCGTACAGTGCTCACTTGCATTGTTTCAAGCTCTATCATAATCTCTTCAGAGTGTTCGATGCAATCTTTTATGATTAAAGACGATCCGCCTCTGGCTCTTTCCGACGGGTGATAAGCGTGATAGGTACTGTATCCAGTAATGTTTACACGCGATAGTTTCGTCAGGTGAGTTTCACAGATCAAACATATGTCAATGTCATTTTCCCGTAGAAATATTTCTAGCTCTTCTAGTCTTTGTATGAGACCGTTGGCGTTCTATGCAACAATTTTAAGAAGTTTCGTCATGTTCGTTTTGAAATGCTCCTATTGTTAAGCTTATATTCAAGCTTCTCCAACCTTTCGACAATTAGCGTGTTTGTTTTTGTTTGCTCCTCAAGCCTCGCAAGGATAATAGAAAAGACGTGAGATACGGGGTTTTCCGAATTATCAGTGTTCGTTTTTATTGATGTTAATGCTTGAGCACGCGTCTGCATGTCAGAATCTGATGGCTTTTCTTTAGGCGCTTTTACCTTAACGCGGTGTGGAATTTGATCGGTGTTTGATGTCGCAGCTTGAGCGTACGTAAGCGCGCCAGGGTCGGCTCGGTTGTCTCTAGTCACCTTTCTTGCAGCAGTTTTCGACTTTTCATTATTTACCGGTTTTGAGGGTAGGTTTTCCGGCTTCATAAGTCGATCTCTTCTTTTTTGTAATTCTTTGGCTACTTCACAGCCTCTGTAATTAGCCGGATGCTTACCATTGCAGTTAATACACGCTGCAGGGGTTTTTTTGTTTACACCACACTCTTGACTAAGATGTTTACCGGCGCATTTGACACATCGCGGTTCTTTTCGGCAATATGTTTGCGTATGGTTGAATCCTTGGCATCGCTTGCACTGAGGTATCAACCTTGTATTCTTGCGCATGGGTTCGATTTTGACTACGACATTCAGAATTGTTCTTATTTCGTAAATCTTTTCTAAACTCTCAGCCTTATCAAAGGTTAGCATAAAAAGAGGAAGTTCGCGCTTAACCATCGTTTCCTCGCCTTCCAATTTTTGCTTTTCCCGTTTAATTAAGTTTATCGCATCGACGATTTTAAAGTTTTTGTTCTTCAAATCGTGAAAAACATCTTCCTTTCGGCATGAGGCATGAAGTCCTCTAGCTACGACTCGTTTCGGTCTTTCAGATTTATTTTCATAAGTATACCACTGGATTTTTTCAGTATTCAGTTTATTAGATACTGAGCGGTAACTGTCTGAGTCCTTTACGTTTACTTTCCATTTGTTGTTGTTGAGCGATGTTACTTCAAAATCGGATAGCAACAAAGGTTTGAGAAAAGAATGCAGTTTATTATAGTCTGCAATTCCGATCACGTATATTGGTGGCGGTGGTCGTACCTTATTTCGTGGATTTTCTTCGGCACGCGTGATTATTTTGTCAGGCTGTTCTTTACCTTCTCGTTTATTTTGCGTCTTTTCTTGCCTCGTTAGCATTTCGGGCGAAGAGCCAGCTTTTCGTTTTTTGACAGGCCGTTTTTTTAGAATCCAATTGGTTTCCCGACTTAGTTCTTCATCATCCGTTTTATAATCCGTGTTATCGGGGACGATTGAACTCGCAGCAGACTCATTACGAGGTTTCGATGTATCATTAAATGCTTTATTTTCTGCTTTAAGTACATTTAATTCCTTTCTTAGTTCTTCGCAGAGAAGTTCCATTTTACTTAGCCTGGTCCGGAGTTCCATATTTTCGTCCGTTAGGCTTTGAATTTTCGCTGAAGTCCGTTGTTCGTGCGCCGACACTATCGATGTCGCCGGACTTCTAGTTCCGCACGTTTTCATGGTAGATCTTGATGTTGGAGATCTAACTACCCTAGTACCTTTTTTAAAAGGGTCAGATGAACGCAATAAATGGCTCTCCCCAGAAACCGTAGAGCCGACCTCCGAAGAGGGTGGATTTTCCAGTGTACCTGGACTGCCACCTGGGGTATTAATATCTTTCGTTTTGTTCATTGCATGTTTTTGTATACGCCATACTCGGTATACGGAGGGTGGATTTTAGTCGCCTCTTACGACAGGCATGCCTACCTCGGGTATATTCTAACCCCTACCCGAAGGTTGTCTAAACATGTACGTTACATTGTTCTATTGCTGTTTTATGTACAAATTAATGTTCTTTTAAATTTACGTTTTCTTTCTTTTTTATTGTTAATTTTCTGTAAAAATATGTATAAATTCATAAAATGTTTTTCTTTTAAAATTAATTAATCAATTCACCCCACACTTCCAAGCTATTTTTTCTGAAGTGACATTATCACTATTTGTTACTACACAAATACAAATGTCACTACCTATTCTTGTACTTAATATTGTTATGGTAGATTAAGTAAATACAAAGTTTGTTAAGTCAAGAATCATGAAAAAAAAAAAAAAAAAAAAAAAAAAAAAAAAAAGGTTAAAGTCGTAGACTACCTGGTTGTCACATGGGATAAAGTAAAGCGCAGCGAAAACATTATTCAATGCGTTCGCTGCCAAAGGTTCGGGTCGCGTCGAACTGCGATATGCAGCCTCGATGCGTGAAATGTGGAAAGAACAACAAGACGGAGGAATGTCCTTTAGGTAAGGAGGGAGTGGCAGATAAGAGCCAGCTATGCAAGAACTCAGGACACACCGCAAACTATCGGGGCTGTCCTGAGTTTCAAAGCATTAAAACAGCAAATCTGGTTCGTAAGCAGAAAAGTGCAGTGAAAGTCCAACCAGGTCCAGCTCAAAAACCAACCGTGACTCCTGAAATTACCTACGCCCAAATGGCGTCAGGTAGGGGAACCACAGTACAGCAACAACCGAAGGTAGTTGCACAGGCCCCAGAGCCTAAGGCACGTGAGGCTCATCTATCCAGGGGCAGATGGTACAGCTACAGCGCCAGTTACAAGAACAGGCGACCCTCGTGGACAGGATCTACGCGCTTCTGCCGAGCTTAACGCACTTTCAATCGTGATGGGTACGACCGCGACTGAAAATTCCTTGAAGATCCTAGCGGTGAATGTAAATTCATTCATTAGGATCGAACGAAAAGAATCGCTCTACAAGTTGCTCGACGACCAAAGCCCTGATGTGTGTCTGGTTAGCGAAACTAAGCTAACCCAGAAACGCAAGATACGGCATAAAAATTCTAATATAGAAAGAAGAGACCGACCCAACTCCACTCAAGGAGGAGGTGTTGCGATCTTCATCCGTAAAGAACTTAGGTATAAGACCGTGTACAGTGGTGAAGTGCGAAGGTTCCAGGGGCTTGAAGCGTGTATTGTGTGCGTCCCTCTCCGTAGTGGAAAGAAGATGTACGTGGTCGCGCTTTATGCTGCGGAAGCAGCTCAATCTTCTTTATTTATTTCAGAGCTCGAAAATTGTTTCGATGTCTACGACTGGAGTCGGGAGAGAATTATTTCCTCATGGCCAGAGATCTAAACGCCAAACATAGAAATTGGGGAAATCACTCACCAAATCCTAGAGGGAACTCACTATTCAATTGGTGGGGTCAACACAATGTCGAGTTTAGGCTCGATTTGAAGGCTACAGATAGTTCGTCGTTTCCCAGAAGCGGCTCATATCTGGACCTACTGCTGTTCGACGAACGGTTACATCTGACCGACGTTGACCGACAAACGATAAACTGTTTGCGCGCGTTTGTGTATGACAGTGACCATTGCGGACTTAGTGCCGAAATAACGATTCCCAACGAAATTGCGGAATTGGAAGAGTTTGTTCAAAAGTACTCCTACAACTACAGTAGGACACGTTGGACTCGCTTCTCCCGAGATTTGACAAGAGCGCTCTCCTCGAACTCGCTCTACCCACCGGTCAATAGGAATCTGTCAAACGAAGAGATTGACAGGTACCTTAAACAGACGGACGAGACAATCAAACGAACGATGGACAGAACGATACCTCGGTATCGACCAACCGAAAACGTGTTCCGCAATGCAACAATCGACGCACTGCACGTACAAAAAAGTAGACTGCTTACGAGACTAAAGAACTTGTATAGGCAGTTTACTGACAGACAAAACTCGGAGGTTAGGACGCTGAAATCATTGATAAAGAACCTGCAAATATTAATTAGAGCAAATTATAGGCGGTCGGCTAATTTGCACTGGGGCAACAAGATTCTGGCTATCAAGTCTGATAACCCGAGTATGTTCCCTCTGATTAATAAAATATTTCGGAGGAACGATGTCAAAGAACTTCCGTGTCTGAAAATTCCCCGAACAACGAACAATGAACGGTTACTTACAGCAGCAGGAATAGATCCAAGGGACGCTGTCGATAATGGCGACTTTTTTGGGATTGAAGATCCGCAAGAGAAGGTGGAGGCTATAGGATCTATTTCTGAGGATGTGTACAAGGTAAATGTTAGCATTCGCCCGAACTACGACCTGGAGAATAGAGTCCTTGGGCACAACTTCTACTACTTCTACTGGCGATCAGAGAATACTGGTTTTACCAGGTTCTATGACGAAAACTTGGCAAACAATGCCATCGCCAATGAAAGGGTTCATCCCCCGTACATATCGAAGGTAAAACTCCAAACGATCTTCGAATCATTGAGAAAGAAGAAATCAGTGGGAATCGATGGAATATCGAACATTGTGCTTCTACATCTTCCTCTAGGAGCGGTGGAAATTTATGCCACTCTGTTCAATAATGCACTGAATAATGCCTATTATCCGGAGCATTGGAAAACAGCAGTGGTACAACCAATCCCCAAAAGGGGAAAGGACACTTCCAATCCGGCAAATCTCCGGTCGATAAGTCTCCTTCCGAATATCAGCAAGGTATTCGAGAAAGTGATCAATAAAGCCTTGATTAAGTGGGTTGAGGACAATAACATAGTTTCGGATAACCAATTCGGTTTCAGGGCGGGGCATGATACAATACATGCCGCGTCTAAACTGGTATCGGATATCCAATGGAACAAAAGCAAGAACCAATGCACGGGTGCCTGCCTGATTGACTTGGAGAAGGCCTTTGATACCGTATGGTTGGAAGGGCTCTTTTACAAGTTGAGCAGGTTGGGCATAAGCAAACCACTGCTGTACATGTTGTGACTTCTGCTGGGACGTTCGAAATTAAAAATGGTCTGCAACAGGGTGCGGTTAATTCACCGATACTTTTCAATATTTACACGGCTGATTTTATAGGATCTCTTCAGCACGCAATAGCGTACGAAACGATTTGATTGCGTACAGATCAGGACCTAAGATCAACGTCATTGCAGCACTCTTGCAGAGTGACTTGGAGGTTGAAGATCAACCTTCAGAAGTCGGAAACCATTCTATTCAGAACGCCGTTGTCTCTGGCCTCTAGGGATACCAGAAAGAATTGGCGAAAGTTTTCTATAATTGGACAGCACGGGCGTCCACTTGCATGTCAAAACGTGGTCAGATACCCAGCTGATAAGAAAACCTCAGCCGATGAGGCAGTAATATCAGGCCACCCAGCAACAGTGGCTACAGACAGTACATCAAAGCGGAGAAGGAAACTTAAACCATCTCCCAATTTGGTAAAGCGCCCCTCCACATCAGCTTCAGCTGTACAGCTACCAGGTGAAGTGAGGGAAGGGGCGCCGACCACAGCAACAGCAGTAGCAGCAGAGAAGAAGCGGCAGAGGTCGGATGACTCTGTCGAGGTGGCGTACATCTCTGACGGTGGGGAGGGCCGCTATATTGGCGATGACAACAATACCTTCGCAGTTCTGGCATCCTCTGAATCGGATGATGAAGAGGATTAAGTCCAAAGACTGACCAGCAGCATCAGGCAGTTAGAGCGAAGGGTGCTTGCCATTAAAGCCAAACAAATGGCAAGAAGAGAAAAGAGCGGCAGCTAGAGCTCCAGCGCGCTCAACAACTACAGAAGCAGCCAGAAGGAGAGCTGCAACAACAAAAAAAAGCAGCCGCAAATGCAGCAGCAGAAGCAGCAGCATGAACAACAGCAGCAGAATAAGCTGCAACAACAACAGCAGCAGAAAACGCTGCAACAACCACAGCAGCAGCAGCAGAAACAGCAGCAGCAGCAGAAACAACAGCAACAGAAACAGCGGCAACCGCAGCAGAAACAACAGCAACAACAACCGCAGCAGAAGCAACAGAAGACGACTACAAAGGCGAGGGTGCCGCCAATAAATACCTACAAGGTGGAGTTGAAGGATACCATCGAACTATGTAAGTCGGCCATAGGCAATAATTTCTCTATTAAAAGATTAAACGAAAATAGACATGCTATCCACTGTAATACAGTGGAAGATTATAAAAAAATTAAAGAATTGCTTAGGGATACGACGACGGAGTTCTTCTCCTTCACCCCGAAGGGGGAAAAGCAAACAATGCTGCTGAGGGGGATAGACCCGTCTACTGATCCGGAGACACTCCTTGCGCTGCTTAAAGAGAAAGAGTGCAACGAGCTCGAATTTGTAAGGGTCAAGCCATTCACCACAGCTAAGGCAAAAAGGGAGAAGCGGAAACTGCCGTTCTTCCTAGTTCAGCTTTCACCCAATAGCAAGCTGGATGGTCTAAGGAGTATTAAAGTCCTAGACTACCAGGTTGTCGCATGGGAAAAATTAAGAAGGAGCGAAAACATTTTACAATGTGTTCGCTGCCAAAGGTTCGGGCACGCCGCGTCGAACTGCGAAATGCAGCCTCGATGTGTTAAGTGTGGAAAGAACCACAAAGCAGAGGAATGCACTCTGGGTAAGGATGGAGTGGCAGATAAGAGCCAGCTCTCGTGTGCTTTTTGCGGGACCTCGGGACACACCGCAAACTATAGCGGTTGTCCTAAGTTCCAGTATATTAAGAAAGTAAATCTAGTTCGCCAGGAGAAGGTCGTAGTGAAACGTCCACCTGCTCCAATTCAAACACAATCCGTGACTCCCCAAGTGACCTACGCCCAAATGGCGGCAGGTCGGGGAAACGCGGAACAGAAAAGACCGAAGGTTGCTTCTCAGGATCCAGCGCCTAGAGCACCGGAAGCTCAAACTGAATTGCTGGCAATCTTGCTCTCTATCCAAGGGCAGATGGAGCAGCTTCAACGTCAGGTACAGGAGCAGGCGAAGCGGGTGGACCAGATCTACGCACTTCTGCCGGGCCTAACGCATCCCCAGTCGTAATGGGTACGAACATGGAGGAGCAACCCTTGAAGATCCTTGCGGTGAATGTGAATTCACTGATTAGGATCGAGCGAAGAGCCGTATTGTTTAAGTTGCTAGAAGACCAAACCCCTGATGTGCTTATGGTTAGCGAAACAAAGCTATCCCAGAAGCACAAATTGGGGCACAATAAATACAATGTTGTCAGAATAGACCGACCCAACTCAACACAAGGAGGAGGTGTTGCGATCTTCATACGCAAACAACTGCAATTTAAAGTTATGTACAGCGGTGAAGTGCGAAGGTTCCAGGAGCTGGAAGCGTGTATCGTGTGCATCCCTCTCCGTAGTGGAAAGAGGATGTACTTGGTCGTACTCTATGCACCTGAAGCTACTAAATCTGCTTTATTTATTTCAGAGCTTGAGATACTTTTTCGATGCCTAAGGCTGGAGTCGGAGGAGAATTATTTCATCATGGCCGGAGATCTAAACGCCAAGCATAGAGATTGGGGAAACAACACACCTAATCCTAGAGGGAACCTACTATTCAATTGGTGGGGTCGGCACAGTGTCGAGTATAAACTCGATTTGAAAGCTACAGATAGTCTGTCGTTTCCTAGAAGCGGCTCCTATCTGGATCTTATGCTGTTCGACGTACGGTTACAACTGACCGACATGGACCGACAAACTATAAACTGTCTGCACACATTTGTGTATGACAGTGACCATTGCGGACTCAGTGCCGTAATAACGATTCCCAACGAAATTGCGGAGTTAGAGGAGTTTGTCCAAACGTACTCCTACAATTATAGTAGGACGCGTTGGACTCGCTTCTCAAGAACTTTGACAAGAGCACTCTCCTCGAATTCGCTCTACCCACCGTCCAATAGGAATCTGTCAAACGAGGAGATTGACTGGTACCTAAAACAAATGGACGATACAATTAAACGAACTATGGATAATACGATACCTCGGTATCAACATACTGACAACGCAGACATATTAAGCAATGCAACAATTGACGCACTACACCAACACAAAAGTAGACTGCTGTCGAGACTAAAAACCTTGTACAGACAGTTTACTGACAGACAAAACTCGGAGGTTAGGACGCTGAAGTCGTTGATTAAAAACCTCCAGAAATTAATTAGAGAAAATTACAGACTTTCTGTAAATTTGCATTGGAACAACAAAATTCGGGCTGTAAAATCCAACAACCCGAGTATGTTCCCGCAAATAAATAAAATATTTCGGAAGAATAATCAAAACGACCTTCCGTGTCTTAAGATCCCCCGAACGACGAACAATGAACGAATACTTATAACATCAGGTATAGATCCAGATAACGCAGTAGAGGATGACAACTTCTTTGTGATCGAAGATCCGCAGGAGAAGGTGAATGATACCATTTGCCCGAACCACGATCTGGAAAATCGCGTCCTTGTGCACAACTTCTAGCTTCGAAATGATATAGAGCACTGGCGATCCGAGAACATAGGTTTTACCGAGTTCAATGGCGATAACATGGCAAATAATGTCATCGCCGATGAAAGGGTACATCCCCCGTACATATCGAAGCTCCAAGCGATTTTCGACTCATTGAGGAGGAAAAAATCTGCGGGAATCGATGGAGTGTCGAACATTGTGCTTCGACATCTCCCTCTAGAAGCGGTGAACATTTACACCACTCTGTTGAACAATGCGCTGAATAATGCACATTATCCAGCGCATTGGAAAACAGCAGTGATACAACCCATCCCCAAAAGGGGTAAGGACACTTCCAATCCGGCAAATCTCCGGTCGATAAGTCTCCTTCCGAACATCAGCAAGGTATTCGAGAAAGTGATCAATAGAGCCCTGCTTAAGTGGACTGAGAACAGTAATATAATTCCGGATAACCAATTCGGTTTTAAGGCGGGGCATGATACAATACATGCCGCATCTAAACTGGTATCGGATATCCAATGGAACAAAAGCAAGAACCAATGCACGGGTGCCTGCCTGATTGACTTGGAGAAGGTCTTCGACACCGTATGGTTAGAGGGACTCTTCTACAAGCTGATCAGGCTGGGCATAAGCAAACCGCTGCTGTACATACTTTATAACATGCTCACCAGTAGGCAGTTCATCGTCAAAAATGGCAATGTGACTTCTACTGGAACATTTCTAATTAAAAACGTTCTGCAACAAGGTGCGGTTAATTCACCGATCCTTTTCAATATTTACACGAGCGATCTCATGGGATCACTTCACCATGCCATAGCGTACGCAGACGACTTGATCGCGTACAGATCAGGACCAAAAATCGAGGTCATTGCAATTCTCTTGCAACGTGACTTCGATAAGATTCAGCGATATTGCGATGACTGGAAGTTGAAGATCAACTTCCAGAAATCGGAAACCATTCTTTTTAGGACGCCGTTGTCTGGTGCCTCTAGGGATACCAGAAAGAATTGGCGAAAGTTGTCAGTAGTTAGACCGCACGGACAGCCACTTGCGAGTCGAAGTGTAGTCAGATACCTGGGGCTCTGGTTAGACCAATATCTATATTTTAACAAACATATAGACAGATGCTGCTCTTGCCAGAGCCAAGGGTGCTTTTGCCCTTACAAAGAGACTTTTTTATAGCAAGCAACTCGATGCAAGGGTAAAGGTAATCTGCTACATGGCCTTCATCCGGCCCATGCTCGTATATGGATGTCCGGTGTGGTTCAACATGGGAGCAAGCTTGTTGGAAAAGATTCGGGTGTTTGAGAGGGCTTGCCTTCGGGCTTGCCTTCATTTATACAGAACACCAGAGTCCAAGTACATAAAATTCTATCCCAATGAGGTCCTATACAACAGGGCTAACCTAATAAGAGTGGATAATTTCATTATCAAGCTGATTCGAAGGCACATTGCAAGAGCAATGAGCTCGACGAACAACCTGATCTCTGGGGCTTATTACCCCAATTACGAGTATCACGAGAGAGTGCGCCTTAACGGCTTTGTTCCCCCAGAGGCGTTCCTCTATTTTGATAAGAAGGGTCTGATCCAGGACAGATTGGCGGTGCCGCTAATCTTCCACGTTGCTCTGACAGCTATGGATAGGCGACTCAACTACGACAGAGACGTTGCACACGGCAGTGTTTCGTCGTTTCCTCCTAATCCAGGGTAGCCTGTTTGATGTTAAAAGTTGGCTGTTCTTGCCCATGGCCGACTTACATAGTTTAGGTTCAGGTAGTTTTTTAGGTTTCGGTAGGTGTAGGTAATAAATAAAAAAAAAAAAAAAATTTATATCCACAGCACTTGGATGAAAAAAATACAAAAAAAGTACAAAAAACACAAAAAACATAAAAAAAAATTATAAAAAACAGCACTCGATAAAAAAAAAAAAAAAAAAAAAAAATTACTTACGTAAGGTAGAATAAGATAGGCTAATTTAGAATAAGATAGTTTTAAGATTTATTTTAAGGTAGTTTATAAGTTTTATATATAAGAACATTAGAAAAAAGTTCATATACTAAGTTTTTTCAACTCATTAAACATTTTTTTTAGTATCAATAGTTAGTTAATTGAATATTAAAATAAATAAATAAATAAAGATAGTTACGTCGAAAGACATAGTTTTAAGTATTAGGTTTAGGTTGACGTGATCAGATACCTTGGACTTTGGCTAGACCAATATCTATATTTTAACAAACATGTAGATGCCCGAACTGCCTTCGCCCTTACAAAGAGACTTTTTTATAGCAAGCAACTCAATGCAAGGGTAAAGGTAATCTGCTACACGGCCCTCATTCGGCCCATGCTCACATATGGATGTCCCGTGTGGTTCAACATAGGATCAAGTAGGATGGAAAAGATTCGGGTGGTTGAGAGGGCCTGCCTTCGGGCTTGCCTTCACTTGTACAGGACACCAGAGTCTCAGTACATAAAATTCTATTCTAATGAGGTCCTATACAACAGGGCGAATCTGATAAGAGTGGACAATTTCCTGGTCAAGATGACTCGAAGGCACATTGCAAGAGCAATGACCTCGATGAATAACCTGATCTTCGGGGCTTATTACCCCAACTATACGTACCATGAGAAGGTGCGCCTTAACGGCTATGTTACCCCAGAAGCATTCCTCTATTTCGATCAGACAGGACTGATCCAGGATAGATCAGCGGTGCCGCTAATCTTTCACGTTGCCCGGACTACTGTGGACAGGCGGCTCAACTACAGCTGAGACGTCGCACAGAGCACTGAGGAGCGTCTCCGATTCAGTAGATCGGTATCGGGGCGCGATATAAAAGATGTGTTGAAGCAGCACCAGCAATTCTGGTGGTTAATGGAGGGAGCTCCCTCGTCGATCCCTTTTGATCCGGTTTAGGTCCAGTACGGCAAAGTTGGCCGCCATATTTTTGCCCTGGCCGGCTTACATAGTTTTTAGGTGTCTAGGTTTAAGTTTATTTATTAATTTATACGAAAAAAAAAAAATATAAAATTGAATAAAAAAAAAAAAATAAAGAATCATAAAAACCACAAAAAAGTGCATATTTGATTATGCAAGTAGTTAAGTTAGGTTAAGATTTATTTTAAATTAGCACTTAAGTTTTATATATAAGATGAAAAAAAAAGTACTGTTACTAAGTTTTTTAAAAAATAAATACAAATTTTTCTTAGTCTTAATTTGTTCTGGAAATAAAATATTAATAAGTAGTAGATTAAGTCGAAACACATAGATAAGAATGAAGATTAGCTTAGAGCGCCCGCATAGGGCCAGTAAGTTAGAGTAAGATAGTTAAGTTAGTTAAGCTAGTTTTAAGCGTTTTTGTCTAGCAAGTAAGTATGAATTGAATTGAAATTAATGAAAAGCTAAAAAAAAAAAAAAAAGGTGGTTGCGTACTTCAGCAAGGTGCTCTCTAAGGCAGAAAGGAACTACTGCGTGACAAGGCGGGAACTTCTAGCTTTGACCTTGGCTACGAAGCATTTTCACAAATACCTCCGGAACGCTCAGACGGAAGACAAGGATATCGAGTCGATTCTGGCCTGGAAGGAGAACATGGAGAAACCGAATCATCAGAACATCTCTCACAGAAGCCCGACCTTAAAGGCATATTTTGCGCAGTGGGACTCCCTCCATGTCCAAGAAGGTGTTCTCAGAAGAAAATGGGAATCCTCCGACGGAAAGTCGTTTGTAATGCAGCTTGTCGTACCGCGGACGAGGGTCAAGGAGGTGTTACAGGAAATGCATGGCGGGGCGACCGGAGGCCACTTGGGAGTGAATAAGACGCTAGAAAAGGTACGAGAACGATTTTATTGGTTAAAAGCGAAGGAAGATATCGAAGACTGGTGCAGAAAATGCGACGTGTGTGCAGCTAGCAAGGGTCCGAGAATCAAAACTCGAGGTAAGATGCACCAATACAACGTGGGAGCACCTTTCGAACGAATCGCCATTGACATCGCAGGGCCCTTTCCGGAAACCGACAATGGTAATCGGTATATACTCGTAGCGATGGACTACTTCAGTAAGTGGCCGGAAGCGTTTCCGATCCCTAACCAGGAAGCCAGGATCGTGGCGAAGCAGATCGTCTACAATTGGGTTAGCAGATTCGGTGTGCCCTTGGAATTGCATTCTGACCAAGGGCGGAACTTCGAGTCAAGAATCTTTCAAGAGATGTGTCAACTACTCGGAATCAAAAAGACAAGGACAACCCCGCTTCATCCACGGTCGGACGGTATGGTGGAGCGTTTCAATAGGACTTTGGACGAACATCTCTCGAAGGTCGTAGGTGACTACCAACGGGATTGGGACCGGCAGATTCCCTTGTTTTTGATGGCCTATAGAAGTGCCGTGCATAGCACTACTCGACATACGCCGTTCGAAATCTTATTTGGTGGAATAACTCGTTTACCCAGTGAGGTGAAATTTGGATCTCCTACCAATGAGCCCAGAAATGAAGAAGAGTACGTGGCGGACCTTAGGGAAAGGCTTAGGGACATACACCAAAGGACCAGAAGCCAGATTAAGATGACTAGCGACCGCATGAAGACCCGGTATGATGCCAAGGCAACAACGTCAGGATTCCAGGAAGGAAATCTGGTGTGGCTGTATAATCCCTATCGCCAAAAGGGGAAATCACCTAAATTGCAGCGGAATTGGGAAGGTCCCTACAGAATAGTAACCCGCATCAACGATGTTGTCTACCGCATCCAGCGAGGACCAAGGGCCAAAATGAAAGTGGTTCATGTGGACCGACTGAGTCGATACAATGGCCGAAATGAGGATGGACTTGTTCGGGACGAACACGTCTAAGAGGGGGGCAGTGTAGCATAATAATAACTACGCTCCCTAAAAGTATGATGCAACAAATTCCGAAGTGTCTTTTCATTCTGGCAGAATCTTCGGGGCTTATTACCCCAACTATACGTACCATGAGAAGGTGCGCCTTAACAGCTATGTTCCCCCAGAAGCATTCCTCTATTTCGATCAGGACTGATCCAGGATAGATCAGCGGTGCCGCTAATCTTTCACGTTGCCCGGACTACTGTGGACAGGCGGCTCAACTACAACCGAGACGTCGCACAGAGCACTGAGGAGCGTCTCCGATTCAGTAGATCGGTATCGGGGCGCGATATAAAAGATGTGTTGACGCAGCACCAGCGTTACTGGTGGTTAATGGTGGGAGCTCCCTCGTCGATCCCTTTTGATCCGGGGTAGGTCCAGTACGGCAAAGTTGGCCGCCATATTTTTGCCTTGGCCGGCTTACACAGTTTTTAGGTGTCTAGGTTTAGGTAGTTTAAGTTTATTTATTTATACGAAAAAAAAAAAATAAAAAAATGAAAAAAAACACAGTACTTGAATAAAAAAAAAAAAAAATAAAAAATCATAAAAACCACAAAAAAGTGCATATTTGATTATGCAAGTAGTTAAGTTAGGTTAAGATTTATTTTAAGGTAGCACTTAAGTTTTATATATAAGATGGAGAAAAAAGTACTGTTACTGTTTTTTAAAAAATAAATACAAAATTTTCTGAGTCTTAATTTGTTCTGGAAATAAAATATTATAAGTAGTAGATTAAGTCGAAAGACATAGATAAGAATGAAGATTAGCTTAGAGCGCCCGCATAGGGCCAGTAAGTTAGAGTAAGATAGTTAAGTTAGTTAAGCTAGTTTTAAGCGTTTTTGTCTAAGCAAGTAAGTATGAAATGAATTGAAATTAATAAAAAGCTAAAAAAAAAATAAAAATACTTTTTCCAATATGTGGAAAAACTACAGCGCTGATCATTCCTACCCCAGTGAAATCAACCAGGAAAAAAATTATTTTAATATTGACAACCTCTCCCCCATCGAACACTATTCAAGTTGTTTGACAGGCAGAATAACAATAAAAGAGCTCGATATGACGCTTCAAATGGCTAAAGGAAGTACCCCAGGCAAAGATAAAATTACATACAAAATGGTACGAGCCTGCCCTATCAGCCTTAAGCTCAGAATTTGCTCATTATTTTATCAAATCCTTAAAACAGGTGCCATTGTTATGACGAATATCGTCCCATCTCACTTCTCCCGGTTCTCTCAAAGATTTTTTAAAAAATCATTGCACGACGAATAACTTGGGTCATAGAAGATAAAATAAGTTCGGGGCAACATGCATTTAGGCATATCAGACGCGTTCACTCGCTTGTTCACCTCCTGGAACATAAAATAGTGGCACACCTAGCAGCATCCAAACACAACATCTTGCTCTCCTTTGACCTAGAAAAGGCGTTTGACCGAGTAACTGCAGCCCCTGTAATTCGACAGCCACACCACTGGGGAATTCCAAAAGAGATCCTAAAAGTGATGTGGCATTTCTCACAGGAAGAAGCTTTAGTGTCTAGATGGATGGATGTAACTCACCATTAGTACGTGTTGAAAATGGAATACCACAAGGCTCTCCACTTTCGGTGATTGCATATAACGCCTACATCGACTCATTGGTAGAAGAACTCAACCTACCAATATACAATCTAGACTTTATCGGTATATACGCGGACAATATATATTTACTAGCGTCAGGTGATAACAGTATTGTTGAGCATAATCTAATAAGAGCAGCTATGAATGCTTGGGCACAGAAACGAGATGCAGTTGTACCACCCTCTAAAATAGAAGCATTTCACTTATGCAAAAAACACAAATGCACGACGAGCCCGTTTCAACTTCGTGAAGTAATAGTTCTTCTTAAAAGAGAGCTCCGGGTTCTAGGAATAGCGTTTACAGGTAACCTAAAGTAGAACCTGCATACCAAAAATGTCATTCACAAATTAAAATCACGCAACAATGCACTTAAAATGATTTGCTCACGGAAAAAAGGGCCACATATGAAAACTGCACTACGGATTGCAAAAAGTCTAGTAGAAAGTAGCCTGCAGCATGGTCTAACAATCTACATGTGGACATCAGAACACAACAGGAAAAGCATACACATTGCCATCAATGAGTGTTATCGCACAGCAACAGGTGCACTAAAAACTACACCAATCGATGCCCTTCGAACCGAAGCCGGGATTACTTCTTTTAGTAATCTGGGTAAGAAGAGAGCAATTAACATGGGATGTAAAGCATTGGCTGATATCCGCCACCCATTACACATGCGAGTACAATGTACTCAAACAGATCCAAAGCCTAAGCGGAAAATCACATCGGCAATTAAAAATATTGCTCTTCTATTATCTCCTCATTATCCCGTCCTTTCAGATGAATACATCAGGAGCCTAAATCAAAGTCCACCGTGGGAAAGACATCTACTCCCTATAGATACCAGCATAGCGGGATATAAAAATAACTCGACTACGAACGACATGTTTATAAAACTGCACAATCAAATGATTGAATCTATTAACCCTGGAAAAATACTCTACACTGATGGGTCATGCATAGAAGGGCACTGCTCATATGCAGTAATTGAACGGAAGCGACATGGGCGAACTGTGACGCTGCATCAAGGACTACTTCCGAATCCAGCAGGGAGCTACATCGCCGAACTAGCGGGGATCAAAACAGCTATAATTCTGGCTCGTAATTGGAGAGAAAACACTTATCTGCACGGACAACCTTGGTATCCTTGTGGGACTTAAGAGCGCGACAAACAAATGCCCATCCCTAGAGTCCATCAGAAGCAATCTAAACAACCAAATTATTCTAGCCTGGGTACCAGGTCACTCATTAATATCGGGAAATGAAGCACCCGATTTAGCAGCAAAAGAAACTTCTAAACTGCCACTAATACTGGAAACACCTAACTTTTTTCAACTAACGCGAAGCATATGCCTAACAGCCCAATGCGAGGAAATGGAAGAATCATTTCATTTTTTCATTTATTCAACTTTTCAACAACACTTACAATAGACTTTAACAGTCTTTAAGGCATAAATGTTGACATTTTCATTACATTATTTAAAATTAGAATTGAAAATTAAAATTAGAACTTCATGTTAAATTCTGAGGTTAAAATAATTTCAATAGAGAAATGAGAAAATTTTTAATATTAGATAGTATTATTTGTATCTGCAATTTATGTAGACGTAATATGCCGAAAGAGAGTATCACAAAAATTATTCGCGTCGTGGAGTCTTCTTACGCTGAGAGGAAGTGCGTTCCAAAGGCGAATGGCGTGAATAAAGAATTGGCGTTCCGAGACCTGATAAGTAACGCGAGGTGGAACCAACGTCAAAGAACGTTGTGATTGTGCGAATTTTAGTTTTCGTATAAGTATTGAGGCTGTTTGGTGGTTATGACTTTATGTAAGTACTTGATTGTGCAAAACTCAAGATACTTTTCTAGTGTACAACCAAGTATTTTCTTAGCATAGGTGGAAACATGGTCGTATCTTCTTAACCCAAAAACATAACGCGTTATATTATTAAATGCAACATGTAATTTGCGTGTTATAATAGCGTTATTGCAACAGAAAATTTGACAGCTGTATCTAATTAGGGGCACGAGTAGAGTTCGTGCCAAAATTAGTCTTGTATTTGTCGGTGTGAAGTTTTGCGATAAAGATAGATTTCGGAGACATCCATAGATTTTGCCAATTAACGTTAAGATATGGTTATCCCAGCACAGCGTTTCACTGAACCAAACCCCTAGATTTTTGGCTTTGTCGACAAATTCAATTTGAGCATTTCCAAGATAAATAGGGGGTAAAATATTTGAATCATGAACATTTCTGCTGATTACAAGGCATTTGGATTTATCTGGATTTATACTTAAAAAATTGTCCTTGGACCAAGTAAGGATATTCTTCAGATCCTCATTGTGTTTATAAGCAGCATTATCGATAAGACCGCGTGCACTACTTGTGTACAGTTGCACATCGTCGGCATACATATGCACTGCGGAGTTGTGAACAACGTTCGGGAGGTCAATAATAAAGATGATGAAAAGCAGTGGGCCCAATATGGATCCTTGGGGGACACCTGTGAAACTCGTTAAGAATTCGGATTGGACACCGTTTACGAAAACTGCTTGTACGCGACCTGTCAGGTAGGAAAAAATTAATTTTCCAGCGGATGAGGAGAAAGCAAACAAATTTTGAAGTTTTGCGACAAGAAGCCTATGATCAACCGTGTCAAAAGCCTTTGAAAAGTCTAGCAAAGTTAGAAAAGTAACGTAGTTTTTATCAGTTGCTGCCCTTATATCGTCCGTTACTTTAAGCAATGCTGAAGTACAACTGTGATGCTGCCGAAAACCAGACTGGTACATACAAAGAAGGTTGTTTTGTCGAAGATAAGCAGACATTTGATAGTGGACAGTTTTTTCTAAGACTTTGGATAAGTATGGAAGTATTGCGATAGGTCGGTATTCTGCTGGGGCTCTTTGTGTTGCTTTCTTTTTAAGGATTGGGATAATCTTTGCAGCTTTCCAGGACTTTGGGAAATTGGATGTTGTTATGATTGTGTTGAAAAGATGAGTTATTGCTGGAAGGATGTACGGTAGAATCATTTTTATAAAATAGGGGTGGATCCCGTCAACACCAATAGCTTTTGACTTTATTTTGAGGACAGCTCTAACAACATCCGTTTGCTCAACCCTGGAAAATTCAAAGGATCCGCTTGGTCCGATTACCGGAGATATTCCAGTGTTTGTCGATTGAATTTTGATGAAATCACGGTTTAGCTTGTTTGGATCAACATTATCAACTCCTGAATCAATTTTACCACAAATGCCTTGCTGACGTAAGTTCTTCCATAATATCTTGCTGGGAAGTTTATAGTTAAGATGCTCACTGTAAAAAATACGCTTGGCTTGCCTTATTTTTGAACATACAAGATTTCTTAGTGCTTTATAAGACGAGGAAAATTCAGGGAGCCTAAAATATTTCCACTTCATATATACAGCATCTCGTTCATTTTTTAGTCTGAGAATCTCTGGGGTAAACCATGGATTGATGTTGCATTTTGCAAGCTTAGTTCTAAAAGGAACATGGCAGTCAAACAACTGTGTAATCACGCTTTGCAGATATTCAACTTGCATGTCGGTTGAAGGTTCCGAATATATTGGTAGCCAGTTTACACGTTGTAAGTCTCGCTCAAGAATATCCGCTCGCACATTTTTGAAATCCCTGTATGAGTATTTCAATTGTTCTATACAAGTGGCGATATCAAAACAGGCAAAGAGGAGATCGTGTTTAGAAAATACTGGCGCGGAAACTTGGCTGTAAAAAGCATTCTGAGTGTCACTTGCAAGAAATAAGTCCAGGAGGGTACTACTTGAGTCAGTGAAATGAGTCGGAATGGTCGAATTAAGAAGATCAAGATTTAGTGCTTTCATATTTTCAATTAGGGAAAACGAAATAGCAGGATTTAAAATATTGCAGTTGAAATCACCACAAACAATAATTTTCCAAAACGATGTTGTATTATTTTCAAGAAAGCAATAAAGCTGTGAAAGGTCAATGTAATTTCTTGGTCGATAAACGACACCCAGTAGATATTTCCTTCTCTCACATGCAAGTTCAATGAAACAATACTCGAACGGACTATCAGTAGGTGAGGTTGCAATTAGCTTTACAGGCAGCGGCCTACGGACGTAAATTGCAACACCCCCACCCATTCGATTTTGCCTATCATCGCGAAAAATGTTATATCCTGGCATTGAGTATGCACAATCAGGTATTTTCGGATCAAACCATGTTTCCGAAACACATACTATATCAACATTGGAACCGACAAACAAACTTCTAAATTCATCAAATTTGCATTTGGACAAACTTTGAGCATTTATGTGGCATACTTTCAGGCCCGCGCGCTGTGTACAGAGGATGTTAATCAATACACGCAAATTATCATTCGTGCCACTGCCAACGGAAGAATTGCTGGTATCACCCATTGGTGAAAATTATAAATAAATGTTCCTCCAGTGCAAGAAAACTCAGAACACAAAACATGTAAACTCTCAAATGGCTAACAGACAATAAGTTAAGCAGATACAAAAGATACTTACTAATTACAATATACAAAATAAATATGTGGCTTCGATTAGATAGCATTTCGATGTTCATAGTGGTTGGTAGCTGCAGCGGCAAAAGATGTGATGCAGTCGACCAAAAAAGCTTTGCCAGTTGGTTTTTGGCGTACATACACCCGTCCCCCTCATGTGAAAACAGAAGACAGCTGATGTTGTTGTTTTAACTCGTGAGCTTTCCGAAATATAGCGAGATTCTTTGTCGTTAAGCTTTCGTTGACAGAAATTAGTTTGTCTGATTGAATCCCGATCTGTTGTAAACAAAGTCGTTTCTTGGTTTTTTTGAATGCGGCATTTGCTGAAGTTAATAGAGTGATTTTGTCTCCTACCGATGGAAATTTTACGATTATCGAAGAACTGCCTAGTTTCCCTTTAGGTTTGGTTCTGAAGATCGCTTTGGGTGTAGGTGCTTGAGTACATTCGACAGCTGTACACAGTCGGTTGTAAACACTTTGGAGATCTTCGTTGTTAGTCGTCGGCACTCCATGAATGATAATATCAGTGGCCAGCTTATTACGTTCGACTGAATCAACTTTATCTTTTAAGTATAATACTTCATTTTCCAGCAGTGAGCACCGGACTGACTCTGACGTTTGTTCGAGGACTTCGATTCGCACTGTGAGCGCAGATATAGATTTGTTGACATCTTCGAATCGAGTGGTGAAATCTGCGACTATAGCGTCAAGTTTTACCAGCAAGATGTTATGCATTTCCATTATGGTAGATTTTAGTTGAGAGTTGTACTCCTCAAGCTGTTTGTCTAGTCGTGTCTCGAATGATTTGCCAAATTTTTCATCCTTAGACGAATTTGGTGTTTGTGGCTTGGCAATTTTTGCCAGCAGTCTGGTTTCTGGTCTGTGTGAGGCTTCAGTCATTTTGGCAGCTGATTTGCGCGCGAAAAGAAACCAACAACAACTGGGTTCCGTATGCAAACAAATAGTTTAGCTATTACACAAAAGGAAATATCGCGAATTGTGAAAAACTAAGGCAATATTTCCGGAAAACACTGTTTAAAGAATACTTTAAAACTTTTTGGGAAAATGTGAGAGTTTAAAACTGAGTAAAAACTTGAAAACTTTTGTCGCGAACAAATGAAGTGCGTTTATCTGACACTCATGTCAAAACTTGTACTTGGGAAAACAGTACAACTTTTCTCCGAACCCATCATCCGCAAAGTATTCACATTCCATATAACAGCCTGTTCACAAAAGAAGAGTGCATCAAACTGTTTCGTATAAGAGTCGGGAAAACCATATTTAGTAGCAGACATTTTTTTAAGCAGGAAGCAGCAGAACAATGCGAAGAGTGTGGAACAATCCCCTCTGTATGGCACATATTCGTGGACTGCCCAAGATCTAGGCAAACGCAAGATCCAACAGAAGTAGGAAAAAAGCTGGCTGAACCCCTGAACCCAGCAAATGGTCAATCAATAACAAATATTAAAATTGCAACATCCCTTCACAACAAATTTAACGACATTTAGAACTTAATTTATTATAGATATTTAATCAAACTCTTATTTGAAAATAACTTGTAAATAAAGCTTAACTCTGATAAATATCTTCTAAAGACGGCATCATATTTCTTTTGTAGTCCGAATGCCTTTCTGAATAGGGTTTATAAATTTACTTTGTAAACTTCTTGTAAATAAATAAATAAATAAATAAATTCTAGATATATGAGGGAAATCTGAGCTACATTTTCGGAACCTGGAGGCAAAATTACATTCAAATGTGTCTGTTTGTCCGTCTGCCCATGTGTATGTCACACGCTTGTAACCGTTTGAGATACAGAGTTGAAATTTTGTAGTAAGTGATAAACCAAACATAATTGGGGAAATAAATATTTTTATAGATGCTCTTTTGGGGTTATAATATGCCCTAAAAAAAAAATATTTGTATACACCATTTGGATAAAATTACAGTGAAGGGGGTCATCCCCTCTGTTGTGGGTTCAGATAGTGTTAACAACACAGGAACTCAGATATGCATATACACAGGTCGACATAATTCATCGTACGACACATATAAACGCTGTTGTTCGGTACCTACACAGTTCAATCAAAAAAGGACTAGGATTTAAGAATCAGAACAAAAAACAAAGATTATCTAGATATTAGATTAAATTAAAATTCTTTTTATTTTCTTAAAATTTAAACAAAAAGGAAAAACACATTTGGCTCAAACGACAAAATTCTTCGTACGACTAGTTTCGACTATAATTTTTTGAAGAAATCGGGCTGTCAGTAACTTGTTGGGCCTCCACGAGATTTAAGGACTGCTTGTAGTCGACATGGCATAGAAGAGACCAGGTTTTTCGTAAAATCTTCGGGTACACGATCCCATTCTAGTTGGAGGGTTTCCTTAAGAGTCGCTTTTGACGAAATCCGGTGTCTATGGAGTTGTTTTTTCAAATAGTCCCACAAATGATCTATTGGGTTTAAGTCCGGGCTCTGAGGGAGAGAATTAAGCTGTCTTGGAGCATAGTATAACAACCAATCCTTCACTTTTCGAGCGGTGTGTTTAGGATCGTTGTCTTGCTGAAATATCCAGCCGGGATCCAAACGTAATTTCTCTACTGATGGGCGTAGATTTGCTTTTAATATGCCGAGGTACATGTGTTGGTCCATGTTACCTTCAATAAACACCAGCTTTCCCACGCCAGACCAAGCCATGCTCCCCCACACCATAACACTACCTTCACCGTGCTCACTGTTCTTCTAACATTTTGAACTTCCATTTCAGTGCCGCTCTTTCGCCAAACTCTTGCAGGACCACCATGACCAAAAATGTTGTATTTGCTCTCGTCGGTGAACACAACTTTCTTCCAAAAAGAAAGATCAGCGTCCTTGTGTAAAGTGGCAAAGTCTTTACGATTTTTTTATTTGTTTTATGGTAAGGCAATTAGTTCTTGGGTTTTTTCGCACAGTGTTCAGAATGACCCTTTCGTCCCTTTCATTTAATTTGCGTGGACGGCCTGTTCTTCGCGCGTACTCAACACTTCCTGTTTTTTTGAACGTTTCTACGATGTACTGCATAGTTGATTTGCTTTTTCCCACTGTGCGTGCAATTTCTGCTAGTGATTTGCCTTCTTTCGAAAACAAATCTACTACCACTTGGCGGAAATCTTGGGTCGTTTCTTTTCTCCTTTGTTGAACTGACATGATCACTTTTTTTGCAAAAGATGTTAGCTCACTAAGGGCTGAATACAGAATGATATGCATTTTGCTAAAACCGTAATTACAAACAGAAAAACTAACGGAATCAATCGCCGTACGATGAATTGTGTCGTTTGCACTGCAGCGCATTTTATTGCTTTTATGAATAACTTGAACAAAAGAGATGGAATGAGGGACAGGATATGGGTAATAAAAACATCTTTAGTGATAGGAAATAAAAAAATAATAAAACAATAGGTTCATAAATATATGTGGAATATATTGGTAATTTATCTATCGTACGAAGAATTGTGTCGGCCTGTGTATATAGGTATAGTGGTATCATTCATTCGCTGAGATCAGCCAAACAAAGTTGGAAGTCGAGCGCTATGGTGCACGCTCAAATCCTATATTTATATTTAGGTGTCATAGTAAGCACGGACTAGACTACGCCGCATCTGGACTTTGCAAGGCCATTTTTTTACCCATTTCCGAGTAGAAAGAAGTGTTATACGAGTCACCTATTCAGATGGATCCAAAATGGACACGGGCGTGTGCGGGCATCTTCTCTGAAGCATTGGAAGTAACCAAGGCTATTAGACTTCCAGTATAGCAGTGTTTTCGAGGCAGAAGTTCTGGCAGTAACAACAGTCGCCAGTGAGACTGCAATGAAGACAAAACCATAATGATATCACCATTTTTATAGATAGCCAAACAGGAATAGAAACAATTTGTGCCATACAAGTAAAATCGAATCTTGGAATGGAAACAATTTGTGCCATACAAGTAAAATCGAATATCAGCATGAACTTGCAAGAAAAGGCTCAGCGCTAGAAGCACTTCACACCGCCTATACGATAAGAGTCCCGTTTTGCAAACTTCCGCAACATTCAAAATATAAGACTCTTATAGCAATGAGGAAACTTTGGCGGTATACAATAGTATAAATAAGAGCTCTCTGTCCATTCTAGTAGGAGGGATTACTGAAAATATTATGCTAAAATACCACATAAAGAAAATGAAACTCAGTGAAAAAAACAACCTTTGGAGGGGATACAAATTACGCCTCTTTTACAAATTTCGCAACGTTCCGGAAGTATTATATCTCTCCTGAATGCTTTTTATACCCTATCATATAAGGCATATTAATTTTGATACATATGTGTGACATCATGTTCTATCGATGAGCATCATTGCGGCTTAGTAATAGAAAGGAGTCAGTCCACGTCGAACCGTCAAGCTGATAACATCACCTAAATAAAGTAATCAGTAACGTAACCGTTTTGTTGTTTTATTTATTATTGCCTTCACATGTCAGAAGTGGGATACAAAGATCTAGCCGCAAAGTATTCGGTCATTTTTTTTTATTTTATTCCTTTGATCTTTTTTCTTTACTTTGGTGGTGTTATCTGTCCTCAGTTAGCGGATTAGAGAGAAGCTGCGGTATCCAGAGGCACAGTCAGTACAAAAAAAAAAAAAAAAAATAAAAAAAAATCGCTGGGTCCTCAGTTAGCGGATCAGATAGCAGGGGTGATCTAAGTTATTAATTGTATTGCAATACAGAATATATTGCTGAGTCTTCGATTAACGGTTCGACAAGTGGCTGTGGTCTAAGTTAATCATGATCATCGAGTAGCTCTGGGTCCTGAGTTAGCGAAGCAGATAGCGATTGTTTTTTTTTTTTTTTTTCTGGGGCTGCGTGGATAGTCAGTCGGTACGCGATGGAGAAAGATAAGCTTAGAGCTGAGTATTCGGCCTTGGCAGTGGATAATCTAAGGCGAAGACTTAAATCTCGCAACTTGAATCAAGTGGGAGTAAAGGACGATTTGGTGGATCGTCTAGTTAATGAGACGGACTTAGATAGTGGGGAAATTTTGGCACTGGGAAGTGAAACCGCTGAGAAGGAAAACGCTGGGGGGCCGAGTGAGAGCTGAACTAGCGAACGCAACTCTGCCCATGGGTGGCTACGCAGCTGGAGCATCAGCGTCTTCGGGAAATGACAGCGGACGGTCATCGAGAAATTTCTACATGGTTCGCGACGTAGCAGACATGATACCCAAATTCAATTACAGAAACGAGTGCGGATTGTCTTCAGAGGCATGGGCAAGGAAGATAAAAGAGTTGCAGAGAATTTATCAGCTGGATGAAAGGCTGGTGCTGATGGCGGCCACAATGAGGCTGACAGGTGCAGCAACACTTTGGAGTAACAACGGTTCACATGGGTCCCTAGCGGAGTTCTTCGACGGTCTCTTAAAAAGTTTTCCGGCGACGGACGATCAGGCAGATATCCATGACCAACTCCGGGCAAAAAAACAGAAAGCAGGCGAAGATATCGAAGAATTTGTCTTCGAAATGAAGAGCATTGCATCGAGGAGAAATGTTGGAGATGGGTCTCTAATTAAGTATGTTATCCAAGGGATGACAGATGTCGAGTGTCGGCAAGCCTTTAGGGCGGCAAAACCCGTAACCATACAGAAAGTGTTGGACAGAGTGCGCTGGGTAGCCAGCCTACGAACTGGTAGAAAGCACATGGTGGGGAAACCAAACACCACTGCCCAAATTGATAGTGCAAATAAGGCAGGAAATGAAGCCAAGTGTTTCCAGTGTTATCAAACGGTGCATTTTCGACGTAATTGTCCAATACAGCGGGACTTGCTCCATGGTGGGGAGAGAAAGGTAAGGCCGACGAAACCTCCATATGGCGAAATTAATGTGGTTATGGATCAGGAGACGGAGTATATCCAGAAGGTACGCGTCAACGGCCACGAAATAGACGCGTTCATAGATCTGGGAAGCATTTGCGTAACGTTGCGCGAATCGATTGCTGAGGACGGTGGTAACCAGTACACTACTAGTCGCAGGAGCTTGAATGGATTCGGGGGCGGAAGATGCCTGACTATTGGCCACGCATACGCTGAAGTTGTGGATCAACTCAAATCGTGGTGCGAAATTCTTATCGTGCCAGACGACTCTCAACCATACGCCATGATGATTGAGCGTAAACAATTTATGGACCACAAGTAGTACTGGTGAGATCCTTTAAGAAGCTCTCGATTAGAGATGCAACAAGCGGATAACTCCGACAATCACCTGCGATAGATGACTCCGAAGTCTCGTCTACTAAAAGGAAAAAACTACAGCTGGATGAGATGGATATCGGGAACATCGAGGAATGGGAGAGGCAGACGTTGGAAGGCTTCGTGGCAACTTACCGTGAGTATTTTGCCAAAGATATGGACGAGCTGGGTGAATCGAAGCTTGGCAGGTGCTCGATTGAACTGACAACTACGCAGCCGATCTGCGTCCAACCTTACAAATTACCCTTCGCATAACGAATCGTTTGCAAAGGAGATAATCAGTGAGTCTGGAGTCTGAACTTACGCTAAATGTAAGCAAGTGCTCATTTTTCAAGACTAATATTGAATTTCTTGGTTATCATATTAGCAAAGAAGGGGTGCAACCCAGCGAACTAAAGACAGCGGCAATCATGCAGTTCCCAATACCACAAAATGTCCATGAAGTTCGCCAATTTCTGGGATTTTTTAGAAAGTTTGCGAAGGACTACTCACACTGGGCTGTATCACTTACTGACCAGAGTAAATTCGAATGGGCAGAAAAACAAGACGCAGCATTCCGGAAATTGAAGGAAGTCCTAGTTAATCTTCCCGTGCTGGCATTGTACGATTTTGACTGCGAGCACGAGGTGCATACAGACGCCTCTTCCGTGCGTTTGGCTGGAGTCTTATTCCAACGAGGGAAAGAGGATAACTATAGACGCCCAGTGATATTCTTCAGTCGGAAATTGACGTTATCAGAGAAGGAATACCACTCCTACGAGCTGGAGGTTCTAGCTATAGCCGAGAGCCTAGACCGGTTCAGGGTAGGGAAGCGGTTTAAGGTCGTAACTGACTGCGAGGCGATAGTGGCTACAGGCAACAAGCAGAAGATTATCCCTAGGGTGTGATACGGTCCATCGACCTGGCAAGAATGCAGCATACGTGGACGCACTGAGTCGACCACCTTGGACCGTTTACCATTGAAAAGGGAGGAGCTAGGTACGTACATACTTGCCATCATAGACAATTTCACGAAGTTCACCACCTTGCGAGCCGTAAAGGCCACGAACACCCGAGGAGTTTTAAGCGTCCTAACCGAAATTAGCGGCTATTTTGGTATGCCAAGAAGGATGATCACCGACCGCGGTACAGCTTTCACTGCTAAAGCATTCGAGCAGTTCTGTCTGGATAATGACATTCAACATGTGAAAAATGCAATTAGGACTCACAGGGCAAATGGCCAGGTAGAAAAGTGCAACCGCACGATTCTATCTTTACTGAAATGCGTCCACACAACCGAGGAGGGTCAGGATTGGGCCAGCCACCTTCGGAGGATTCAGTCGAGTCTCAACAATGTGAAGAACTCGACAACAAAGGTAAGCCCTTATGAATTACTGTTCTCTTACACTCCTAGGGACATACTGGGAGACAAGCTGTTGTTGGGGCTCGTTAAGATATCAAGTATAGATGCTGAAGGGATGACCCAACGTAGGGACGCAGCAATGCAGAACATCATGAAATGTCAACGTAGTCAGAAAATTCGTTTTGATAAGACACATCGCAAACTGCTGCAGGAAAAGGTGGACGATCTTGTAGTGATCGAAAATCAGGCAGGTGCAACCGGTACGTCTCGCAAACTGGAACCACTTTACCGAGGGTCCTACCTAGTTACTAAGGTCGTGCCGAACGATCGCTATGTGGTAGAAGACATCCCAGGGATGCAGCGAAATCAGCGAATATTCAGCACTGTAATGGCATCAGAGAAGATGAAGAGGTGGTGTGCACTCCCAGAAAATCCATTCGAGGACACAGATGGGGAGTCGGATCCTGAGGACATGATCGAAGATAGGATGGCCCAGCTGTGACGTCACGTTCTATTGATGAGCATCACTGCGGTTTAGCAGTAGAAAGGGGTCAGTCAACGTCCGACCGTCAAGCTGATAACATCACCTAAATAAAGTAATCAGTAACGTAACCGTTTTTTTGTTTTATTTATTATTGCCTTCACATATGTATGTAGTTTGTAACTTAGAAACATAATAATGGCAAACCCGCAAAAGTATGTATATTTGTGATCAGTAGTGGAAGTTATGTCGATCTAGCCGTGTTCTTCCGTCTGACGTATGTCATTATGTCCTAGTTCAAGGAACATAGAATTTTATATAAAAGCCTTTTATAATCCGAGGCAGTGTAAAAGTGTAAACATTTTTCAAATCCGTCAACTAACAGGCCACTTCTCAAAAATATAATTTTTTTAATACTTTTTTTTTTACATAATATGTAGTAGTTACCATTCTCTACATTTTGTCCATACATTGTATAGGGCCACGCCGACATATTGAGAGATTTTCTAGAAAAAATACCCGTATTTTGCTTTCTCAAAGTTATTTACTATCTCACCAAAATCCGTAAACTTTGGTTACAAATGCCCACAGCTACATCCACTTGCTGCACAGCTACACTTTTCCAGGTACAGGGTGTCCGGTGGCAGATTTATGTTTTTAAATGTGAATAAAACAAAAACTGTGAGACATATTGTTTTATTGCTTAGTTTAACATAAAGAGAATGCGGGATCTATTTTTCGAAAATGATATCATCCAAATGCCGTCCATTTGGTCGCACACACTGTAGAAAGCGGACCACCGTGTTTCGTGCCACGTGTTGCAGCATGCTTGGATGAATGTCTTGAATTTTACGGCGGATATTTTCCTTTAGCTCCGTGACATGTTATTAGCGTAGACTTTTCTTTTGATGTACACCCATAGAAAAAATTCCATTAAGGTTAAGTCTGGAGACCTCGATGGCCACGGGACATCTCCAAAGCAGCTGATCAATTTTCTTGATCACGCAGCAAATTCATAGAGGTTTTAGCGATGTGCGGAGTTGCCCGAACTTGTTGAAACCACGTGTTCGACGAGTAAGATGGATGTGCTCGCAAATAAGGTAAAAAATAATCTGTGATTATGATTATGCACCCATAATTTTCGTTATTCACATTTATCGCTTGTTCTCTGAAATTTTCAAAAAAAAGGGCCCGATGATTCCGTTTATCAATAAGGCGCTCCAAACGCTAACTCTTGGCCAATGTAAAAGCCATTGGTGTTTAAGTCGCGGATTACGTTTTCGTTGAGCCCAGTAGCTACAGTTTTGCTTATATACGTGTCCATTCAGATGAAAGTGGGCCTCGTCGCTCCAGAAGATGCAATTCACAGTTCGAAATCTCTTTAGCATTGTTTCACAAAAGGTTTTGCGTAAATTGAATCTTGAAAGGGTGAAATTTTACGTCTTTCTGTAAAATTTCCTTAATGTTCTGCTGGGCCCTATCTGAGGGGTATTCAGAGCAGAAGAAGTTTTGCAACACGGTGGTCCGCTTCCAAAACTGTGTGGCACTAAATGGACGGTAATTGGACGATATCATTTTCAAATAATAGATTCCGCATTTTTTCTCTTTATTTTAACCTAAGTAATAAAACAATATGAGTATGTCTCATAGTTTTTGTTTTATTCATTTTTAAAAATATAAATCTGCCACCGGACACCCTGAGGAACCTTTCACCGCGAAAATATCCCCCGAGTAGAAGATGTTATGTGCATTAGAAAATTCACGTCTCCACTTAATTAGGGATGGTTTAGAAGATAAGGGATGGGGTATGACATGATCCATTACAGACGGATTGTAACGTTTCTATATATTTATTTAAGTCATGTAATCTTAACGAATTAAAGAGGAATGAAAAGGAGTTTGTTTCTTTATTGTACCATGTTTCTGTGGCTGTGGCACGCTTTTATTCAAAATGGCACACTTTTCTTCCACAAGTGAAGCGGACATGTAATTTTGATGCGACAGGCTAATCAGGGCATTCATGATAATCGAATTTCATTAAAATCTTATGAGAACAGACATACAATTAAAATAACGGCACGGAACATTAACAGCGCGAGGCACGATTCTCACTTTATTTATTGCATTTTATGGGAGAAAATCTCGAATTGGCCCAAGGATTTGGAACGAGAGATAAATATCAAACATTTTGGATTTCATCTCATAAACTACTTTCCTTAATATTTATACAACCATGTTAAATATAATGTCTTCCGACCGACTATTGGCAACTTCTTTCAGTCGAAATGTTGCTTCAGCATTATTTATCAACTGATGAGGATCAGAATAACTTTGGCACTGAAAGATTAAATATAATAATTGTTTTTTTTATCACGTATCTACGAGTATGTAATTATTTTTTATTTACTCCTATAAAGCGCAAGTATTATTTTCATATTGAAAATTGCAGTGAAAATTTTCGAACTCGAGATTTTGAACATTATTACTTGGTATTACTATCATAGCCAAACTCAAAAAAGCAAGTTTCGCAATTCTGTCCGTCTATCTGTCCACCTGTCCGTCTGTACAATGTACTGCAGGCCAAATGGCTGAACGGCAGTGGAATACCCAGTGACAAAATCGTATTGTTTTTCAAAATTAACGGTGCTACGCGAAGTCATCGAAGTTCCAGTGGGAGTTATACCAAAAGGTAATTGTTTTAAGATGGAAGGTAGCTTTTACTGCACTGCCCATGATATAAATATTAAAAGGAGGGATGTTCAACAACGCATGTAGAGTAGAGCGAGGCAGAGAAATGTTTTTCAGCAAGTCAGACTTATTGGTCTGAAATTCTTGGCGAGTGCGTAGTGATCTATTGATTTTAGGTATAATAGCCACTGTACCTGTTCGCCAGAGTGTTGGTGTGTGCCATTGCAAGACCAGCAGTGAGAACTAAATTGGCAGCAATTGGCTTATGCTTTGTTGTAACATGGGCGGGATATATTCCATCAGTGTAAGGTGACTTGAACCCCTAAAAAGACGCTACAGCGTATTTGATAGCCGATGCAACATATCAACTGCGCTGAGTTGTTCCGCTTTGGTTATTTCCATCCTCAGTATTGGGGCGGGTTGTGACCCAGCTATATTCTGGGTACCTGGAAATTTATTCTTCAGCAGAAAACTAAAAGTTTCCGCTTTCAGTAATTGTACCACTCATGTACCACTGGTTGATGCTCATGAAGCTGCCTGTCGATTCCTGTTTTTAGAACTGCTTCAAGAACTTAACCCATTTTGAAAATGGGTCAAATAAAATTAGTATTTTTGGCCACATATATAAGTGGCCAAATATACCAGTTATTTCAGCCTTTTATATTTATTGAGTAGATGGAAACTGGTTGAGTTAAACATTTACTTTTCTAGCCAAAACAAAAAAGTTCATTTGACCCAATATTATTTCAGGTGAAAATAAATCGATTTATTAGACCCAACATTTTGTTGGGCTATCGAATTTATATTTATTTTCACGAACACAAAATTGACCCTTTATTACATATGAGTGTATTGCGATCAAAATTGCATAGTATAAGTAGTACTTTACATATTAAAACTAATAGTTCATATGGAATTCTAACAGAATAAACTCGGGGTTTAAAAAATAAAGGCTTTTTTATATTAATTTTCATTTACCCAAAAAATTATTGGGTCAAACTAACCTAACTAAGGTGACCCAGATAAGAACGATAGGGAAAGAAATTTAAATATAATAACAACAGAATGAGACATCAAATTGATTATACTCGTAGCTTTGTTTTGAAGCTATTTTCATGCCATTATGTGTTGAATATATACATCATTCATTCTTCAAGCGGTCGGTCCAATTTTTGATAACTCCGTGAGATGACCCAGTCGGTAAATTTCTCCTTCACCACTTCGAGCGTTGCGTCGCTTGTATGGCATGTAGCGCCGCTCGGATATATCGATGTTGTTGAGCTCTGGCCACAGAAAGTCGGTTAACATCGCTCTATATCGAGGACTATTGACGGTAATGGTGTCTCCTTCCTCATTTCGAAAGAAATAAGGTCCGATGATTCCGCCGTGCCATAAACCGCACCAAACAGTCAATCTTTGTGGATGCATTGATGCTTGGTCGAACACTTTTGCTTGTTGACATAACCGCTGACCCAAAAATGGGCCTCGTATGAGAAAATGATTTTTTGGCCAAAATCTGGATCTTCGACCAACATTTTCAGCGCCCAATTAGCAGACTCACGGCGTTGTCTATGGTCGTCCGGCTTCAATTCTTGCGTCAACACAATCTTATACGGATGTAGGCCCAAATCCAACCGTAAAATAAGCCTGATTGACTCTCTGGCGATGCCCAATTCAGCTGATCGGTGCCGAATCGACATTTCTGGGTCTTCTTCGATACTGGCCGCTAAGGCGGCTATGTTTTTTTCACTTCGCACTCCAAAAGAGTGTACCCATGCTTAAACTTTTTCACGGTGCGACGGATTGCCAGCGCACTGAAGCCATGATGACGACCGACTTCACGACGAAATTCACATTGCGTATTTACAACTGAGCCGAAATTTCGATAATATTTTTTAATAATTTCTAAACGTTCGGGAATTGTCAAATGATGCAAGATAAAATGGCAAACCTTACAGAATATTTTGACAGCTGGATGTTATTAGTAACTTTGACAGCTCCTGAACCATAACAATTGGAAAAACTATCATTGCTATCTTGTCACCCTTTATTATATTTTATGTATCAGGTTTCATTGGCCCAAAAAAAAAATTGAGTCGAAAGAACACATTTACTTTGGGCAACACAAATAGATTGTAGAGAAAAATAATTACTTTGTACCACTAATTAAATAGGGCCACAAATACCTGTTTTATCAGACTTTTTCAAAAACTAGATCAATTGGGTCCGGTCTCTGCAACAAATAACTAGTCCCATCTTGCAGGCGTCACATTACTTTCCGAGTTCAGTTTGGTGGATTACTGAATCATAGGGGAAGTAAGCAGTAAGTAAGTTTTCCACTCTCCATTCGTTTCGTAGTTTACAGCTGCAGAAACCAAATCTTGGCTACAGAATTATCCAAGCTTAGTTCTTGAGAGTAAATTCGGCAGAATAAGACAAGTTCTGGAACTTTCGGGTCGCTCGTCATAAATGTAATGTCACGAACGACCCCAAAATCACATGTAATTTAATTGGTGTTTTAGCTCTTTGAACTTGAAGTTGGTTATACTCATATTTCAATCATTAAAGTAAGATTTTATTTTCTAATAATTATCTCAACATAATTTTCTATCTTCGTAAGATTTTCAACATATTGATCTTGGTCTGTGTACATATTAAGTACGTGGAGTAAATTTGTACTGGTCGCCATTTACTGGTCATGAATTTCTATCTTTTGGGGTATTACCAGCACTGTTCTGAAATTTAAATTTCCTTTTACATACTTATAATTTTTGATTTTTGTAGTTTTTGTTATCATGTGTAAGTAGTGTAACTCTACTATTTTTCTTTACTGTATGTTTCTTAAACCTAGGGGTAATTTTATTTATTTTATATTCTTTCCTGAAAATTGTTGACCCCTCAAGTTTTCTCTTTTCTCATCTAATTTATTAATGTTTCTTGTTATTAGGTTACCTACTTATTTTCTAATTCCGGGATATATGTGTAAGTGGGTCTGAAATTCATTTCGTTTATCTAAGTAATATGTTCGTGCATAAAATAATTCGTATCGAGTTAATTTCTTTGCTGAATGTATAGCATTTTTATATGTTATTAATGCTCCATTTACGATATTTTCAAGATTTCTGTTATTATTTTTGTGCGTTGCAACTCGACTACTGAAATGAAGTGATATGGTGTTTTATGTTTGCAAGTCTCTGAATATTATAGCCATGTATTATTCTCCTTGGTGGAGGTTCATAAAGTGTTTCATTGATGAAACAATTGTCAAGCTATTTCTTGATATTAGTGTATATGCTGCACCAACTTTTGAAAATTTATCTATTACAGTAAAAATTTGTTTGTTATTCGTCTTATATACATATATTATGTCAGCGTGGTTTTTCGGGTTTTTCGGAATTTGTAATTAGATTTTATGGGATATCCGTCATATTTTAAGATTTGACACACGTCGTAACTGTTAATTACTTTTGGAATCTTGTTTTCCGTAAACGGAAAGAATTATTCTCGTCTAAGATAAATTTGAGTTTTGTTAATATTGAGTTTTATTAATATATGTATATAAATAATTTTATTTTCTAGTGATCAACATTTTGAGTAAACTCTTTGAAATACATTGTCATCATCAGTCAACCCGGAGCTTTTGTAAGCGCACGTCGTGTTCCTACTCAGAGTTCTTAGACTTTAACCCCTCGTTTTTCGAATAATTTTGCTACCAAGATTTATAAGCGTGTGAGATCGCCTAATTCCGAGAACAATCCTATGTCCTCGGATAAAAAATTCAAAATCTTGCCGAAAATGGTTTCAAAGAAAAAGACCCAAGGGCAAACTATTGGAGCCCACTCCAATTTACCCGATAGTGACAGTGAGGAGATGGACGAAATTGTGTCTCTAAATAAATCTCCAAATAAAGTTAAATTCCCACCACCAATTAAACTATTGCAAAAAACCTCTGATTACGTGCATAATTTCATGAAAAACCTTAATATCTCAGACTATTCTATAAAAAAAAATTTCTATTGGTATAAAAATCATGTGCGAATCAAATGAATCTTACAGCGCTGTGCTCAGTAAACTAAAAGAAGAAAATTGTCAATACTTCTCACATGACCTTAAAGGTTAAAAAGCTTTTAAAGTAATTTTGTTTGGTTTAGGCGCACTCGATGTTAGTGTATTAAAAGACGAATTAATCAATCGCGGTCTTAAGTGCAAAGAGGTGAAAATTGTTAATAAGAAATACGACCATTATTCGGACACTTTCTATATTGTTTCACTTGAAAGTGGATCTGTAAAATTATTTGACCTTAAAAAAATATACGCTCGATTTTCCATACGCAAGTCAACTGGAGTTTTCAACGAAAACAAAAGAATAAATTAACGCAGTACAGAAACTGTCAAATGTTTGGCCATGGCGAGAGAAACTGCCATATCAAAACATACTGCTCAAACTGCGCTGGTCCCCATAAGACAGTTGAATGCATGAATGCTGGTGTTCTCAAGTGTGCAGACTGCAGTGAGAACCATAAATCCACCGACAGTGCATGCATGAGCCGAAATCGATATCTAGAAATGAGAGCGAAAATTGCAACCAAAACAAATCGTTCTCAATCTCGCTCTCAGCCAAAGCTAAATAACACTGCAGTAAATGTAAATACTAACCCCATTAACTACATGTCAGTGAACGATTTTCCCGGTCTACCTCAAAGTAGTGCATCGAAGCGTATAGAGGACACCAACACTTCGCGACCAAGGGCTTGGTTGGTCTCAGCTAAAGTGCTATCAAGCAGCAACAACAATGCTTCCACGGCCAGCGACGATCTGTTTACGATGGAGGAGCTTAATTCTCTTGTCATGGAAATGATCACGAAACTAAGTTCTTGTAAATCTAAGGTAGAACAATTTAATGTTGTCACGCAATTAGCTACCAAGTTTCTGTACTCTAATGTTAATTAATATGTCAGTTAACTTTATAAATATTATTACATGGTATGCCAGAGGTATTAAGAAAAAACATTTTGAATTTATAAAATTTTTAATTGATAAGAAAGTTGATATCGCTTTAGTAACCGAGACGTGGCTAAAATTAAATATCAAACTCTCCACTGCCGATTGCAAATGCTATCGGGTAGATAGAAATGATAGAAGAGGTGGCGGCGTTACTTTTCTATTTCGGAGATCTATTCAAGATTCCCTTTTAGCAATGGTTCATACTCGCTATGTAGAAAATCTAGGTATAGAGGTAAGGTTGGATAATGGTAGGGCAATCAAAATTCTTTGTGTCTATTTTCCTGGTGGTAATTCATCTGCTAAAAAAAGACAACATTTGAACACCGATTTAAGGAAAATGTTAGCGATAAACGAAAACTATATCATTGGAGGTGACTTAAATTATAGACTTAGGGACTGGGGGTGCAATAGAGCGAATGCATGTGGTAACTTACTGTCAAGTCTGCCAAATGCGTTTCCGTTCTCTATATTGTTTCCGTCTAGTCCTACTACTATATTCCATCTGGTTCGAGAGGTCTCCCATCTACACTCGACATCTTCATAATAATAGGCGGTTTAGAGTCTACGTCAATGGCAAAGCATCGTCAAGTTTACGCAGGGGTGCCCCAGGGCTCAGTTCTCGGTCCAGTGCTTTACAATGTTTACACCTCTGACTTTCCAAGGCTCCCAGCATGTGAAACAGCTATCTACGCTGATGACACAGGCATATTTTCATCGCATGAGTTTAGTCTCAATATTGAGCCTAACCTGCACAATGCGATTAGAATATTAGTCGATTATTTTAACAAGTGGAAAATAAAGCTTAATGCCGGAAAAGTGCAATCAATCTTTTTCAGCCGAAAAAGAAAGAGTTGCTGTCTGCCGAACAATCCGCTTAACGTGAGTTTTATAAGAGTCGAGTGGAAACCTAGTGTTAAGTATCTGGGAATTCATCTAGATGAAAAACTGACCTTCAAAGAACACATTTCCAACACCATTAATAAAGTAAATATTGCTATCAAGATACTTTATCCATTTATAAACAGGACGTCAATGCTTAGCAGCTTCAACAAAATCGTAATCCACAAAGTAGTATTTCAAGCAATACTACTTTATGGATGCCAAGTATGGGGAAATTGTGCAACAAGTCACATAAAGAAGCTACAAGTGTCGCAAAACAAACTGCTGAAAATGATGCACCTATCCAGATACCATTCTACCTCTGATGTTCATTTCCAATCGAATGTTGAACTGATCTCAGACAGAATCATTAAGTTGACAGACAATTTTTTACAAAACTGTGCTTTTTCAGATAATCCTCTTATAAACCAATTAAATGTTTGAACATATTCTTCCTCTTGTTTCAATTCATGTATCTATTTGTTTGTTTATTTATTTATCTTATCATATATTCACTTATTTATATTTATATACTCATTCATAATTTATTTATTCATGTTTGTATTCGTTTATAATTTTATGTGGTTATTTATTTTTTTTAAATTATTTATTTATTTATTTATTTTTGATAAATTTATTTATTTATTTATTTATTTATATACTTATTTATTTATTTTTCCATAAATTTATTTATTTATTTATTTATTTATTTACTTGTCTATTTATTCATTTATGGATAAATTTATTTATTTATTTATTTATACTTTGTTTCTTTGTGTTTTTATCTTATTATATACATATACACTTTTATATACTATTATTTATTTGTTTAGTTATTTAATTATGTACTTTTTTTTTGTATTCTTCATATTGAAGGTTCTTCGTAGTTTCCTTCAGAGCGAATTATTTTTTTTTTCATTTTCCCTTTATTTTAAAGTTCTAAAATATAATGTTTCAGTTGAAAGATACAAAATTAGATATCGAATCTCTGTATGTAAATTGTGTGGCAACCTTAATGTAAATTTTAGTACGAAAATAAAAGATATCTATTTATCTAACTAGGAACATTGTCATCATTTGTGTACGTATATATTGCAGTTATTTATTTGGCGGTAGGTACTCTTTAAATGCTTATAACATTTTCCACTAAAAACATATGTAGGTAGTCTTATGGCTTGTCGCTGAAGGGAGTGTTGAGTGAAATGGGTGTATTCTATTCGATTTTTTGGAAATTAACTGGAACTAACTTTCTCGTGTTAATGGTTGCTCCGAAATCGGGATGCCATCTATAGAATCTTTGTTAGTTGAATGCACTGTAAAAACTTTGAATCCCTGTAAAGATTTAGATACGTTAAAATGTTACTTCTTTCTTTAGGAACTCTCATTTATCTAACTGAATCTAAGGACTGATTCTCGGAGTCTTATGAAAACCTTGTTGTGCTCTTGAAGAGAGCTAGAGAATATTATAATTTAATCCACATAGACCAGATATTATTTAGAATGTTGTTCGTAACCATTTGAGAGGTCGATGCAGCATTTTTTTAAGCTAAATGGCATGCGTTTAAATCCGTTTTTTACCGTGAAGGTTCTTTTGGCTATGTCCCAATAATCTATTTTTATCTAGTGAAAACTAGATTGCAGATCAAGAGCTGAAATGTAGTTAAATCGTTCAAGTTTGTCTAAAATATATATAATATTTGGTACCCAGTCCTCAACAGTAACTGGTTTAACTTTTTATAATCAACTATAGGACTACCACAGAACCCTTTATTTTAACTTGCACCTATTGTACACCTACTTGCAATTATTGGTTTCATGAACATTTTTGAACTTGAGATTTTGATCAAACTCGACATTACTATAATAGAGAATCTCAAAAATGTGGGCCTCTCAATTCTGTCCGGCTTGTTTTTATTTTGTTCCTACCTCGCGAGTTAATTTAATCAATTCCCAATTTTTGTTGACTCGCTAAAATCCGCCGATCCATTTCAATCGTTGGTCGTTTGCATGTTGACATAAATATTATATCTGTTGAGTCGAGTTCAAAGATTAATTTCCGTTGATTTTTTTTTGACCTCGCCGCTTCATGGACGCTTTCCGAATGGAAGAAGAGGTTTTAAAAGTTATGTAAAGGCAAAAAGATGGATATCGTTGAGCACACTACATTCACCATCAAAGGTGCTCCTCAACACGCCGATGCTGATTGAGTAAAGAACTTTTTCATCAAAAATTTGCTATTACCATAGGCAAATACCAAAAGATTTTTTCAGCCAATTCCAAAAACTCCAACTGCTTCAATATCAACATTCCTTCTAAATACAGATGATTGTTTAGTAACACCCCTGACAATGCCTTCTGATTGGGCAAGATGACAATTGGGTTAGTAAACCAAAAAAATCAGGTCAGGGCAAAAGTATTCTGAAGACCAGTCTTCATACCCTACCTTAGGTCTAAAAGAACTTCCCACCTTCAATTAAGCAGTGCCAACTCAAAGAACTATTATCGTCCCCAATTACTACTCAGACACAAACTTATGCTCTAATACCGTTAACTTGCCCCGACCTTTAAACCTGCTTGATGTTGTGTCTCACCATCCCAAACCAAAAATTACCCTAAAATACATGTTTTTCTACTATCAAAATGTCAGAAGATTACGCATCAAAACCCGTGAAGTTTTCCTGAACTCTCAAAAACTCCTTTAAGACATTTTTGTTTTGCAGAAACGAACCCCTAATATCAAAACAGCGAATTATTCTCTGCAGCTTTTAATGCTTTTCGCACTGATGGACTTATAACAGATGACGTCTTATCGTCTCTACTTTTTTTCAAAATGTCACACACCACCAACTTCGAGTTTATATGTGTCTAGATATCCATACCCAAGCGCTATCTTTTCATAATGCGTTGCTATATACTCGTACACGCATCTCAAACAATTGGGTCCTACCAGCTTGCCGTTGATGTGGTCGACGAGCTTTGTGATGTCAATAACCCACGTGACGACATCATTATTTGAAAACACTTTACTCTTCCCCACCATCTTCATTTAATTCTTTGAATGCTGGTATTTCGATCTGTTCGCCAGGCTAGCGTTTGTTGATTTTACGATTTTGGACTTGTTTCCAAGGTTAGTGTTATATACGCTAACGTAATTTTGATTTAGACTGAAGTTTACGTTTGGATTTTGTTTTAAACCGTACGAGTAATTGTTGTATGCAGTTTCGAAATTATAGGACTTGCTTTACCCACAATTATTGTACGTATTGGCAGAGTTTTGATTCAGTCAAGAAAGGTTTGCTTTATTGAAAGGGCTGTTTTTCTGTACAGGAGGAATAATGGTTCCTATGTTGGATTGAAATTAATGGGTTGTTTGTCATTCATTGTGTATTTTATGTAATACGGGTTCTGCTCTTTTATGTAGAGTCCAAAACTTTCGGGAAAACCACTTGGTCTCATGGCCCTAATGGTGGAACCCATGAGTTCTTTTAGGTCGATGGGAAAGAACATATGTATTTAGACGCATGTCGGAATATAATTGTTACTTAGATGGTATGACATTAGGGTCCCGTTCGTGAATGTGCAAATGATTATTTAAAGTAGATTAAATGCATATGCAAATCTTTGATTAACGATGTTTCTTTCCTCTTATCAGAGTAATGAAGAATCAGGTTATTTTTTATTCTTAACCAATCAAGACGGGTAACGATCATGTTTAGGACTTCGTTCGCTTCACTAATTATTTCATTTTGTCGGTAGAAACTGGTCTACATTCGCTGGTGCGCACCACTGAAAAATCATTAGAGTGCAAGGAGTTTACCAGGTTGCCTTCCTTGATACTGAGGGCGCTTTTAACAACATCGTACCAGGGACGATTTTACGTGCATTGACGAACTCTAAGATAGGGGCTTCGCTTGGCTTACTGATAAACCAATTATTAAGGAATCAAATTATCAGTACAAAACTGGGCACAGCATCCGCTCGAAGGTTTGTCAGTAGAGGAACTCCGGAAGGTGGTTGTGTCTTGTCTCCCTTCTTTGAAATCATGTGGTGAATGAGCTACTACTTATCCTGGAAGGGAGGGGGCTACAGGCTGATCGCTTATGCAGACGACGTTTCTGTAGCTATTCTAAAGGATTTGCTGCAGAATGCCCTAGCTAAACTATCCAAATGGGCTAATAAATATGGACTGGGGGTAAACCCTCACAAAACTGAGTTGGTCCTCTTCACCAGAAAAAATAAAATTTGCTACTTAGTCCCTACTAAACTGAATGGAATCCGTCTCATTTTTAAAGATAAAGCAGATTACCTGAGTCTTATTTTGGATAGAAAAATCGTTTGGTGGCTAGCTCTATCCAAAGCTATACACCGGAACCAACTAAGGAAGCATATCAGCGCAACAATTGATGTCATTACGAGACCCTATCTCATTGGAAGGTACTCCAAAAGGCTTGGTCTTTTCTCTAACTACTTTTGTTGAAGCTGTAGGGACGAGAAGGAGACCACTCTCTATCTCCTCTGCACTTTTCTGGCCCTGTGAACTAGCTAACTCGAGTATAGGGACGAGGAAGAGACAAGTCTATCTCCTCTGCACTTGTCCGGCTCTGTGAACTGGCTACCTCGAATGTTAGGAATCTCCATCGTTTCATTAGAAGTTCTAATTGTTTCTAAGGTATGACGAGTGAAATCCCCTGATCCTGTTGTATCGCAATGGACATACTCTGGTCTTCCAGGTGTGTCTGTGCTTAGGACATAGGCAGCCACTTGAACCTAACCTGACCTATGCCTCATCATAGGTACCACTTTCGGTGGTCGTACCGAAAAAACTGAACAACTCTGGAAAAAAGAAATTTAGGCTTTGTGTAGATTACAGAAAACTAAATGAAATTACAATAGGTGACAAATACCCTCTTCCTAATATACATAGTATATTAGACAAGTTAGGGCGAGTACAATATTTCACAACACTGGAATTAGCCAAACGTTATAACTAGATTGAAATGTATTCCAAAGATATTAATAAGACAACATTTATTACACCAAACAGATTGTATGAATATACTCGGATGCCATTTGGCCTGAAAAATGTTCCAGCAACATGCCAATAAGCCTTTGTCATGATGAAATAAATGAACACATCAATAAGATCTGTGTATCTCGGTGACATACTAGAATTCTCCACAATTTTAAAAAAACACCTTGCTGCTCTTATAATAATATTTTATATATTGGCCAAAAATAATTTGAAAGTCCAGTTCGACAAATGTTCTTTTTTAAGCAAAGACACTGAATCCATAGGCCATATGTTAACAAAGGACGGTATGAACCCAAACCCGAGTAAAATAAAATGCATACTGGAATACAAAATCCCTCAAACGGAAAATCAATCGAAAGCCTTCCTTTCTGGATATTACAGAAAATTTGGAAAAGACTACCCTAAAATAGCATATCCCATGATCAAATACTTGAACAAAGATACTAGATCTACGTAAATGATCCAAAATACATTCAAGCATTGGAAACCTTAAAACTCAATTGTTAACCACCCTATACTAAAATTTCCAAGGTTTGACAAACAATTTACATTGATGCGTCAAGCTACGCAATAGGTGTTGTCCTTACTCAGGATTGACAACCTGTCTGTTATGCATCAAGGTCCCTAAATTCTTAGTAAAAATTTGATTAGTTTTTATTATCAATTTAAAATAATAACGGATCACCAACCAATAAAATATTTGAATTTTCCCAGAGTAATCAAAGACGGCTTTTGTCAGAGTTCAATTATGAAGTAGAATATTTGAAAGGAAGAGAAAGCAAAGTAGCAAACTTCCTAAGTAGGATAGAAAAAGTAAATAATTTGGATAATGAGGCAACGTCGATTTAGGTACAACGCACTCCGAAGAAATTGTAAACAAACATAAAACTCATACTAACCGATAACTAAAAATCGGACATTTTGTAAGACTTGTTTATAAAAATAATCAAACTAGGGAAAAAACATAGGTATATACACAGACCTCTTATATAAAGATTATAGAAATTTAATAAAAGAAATACAAAAATAATAAATAACTTGTTGGACACCAAATATGAAGGAAACCCGATCACCATCACAGAAACACCTCAAGTCCCAAATCACATCGTACATACATGGACAATTCTTTGTAACCTAAATTGACAAACAAACCAAGAAAGCTTATGCATATCATTTGCCGAACAAAAATTAGTTAAAACGAATAAAAATATTAGAGGAATATTTTCCTAATTTTGAAAAGCCGAACAAAGTAAGCGAATTCCAAACCAATAATAAATTCAAAGTCCGCCAGTTATTAGAATACCTGACTAAGCAAGAAGTTACATTTAACTAAAATAAATAACCACACCGGAAACTCAGACATAGAGAGACTACATTCAACAATTCAAGAAAAACTTGTCAGCCTAAAGGACACTACATTTACACTTATTGCAAAATTACATAAAGTCATACAAAAATTACAACAATAGGTATCATAGTACTACAAAAATTAATCCAGAACAGGCAATGAATACAGACACTGAAACATTAAAACACACCATTATTGAAAACAAAATGAAATATATTAGTAAAGCCAACATGAATAAAGATGACTACATAGAAAATAGAAATACTATATAGAAGCAGTAAAAGTTATAAAAGCCTATGGCATAATTACGAACTGAGATATAAGTTATGGCATTATAACGCCATTATCAGGTCAACTTACCCTATAATCGCAACAGCAACTTCCGTCGTCCCAGCGATCCATTTCAATTAGATCAACTTACTTTCCATGCGCAGCAACAGCTTCGTCGACTCAGCGACACATCAATTTAAGCGAATCAACTTACCTTTCATTCGCAGCAGCTACTTTCGTCGCCTCATCGACACATTAACCGGATCAACTTACCTTCCATGTGCAGCAGCAGTTTCGTTGACTCAGCGACACATCAATTCAATAGAATCAACTTACCTTCCACACGCAGCAGCAGCTTCCGTCGTCTTATCGACACATTAACCAGATCAACTTACCTTGCACGCGCAACAGCAGCTTTCGTCGTCTCAGACAATTCCACTCCTTACTTAGGGCTAAGTATCTATCAATTGTTAGAGAGAAAATTAGTTCCGATTTGAACTCCGTGAAATAAAGTTTCTCGTGTAAAATGAAAAAAACATTCCAATTAATCTTTTAAATTATCTGGCGCCCAACATGTAAAAGTACCCTCGTGTGTAAGGCGAACTTCGAAAAATTTTATAAAGTACCCTCGTGTGTAAGGCGAACTTCGAAAATTTTATAAAAAACCCTCGTGTGTAAGAAGAATTTCGGTGATAATTTCGAAAAATTTTATAAAGTACCCTCATGTGTAAGGCGAACTTCGGAAATTTTATAAAAAACCCTAGTGTGTAAGGAGAATTTCGGTGATAATTTCGAAAAATTTAATAAAGTACCCTTGTGGGTAAGGCGAACTTGGGAAATTTTGGAAATTTTGTATTGTAAAGTGAAATAAAAGCGAATGAAAGCTAAAGCTAAGTTTATAAATTTTATATTGTAAAGTGAAATAAAAGCGAATGATAAGAAAGCTAAATTTGCAAATTTTATATTGTAAAGTGAAATAAAAGCGAATGAAAGCTAAAGCTAAGTTTATAAATTTTATATTGAAAAGTGAAATAAAAGCGAATGATAAGAAAGCTTAATTTGTAAATTTTAAATTGTGAAGTGAAGTAATAATAAATAACAGGAAAGTTAAATTCATATTATGGATTTGTTGTGTCTGCTGCAATTGTAAGTTTTATCTTTTTCTTTAATCTATTGAAATAACAGAAACTAAGTTGAGAAAAAGTTTTTTTGTATCTAAGTAATAAGTTGGGGAAAAGTTTTTTGTATCGGGATCTTTTGTTTCTGCATTTTGATTATTTTTTTTTTTTACTTGGTCGTGTGTTGAAAGCTGTTTCGTAATGGACGCGGAACAACTTCAAACGATTAAAACTGCAGCCGTTCAGTCTGTGACAGACCAAACTCGAGCTCGCTTTGAGCAGAGAGTAAGCGAACTAACAAGTCGGTTACAATTATTGGAAGTACCAACAGTAGTTGAAGAATACAAACCAGTGACAATTCAGGCACATAAAACATGCGAAGAATCCCTTGACATAATTAAGTCCTTAACGGAATTCAATGGGGATCAAACACCCTATGATGGAAATTCGAAGCATTATCAGGCAGTCGCGATTATCAGAAACAAGATAGTGGACTCCGCTGACCTGGTATTGTCTTCCTTCAACACAGTCCTAAACTTCAAAGCCATCATGGCTCGTCTCGATTTTACATATTCGGATAAGAGACCGATATGTCTAATCGAGCAAGATATGTCAACCCTGAGACAGGGTAGGATGTCAATAACTCAACTTTATGATAGGGTAGAGCAAAAACTAACTCTAGTGATAAACAAAACAATAATGGCCCATGAAGGCAATCTTTCCTTAATTTCAACACTTAGTCAAAAATACCGACAGACCAATGGGAGCCGTTATATTCTCTTCCAAACCAGCTGATATGCCTACAGCAGTGGCACGTGCCCAGTAGCTGGAAGCGAACCAAGCTCGTTACACATTCGATAACTCATTTGATAGAAACTATGGAAAAACCGATGTCCATACCAATGGACGTTGACCCATCACGGTCACACTATAGAAGACAAGACTCAAATAGGCAAAACAATTACCAACCAAGGCCTAGCCAACCTTCAAATAACCAGGCCGCCCCTGCCCAGTTTAATTATCAGAATTTTTTTTTTTTTTTTTTTATAATTTGCGCGCGCCAAATGGGATATGAATACCATTAAATTATTTCAGGGCACGGGCGTTTTTGCAGAAATTGAGAGAGAGGGAAAGAAAGATTGGTGTAGTGGGTTTGAAACTTAGGTGGTATTAAGTTTCAGTAAACTCCAAGGGTGGCATCCAGATAACTGGGGAGCTTGTTTGTTTTGTTTTTTGTCGTTGCTCATGATTCACAGTATTTTTTTCCCGCCACCTGATGTCATCATCACGATCAAGTTGCATTTAAGCCATATGACCACTCTACTGCCAGTGTTATGCCTTCGCAGTAGAGTTGACTAAGCTTTCGCAATTGATCGACTTTTTTATTTATTTCAAACGAAATAAATAGATGATTGTTGAGATCAGGATTTGAACCGTAAACCAAGAGCGTGACAAGCGTTGATGTTATCAGAATAGGGCGATTAAAAGAGAAAGGGAATCAGACAGGCAAACATTGCCTAAAGTTCAGAGGCTTAATTTTTTGAGGCAACAGGAAGATCCAGATTACGGCAATTGTTGAGAGCGGAAGAATACTTCGGATTATTGGTATACGGATGAGTTCTCCGATACCGCAAATGAGCCTAGGGAATTGAGGGACTCTGAGGTTAATTTTTTAGGGGAAAATCCCTCCCGCCGTATGTCAGTCGGACATTAGCAGGTAGGGAAATTAAGCTTCTCGTGGACACTGGTGTTGCGAAAAGTTATATAACACTCTTAAAGCTGTGAAGAAAATTGATAAACCGTTTGTTGTGAACTCAATTCACGGCGCGAGCAAAGTGACTTCTAAATGTTTTATTAACATATTTAATAGAAATGCGCAATTCTTTATTCTGCCGAACGTAGAGACATTTGATGGTATCATAGGGTTTAATTTTTTACGACAAATTGGCGCATATATAGATGCGTGGAAAGGAAATATACAGTACAATGGGGGAACAGAAAAATTATTGTGCTTATACTGCAAGAGTGTTAATAATATCTTTATAGATCAGGCGAACACCCCCCCCATAAATGCGTGAATCATTTCTGTCAATGATTCAAAGTCAATCAAAAGCGTTTGCTGAGCCTAATGAATCATTGCCGTTCAATACGAATGTTATCGCTACAATAAGGACAACGGACAATGAACCTGTCTATTCAAGCGCTTACCCTTATCCCGTCGGTGCTACTGATTTCGTCAACAAAGAAATTGCTAACTTAATAAACAATGAAATTATAAGACCCTCGCGGTCGCCATATAATAATCCGCTATGTGTAGTGGATAAAAATGGTATTGACGAAAATGGAAAGCATAAAATGCGCTTGGTTATCGACTTTAGGAAACTGAACCTTAAAACTGTAAACGACAAATATCCGATTCCCGATACATCAGTAATACTTGCTAACCTGGGAAAATCTCGTTACTTTTCGACACTCGACTTGAAGTCGGGTTTTCATCAAATAAGGGGAAAAACAGCGTTTTCCGTAAACAATGGGAAGTGCGAGTTCTGCAGGCTTCCCTTTGGGCTGAAAAATGCCCCTAGTATTTTTCAGCGAGCAATTGACGATGTCCTAAGAAAAGAAATTGGAAAAGATGTCACGTCTATATTGATGACGTAATAGTTTTTTCCGAGACATAGGAAGAACATCTTGAGGACGTGCGCCGTATTTTGACAAAGCTTTATGAGGCTAACATGAGAATTGCCCCAGAGAAATCGACGTTTTTCAGGAGTGAAGTGGAATTCTTGGGATTTATTGTGTCTAATAAGGGTATCAAAACATGCCCAGACAAAGTGAAAGATATTGTTTCTTATGAGACTCCTAGAACACTTCGCAGTCTTCGATCCTTTTTGGGATTATCAGGCTATTATAGGCGCTTTATTAGGGATTACGCGCAAATTACCAAGCCATTGACGAGATATTTGTGCGGGGAGAACAGTAAAATAGCTGCTAGTAAATCAAAACTTATCAAAATAGAATTAGACGAGGAGGCACTCTACTCGTTCGATAGAATAAAGAAGATTTTGGCTTCGGAAGACGTATTGCTCTTGTATCCCGATTATATCAAACCGTTTGATTTACCGACAGACGTTTCGTCACATGCACTCGGTGCTGTGCTGTCACAAAGCGGTAGACCAATTACTATGATATCGGGAACCTTATCCTCCGTCGAGGAGCATTATGCAACGAATGAGAGGAAACTCTTAGCAATCGTTTGGGCTCTGCGGAAATTGCGCAATTATCTGTATGGGGTCAAATGTTTAAATATCTTTACGGATCATCAGCCTCTAACCTTCGCCATTTCGGATGGTAACACGAATATGAAAATGAAAAAATGGAGGGCTTTCTTAGAAGAGTTTTCTCCAAAATTCTTCTATAAACCAGGTAAGGAGAACTGTGTTGCTGATGCCTTGTCAAGAGAACATATTAATGCTTTAGACCACTATGAGAATTCAGACTCGATGGCAGTAAACAGCGAAGAACCACTTACCTATACTATTCGTAGTGTAAAGAATCCGGTAAATAGTTTCAAAAACCAGATTATACTAGCCAAAGGCGCAGAGCTAACAAAAATAACAAAAATTATATTTCGACGGCAAATAAGACATACCGTTACATTTGGCGCCCTCAATGATCTATTTGAATTACTTAAAGAAGTTGTAAATCCTGATGTGGTTAACGCGATCCACTGTGATTTGCATACGTTAGCACAAATTCAAGACAAGATTACGAAAATCTTTCCTTCAGTTAAATTCGTCCACACGGAACTGTTCGTCACGGACATATTCAATCAAGATGATCAATCAGAAATACTTGTTGGGGAGCATAACCGAGCTCACCGATCTGCTCGGGAAAATGCGAAACAGGTACTTAATGACTACTATTTTCCAAAAATAGGGAAGAGATTAAAAGAAATAGTATAAAATTGCAAAATTTGTAAAGAAACGAAGTATCAGCGTCACCCACCTAAGCAGGAGATTGGTCCCACACCTATATCATCCCATTCAGGGGAAATACTACACATAGATATTTACTCAACCGACAAGAATCACTTCCTGACATGCTTGGATAAATTTTCGAAATATGCCGTTGTTATACCAATCAGGTCACGCGCAATTGTTGATATAAAGGAACCCTTATTGCAGATTCTAAATTTTTTCAAAGCAACCAAGAAAATAGTCTGCGACAATGAGCGGTCTCTTAACTCAACCACAATAAAGTCCTTGTTAAGGGATCACTTTGCCATAGACATCTTTACAACCCCACCTTTCCACAGTTCAACAAATGGACAGGTAGAACGCTTTCATAGCACGTTATCAGCCAGGTGGTGACTGTAAACGCAGGTACCGCGAAGATACAAGACGAACATTTTAGATTAATACATGGAATTAATCCTGACCAGTACATAAAATTTGTAGACCATGCGAGGACTGTCGTCGATGAAACCATTACGAAGCAGCACACTCTCTTTCCATTTTTAAGATATGAAATTTAACAGATGCAAGATTTAATTAATTATATAAAACCGGATAGAAACAAAAGATTACTCGATTTTATAGGGTCTGCATGGATATGGATTGCTGGCAATCCGGACCATAATGATCTGCTCTTAATCCAAGAAGGAATGAATAAATTAATCGAAAATAATGAAATACCATTTATAATTAATGAGAAATATAACGAGAGAATAAATAATTTAACTTTTGTAACAAACCAAATTTTGAATGCAATAAAGGAAAGTAGTATTGTATCGGATACATTAGTACTAAGTTTGAAATATAAAATAAAACTGGTCAAGGAAGAATTGGTTAATATAAAGTATGCAATACATTGGGCTAAGGCCGGCATTTTGAATTCTGTAATTCTTTCCAAAGATGAAATGCAAATTGCTGTAGACACAATGAATAAAAACAATTTACCCTATAATAATGTAATATGCGAGCTACGGCTCGAGTAGATAAAACAATTATTCTGTGAAATTATTTCTTTATTTTCTACTCTATAGAACAATTCAAGTTCACACTATACTATTCTTCGCAAATTCTTTTCTTACAAGGTCTCTTTCCTCTCAAATCACTTTATCTCCTTTCAATTACTTAATTCACAAATTCAAACTAATTACTTTTTCTTGTTTACTCTCAACTTTCAATTTATCACCAAATTACAACTTCGCCCATTATCACTTTTCCAATCTCTTCGCCACGGTTCTAAAACCAACTGTCTTTTTTTTTTGATCGCCATCTGTCCTTATATAGCAGAAGTTTCTGATAGCCAGAAACTTCTAGCAAATTCTTCGACCACTGGAACAAGAGAAATAATTCTTGCAGTTATAATTCCCTAATATTATCCCTAATATTATCCCTAATATTATTTGTCTCTTTCGTTGACATGAGCTGTGGAGACTTCGTCCCAGACACGAACCTCGAATGAAGGACAGTTTGAACCAAAAATTCTGCCAGAATGGAAAGTCACTTCGGAATTTGCTGCATAGACATAGGCGCGTAGTTATTATTATGCTACACTGCCCCCCTGTTAGACGTGTTCGTCCCGAACAAGTGCATCCTCATTTCGGCCATTGTATCGACTCAGTCGGTCCACATGAACCACTTTCATTTTGGCCCTTGGTCCTCGCTGGATGCGGTAGACAACATCGTTGATGCGGGTTACTATTCTGTAGGGACCTTCCCAGTTCCGCTGTAACTTAGGTGATTTCCCCTTTTGGCGATGGGGATTATACAGCCACACCAGATCTCCTTCCTGGAATCCTGACGTTGTTGCCTTGGCATCATACCTGGTCTTCATGCGGTCGCTCGTCATCTTAATCTGGCTTCTGGTCCTTTGGTGTATGTCCCTAAGCCTTTCCCTAAGGTCCGCCACGTACTCTTCTTCATTTCTGGGCTCATTGGTAGGAGATCCAAATTTCACCTCACTGGGTAAACGAGCTATTCCACCAAATAAGATTTCGAACGGCGTATGTCGAGTAGTGCTATGCACGGCACTTCTATAGGCCATCAAAAACAAGGGAATCTGCCGGTCCCAATCCCGTTGGTAGTCACCTACGACCTTCGAGAGATGTTCGTCCAAAGTCCTATTGAAACGCTCCACCATACCGTCCGACTGTGGATGAAGCGGGGTTGTCCTTGTCTTTTTGATTCCGAGTAGTTGACACATCTCTTGGAAGATTCTTGACTCGAAGTTCCGCCCTTGGTCAGAATGCAATTCCAAGGGCACACCGAATCTGCTAACCCAATTGTAGACGATCTGCTCCGCCACGGTTCTGGCTTCCTGGTTAGGGATCGGAAACGCTTCCGGCCACTTACTGAAGTAGTCCATCACTACGAGTATATACCGATTACCATTGTCGGTTTCCGGAAAGGGCCCTGCGATGTCAATGGCGATTCGTTCGAAAGGTGCTCCCACGTTGTATTGGTGCATCTTACCTCGAGTTTTGATTCTCGGACCCTTGCTAGCTGCACACACGTCGCATTTTCTGCACCAGTCTTCGATATCTTCCTTCGCTTTTAACCAATAAAAACGTTCTCGTACCTTTTCTAGCGTCTTATTCACTCCCAAGTGGCCTCCGGTCGCCCCGCCATGCATTTCCTGTAACACCTCCTTGACCCTCGTCCGCGGTACTACAAGCTGCATTACAAACGATTTTCCGTCGGAGGATTCCCATTTTCTTCTCAGAACACCTTCTTGGACATGGAGGGAGTCCCACTGCGCAAAATATGCCTTTAAGGTCGGGCTTCTGTGAGAGATGTCCTGATGATCCGGTTTCTCCATGTTCTCCTTCCAGGCCAGAATCGGCTCGATATCGGGGTCTTCCTTCTGAGCGTTCCGGATCTCATCTACGCTCCAGCCGGCGATAGGTTCGGCTCTCATTCTTTGGATGGAAACCAGCTCCCGTTCTTCCTGACGCGCACAATGTTTACAATCCGTTCTGCATGGTCTCCGGGACAGTGCATCCGCATTAGAGTGGAGTTTTCCTTTACGATGCTGTATTTCGTAGTCGTAGATTTGCAGCCTTTCGATCCATCTTGCGACCTGACCCTCAGGACTCTTGAACTGTAATAGCCATTTTAATGCTGCATGGTCTGTGCGAAGAACGAACTTCCTCCCGTAGAGGTATTTGTGAAAATGCTTCGTAGCCAAGATCAAAGCTAGAAGTTCCCGCCTTGTCACGCAGTAGTTCCTTTCTGGCTTAGAGAGCACCTTGCTGAAGTACGCAACCACCTTCTCTTGGCCGTCATGCACCTGGGAGAGTACGGCTCCTACCCCGACATTACTAGCATCTGCATCCACAACGAACGTTTCCCCGGGAGTGGGGTAAGCCAGTATCGGGGCATCGCATAGCCGTTGTTTAAGTGCCTTGAAGCTCTTCTCGCACTCAATTGACCATTTGAATTGTTTTCCCTTTTCCGTCAACTGGTGCAGGTTCTTTGCGATCCCGGCAAAATCCTTCACGAACCGTCTGTAGTAGGTGGCTAGGCCCAGGAAGCTCCTTAGTTGGTGTTTGTCTTTGGGGACTGGCCAGTTTTTCACCGCTTCGACCTTCTCCGGATCGGTTCTCACTCCTTTCGCTGAAATTATGTGTCCCAGGTACTTGACTTCCGCTCTAAACAGGGCGCACTTCTTGGGGTTGAGCTTCAGGTGGGCACTTCGAAGCCTTTGAAACACATCCCTTAGATTGTCTCGGTGTTGCGCAAACGTTTTTCCTACGACGATGACATCACCCAAGTATACCAAACAGGTTTTCCATGTTAACCCTTGCAGGACACATTCCATCAATCGCTCGAAAGTCGCCGGAGCATTGCACAGCCCGAATGGCATTACCGTGAATTGCCATAGCCCATTTCCTGCGGTGAAGGCGGTTTTCTCCCGGTCTTCTGGATGGATCTGTACCTGCCAGTAGCCACTCTTCAAGTCGAGAGTGGAAAACCATCGGGCTCCTGATAGTGTGTCTAGCGTGTCGTCAATCCGTGGCAGAGGGTAGCTGTCTTTCTTGGTGACGTAATTGAGCTGCCGATAGTCCACGCAGAACCGCGTGCTGCCATCTTTCTTCTTAACCAGTACAACCGGTGATGCCCACGGACTTTTGGAACTTTCAATCAGACCTTCTTTCTCCATTGCCGACACCATCTCTGCAACTTCTGTCTGCTTTGCCAATGGAAGGCGCCTAGCAGGCTGACGAATTGGTCTAGTATCACCAGTGTCTATTCGATGTTGTACCAGGTGTGTTCGGCCGTATTCTCCGTCCTGTGAGGCAAATACATCAGCGTACTCATTGATAAGATTCTCTGCCATAGTTCGCTGCTCCTGATTCAGCTCACTGGACTGGAGAATCGTCTCTCTCGCTTCCGCTGTCCAAGGTGATGGGAGAAGTTTTGGAGCATCACGTTCAGATATTGTTGCGACGGCGGTAATCGGCGTGCATTTTCCAGTCACCTCCCCTCGCCTTAGTTTGACAGTGTGTGGTCTTGCGTTCAAAACCCTCACTGGAACCATGGTGTTCTTTGGTTCGACTAACGTCTTTCCCACGATGTAGTCTTGAGAATTCTTCTCTGGGTCTGGTTCTACTATGTAGAATCGGTGGCTCCCAAGATCACCTTCCAGCTTCGTCCAAATGATTGTCTCTGAAGACGGCGGCAAAACTTCGTCTTTGCTGATGACTGTCCTGAGAGTTACGGCATTCTCATTTCCGTACACCATCGGAATCTCCACATTTCGATACCTCAGTACTTGCATCCCGATGTCCAAGATTACTTCATTTGCTTTCATGAAGTCTACTCCGATGATGCACTCGTCGCATATATCTGCCACCAGAAACGCATGGGAGAACGCCAGTCCTGCCAGAGTAATCGTAAGACGAACTTCTCCAAATACCTTCGCCATTTCCCCTGTTGCAGTCTTCAGGCAGTAGCTGTTGGTGTTGTGCAGCCAGGAGCTTTTGACGATATCTCTTCTTACAATGGAGGCAGTGGCACCTGTGTCGATGGTGGCTACGCACTTCTTCTCGTTGATTAGTGCCTCCACTGTCAGGCTCTTGTTACCCCGTTTGGTTTGCGAAACTTGAATGGTGGTCCTGGGGGCCTCGATTCCAGTAACCAACTTCTGCCCCGCGAAGTTGGTCCTTACGCATTTCCCGACTGCTGGTTTTGCGAAGTCTGACTGACAGGATGGATGTTATCACCGCCAGATGCTTCCTCTCTGCTTCTCCTACTTCCGCAATGTGAACAATTTCCTCGTCTAGGTGCACTTCTGCACTGCCGTTGTAGGTGTCCCGTTTGGTTGCAATTCCAGCAACGGATTTGACTTCCGCGAGCTCTGTCTTCATCCATGACGGCTGTTCTCTGGCATGAGCATTCCACGACGGACATTTCCCTGACACGGTGTATTCCCTGGTATGCTTGGTCCGCAGCCTTCATTGACAAAGCGAATGCCAATGCCTCGGGGAGCGTTCGCTTTTCAGCCATCCTTACAGCCATTTGCAGTTGTCTGTCCTCTATGGCCTGAATAAAAGCTTCCACCGCCATTTCGTTGATAAGCTCCTCACCGGCTTTAGGGTATGAAAGATGGGCTAGTCGCTCTATATCCGCTTGCAACTGTTGGAGCGTTTCCCCCCTTTTCTGGACTCGACTACGCAGCTGAACCCTGTACACCTGCTGCATGTGTTCATCCCCAAACCGCATCTCGATAGCCTGAACCAGAGAGTCGTAGTTCTGCTGTTTATCTTCCGGGATGGTCTGCAAGAGCTCCGCAGCTGGACCCCTCAGTGCAAGTGTGAGTGCAATGGACTTCTCTTCATCGTCCCAGCTATTGGTCATTGCGGCCGCTTCGAATTGCCTTTTATAAATTGGCCATGATGTTTGACCATCGAAGATAGGAGGCTGCATCTCCTTTCTTCTCAGACCGTCAGTGGAATATTCCCGTGCTTTCTGTCTCTTCACGTTGCTGAGCTCCTTAGCAAGATTTTCGACTTGCTTTCCTACTATCTCGAATTGCGTATCCACTTTTTCAAACTGAGTCTCTATCTTCCCGAACTGAGTTTCATGTTTCTCAAAATTTTCATCGAATCTAATTTCGACTTTTTCGAGTTGCGTCTCGACCTTCTCGATTTTTTCTTCGATCACTTCGAATTTGGATTCCAAGTTCTTGTTTTGCTCATCAAGTTTACTTTCCAGAGCATCTAGAGAATTCTTTTGTTCGTCCATTGCTTTCTTTTGTTCGTCCATTGCTTTCTTTTGTTCGTCCAGCTTAAGTTCTAGAGAATTCCTTTGGTCGCCCATTGCTTTCTTTTGTTCGTCCATCGCTTTCTTTTGTTCATCCAGCTTAAGTTCTAGAGAATTCTTTTGTTCGTCCATTGCTTTCTTTTGTTCGTCCAGCTTAAGTTCTAGAGAATTCCTTTGGTCATCGAGCTTATGACTTTGATCTTCTATTGCTTTCTTTTGTTCGTCCATGACTAACTTAAGTTGCAGGAGCAGACTTGTTATACCCGGGTCGGCTACTGTACTTGCTGGTTCCTCTTCCACGTCAAACTCTATGTCATGCGGATTTTCACCTTCCTGCGTTACTGCTTCTTCCAGACGAATCAGTAGGGCATCTTTTCCCCCAGTTGTGTCGAGGTTCCGCTTACTGAGTTCTGCCTTTAGTTGAGTTATAGTTAGTTTTCCCAATTTGCGACCCATTTTGCGCAACTAATTAACTCAACACAGAAATCGTTTTTTTTTTTTTTTTTTTTGTGCAATTTCACACCACGGAAATAGTTATTCACAGAATAAGTTTTATCCCACTTCTGACACCAATGTAATATGCGAGCTACGGCTCGAGTAGATAAAACAATTATTCTGTGAAATTATTTCTTTATTTTCTACTCTATAGAACAATTCAAGTTCACACTATACTATTCTTCGCAAATTCTTTTCTTACAAGGTCTCTTTCCTCTCAAATCACTTTATCTCCTTTCAATTACTTAATTCACAAATTCAAACTAATTACTTTTTCTTGTTTACTCTCAACTTTCAATTTATCACCAAATTACAACTTCGCCCATTATCACTTTTCCAATCTCTTCGCCACGGTTCTAAAACCAACTGTCTTTTTTTTTTGATCGCCATCTGTCCTTATATAGCAGAAGTTTCTGATAGCCAGAAACTTCTAGCAAATTCTTCGACCACTGGAACAAGAGAAATAATTCTTGCAGTTATAATTCCCTAATATTATCCCTAATATTATCCCTAATATTATTTGTCTCTTTCGTTGACATGAGCTGTGGAGACTTCGTCCCAGACACGAACCTCGAATGAAGGACAGTTTGAACCAAAAATTCTGCCAGAATGGAAAGTCACTTCGGAATTTGCTGCATAGACATAGGCGCGTAGTTATTATTATGCTACAATAATATAGAAGAAGCAATAGAATTTTCAAATGTTAAAATATTAGATATTCCATTAACAGAAAGTATAGATGGTGAAAAAATTATTGTGTGTATGTAAGGATAGGTATTACGAATTAAGAAATGATTGTAAAACATTATACTCAGTTTCAATTTGTGAGGAGGAGGTTTTCGTAGATACTACCGGATCAGCCTGTATCCCGAATTTGCTGAAAGGTCGCAATGCGACTTGTATCCTTACCAACAGTCAACATGTGCCAGCAGTGGAAGAAATTTAGCCCGGCGTGATACTTTTTAACATGTTCGATAGCAGAATCATGATCGACAATGAAGTACAGATCCTCAACGGAACCTATCTTATTAAATTCAGTAATGCTACCCTAGTTAAAAATGGACGAACTTACAGATCACAGCAAGCCTCATTACTCCAGGCGATTCCAGCGGTTATTCAATCGCAGCCCAGGGAAATAGAGATGGAAGAACTACTTTCGCTAGAAATGCTTAAAGAACTGCATATCAACAATACGCAGCACATAAGAAAGCTTGGATCCCAAAATCGAATCATTACCGCTACGTTCTTCGGTGTAATTCTGACCATATCCGCAGCTTTACTTCTCTACATCTGTCTTATTAAAAGAGATTCAACTCAAGTAAAGATTCAGTTAAAGGATGTTTCAAGTAACATAGGCAAGTCATCGCTCACCATTGAAGAAGTCAAGGCAGCCACGATCAGCGCTTTAAACAATGTTCAAGAATCCGCGGACGGTTCCGCTTAAGAGGGGGAGGAATTATGACATTATAACGCCATCATCAGGTCAAATTACCCTATAACCATTTCAGCAGCAGCTACTTTCGTCGCCTCATCGACATATTAACCGGATCAACTTACCTTCCATGCGCAGCAGCAGTTTCGTCGACTCAGCGACACATCAATTCAATAGAATCAACTTACCTTCCACACGCAGCAGCAGATTCCGTCGTCTTATCGACACATTAACCGGATCAACTTACCTTGCACGCGCAACAGCAGCTTTCGTCGTCTCAGCGAATTCCACTCCTCACTTAGGGCTAAGTATCTATCAGTTGTTAGAGAGAAAATTAGTTCCGATTTGAACTCTGTGAAATAAAGTTTCTCGTGTAAAATGAAAAAAACATTCCAATTAATCTTTTAAATTATCTTATACTCGTATTGTAGAATGAAAAATATCAGTTCAATTGAATTCAATGTATTTTATTGAGTCATATATAATTACAGTTTTTTTTTTTTGATTACACTAATTTTCAACAAGCCGACTTATTTAATTTGATCTGGCCCAGCAATTGGTTTTAACTATATTAGATACTTTTTATCTAAAGAATCAATTTCAATTACAAAACTATTTTACTCTGAGGTGAGCTGTATATGCTTGCTCCCGGCATAATTTATCAATTTGGCTCTTATGAGCCGACTTAAAATTAATGACTAGAGCTAAAGAACAAAGAATAACTACTTTTACTTAAATATGGAAAGAGCGATGCATACGTTTTTTATTCTGACTTAGTTCCATTATATGGCGGTGCATATAGGGACAAATCATAAATATTATAAAATGTTGATTTTACTAAACAATTATCCTCTTAAGTTAGAGACTGAAGCTTTCTCATAAAAAGGTAAAGTTAATCTATTGTTGAACTCTAATTCGAACATAGGGCTCGACCTAATATCCATCAGATTGAAGGGGATAGGTAATAATGATCGTATATGTACACTTTCATTCGCATTTGCATCCCACAACGTTTTAAAGAGCGGATTAGGGTGGGAAGCAGCGCCTTGCAGTCTTTTCTGCAAGATGTGGGCCATGTAAACATAAGCGGTACTACCCTTGTTATATTGTACAAAAACTTGTTAGAGAACCATTTTTTATTTGGTTTTTGGAATTTACCACTACAAAATCTTAACATTTGTCTTTCAAAAGCTTCCAGTTCGTTCGCTACTGTAGGCGATATTGTAAGCCAAGAGCTAAAGCTGTATGTTATGATCGATCTAATTAGAGTTTTATATAATAACAGTTTAGTATTTTGTAACAGATGTTTGAAAAAAGCAATTGCTTCAAAATGGAAGTAGCTGCTTTAGCTTTATTTAAAACTTTTCCTGCTAAACGTGACTGCCCAAGTACTTCGTCTCTGTTTTAAGAGGTATTCGGGTGTTAAGAATATGTAAAGAAAGAGTTCTACTTTTCTTTATTGCTAATCGATACCCGTTTCCGTAGGCATTTCTAAATCAAGTCAATCCACATTTTCCTGTATCGATAGACCACAAGAGCTTAGATAGGAAACTAAAGTGGGCATAGAGTTTCTGACTTTATTTAGACCAACGTGGGGTCTCGCATCACTAGCTAAGATGATGGTGTCGTCAGTATACAAAATAGCCCCGGGCTCGTTCGCAATCGGATCGTTAAAAGGAAAGTCTTGGAGAAATATATTGAATAACTTGGGTCCAAGTATAAATCCTTGAGGAACGCTCGAAAGGACCGGAAAATTCATGAGATATTTCTAAACCAATAGATATGCAGGCATTTCGTGAACTTAAAAAGCAGCGATCATTCGAGTAGTTGATACAGGAAAGTTAAGATTTAATAACTTACAAATAACTTACAAATCAGCCGCCTGTAGGTCTATGTTTAATGCAACAGTACATTTTCTTTGTCTCAGATTATGTACTGAAGTAAGGAGCCATGCTTCGTCGAATGTCCCTTTCTGAAAGCAAACTCATTATTCGGAATAGAGCCCGAAAATAACTCTCAACCTTAAATTACTCTTTGTTGTTGAGATTTTGAAATAAGATCACTTAATAACCGATTTGCATCATCGTATTTTTTCGTTCTCGGTCGGAGAGAAACCTTTACTTTATTTTTTTTTAGGTTCTAGTCAATCAATGAGAGATATTACTGAGAAAAAAAAATAAATCTCATTTGTAACAGGCGAATGTGTGTGTGGCTTAATGGCTTTCTGACTTTATGCAATTATGAAAGTTCAGTGGAAGTGAGTGCAAGTATTTGTTTAGTTGCTGTATTATAATTTGAAAACAATTTACAATGTCTTGTGCTCTACCTCCTACATAGACGCATATTAAACCAATCCGATAAATGCATACTTGACGTTTCCACCAGATGGAATTCCACCTATCTGATGCTCAAAAAGTTACTTGAAATAAAATCATTTCTTGAGGAACAACACATGATTGAAGTAACAATAGATTGGGAATTCGTAGGAGAGTATATTGACTCTTTAGAGCCTGTATGGATCGCTACTCTTAAAATGTAACAAGAGCAGCTTGTACTAAGTATTTTTTTTTTAAATTTAGATAGGGCTTAAATTGAACTACGAGAACAGCTCATGAAACCTGAAAAGAAAATTACTAGATTCTCTAAATGAACGTGAAGGTTTGCTTCTGGAGAACGCCGCAATGTTGAGTGCAATTTTTTTGGGACCTCGGTCAAACTTGGTTTTGACCAATAGTCAAAAATCATTGGCAAAAACTCATTTAAAAAACTAAATATCAATTTAAAAATAGTTTCTTCCATCTATGTTCTTGTTTGTTTCGTCCTCAAAGATCTCAAAAAATTTAATTTAATTTAAACCTTATATGTATAATTTTCTATGGAGAGCTTTTCCTCAGTTCTTCAAGAAACAAATGCAACACTCCGCGATAATATTCCAACTACTATGGATCGCTACTCTTAAAATGTAACAAGAGCAGCTTGTTCTAAGTATTTTTTTTTAAATTTGGATAGGGCTTAAATTGAACTACGAGAACAGCTTATGAAACCTGAAAAGAAAATTACTAGATTCTCTAAATGAACGTGAAGGTTTGCTTCTGGAGAACGCCGCAATGTTGAGTGCAACCTTTTTGGATCCTCGGTCAAACTTGGTTTTGACCAATAGTCAAAAATCATTGGCAAAAACTCATTTAAAGAAAATTGCGACGAATATATTTAACATGAAACAGGTACAAAACTAAATATCAATTTAAAAATAGTTTCTTCCATCTATGTTCTTGTTTGTTTCGTCCTCAAAGATCTCAAAAAATTTAATTTAATTTAAACCTTATATGTATAATTTTCTATGGAGAGCTTTTCCTCAGTTCTTCAAGAAACAAATGCAACACTCCGCGATAATATTCCAACTACTTCAACTAGTCAAGTTAACGAGGCATCGGCAGATGACTCACTTCTAAGCTTGTATTTAGATGGCATTGAATAACAAGAACGGGATGCAAATCGAAGCAATGACGTTAACGGAAGTAGCGAGATTTTATCAAAAATATACGCAGATGTTGAAAATTTTGAATTAGCGTACCCACGTTTGACGTTAGATACCAATATCCTTCCATTTTTTGACAAATTAAAGCTAAAATCTCCTGATATTTTTGAACTCGCATTGGTTGTGCTTGGCGTTCCGGCGACGCAAGTAACTGTCGAAAGAGCTTTTCTTCTTTAAATTTTTGAGCGAAAAAAAGTATAGCTTAAGTTCTAAAACCCTTGAGAGTTTACTTTTAGTGAAACTAAATTCTTAAAATATTAATTAATATTATTATTATAATAATTAATATAACAATTCTTAATACCCTTTGACCCTATGATATCCCATGTATAAAGCGTTCTTCTATACTTATAATACATGTAAAATAAAGACAACGATTGAATTCTATATATTGAAGATTTTTGATTTATTCTCGACAAAAGAGGTTTGAGGTTGATCATTTCCATTTATTTTTTATAAAAAAAGTCAACAGATGAGCGATATATTTGAAAATAAAAAATAGATCTCAAGCCAAGTGCGAAAAGGAGAGTATATACAAATATATCTCGGAGCAAGATCTAAATGTCAATGCCTAATGCAATATCTCTCAGTGAGAAACCAAATGAAAATAAGGGTTGAGAGTTATTTTCGAGCTCTGATTCGGAATGATATTCAAGTAATCGCAAAAATTATCTAGGGTTTCTGCTAGAACACGCTTAAATAATTTTCCTACGTTGGAGAGCAATGAAATAGGACGAAATTCCTTTACATCCCTTCTGTTTTTTTTTTTTTTGGCTATGGGTAAGATCTTTGACTTTTTGCAGACTATGGGAAAATTAACATTGGTTATGCAATGGTTAAATATGACCGAAAGTGTAATATCTAATAAATGTGGACATTTTCGAAGCACAAAATTTGGAATCTGGTCTAGACCATGTGACCTTTTGTTATTTACATTAATTAGATTAATTTTATTTGGTGAAGTGAATGGAGGAGACAATTGCCTAAACACAGTGTTATTCGGCGAAAAGGATGTCAGATAGAAGTTTTTTTAGTGATGTTTTAAAATCGGTGACTATTTGCAGTACTTGGTTAGTCAAGTTTTGGTCAAAATTAGGTTGTTTTCAAGATATCTGTTTGAATATACACCTTTAAAAGTTTTAAGCTTAGATTCAATATCAGTTAACTCTTGACCGTTATAATTGAGAATATCTTGCACAATATCAGTCCCAAAGTATTTCCTTCCAGTTATCCGATCGGTTTCCTTAAAGGCATGCGGGGAAGGTCTTATTTTATGCAAACGCTCCCTGAACGCTTTGTCGATATATATTTTCACTTGTTCTTTGATTATTTTACTTAAGCATTGTATCATCGAATTAAGTTCTACGTACTTCCGATTTACCCTATTAAAATGACGGTGATAAATTCTTTTAAATTTTCTCAGCCAGATGGATCGAATTTTTATAAGGTTATGAGTTTGTGCGGATATATTACTATAGTTTTGGTTTTTTAGATTTTGATTAGAAGAGTTGCTTTTAATAAACGAAATAATTTATTTAAATTATTATTAATTTAATTTAAATTATAACTACAAGAGATTATTGGCTGCAGCTGTCATCTTGGAATTATTACATCAGAATTATCTTGTTCCAGTGCTTGAAGAATTTGCTAGAAGTTTCTGGCTGTCAGAAATGCGACTATATAAGGACAGATGGCGATCAAGGCTGGGCAATTGGGTTTTGAACCGCACGAAGAGATTGGAAAAGTGATAATAGGCGAAGTTGTAATTTTGTGATAAATTGAAAGTTGAGAGTTAACAAGAAGAAGTAATTAGTTTGGATTTGTGAATTAAGTAATTGAAATGAGATAAAGTGATTTGAGAAGAAAGAGACCTTGTAAGGAAAGAATTTGCGAAAAACAGTATAGTGTGAACTTCAGTTGTTCTATAGACTAGAAAATAAAGAAATAATCTCACAGAATAACGTTTTATCTACTCGAGCTGTAGCTCGCATATTAGATTGGTGTCAGAAGTGGGATAAAACTTATTCTGTGAACAACTATTTCCGTGGTGTGAAATTGCAGAATAAAATAAAAAAAAAAAAAACGATTTCTGTGTTGAGTTAATTAGTTGCGCAAAATGGGTCGCAAATTGGGAAAACTAACTATAATTCAACTAAAGGCAGAACTCAGTAAGCGGAATCTCGACACAACTGGGAATAAAGGTGCCCTACTGATTCGTCTGGAAGTAGCAATAAAGCAGGAAGGTGAAGATCCGAATGACGTAGAGTTTGACGTGGAAGAGGAACCATCAAGTACAGTAGCCGACCCGGGTATAACAAGTCTGCTCCTGCAACTTAAGTCAGTCATGGACGAACAAAGGAAAGCAATAGAAGACCAAAAGAAGTCTTTGGAACTTAAGCTCGATGACCAAAAGAATTGTCTAGAACTTAAGCTGGACGAACAAAAGAAAGCAATGGACGAACAAAAGAAAGTAATGGATGAACAAAAGAATTCTCTAGAACTAAGCTGAACGAACAAAACAAAGCAATGGACGAACAAAGGAAAGCAATGGACGAACAGAAGAATCCAAAAAAAAACAAGAACTTGGAATCCAAATTCGAAGCGATCGAAGAGAAAATCGAGAAGGTCGAGACGCAACTCGAAAAAGTCGAAACTAGATTCGATGAAAACTTTGAGAAACATGAAACTCAGTTCGGGAAGATAGAGACTCAGTTTGAAAAAGTGGATACGCAATTCGAGAGAGTAGGAAAGTAAGTCGAAAATCTTGCTAAGGAACTCAGCAACGTGAAGAGACAGAAAGCACGGGAATATTCCACTGACGGTCTGAGAAGAAAGGAGATGCAGCCTCCTATCTTCGATGGTCAAACATCATGGCCAATTTATAACAGGCAATTCGAAGCGGCCGCAATGACCAATAGCTGGGACGATAAAGAGAAGTCTATTGCACTCACGCTTGCACTAAGGTGTCCAGCTGCGGAGCTCTTGCAGACCATCTCTGAAGATAAACAGCAGAACTACGACTCTCTGGTTCAGGCTATCGAGATGCGGTTTGGGGATGAACACATGCAGCAGGTGTACAGGGTTCAGCTGCGTAGTCGAGTCCAGAAAAGGGGGGAAACGCTCCAACAGTTACAAGCGGATATAGAACGACTAGCCCATCTTTCATACCCTAAAGCCGGTGAGGAGCGGTGGAAGCTTTTATTCAGGCCATAGAGGACAGACAACTGCAAATGGCTGTATGGATGGCTGAAAAGCGAACACTCCCCGAGGCATTGGCATTCGCTTTGTCAATGAAGGCTGCGGACCAAGCATACCAGGGAATACACCGTGTCAGGGAAATGTCAGTCGTGGAATGCTCATGCCAGAGAACAGGCGTCATGGATGAAGACAAAGCTCGCGGAAGTCAAATCCTTTGCTGGAATTGCAACCAAACCGGACACCTACAACGGCAGTGCACAAGTGCACCTAGACGAGGAAATTGTCCACATTGAGGAAGTAGGAGAAGCAGAAAGGAAGCATCCTGTCGGTCAGACTTCCCAAAACCAGCAGTCGGGAAATGCGTAAGGACCAACTTCGCGGGCAGTAGTTGGTTACTGGAATCGAGGCCCCCAGGACCACCATTCAAGTTTCGCAAACCAAACGGGGTAACAAGCGCCTGACAGTGGAGGCACTAATCAACAAGAAAAAGTGCGTAGCCACCATCGACACAGGTGCCACTGCCTCCATTGTAAGAAGAGATATCGTCAGAAGCTCCTGGCTGCACAACACCAACAGCTACTGCCTGAAGACTGCAACAGGGGAAATGGCGAAGGTGTTTGGAGAAGTTCGTCTTACGATTACTCTGGCGGGACTGACGTTCCCCCATGCGTTTCTGGTGGCAGATATATGCGACGAATGCATTATCGGAATAGACTTCATGAAAGCAAATGAAGTAATCTTGGACATCGGGATGCAAGTACTGAGGTATCGAAATGTGGAGATTCTGATGGTGTACGGAAACGAGAATGCCGTATCTCTCAGGACAGTCATCAGCCGTCTTCAGGGACAATCATTTGGACGAAGCTGGAAGGTTATCTTGGGAGCCACCGATTCTACATAGTAGAACCAGACCCAGAGAAGCATTCTCAAAACTACATCGTGGGAAAAACGTTAGTCGAACCAAAGAACACCATGGTTCCAGTGAGAGTTTTGAACGCGAGGCCACACACTGTCAAACTATGGCGAGGGGAGGTGACTGGAAAATGCACGCCGATTACCGCCGTCGCAACAATATCTGAACGTGATGCTTCAAAACCTCTCCCATCACCTTGGACAGCGGAAACGAGAGAAACGATTCTCCAGTCCAGTGAGCTGAATCAGGAGCAGCGAACTATGGCAGAGAATCTTATCAATGAGTACGCTGATGTATTTGCCTCACAGGACGGAGAATACGGCCGAACACACCTGGTACAACATCGAATAGACACTGGTGATACTAGACCAATTCGTCAGCCTGCTAGGCGCCTTCCATTGGCAATGGAGAAAGAAGGTCTGATTGAAAGTTCCAAAAGTCCGTGGGCATCACCGGTTGTACTGGTTAAGAAGAAAGATGGCAGCACGCGGTTCTGCGTGGACTATCGGCAGCTCAATTACGTCACCAAGACAGACAGCTATCCTCTGCCACGGATTGATGACACGCTAGACACACTATCAGGAGCCCGATGGTTTTCCACTCTCGACTTGAAGAGTGGCTACTGGCAGGTACAGATACATCCAGAATACCGGGAGAAAACCGCCTTCACCGCAGGAAATGGGCTATGGCAATTCACGGTAATGCCATTCGGGCTGTGCAATGCTCCGGCGACTTTCGAGCGCTTGATGGAATGTGGCCTGCAAGGGTTAACATGGAAAACCTGTTTGGTGTACTTAGGTGATGTCATGGTCGTAGTACAAACGTTTGCGCAACACCGAGACAATCTAAGAGATGTGTTTCAAAGGAGAAGTGCGCCCTGTTTAGAGCGGAAGTCAAGTACCTGGGGCACATAATTTCAGCGAAAGGAGTGAGAACCGATCCAGAGAAGGTCGAAGCGATGAAAACTGGCCAGTCCCCAAAGATAAACACCAACTAAGGAGCTTCCTGGGCCTAGCCACCTACTACAGACGGTTCGTGAAGGATTTTGCCGGGATCGCAAAGAGCCTGCACCAGTTGACGGAAAAGGAGTGCGAGAAGAGCTTCAAGGCACTTAAACAACGGCTATGCGATGCCCCGATACTGGCTTACCCCACTCCCGGGGAAACGTTCATTGTGGATGCAGATGCTAGTAATGTTGGGGTAGGAGCCGTACTCTCCCAGGTGCATGACGGCCAAGAGAAGGTGGTTGCGTACTTCAGCAAGGTGCTCTCTAAGCCAGAAAGGAACTACTGCGTGACAAGGAGAGAACTTCTAGCTTTGATCTTGGCTACGAAGCATTTTCACAAATACCTCTACGGGAGGAAGTTCGTTCTTCGCACAGACCATGCAGCCTTAAAATGGCTATTACAGTTCAAGAGTCCTGAGGTTCAGGTCGCAAGATGGATCGAAAGGCTGCAAATATACGACTACGAAATACAGCATCGTAAAGGAAGGCTCCACTCTAATGCGGATGCACTGTCCCGGCGACCATGCAGAACGGATTGTAAATATTGTGCACGTCAGGAAGAACGGGAGCTGGTTCCCATCCAAAGACTGAGAGCCGAACCTATCGCCGGCTGGAGCGTAGATGAGATCCGGAACGCTCAGAAGGAAGACCCGGATATCGAGCCGATTCTGGCCTGGAAGGAGAACATGGAGAAACCGGATCATCAGAACATCTCTCACAGAGCCCGAATTTAAAGGCATATTTTGCGCAGTGGGACTCCCTCCATCTCCAAGAAGGTGTTCTGAGAAGAAAATGGGAATCCTCCGACGGAAAGTCATTTGTAATGCAGCTTGTCGTGCCGCGGACGAGGGCCAAGGAGGTGTTACAGGAAATGCATGGTGGGGCGTCCGGAGGCCACTTGGGAGTGAAAAAGACGCTAGAAAAGGTACGAGAACGTTTTTATTGGTTAAAGGCGAAGGAAGATGTCGAAGACTGGTGCAGAAAATGCGACGTGTGTGCAGCTAGCGAGGGTCCGAGAATCAAAACTCGAGGTAAGATGCACCAATACAACGTGGGAGCACCTTTCGAACGAATCGCCATTGACATCGCAGGGCCCTTTCCGGAAACCGACAATGGTAATCGGTATATACTCGTAGTAATGGACTACTTCAGTAAGAGGCCGGAAGCGATTCCGATCCCTAACCAGGAGGACAGAACCGTGGCGGAGCAGATCGTCTACAATTGGGTGAGCAGATTCGGTGTGCCCTTGGAATTGCATTCTGACCAAGGGCGGAACTTCGAGTCAAGAATCTTCCAAGAGATGCGTTAACTACTCGGAATCAAAAAGACACGGACAACCACACTTCATCCACAGTCGGACGGTATGGTGGAGCGTTTCAATAGGACTTTGGACGAACATCTCTCGAAGGTCGTAGGTGACTACCAACGGGATTGGGACCGGCAGATTCCCTTGTGTTTGATGGCCTATAGAAGTGCCGTGCATAGCACTACTCGACATACGCCGTTCGAAATCTTGTTTGGTGGAATAGCTCGGTTACTCAGTGAGGTGAAATTTGGATCTCCTACCAATGAGCCCAAAAATGAAGAAGAGTACGTGGCGGACCTTAGGGAAAGGCTTAGGGACATACACCAAAGGACCAGAAGCCAGATTAGGATAACGAGCGACCGCATGAAGACCAGGTATGATGCCAAGGCAACAACGTCAGGATTCCAGGAAGGAGATCTAGTGTGGCTGTATAATTCCCATCGCCAAAAGTGGAAATCACCTAAATTGCAGCAGAACTGGGAGGGTCCCTACAGAATAGTAACCCGCATCAACGATGTTGTCTACCGCATCCAGCGAGGACCAAGGGCCAAAATGAAAGTGGTTCATGTGGACCGACTGAGTCGATACAATGGCCGAAGTGAGGACGCACTTGTTCGGGACGAACAAGTCTAAGAGGGGGGCAGTGTAACATAATGTAGCATAATAACTACGCTCCAAAAGTAGGCAACACTTTCGAGGCAGGGCACTTGGGTTTCGAACCGCACGAAGAGATTGGAAAAGTGATAATAGGCGAAGTTGTAATTTTGTGATAAATTGAAAGTTGAGAGTTAACAAGAAGAAGTAATTAGTTTGGATTTGTGAATTAAGTAATTGAAATGAGATAAAGTGATTTGAGAAGAAAGAGAGCTTGTAAGGAAAGAATTTGCGAAGAACAGTATAGTGTGAACTTGAGTTGTTCTATAGACTAGAAAATAAAGAAATAATCTCACAGAATAACGTTTTATCTACTCGAGCCGTAGCTCGCATATTACAATACTATAACCATTGAAAGTAGGTCTATTTCTTTTTTTAATCTTTTTTCTGAAATAAACAAGTATCGGGTTTATGCCTTTTTAGAATATTGATTAGTGCAAACCTTCTTTCGTGAGATATTATGGAATTTATATTAATCGAGATAGTTTTAAGTGTAGTGGATTGGATCATATTACAATAGAAGCAACAAAGTCAAGATATGCGAACATCTTTTCTTCTCTGGATTGTAATTTTTAATAAGTGGGCCAAAATTGGCGAATTCTAATGGATCTGTAAAGGAAATGTTAAATAAATTTATTGATTCAATAAGGAAATAATTGATGCTATTTGGTTTAGAATTCAACTCCATTGTCTGAGCTTTTGGCAGTTGAGTATTGACAATAGTCTGCTGAGTTTTTGGGGTTACGTTGAGGGTATGATTCCTTGCCATATCGGCGTAAGAAAAGTTATTATTAGTAAATGCATTAATTGAGTCCTGCACTTGCATTCTACTTGTATTTGCTAAATATTTACCTTTTTGAGACAGCATTTGGTGTTTCTCCTTATACTTTATAAAGAAGGGACAGTCCTTATTATTAGCAGCATGACCTACAGAATCAGAATTGACACATTTTGGTATAGGAGCCTCTTTAAGAACCTTATTAGAATCAATAAAAGTCCCTGAATCATGAGATTCACCACACAGTACGCATCGGCTATTATAAGCACAACATTCGCCGGTGTGTCCAAACCTTTGACACCGATAGCATCAATTCAATTCAATTCAATTCATTTATTAAATGGTTTGTACATTAAGATATGATCTTTTTTAGTACTTAGCAATTTACACATGAGTTATACTAATTCAAAATACTTAAATCTAATAACAATATTTATCTTAATCTAAGTTTGAAATAGGATAGAGAGATAGAGTAAATAAAGAAAGGGAGTGGATAATGGGAAAGAATTTAAGATTGCACTTTTAAAATTGATTGGATTTGAAATATTCTTCAATCGAGAGGGCAAAGAGTTCCAAAGCCTTACAGTATGGATAAAAAATAAGCGTGATGAGTTTAGGTTATTGTAACGATAGGGAATGAGGTTGATGGTTCTTGAGGAGCGAGTAAAATTGAGTCTGTTATACAAGTAAGACGGACTTTGAGTTTTAATAATTTTGTGCAAGAACATACAATTCCTGGCGTTGATATATTGTTCCAAAGTACAACCAAGCAAACCCCTAGCAAACACAGAAATATGGTCATATCTACGTATGCCATTGATGTAACGCACTGCATCGTTAAAAGCAACTTGCAGTTTTCGCTGGGATGAAGAGTCAAGACTACTATAGACCACCTCAGCATATGTTATGAGGGGTAGGACTAGAGACAGTACCAGCTTTCGTCTTGTTTCCTGAGGGGTAAAGTAAGCACCGATCCACAATTTGCGCAGCCATCCATAGATACGACCCACGACCACGTTTGTGTGATTATAACCAGACAAATTTCGGTTGATAATATAGCCTAGACTAGTGACTGAGTCAACAGCTTTAATTTTGTTATTATTAAGGTAAACATCGGGAAGGAGGCAAAGTTCGAAATTATTCTTTGAAATGGGTATTATTTGAGATTTAGATGGATTGAGAAGCAGCCCATTAGCTACAGACCAGGTAGTAATATGTTTTAAGTCTTCATTGATGAGAAGAACAAGTTCGTTTAGGTTACCAGAAGGCATCGCTAAATGTAGTTGGACATCGTCAGCATAAAGGTGTACTGATGTATGTTTACAGACTGTTGGAAGGTCGTTAATAAACATGCAGAAGAGTATAGGACCTAGTATTGAGCCTTGAGGAACTCCCTGCTTTATTTCTTTCAACAGTGAAAAACGTTCACCAGAATTGACCCTTTGCGATCTGCCAGAGAGAAAACTACTGATCAATTTTACTGCTCTTTTGCTGAAACCAAAGTGATTCTTGAGCTTCCAACACAGAACTCTATGGTTAACTTTATCAAAAGCCTTAGAAAAGTCTAGCAAACACAGCAACGAAACATAACCCCTGTCATACTCCTGCCTTAATTCTTCAAAAAGGTTAACCATAGCCGTAGCACAACTGTGGTTAGCTCTAAAACCAGATTGCTGATCATACAGCAATTTGTTCAGCGACAAGTGCTTCGTTATCTGCTTTGCCATAACCTTTTCAAAAACCTTTGATAGACAAGGTAGAATGCTAACCGGTCTAAAATCAACAGGAGAAGATGCATTTGATTTCTTTGCTATTGGTAAAACTCTTGCAAATTTCCAGAGCTGAGGAAAAGTTGACGTAATTATGCACCAGTTAATTACATGAGTGAGATGGGAGACAATTTCAGGTAATATAAGTTTAACAAATCTAATTGGAAAGCCATCCTCACCTATCGAATTGGACTTTATGGCTTGAACGCATTGAGTAATTTCAACTTCCGTGGCTACTTCAAAACTATCAAACATTGGTACAGAGCCTACACAGTCTACTGTTCGATTAGAAGCTGAGCTATCAGCAGAGGGATCATCACCCAGGAAAAAATTATTCAAGTCATCTGGATCCAGAGCACAAGGAGAGTTATTCCTTCCAACAAACATACCAATTGTCCTTAGGTTACTCCAAAGTTTCTTTGCAGGAAGGGAAGAATTTAGTTTAGAAGCATAAAAGTTTTTCTTTGACGCACGCAAGATGGTGGTTGCGTAATTACGAGCCACTTTGTATGCGGACCAATTTACATCTGATGGTCTACGCTTCCATTTACTGTGAAATTTGTTCCTCGTCTTAATAGAGCAGACCACCTCCGAAGTAAACCAAGGACATACTTTGTTCTGAACTTTCACTGTTTTTATAGGCACACATTCATCATACAATTTTAGCAGTATTGATTGAAACAGTCTTACTTTTTCATTTGGATCACCAGTCAATCGGCATTGCTCCCAGGGAGCAGACAAAGTCGCAGCTTGAAGGACGTTAGCATCAATAGAATTAAAGTCTTTAAAGGTAAAAGTGTCAGGGATGGCAGTTTTCGAAAAATTAATGTCATAACAACAAAAAAGTAGATCATGGTCTGAAACATCAAATGAAAGTTGGTCAAACAAGAGAACGAGCGACGAACACGAAACAATTATAAGATCAAGTAGACTGGGTACTTTATCCTTCGCAAAACGTGTAGGGTAGGTTGTGTTTACTACATGCATTCCTACTGAAGAAACTAAGTCTTTCAATTGAAAGGCCAGCGAATCATATTTTAAAAAATCCGCATTAAAATCCCCACAAATGATTATGTGTTCATATAGGGCGCAATATTCGGAAATAGCTGAGAAAAATGGCATGACAGAGCTACTTCTATTATTATTATAAGCACAAGCCACTACACATTTGGTATTACAGTCGCGTAATTCAACTAAAATGTATTCGATTCCACTACCAGTGGACTTAGTAACAATATCACATTTAATATTTGATTTACAATAAATAGCAACCCCACCACCCTTAGTATCAGTAATTCGATCGTTTCGGAAAAGTTCATAGTTGGGAATCTTATAGAGCAAGTCACTTATAACTGGGTTAAACCATGTTTCACATACACAAATAACATCAACACAGGAATTGGAAAACAAGTACTTTAAATAATCTAATTTTTGATTGTTTAAGCTCCGCGCATTTAAATAACAGACTTTAAGTCCATCGCAATATTTTGAAAGAATATTTACCATAGTGTACGTTGATTTTTCATTCATACTGTTTTGGTGTCCCAACATCATGGTATTAGTAATAATTTTTTTAACAAAAAAAACAAAAAAAAGTGCAATCAAACTAAAGAAGGTGTGAAAAGATGAGAGAGAGAGAGAGAGAGAGTGGCAAAAACAAAGGAAAATACAACAGAATTACAATATAAATATCTTAAGCTTATGTGATGAATAGTTGGTTGCAGGTCCAAGAACAAAAATTATAATTTATTGTGTCGCAGCAGCAGCAAGCAGATCTTCAGTGCTTTCGATGAGAAAGCTTTTTCCATTCGCCAATTTCCTTACATAAACAAGTCCATGCATCGTGTAGACAGAAAAAAGTTGTTTCTTTCGTCTGAGGCTGAGAGCACTGTTTAAGAGAAAGCGAGCCTGTTTTGTTAAGCTCTCGTTGAGATAACAGCTTTTTTCCGATGCAATGCCCACATGTTGGAGACGTTCGGTTGCATTTTTCTTTCGGTAGTTGACAGCTGATATGAGAACGGCATTTCGCTCAAGAGTGGTGTTGAATTTTAGTATGATGGGAGATGTAGTGGTGTTGATATTGCTGTTTCGTTTTTTAGTGCGAAATATATTTTGTAATGGAGGCGGCTTACATTCGATAGTGTGACAGAGTTGCACAAATAGACTTTCGAGGTTCTCGTTTGGGAGTGCAGGTATTCCGAAGAGCACTGCATCACAAGCAACTTCCCTCCTTTCCAAAGCGTTGCAACGTCGTTGAAGAGCAACAATCTCAGCGTTTTGCGCCTGTATTGCTGTGTTGGTGTCATTTTTAAGCACATCAATGCGATCGATGATATTTTTTTTCATTTCATCGAAACGTTGATTCCAAATTGCATTCACTTCCTCTAATTTGCGTAGAAATTCCTTCTGCATTTTGGAGATTTGGTTTGTAAACCCATGCTGCAATGTGTCAGCCTGCCTTTTGAGATGTTCCTCTAGAGTTTTGGCGGTGAGAGGAGCATCACAATCACTTGGCTGTCCTGGTGCAGACGAAGCTGATTGTGGAGGTTGAGGGGGCGTTGATGGCAGGCCTTTAGAGGCGATCGGTCTTGTTCGTAGGTTGGGAGCGGACATGATTAAAGAGAATTTCGGTTTGATGACGGTGGTCGTGATACGGCAATGACAAAGCAGAATCAAAATGTTTGCCCGAACTGATTTTCACTTAAAAAAGTCAATTAAATCCAAGAAATTACGGATTTAGAGCCATACGACACAATAACCGGAAATAAAAACTTTAAACCAATAGTCCCGACGCTTTGTTAGAGTTTATTTGTTAACTTTAGACACTATTTAGCAGACTTTTGCTGGACGATCATAAAATCGCGTCTAGTCGTGATTACTCATCACTTCACGTGCATCTAATGATTGTTTTCTTATGCTTTTTGTCCCAATAAACTCGTTGGTGAAGCAAATACTTTATGTGAGTTAAATCTTTTGCAGTTTCTCCAACTACTAAATGAATAACAAAAATATTTAATTTCGTTTTTGACTCAATGGAATTAAGTGTAGTGAAAGGAGATATTTAGCTAATTTTGACATTTGGAACAGCTTTATTTAATGCATTCATTAATACTTCCACGGGTGTATCCCCATCAATATCCTTCAGTAAGATAGACATCCATACATATGTTGGTCGTCTGAGTCTGTACCAGCATGGTGGTATCAATGGAATTGTTGTTTCTGATTTGATTATTATCAGGATTAGTGGTTGTGATAGGTATATTATCACCTATATCTCCTGAAATATTAGACATTATTTGTCTTGTTTTATTTTACACAAGTTTGCACTATTTTCTTGCACATTGTGCTCCAGAATGGATTCTGGAGCGCGATTGTTTATTAAATAACTATTCTCCACTGTTTTTGTTTATATTTTAAAAGAGTCTCAACAAAATATTGTTTGATTGGGCAAGATATATATCTGCCCGACACTTTAAGGGAAAACTAGATTTGTATTTTTTTTTACGTTGTATTCACAGAAATTTGCTTACGCTTAAAACCAAACTCCAATGAAAAATATCACAAACGAACATACTTCAAATGTTAAAAGATTACGTAAATTTGAAGAATAATAAAAATAATATTATAATTATCAAAGATCTGGGGACTTTAGCAGAAATAGGAATATACGTTACAAAAAAGCCTATGAGGAAAACGAAATAAAAATTTTTCAGACTGGGAATAGGGAGATCAACATACTTGATTTCGTTAATACGGATCACTTCAGGTATCATGGAAAAGGGTTACTGTATAAGGTGGTCAAAAACCACAAAAAATGTTTTTTATCAAGGAAATGACGATTTAACGTTTACCAAGGTAAACATCGGATAGTAACTAAACAAGGCCTTTCCGTTTTAGAGATACTCTCAAATTCACAGACATGAAGTTAACACTCAAATTGATCAAACAGGGCAGAATTAAAGAGTCAAAAAGTCCTTATAATAGACCAATTTGGATTATCCCCAAAAAGGTAGACGAAGTGGACGATAGAAGACCGATTTCCCACTCCAAATATTGAAGAGATATTTAACAAATTAGGGAGGTGCCAGTACTTCAGTACATTATATATAGCTAAGGGCTTTCATCAAATTAAAATGCACCCTAGCGATAGACACAAAACAGAGTTTTCCACTGCTAATGGTCATTCCCTCTGTTAAGGAATGGGTAAAAGTTAAATTAAATTTGCAACCAGAAGAGAATGAATATGACCCAAGACCAGAAGTATTAAAGAAAAATTTATAATAAATTTATTTTAATGCAATATAGTATACGAGTATGTATGTACGAATATATCACCAAAGTGTAAATAGTCCTGAGTCCGAAATCCAAGTGGACGAGATTATTGATGGTCAACAATCAGCAGCCGAACCAATATTCACCACGAGCAGTGTGTATGCTGCACCAGAGAGAAATGCATACACGCAAGCATTCAAGTGTGTGTGTGTCAGCTAAAGAGAGGTGAAAAACTGCATGACTGCCCGATGTGTGTATGAGATGGCGTGATGGTAAATTCTTGTTTATTTGTTATTGCAGATGGTCGGCTGTTGGATGATGGACTTTGGCTAGGATGGTGCAATGCGTTTACATACAGTGACTCACAACAATTTTTATAAATTAACATTCAAAATTAACATTCAAATTTACAATAGAAAAAATATATTAAGTTACCAATTAACAAATTAGTAAATGTAAATTAATATTATTAAACATCCCGCCCCCCCTTGGAACAAGATTTCAGGACAGCGGTAGTGCGGCCAATTCGGTAACTGGACGAGCAAATTGTCCACGAGTGGTCCTCACTGTAGCAACTCTTACGCGATTGTCGGGTCTCGGATGAACTTCTTCCACCCTTCCTAGGAGATACTTTGCTGGAGGTAGATTACGACCAAATCTTCAACTTTGAGGTTTTACTGCGTCTTTTGCCACTTGGATCGTTCCTGAAGACTGGTGATGTACTCTATGTGCCATCGCTTCCAAAATCCTTTTACCATACCTTGGACATGTTTTCAATGAGATAGGTGGTTGGTACATACACCCAGGTGGCTTGGCTCGGGTACAGCTGTGTAGGGTTCTCCCATAAGAAAATGCGAAGGAGTTAGTGGATTTAAATCTTCATCGGACAAAACATTAAGTGGACGAGAATTCAAAATTGATTTGACTTGAGTAAGGACGAGGTAAAGTTCCTCAAATGTAAGGATGGAGCTACCAATGACTCGACGAAGATGTAGTTTTACTGGCTTAACCCCTGCCTCCCATAATCCGCCGAAATGTGGGGCAGAAGGGGGTACGAAGTGCCATGTGGTTCCAACCATGGCAAGAGTACTGGCAATGTCTTCGGCGTACGTCTGTGACAAGACCAACCTTTGCAGACTGCGACGAGCACCCTTGAAATTAGTTTTAATTAGAACATTTGCCTTGTCGAGCAACAAATCGTCTAAAGGCGGCGAGAAAAGCGTCGGTCGTCAAATCAATTACTAACTCTAAGTGAATTGCCTTGGTACACATGCACAATAATAGAGCGATGTAGGCCTTGGATAGTCTGGAATTCAGTTCAGAAGCAAACTTTATGGTGAAGGGGCCAGCGCCAGCATAGTCGCACCCTGTGTTGGAGAATGGTCGGTTTGGGTGAACACGTTGAGGCGGCAAGTCACCCATAAGCTGGGTACTGGTCGTCTTCCTCTGGAGAAAGCATGGTTTGCATTGATGTACAACCTTTCGAATGAGGTTTCTGCTTCCCAATATCCAGTAACGTTGACGAACTATGGCGAATGTTTCGGATACACCTGCGTGAAGATGGATATTGTGTATGTGGTTTACTATAAGTATAGAAATGTGATTATTGGGTAGGATTATTGGATGTTTGAGATTAAACGACAAATAAGCATGTTTTATTCACCCCCCTACACGAAGTAAACCGTCATTGTCAATAAATGGAGAGTACCTTAGAAGTTTAGATTTTGGGTGAAGATCACGATTAGTACACAGATGGCTAATTTCACTCCCGAACGATTCTTGTTTTACAGGTTTTAAGATATGGAGTTCTGCTAAATGTAGTTCAGGCCGACAATTTTTTGTAAACCGAACGCAATACGCGACGATTCGAACTAACCGAGTCCACGACGAGATCTTGGCGATGAGCAATTTTAAAGCATTAGTTTCTGCTTTGGTAATGAGACTCTGCTTTAGTTTTTGGTGTTCTTCCAATATTACTTCTGCTTCATCCTGCTGTGACACTGAGAGTGTTGATTCGGGCCAATGCTCCCGTGATAGAGATAGCCATGGAGGACCTGTCCACCATAGATGATGAGTGTTAAGAAGAGATGGCAATAGTCCTCGTGACGCACAATCTGCCGGGTTGGAGTCCGATGCGATATACTTCCATGCATATCGTGGAATCTGTTCAAGAATGGCAGCTGTACGATTGGCGACGAATGTAGTCCAACGACGAGGTGACGAAGACAACCAGTGAAGTACGACTTGTGAATCGCACCAAGCAAAAACCTTGAAACTCTCGTTAATCGATGATTTTATCGAGGTAATTAGGCGACAGAGAAGTATAGCTCCACAAAGCTCTAACCGAGGGAGCGAGACAGGTTTAACCGGTGCAACCATGGTTTCGACCGCGACAATGGAATTGATTGGGTACGATTTGACAACGAGCGCAGACCAGCGCTAAGTAGGCCAACAATGAAGCGTCTGAATACCCGTGTAATTCGATGTGTCCTGATGAAGCGAAAATCGTCCGTGGCACCTGTATTTGCTCGAAGCAGTGCAGTTCCTATTGGTAGCGCATCCACCGTTCGGCCAATTGTGTTGGAAGTGGGTCATCCCAGCCAAGGTTGAGTTCTGATGAACATAACTTCTGAAAAAGCATTTTTAACAGCACAACTGATGGGGCCAGAAGTCCTAAGGGATCGAAAATGCGAGAGATTTCTGACAACAACGAACGCCTAGTAGGAGGAATCGACAGACGAGACTCCGTCATGCGGAATGAATATTTATCAGATGTTGGATTCCAATGCATCCCTAGTACCTTTTTTAGTGTCGTTGACCGGTCAGTATCAAACCAGGAGTATTCCTAGGCAACCGAGCTAGTAAGGGCCAGCAGTTGAAGTTCCACTTCCGAAGTTCGAGTCCAGCATTTGACAATAAGGAAACAAGCTCAGACGCTAAACTTATAAGTTCATTTGATGAATTCGCTTCTGTCATGATGTCATCTACGTACACAGCATTCAACAAAACACGCGCTGCAGTTGGGTACTTCGTGTGGTAGTCCATCGCTATCTGCTTAAAGACTCGAACAGATAAAAAAGGCGCTGATGCAGTTCCATATGTTACTGTGCGTAGACTTAAGTGACTGATGTCATCGGATGGATTCTCATGCCACACTATGCGTTGGAAGTTGGTATGCAGATCGTCAACCCATATCTGCCGAAATATTTTGACAACATCTGCTGTTAATACGTATTTATGCTGCCGAAACCGTAAAGAAACTCCAAATAAATCGCGCAGAATGGGTGGACCTATCAATAACCCTAGTCGAACCATCGAATATTACCCTTAGTTTGGTCGTCGAGCTATCTGGCTTCAACACTGCGTGATGGGGTAAATAAAATATCTTCCCGGTTTCAGTTTCCAAATCAACTGGGGATACACGGCCCATGTGACCTAAAGCTACGTATTCTTTCATGAATTTAACATACATGCTATGCAAATTGGGGTCCTTGAGAAAACGACGTTCCATCGAATGCCGGCGATTGATAGCATGTTTAAGTGAATTACCAAAGACTGGCGAAGGGGTTTTGAAAGGCAACTGAATGACATACCTTACATCAGGGGAACGTAAAAACGTCTTTCGAAAGTGTTGTTCAGCTTCATCATCAGCAAACGATTCGTCCTTCAAAGGCGTCACTTTTTCCAGCTCCCAGAAACGCTGCAATAGAACGTTTACGTCGAAAGCGGAATGGAGCGATGACACTGGTACATGTTGCAGTTGTTTGGCATCCAAAAGCTCTCCTGTTACTACCCAGCCAAACGATGTATTCTGGGCAATAGGCAGACCGTGTGACCCCTGAATCTGATCACCCATAAGGATACACCATAGCTTGTCAGCTCCAAGTAGCATATCAATAGGACCAGGTACGTTAAAGTTGGGATCTGCCAAGTCCAGATTCCGAAGATGAGACCAGGCAGATACATCAAAGGACTCCGAAGGAAGATTCGTCGTCAACTTATGCAAAACAAAGGCGTCGACAACTGGATGGGTTTGGTTAAAATGCGAACACAACTTGATTGAGATACAACCTCTGGTTTGAACTGCAGCTGCTGATGACAACCCGAGAACAGGAATCCTTGCGTACCTATCAGGAAGACCTAGATGTTGGGCGAGGGATTCACTTATTTGAGACCCCGAATCGATCAACACTCAACAGCTTATCAGATTGCCTACATTATCCTGAACCTGAGCCAACACGGTGGGTAGAATTGTTTGCCTACATAGGCTGACCTCGAGCTACTAATGGTTATTCACAGGCGGAGAAATCGACATCAAAGCTGATGGGGTGGGTGTAGATTGTCGTATTTGAGGCGAAGATGTCTTAGTACGATGTGAAGATAACGGTTTGTTAGAATCCGCATGCACCAACGAATGGTGTCGTGAGTTGCATATGCGGCAACGAAACAATGAGCGACATTTGTTTGCAGGATGTCCTGCCAGAACTGAAACACAGAGAGTTCGATTTTACGAGAGCGCGACGTGATTCCACATCAAGGGCTACGAATTGTTTACATTGTGGTAGAATGTGGTTGTTTTTACATTTAGGACACTGTGAACATGATTGCGAGGGAGAAGGAGCTTCAGCAAAATGCGTGCGAATCTGTCCTTGTAGTTTAACACGTGAAGCACTAGGTCGCGATATTGAGTGAGCCAATTCCAACGCATCGCATCTCAATTGCAAAAAACTTGCGAGTTCGTCGAATTCGCAATCATCACGAGACCCGACCGTTTCCGCCCAACTTTGACGAGTGTCCACGTCGAGTTTGTTAATTAACAAATAAATTAACCACGAGTCACGATTATTCGATCCGAGCGCGTTTAGACCACGAACGACCTCATGAGCACCGTCGGTAATTTTGCGTAATGTCTGGGCATTACTAACCGATGTTAATGGGAGGAACAAAAAGGTCTGGATAAACGATTGCACTATGGGGTTCACGCGATCATACCGTTTCTCTAAGCGGTCCCAAGCTTCTAAATAATTATTATCAGAAATCGGAATGTGTTGGATTAACTTGGCCGCGTCATCACAAAGGAATGATTTCAAATAGTGGAACTTTTGAGTCACAGTCTTGGTATATTATTATGTCTAACTAAGACCACCTTACCACTGGTGGGGGGTGGTTATATTTTAAAATTAATACACCTTTCTGTTGGAGTTGTCGTATTCAAATCCGACGTAAAATTTTATTTCACATATTTTTATAGTATAAATTATGCTGACACGCATACTAATATTACCTGATCTCTTATTACATAAAACTTAAAATACGTGGGAACTGCTGCTGACTAGGCGGGGCTGAACAAAACTGATATCAATGATAAAGAGTTTCCCGCGGTGTCTCTTTCCCGTAAGGTGTACGCAATTGTACATTCTGCCTGGCCGAACTGACTTATATGTTAAAGTCCGATGTTGTGAACCGCCTTGAAGCAGGTACTGGGGCCTGTGGTGCCAGTATAGTTCTTTTCCTTTTGCGCTGCCACACTATATATGCCACGATGGTGATGAATAATCCGCCAATCAAGCTGTAGGAAAAGCTGTAGTGCCCTGAAAGTTCCCGCCAGTAGTTGGTCAGATCATAATATGCGATTATTTTCCAGTCATTAACTATGAGGTTAATGTTTCCAATTTTTTCAAAGTAGATTCCCGGGCGATTTCTATACGGTGTAACCTTGAAACCTTCAGGTTCTGTATCTAATGCCGTTGCAAATCTTCTGCCTAATGCTATTATTACCAACAGTGTGTACAGAATTTGTAACCAGGGGCCGTCCTTCAATCTTTTCTTCCTCTCAGGATTGTTACTCTGAATTTCGTCTGGCAGTTTTATCGGTTGACTTTGGTTTACAGGTTCCGACCATGGACATGTTGACAAGCAGGTTGTTGTGGTAAGCTGATCAGTCCGTTTACGGTCATCTTGTTTTTCGCTTTGTTCTTCGTTATCGCTTATTGGGAGCAGACAAATCTTAGTGACTGGTCTTTTGTAGATCTTGTTCCTTGCTTTGATGGTTACTACACGCACCAGACCATCTTCTCCAGCATGTGTCTCTAGTATCCTTCCAAACATCCATCTTGTTGGAGGAAGTTGTTCGTCCTTCACCAAAACAATGTTGCCAGCCTTAAGATTCTCTTTCTTTGTTGTCCATTTCGGACGTTGTTGCAGTGTCGTTATATATTCTGAACTCCATCTTTTCCAGAAATGTTGTTGTAATCGTTCTATCAGTTGCCATCGCGTCACTAAACCTTCCCTTTCATTGAGTCTATGCTTTTCCGGGGGTGCCAGTAAAGTTGTTCCTATCAGGAAATGACCTGGCGTCAAGACATCTACTTCATCAGGATCGGTTGAAATTGAACAAAGAGGTCTTGAGTTTAAGCACGCTTCGATCTGACTTAATAGTGTAGACATCTCTTCGTATGTCAACTTGTGCTCACCAATAGTTCGCTTGAGATGGTGTTTAACAGACTTCACTCCTGCCTCCCATAGGCCACCAAAGTGGGGTGCCGCTGGGGGTATGAAATGCCATTCCGTATGGTAAGTTGTTAATGCCTCGCATATTTCATCGTTGTACTCTTTCGCCTCCCTTGCATTTAGCTGAAGAATTTTGTTTGCAGCCACGAAATTCGTACCGTTGTCACTGTATAGGTGTCCCACATGTCCTCTCCTGGCGCACAATCTCTTAAAAGCTGCTATGAAGGTATTTGCTGTTAAGTCGCTAACAACTTCGAGATGAACTGCCTTTGTTGCCAAGCATATAAATACGGCTATATATCCTTTATATGATTTGTTTCCCCTTCCTTTCGCTGTCCTGATATCTATAGGTCCTGCATAGTCGATTCCGGTATTTAAAAAGGGTCTGGCTTTGGACACTCTCGGTTGTGGCAGATTTCCCATCATTTGAGTTCTCGTTGACGATCTGTGTCGAAAACATGTAGTACATCTACGGACTCGTTGTTTGACTGCACTTAGACCACTCAGAATCCAGTATTGTTGCCGTAGATGTGCATGGGTAAGAGCGTAGCCTCCATGTAAGGTGGTTTTGTGGGCCTCGTCTATCAACATGGTCTATACCCGGAATGTGGGATGATTATGGGATGTTTCTGCTTTCGCCAATCGGCCTCCTACTCGCATCACCTCGTTCTCATCCAGGAATGGGTTGAGGCACCGAAGTTTACTCTTCCTGTCAATTTCCCTTCCTCTCTTTAAGTTGACGATCTCATCCTTGAACGTTGTCTGCTGTACGTGTCGTATAACTACCCTCGCAGCGCCTTCAATTTCTTGACATGTGATTTGTCCCCGCAATTTATTTTTTGATGATCGTGAGTTGTGCACAAATCGTTTACAAAACGCGAGTATTCTTGTTATTCGCCTAATTGTGCTATACTGCGACAGCAATCTTTCTACGACATCTGGTTCCACCGTTAAAGTGAAGGTGTTTGTGTGCTGTTTCTTAACTTCCTCGTTGGTGCTGTGAGTTGTGGAGTCAGTGTAGTTCACCTGTGCCTGTGCTAGCCATGGTGGACCTGTCCACCAAATTGAGTGTGCGTTGAGTTCTGAAGGCCATAGTCCTCTAGATGCACAATCCGCTGGATTGCCCTTACCCTTTACATGATGCCATTTGTCTGAGCTTACTAATTTGGTTATTATCGTAACTCTGGCCGCTACGTAGCTCTTCCATTTGTTAGGGTTTCCGGTGATCCATGCTAATGTTATTGCATGTATTTCCAGATACTTTATTTCTAATTTGGCCTTGGTTTTTTCAAGTAATTTTGCCAGCAGGACTGCTCCGCAAAGTTCGAGTTTCGGTATCGATATCTTCTTAATTGGTGCTACCTTTGTCTTAGCACATAGTAATCTTGTGATAATTTCTCCAGAAACAGTTGTAATTCTTGTATAAATCATGGCTGTGAATGCCCTCTCCGATGCGTCACAAAATCCATGTAATTCTATGCGGTGTTTTGATTCGTATTGGATCCATCGTGGTATTTTAATTTCTTCTATGCAAGACAGTTGGCTTCTGAATACCTTCCATTCGTGAGCGTTTTCATCCGAAAGTATTTCATCCCAAGTTTTTTCCGACTTCCAGAGTTGTTGTTGGATTAGCTTTGCTCTTACTATAATTGGAGCTAGCCAGCCCAATGGGTCAAATAGCCTAGCTGTTTCTGACACAATTACTCTTTTTGTCAGATTTTTATTCCCTGTTGCAATATTAACCTTGAATTCAAAAATATGGGACTCCGGTCGCCAGTATATTCCCAGGGTCTTAATGGGGTCGTAGCCATTTATTTTGAATCTTCCTTGCTCTTGATCTTCTGATGTTATATTTCTCAAAATGGCTTTTGTATTCGAAGACCATTTGCGTAGTCTGAATCCTCCGCTCGCCATGAGTTGTACCAATTGCTGTTGTGCCTCTTCTGCTGCGTCTAATGTATCCGCTCCCGAAAGTAAGTCATCAACGTAGAAATCTTGGCCAGTTATCATTGAAGCTATTTCAAATTTCTCCTTTTCATCGCACGCGAGTTGTTGAAGTGTTTTTATCGCCAGATATGGAGCTGATGAGGTTCCGTAAGTCACGGTGTTTAACCGATATTCCTTGATATTTTGTGTTGGGCTTTCTCTCCACAATATACGCTGAAAGTCTCTGTCTTCGTGAGCCACTAGTATTTGGCGGTACATTTTTTCAATGTCCGCTCTGTATGCAATTTTATGTTTTCTCCATCGCACTAGTATAGAGTAAAAATCCTTTTGTATAACTGGACCTGTAAGCATTGTGTCATTTAGGCTTACTCCTGAACTCGTTCGTGACGACGCGTCAAAGACAACTCGAACCTTGGTTGATGAGCTATCTGGCTTGATGACTGCATGGTGCGGTAGGTAATACACTTCTTTCGTTGATTTCATAACCGATGTTGGTTTGACTTCTTCCATGTGTCCGAGCTAAATGTAATCCCTCATGAATTGTACATAGTCATCATAAAGTTGCTTATTTCGCGTAAATTTTTTCTCCATCTGAAGAAATCGAGCTAGCGCTCTGTCTTTTGATTCGCCCAACTTGCATGTGTCTTCTTTGAACGGTAGTCGAACAATGTACCTTCCAGCTTCGTCCCTCTTGTGCGTTGCCCTGAATATCTCTTCGCACCGAGCTTCTTCTTCAGTGAGACCTCTTTCTTCATGTACTTCTTCTATTTCCCAAAATGATTTAAGTTGATCGTTTACCTCTGTGTTCGATATTAAGCAAACCGTTGCTTTATTTGCCTTTGAGTGATGTTGAATACTTCCAGACAATATCCAACCTAATTGCGTGTTTTGAGCAACTGGGGTGCCGTGGTTGCCTTTAATCATCCCTTCAAGAATTATGTCCTGGAACACATCAGCTCCAATCAGCATATCTACGGCCGCTTTCTTGTTGTATGATGGATCCGCCAAGGGTAAATGTTTAATATGATCCCAATCGTTAGTTGTAAAGGATTCTTCCGGTAGTACCCTTGTAAGCTTGTTTAGTACTAAGAATTCTCTCCATGTTTGAAATTCTGACGGATATATGGACTGAATTTGTAGATCAACCTTACTGTTTGCCGTTCCTGCATGCGTTGCTCCTAAGCCAGTAATGGAAACATTTGCTCGTTTCCGTTGTAGTTGCAGTCGCTGTACTGCTTCTTCGGTGATGAAGGAAGACTGAGAGCCCTGGTCGATAAGAGCTCTAAGGAAGTAATCACAACCTTTCCAATTGGTTTTTACCACCGCTGTTGCTAACAAATTTTCGTTTGCGGCTGTTGAGGTTGCCTATCTAAGTGCGAAATGTGGAGTAGTGTGTGGTGACGCTGATGACATATTTGACAAGTCTTTCCTGACGGACATCTTGATGTTTCATGATTTGGCTTGAAACAATTTTTACACAGTTTTTCCTTTTGCACAACCTCTTTCCTTTGTTTGACTGGCATTTGAATAAATGTACTGCAAGTGTGAAGCCAATGCGCGCCATTGCATGCTTTGCAAAACGGAGTTACAGTTGCATAAAAATTCTTGACGAACCCCTGCTTATTGTTAAATGGTTTTTTGTCCCTTTGAATATCCACTTTCTTCTTCTTTTCTTCTAAATTGTCCAAAGCATGGAATTTTTTCTCCAAGAACGTAAAAAAATTGTTCAGAGGTTGCAAATCTTTCGTTTTTTTCAAAGACTGTTCGTACGCCTTTCTCGTTTCGTTGTCTAGTTTTTGCGAGATGATGTACAGTATTATAGGGTCCCAGCTCTCCGTATCGATGTTCAGTCCCTTTAAGGCATTGACACACTCCATCGAAGTAACGTGTAGTCTTTTCAGATTTTCTGCAGATTCAAATTGGCACTCCTTCTGGTTAATCAATGCTTGAATTTGCGCATTCACTAACATTCGGGTGTTCTCGTATCTGTTTACCAAAGCTTCCCTTGCCGTCTCGTAGTTGCTGTCCATTATCTGCAAGTGCTGAATGATCTTGGCTGCTTCCCCCGTCACGTTTGTTTTTAGATAATGCATTTTTTGAGCATTCCCAAGCTTATCGTTTTTGATGTCTGCAATGATTTCTCCATCCTATCCACTGATTTGAAGAATGCTTGTTTTTGCGCTTCTTGGCGTTTCATTCTTCTTTTTTGCTCTTCATCTGATCCTTAACGTCGTTCGGTGACTTTCTGTATCCTGATGTTGAGGGCGTAGTTATTGGCCTAGCTGTATCCGAGTTGTCAACTAGTCCTGCTGCTCTTGGTAATGGATTCACGGTCTGGGCCTTAGATTCTTCTTCCAATATCTCCCTCAGCTTGTCTTCTAACTTGTTCCGTATTGTCGTTATCGTTGCTTCTACTTGCTTGTAGAAGTTGGCTTCAATGTATGGATGCTTTTCGCTGAAATGCTCGTGCTTTCGTATTTCTTTATCTCCGTTCTCAAACTCCTTCCAGTGATGGTCGAGGTCATCTAATCGTTCTTTGATGAATCCCTTTGTTCGTCTTATTTTGGGTTCTTTCGTGTACTTTTCGGATATTTTCTTTATCCATTCCGCTCTCTCACGTTGTAGTTGAACCAAATCGTCTAAAATCGTCATTTTTATCTCGTATCTCGTTTCTTTTTTTTTTACACTTTTCGCTACTTTTAAACTTTAAACTTCACACTTTTGTTCTATTCTCCTAGTCGTAGTTCAGTAACTCGAAGGACCAATTATGTTTTTTTTTTTTTTTTTTTTTTAAATTATGCTGACACGCATACTAATATTACCTGATCTCTTATTACATAAAACTTAAAATACGTGGGAACTGCTGCTGACCCGGCGGCGCTGAACAAAACTGATATCAATGATAAAGAGTTTCCAGCGGTGTCTGTTTCCCGTAAGGTGCATATGTACGCAATTGTACACGGTCTGATTTGGCTTATTATCCACTGTACCCGTAAACGTATTCCGAAATGAAGGCCAATCCTTATAATTTCCTGAAAAGGAAGGCACTGTTAATTTGGGTAACTGTATCGACGAAGCACTAATAGAGGCCGAATTCAGTTTCTCTAGAAACTTGGATTGTTCTTCCGCGAGTTGCTGAACACCCGTATGTTCTTTATCAATAGCTTGTCTTTCGCGAACTGATTTCCTCATCGCTGAATGGGCAATAAAAAACCGATTTTCGTAATCCGCGAATTCGAGTTCAAGTTCCTTGCAATCTTTTTCGGTTACCTTTTGTAACGTTTCTTCATGCAATGATGAGAATTCTGACCACGTTTCGTCTAACTTGGTCAGCCGAATCTCTAGCATTTCTTGAGTAGTAGCGGAGATGATTGAGCCGACAAAGGCCACTGCACGTGTCAAACGACCATTGGCATTTCCGTCCTTAAGTTTACACAAACTCATTGCAACGATGAGGGTTGTTTCCTAACTGAGAGCAAAAGATCGAGATAGAAAATTACCACAACACTTCACTTATATGTATCCTATGTACGTATCAAAATCTATGTTTATATCACTTTGTCTATAAAGGTATCAAATCTGTTTTTACCGCAAGGTTCACATAATCCGGCTCGAAGGACCATTAATTATTTTAAGGAATGGGTAAAAGTTCAATGCACCAGATAGAAATGCATACACGCATGCATTCAAGTGTGTGTGTGTTAGCTCAAGAGAGGTGAAAAACTGAATGACTGCCCGATCGTGTATGAGATGGCGTGATAGTGAATTCTTGTTTATTTATTATTGCAGATGGTCGGCTGTTGGATGATAGACTTTGGCTAGGATGGTGCTATGCGTTTACATACAGTGACTCACAACAATTTTATATGGGTAAAAAATTTATGTAGGTAAAAATCTTCATGAAGACACTATGAGGATCGATAACGCGTGCGCATAGTAGTGTGCGATTTTTAGTCACTATAAAAACCTCCCTTCGTGATAAATTTCTTTGATTACTACAACTAAGTTTTGACTTATCCAGCAGTTTTTCTTTCATGTGTTGAGATCATTTGGCAGGTCCCTTTCCATTGAAAGTTATTGCTTGTTCCGCAAATTAGACGCGATTTCTTGCTAGCGCGTTAAGTCGAAAGGTTCAGTCCTTTGTAGACGACGCAGTAGATTCCTCTCATCTAGAATTCGAAGGACTTAATTGTTAACGTGTCCTTTTAATCTGTCTTTATGCTTACGCGCGAAGTTTTTGATTTCATGTTCGACTGTTGCAATTCCTAAATCTCAATGAATATCGCTATTTCTAATAATCCACGGTGCATTAACTATTTATCTTAGCACTTTATTTTCAAAAGTTTGTAAAGTATTGACATTACTTATTTTGGTACAAAACCAGAGTTGTATTCCGTATGTCCATATCGGACATACGGACATTATACAAGCACCTGCTTGTATAAAAGCAGTTTGTTCTCTATATTAAGCTTGGAATGTTTTCCAAGTAACCAGTACATTTCTCTGTATTTGGTTTCTAATTCTTTACGTTTTTTCTACACGTGCGATTTCTACTTCAGCTTAGAATCAAGTGTCTTTCCAAGATACTTAGCCTCGTTTGCAAACGGAGTTTGAACCGAGTTTGAAAAGATCGGCAAATTATTTATTTTCTTATAAGTAAAATTGACATGAACAGATTTGTTTTCGTTTAAAGCTAGTCGCCAAATCTTTGTCCATTCATTTGCTTTATTCAATGCTTCTTGCAATTTTTCAGTCGTTTCTTCGATCGTTTTACCCGTTGACAGGATGGCAGTGTCGTCGGCAAATGTAGCTAATACGGTGCCTTCTTCCTTATTTCCCTTATTTCTTTAAATTCTGAATATTCATTTCCGTGTTTGACTCGGAAAAGTCGATTCGTCAAGTATTTTTCCAGAATATTATATAAGTGTTCCGGCAGAACTTGTCGTAATTTATATTTCAATCCTTCATGTCAGACCTTGTCAAAAGCTTGAGAAATATCAAGGAATACGCTCGAGCAAATCTTTTTTTCTTCGTAAGCTTTCTCAATTAAATCAGTTATTCTATGCACTTGGTCCATTGTTGAGTGCTTGATTCTAAACAAATCGACGGGTGTCTGCGAAAACTTTGGCTCACTGCCAGCTTCACTCCGATTGAAAATCGTCGAAAACATGTTCGTACACTAATCATCCCAATAATAACGTACGCTGAGGTCGTGTACTGTAGCCTTGACTCGCTATCACAACATAAGCTTCAGGTTGCTTTTAATGATGTAGTGCGATATGTTCATGGTCGTAGTAGGTATTATAGAATCTCAGTTTTCTCTAGGAACCTGCTGGGTTGTACATTACAGCAGTATTTAAATGCCAGAGCTTGTATATTCCTTCACAACATTATCACATCAAAATCACCACCTTATTTATTTTGCAAGCTAGAATTTTCCCGTTCTCGGGGAACTTTTAACATCAATATACCATGCTTTAAGTATCTTAACTCCTCTAGATTGTTTTTCATTCACGCCATTAGGTTATGAAATTCCCTACCTTTGAACGTCAAAGGTACTGTAATATGCGAGCTACGGCTCGAGTAGATAAAACGTTATTCTGTGAGATTATTTCTTTATTCTCTAGTCTAAAGAACAACTCAAGTTCACACTATACTGTTCTTCGCAAATTCTTTCCTTACAAGGTCTCTTTCTTCTTAGATCACTTTATCTCATTTCAACTACTTCATTCACAAATCCAAACTAATTACTTCTTCTTGTTAACTCTCAACTTTCAATTTATCACAAAATTACAACTTCGCCTATTATCACTTTTCCAATCTCTTCGTGCGGTTCAAAACCCAACTGCCCTGCCTCGATCGCCATCTGTCCTTATATAGTCGCATTTTTGATAGCCAGAAACTTCTAGCAAATTCTTCGACCACTGGAACAAGAAAATTCTGATGTAATAATTCCAAGATGACAGCTGCAGCCAATAATCTCTTGTGGTTATAATTCTCTCTTAATTCCGCGACGTCGTCTTAGACATAATCTGTCTCTTACCGTGGACACGAACCTCGAATGAAAAGACACTTCGGAATGTGTTGTCTACTTTTGGAGCTTAGTTATTATGCTACATTATGTTACAGTACGTTAACAACCGCAAACTTTAAAATCGCTATATTTAATCACTTTTTGTCGCAGCAGTAGAAGAATATCATCAATTTTTTCTTTCCTTTTCTTTATTCCTTTTCCTTCCTACTTCTTTTTTTTCTCTTCTTTCTTTTTTTTTAGAATAAGAACTTTTTGTTTAAGAATATTGTAATATGCGAGCTACGTCTCGAGTAGATAAAATGTTATTCTGTGAGATTATTTCTTTATTTTCTAGTCTATAGAACAACTCAAGTTCACACTATACTGTTCTTCGCAAATTCTTTCCTTACAAGGTCTCTTTCTTCTCAAATCACTTTATCTCATTTCAATTACTTCATTCACAAATCCAAACTAATTACTTCTTCTTGTTAACTCTCAATTTTCAATTTATCACAAAATTACAACTTCGCCTATTATCACTTTTCCAATCTCTTCGTGCGGTTCGAAACCCAAGTGACCTGCCTCGATCGCCATCTGTCCTTATATAGTCGTATTTCTGATAGCCAGAAACATCTAGCAAATTCTTCGACCACTGGAACAAGAAAATTCTGATGTAATAATTCCAAGATGACAGCTGCAGCCAATAATCTCTTGTGGTTATAATTCTCTCTCAATTCCGCGACGTCGTCTTAGACATAATCCGTCTCTTACCGTGGACACGAACCTCGAATGAAAAGACACTTCGGAATGTGTTGCCTACTTTTGGAGCGTAGTTATTATGCTACATTATGTTACAATATTATGTTATTATTGCAATTTCAACAGCTATATGATATAATTTTAGTAGTATTTCTCAGTTCTATAAGAGACATTGTCTTAATGTACACACCACAACATAATGAAATAAATTGAAATTGAAAATTGAAATTGGAACCCAAACTGGTGATTGGGAATAAGAGATCTTTCTTCTATAACCGACTGTAATCGCTTAAGTACTATTAAGTAAACTTTAGACATAATCGGCAGCAGCGAAATAGGTCTATACGATTTTTTATCATTCGGCAGTTTTCCTGGCTTCAGAATCATTATTACTTCCGCGACTTTCCATTGACTCGGAACATATTCTAGTTTTATCTCTGCGTTTATAGTGTAGAGGAACTTAACTAACGCTTTTCTAGGTAACGATTTAAGAAGCTCTCCTGTGATTAGGTCGTAACCAGGAGTTTTATTCGGTTTCAGTTTCTTTATTTCTTGTTGAAGTTCGGCCAGCCTTGCATTTCTTACTGTGTAATTGTGAAGTATTGTACTATATCCGACGCATTATCATTTTCAACAAGCGTTTGTCCATCATTTGGTGTTTCTTCTAAATGAGCTGCTTTGTCTTTATCATTCGTGGCCCATTCGTTGTCCTTTTTCTTGATTGGGGCCGCTTGTATTTTCGGTTTTTTATTGCCTTTTATAGCTTTCCAGAGCGAATAATTGGAATCTTTTTCCGCTGTTAAGCTTCCAATGTAGGTTTGAATTGTCCGATTTTTAAAATCAATAATGGCCTTTTTTAGGAAGTTACACAAGCGATTTAAATGCGACTTATGTTGCGGAGCACGAGTTTGTTGCCATTTTTTACGCGCTTTTCTCTTCTCTCTTACCATTTCTTTTATTTCCGGTGGATATTTCTGGGCATGATTGATCGGCGTTTTTATTTGGTAGGGAGTATTTTTCCACGCAGCGCGCTGCAGTATTTCAACAAAATGATCAACTTCGATTTCGAGTTCAGAAGACGTCCTAAGTGATACTCCCAGTTCGATATGCTCTTCAACGTCTTTTTTAAAGCCTTCCCAATCAGTTTTTCTGCTAGTTAGTCTAGCAGGTACATCTTTCTTAATTAGGCGTTCGCTCATCGTTAGAATGATAGGGGAATGTTCCAAAGAGAGATCAAAACTTTCATCAATTTCAATACAGTTGTCTGGTATTCCTTTTACAACAAAGAAATCGATCAGATCGGGTATTTTGTTGATATCAGTCGGCCAATATGTTGGTTTACCAGTCGAGTGAAAGTCACAACTGTGTTGCATGCAATCATTGTAAAGTGCTTTGCATTGTTGTGAAACACGTCTTGAACCCCAGGAGGTATGTTTTGCATTAAAATCACCACCAATAATAAAATTCGGTCCAAGAGAGTTGAAAATATTTGTAAAATCAATTTTTTCAAGCCTGCAACGCAGTGGACAATAAATAAACGAGACATTGAAAGAGTAATGTCCATTTTTCACGCGTACAGTGCTCACTTGCATTGTTTCAAGCTCTATCATAATCTCTTCAGAGTGTTCGATGCAACCTTTTATGTTTAAAGACGATCCGCCTCTGGCCCTTTCCGACGGGTGATAAGCGTAATAGGTACTATATCCAGTAATGTTCACACGCGATAGTTTCGTCATGTGAGTTTCACAGATCAAACATATGTCAATGTCATTTTCTCGTAGAAATATTTCTAGCTCTTCTAGTCTTTGTATGAGAGCGTTGGCGTTCCATGCAACAATTTTAAGAAGTTTCGTCATGTTCGTTTTGAAATGCTTCTGTTGTTAAGCTTATATTCAAGCTTCTCCAACCTTTCGATAATTAGCATGTTTGTTTTTGTTTGCTCCTCAAGCCTTGCAAGGATAATGGAAAAGACGTGAGATACGGGGTTTTCCGAATTATCAGTGTTCGTTTTTGTTGATGTTGATGCTTGAGCACGCGTCTGCATGTCAGAATCTGATGGCTTTCCTTTAGGCGCATTTACCTTTACCCGGTGTGGAATTTGATCGGTGTTTGATGTCGCAGCTTGGGCGTACGTAAGCGCGCCAGGGTCGGCTCGATTGTCTCTAGTCACCTTTCTTGCAGCAGTTTTCGACTTTTCCTTATTTACCGGTTTTGAAGGTGAGTTTTGCGGCTTCATAAGTCGATCTCTTCTTTTTTGCAATTCTTTGGCTACTTCACAGCCTCTGTAATTAGCCGGGTGCTTACCATTGCAGTTAATACAAGTTGCAGGGGTTTTTTTGTTTACGCCACACTCTTGACTAAGATGTTTACCGGCACATTTGACACATCGCGGTTCTTTTCGGCAATACGTTTGCGTATGGTTGAATCCTTGGCATCGTTTGCACTGAGGTATCAACCTTGTATTCTTGTATTCTCCATATTCAGAATTGTTCTTGTTCGTAAATCTTGTCTAAACTCTCAGCCTTATCAAAGGTTAGCATAAAAAGAGGAAGTTCGCGCTTAACCATCGTTTCCTCGCCTTCCAATTTTTGCTTTTCCCGTTTAATTAAGTTTATCGCATCGACGATTTTAAAGTTTTTGTTCTTCAAATCGTGAAAAACATCTTCCTTTCGGCATGAGGCATGAAGTCCTCTAGCTACGACTCGTTTCGGTCTTTCAGATTCATTTTCATACGTACACCACTGGATTTTTTCAGTATTCAGTTTACTAGATACTAGCGGTAACTGTCTGAATCCTTTACGTTCACTTTCCATTTGTTGTTGTTGAGCAATGTTACTTCAAAATCGGATAGCAACAAATGTTTCAGAAAAGAATGCAGTTTATTATAGTCTGCAATTCCGATCACGTATATTGGTGGTGGTGGTCGTACCTTATTTCGTGGATTTTCTTCGACACGTGTGTTTATTTTGTCAGCCTGTTCTTTACCTTCTCGTTTATTTTGAGCCAGCTTTTAGTTTCTTGACTGGTCGTTTTTTTAGAATCCAATTGGTTTCCCGACATAGTTCTTCATAATCCGTTTTATAATCCGTGTTATCGGGGACGTTTGAACTCGCAGCAGACTCATTACGAGTTTTTGATCTATCATTAAATGCTTTATTTTCTGCTTTAAGTACATTTAATTGCTTTCTTAGTTCTTCGCAGAGAAGTTCCATTTTACTTAGCCTGATCCGGAGTTCCGTATTTTCGTCCATTGGGCTTTAAATTTTCGCTGAAGTCCGTTCTAGTTCCGCACGTTTTTGTGGTAGATCTTGATGTTGGAGATGTAACTACCCTAGTACCTTTTTTAAAAGGGTCAGATAAACGAAATAAATGGCTCTCCCCAGAATCCGCAGAGCCGACCTCCGAAGAGGGTGCATTTTCCAGTGTACCTGGACTGCCACCTGGGGTATTTATATCTTTCGTTTTGTTCATTGCATGTTTTTGTATACGCCATACTCGGTATATGGAGGGTGGATTTTAGTCGCCTCTTACGACAGGCATGCCTACCTCGGGTATATTCTAACCCCTACCCAAAGGGGGTATTAGCATTCAAATTTAACATTCAAATTTACATTAGAAAAAACACATTATTAAACACCTTCGTATGCCTTTTGGCCTCATTAACAAAAATCTGAAAGTATAGATTGGAAAAATATTTTTGGTCTATTTGGACGACATCCTAATTTGTTCAACTAGTATCGAAACACTAAATTTAAATCTTGAACGCCTTGCCTAATTCAATCCTAAAATACAGTTAGAAAAATTTAGCTTTCCTTAAAAAAGAAACCAATTGTTTTTAGGACACGTTATTACTCCAGAGGATATTAAAACTAACCCACAAAAAGTAAAAACAATAAATAGAGTCAATATTCCGAAAAATCAAGAGTTTGCTTTTTGGGATTATATTGTCCAGACGCGCAATTGTTTTTAAAATTCCAGGAAAACTATAGACAATTTTTTGCAAAAAATATCAAACTGAAAATCTTGAAAACTCATACTTTTAAAAACCGTTGCGTGAAGAACACCTAAATAATAACCACAGGGGAATAAATGAAGTATACTTGGAATGGAAAGATTAGTACTATAATCCCAATCTCCAAAGAAAATAAATAAATTAATAAACAATTGTGAAATGTGCAATATGACCAAGTTTGATAGGCATCCTATTAAACACAAGTTTAATATTATCGAAACCTCTAAGCAACATAATGAAATAGTCTACATTCCTCTGTGGAACCCATTTTTTTTTTTATATTTTTAATCCATTTTTTATTAATTACTTCATTATAACTTACATGCTAGACAAAAAACGCTTAAAACTAGCTTAATTAACTTAGCTACCTTTTTCTAACTTACTGGCCCTATGCGGGCGCTCTAAGCTAAACCTAATACTTAACACTATGTCTTTCGACGTAACGTACTTGATAATTTTCTATTTATTTTATTCATTTAATTTTAATTGTAACTAAGAAAATTAGACAAAAACTTAGTACATGAACTTATTTTTAGATGTTCTTACATATTGTACAATAACATAATGTAGCATAATAACTACGCTCCAACAACTATGCAACACATTCCGAAGTGTCTTTTCATTCGAGCATAATTTCGTTCAGAAGTGTCTTTTCATTCGGGGTTCGTGTCCACAGTTCGTGTCCACGGTAAGAGACGCATAATATCTAAGACGACGTCACGGAATTAAGAGAGAATTATAACCGCAAGAAATTATTGTCATCTTGGAATTATTACATCAGAATTTTCTTGCTCCAGTGGTCGAAGAATTTGCTAGAAATTTCTGGCTATCAGAAATGCTTCTATATACATAAGGACAGATGGCGATCGAGGCAGGGCAGTTGGTTTTCGAACCGCACGGAAAAGTGATAATAAGCGAAGTTGTAATTTTGTGATAAATTGAAAGTTTAGAGTAAACAAGAAGAAGTAATTAGTTTGAATTTGTGAATTAAGTAATTGAAAGGAGATAAAATGATTTAAGAAGAAAGAGACCTTGTAAGAAAAGAATTTGCGAAAAATAGTATAGTGTGAACTTGAATTGTTCTATAGACTAGAAAAATAAAGAAACAGTCTCACAGAATATCGTTTTATCTACTCGAGCCGTAGCTCGCATATTACAATATAAAACATACTGTGGAAACCATAGACATATACGCATGTTACGAGTATGTATCTGACAACCATAGCCAAACTTACAAAATACGCAGCCGCGCATCCGCTGATAGACAGATCATGTATATCAATTTTAGCAGCAGTTCAGATTTCAATACTAGGGAAGTCAAATTCAATAATCATCGATAACGAATTAATTACTAGTATAACTGAACAGTTTTTTGTTTTGTTTTTGTAGAAAATAGTATAAGTTTACATCTGACAACTCCCTATTTGAAAACAGGCAATTCTGGTGTGGAGAGACTGCATTATTCGTTAAATGAACATATGAGACTGTTTAATGCTGATAAGGCACAATAAGGACGAACTAAGACACAAAGTTTTTAAAGCTATGATATAATAAGTTATAATAACTCAATACATTCTACAACAAAAATAAAACCCGTCGACAACGTATGTCAGACAACGTATGTCAGACAACGTTATTCAGCAAATTTTAAGAAAGTTGAATGCCATGTACAAACAAATTCAAAATTATAACATTCAACAAAATCATATAGTAGGTAGAGACAATTTTGAAAATGGATGTTGTGAAAACCAAGTTAGGTGACAAATATATACCAGAATAATATTTAAAATTAAGGATATTAATGAATATAATACCAATCTAACGCACTTAATAGCTCACTTTACTCCATACAACATCCAATTCAAAAAAGCGGTTTGCTTAACATGGTAGGAAAGGACATATTTTTTATTTGGCGTAATGATGACGATCGATTAGAGTTGCAAGATTATTTAAAATTTGAAATATTACAATTTTTAAAATTTTCAGTGAAGGGTGTCGTCCAGATAACTGGAAAGTATTTTTGTTGTGCTGTTATTGTTGTTGCTTATGATTCACAGTATTTTTTTCCTTCTTCGTACGGTCATCATCACGTTCAAGTTGCATTTTAGCCATATGACCACCATGCCAGTGTTATGCCTTCGCAGACATCCTAGAGGGAACCTACTATTCAATTGGTGGGGTCGGCACAGTGTCGAGTATAAACTCGATTTGAAAGCTACAGATAGTCCGTCGTTTCCTAGAAGCGGCTCCTATCTGGATCTTATGCTGTTCGACGTACGGATACAACTGACCGACAAACTATAAACTGCCTGCACACATTTGTGTATGATAGTGACCATTGCGGACTCAGTGGCGTAATAACGATTCCCAACGAAATTGCGGAGTTGGAGGAGTTTGTAAAAATGTACTCCAATAATTATAGTAGGACGCGTTGGACTCGCTTCTCCAGAGTTTTGGCAAGAGCAATCTCCTAGAGCTCGCTCTACCCACCGTCCAATAGGAATCTGTCAAACGAGGGGATTGACTTGTACCTAAAACAAATGGACGGGACAATTAAACGAACTATGGACAATACGATACCGCGGTATCAACATACTGACAACGCAGACATATTCCGTAATGTAACAATCGACGTACTACACCAACACAAAAGTAGACTGCAGTTGAGACTAAAAACCTTGTACAGACAGTTTACTGACAGACAAAACTCGGAGGTTAGGACGCTGAAGTCGTTGATTAAAAACCTCCAGAAATTAATTAGAGAAAATTACAGACTAAATTTGCATTGGAACAACAAAATTCGGGCTGTAAAATCCAACAACCCGACTATGTTCTCGCAAATAAATAAAATATTTCGGAGGATTAATCAAAACGACATTCCGTGTCTTAAGATCCCCCGAACGACGAACAATGGACGAATACTTATAACAGCAGGTATAGATCCAGATAAAGCAGTAGAGGATGACAACTTCTTTGTGATCGAAGATCCGCAGGAGAAGGTAGAGGCTATAAGAGCGACTTCCCAGGAAGTGTACAAAGTGAATGATACCATCTGCCCGAACCACGACCTGGAAAATCGCGTCCTTGTGCACAACTTCTACCTTCGAAATGATATAGAGCACTGGCGATCCGAGAACATAGGTTTTACCGAGTTCAATGACGATAACATGGCAAAAAATGTCATCGCCGATGAAAGGGTACATCCCCCGTACATATCGAAGGTGGAGCTCCAAGCGATCTTCGGCTCATTGAAGAGGAAGAAATCTGTAAGAATCGATGGAGTATCGAACACTGTGCTTCGACATCTCCCTCTAGAAGCGGTGGACATCTACACCACTCTGTTTAACAATGCACTGAATAATACACATTATCCAGCGCATTGGAAAACAGCAGTGATACAACCCATCCCAAAAGGGGTACTTCCAATCCGGTCTCTTCCGATCATTCCCCTATCATTCTAACGATGAGCGAACGCCTAATTAAAAAATATGTACCTGCTAGACTAACTAGCAGAAAAATTGGGAAGGGTTTAAAAATTACGTTGAAGAACATATTGAACTGAGAGTATCACTTAGGACGTCTTCTGAACTCAAAATCGAAGTTGATCGTTTTGTTGAAGTTCTGCAGCGCGCCGCGTGGAAAAATACTATCTACCAAATGAAAACGCCGATCAATCATGCCCAAAAATATCCACCGGAAATAAAAGAAATGGTAAGGGAGAAGAGAAAAGCGCGTAAAAAATGGCAACAAACTCGTGCTCCGCAACATAAGTCGCATTTAAATCGCTTGTGTAACTTCCTAAAAAAGGCCATTATTGATTTTAAAAATCGGACAATTCAAACCTGCATTGAAAGCTTAACAGCGGAAAAAGATTCCAATTATTCGCTCTGGAAAGCTATAAAAGGCAATAAAAAACCGAAAATACAAGCGGCCCCAATCAAGAAAAAGGACAACGAATGGGCCACGAATGATAAAGACAAAGCAGAAGTCTTTGCCGCTCATTTAGAAGAAACATTTACACCAAATGATGGACAAACGCTTGTTGAAAATGATAATGCGTCGGATATAGTACAATACTTCACAATTACACAGTAAGAAATGCAAGGCTGGCCGAACTTCAACAAGAAATAAAGAAACTGAAACCAAATAAAACTCCTGGTTACGACCTAATCACAGGAGAGCTTCTTAAATCGTTACCTAGAAAAGCGTTAGTTAAGTTCCTCTACACTATAAACGCAGAGATAAAACTAGAATATGTTCCGAGTCAATGGAAAGTCGCGGAAGTAATAATGATTCTGAAGCCAGGAAAACTGCCGAATGATAAAAAATCGTATAGACCTATTTCGCTGCTGCCGATTATGTCTAAAGTTTACTTAATAGTACTTAAGCGATTACAGTCGGTTATAGAAGAAAGATCTCTTATTCCCAATCACCAGTTTGGGTTCCAATTTCAATTTTCAATTTCAATTTATTTCATTATGTTGTGGTGTGTACATTAAGACAATGTCTCTTATAGAACTGAGAAATACTACTAAAATTATATCATATAGCTGTTGAAATTGCAATAATAACATAATATTGTAACATAATGTAGCATAATAACTACGCTCCAAAAGTAGGCAACACATTCCGAAGTGTCTTTTCATTCGAGGTTCGTGTCCACGGTAAGAGACGGATTATGTCTAAGACGACGTCGCGGAATTGAGAGAGAATTATAACCACAAGAGATTATTGGCTGCAGCTGTCATCTTGGAATTATTACATCAGAATTTTCTTGTTCCAGTGGTCGAAGAATTTGCTAGATGTTTCTGGCTATCAGAAATACGACTATATAAGGACAGATGGCGATCGAGGCAGGTCACTTGGGTTTCGAACCGCACGAAGAGATTGGAAAAGTGATAATAGGCGAAGTTGTAATTTTGTGATAAATTGAAAATTGAGAGTTAACAAGAAGAAGTAATTAGTTTGGATTTGTGAATGAAGTAATTGAAATGAGATAAAGTGATTTGAGAAGAAAGAGACCTTGTAAGGAAAGAATTTGCGAAGAACAGTATAGTGTGAACTTGAGTTGTTCTATAGACTAGAAAATAAAGAAATAATCTCACGGAATAACATTTTATCTACTCGAGACGTAGCTCGCATATTACAATATTCTTAAACAAAAAGTTCTTATTCTAAAAAAAAAGAAAGAAGAGAAAAAAAAGAAGTAGGAAGGAAAAGGAATAAAGAAAAGGAAAGAAAAAATTGATGATATTCTTCTACTGCTGCGACAAAAAGTGATTAAATATAGCGATTTTAAAGTTTGCGGTTGTTAACGTACTGTAACATAATGTAGCATAATAACTAAGCTCCAAAAGTAGACAACACATTCCGAAGTGTCTTTTCATTCGAGGTTCGTGTCCACGGTAAGAGACAGATTATGTCTAAGACGACGTCGCGGAATTAAGAGAGAATTATAACCACAAGAGATTATTGGCTGCAGCTGTCATCTTGGAATTATTACATCACAATTTTCTTGTTCCAGTGGTCGAAGAATTTGCTAGAAGTTTCTGGCTATCAAAAATGCGACTATATAAGGACAGATGGCGATCGAGGCAGGGCAGTTGGGTTTTGAACCGCACGAAGAGATTGGAAAAGTGATAATAGGCGAAGTTGTAATTTTGTGATAAATTGAAAGTTGAGAGTTAACAAGAAGAAGTAATTAGTTTGGATTTGTGAATGAAGTAGTTGAAATGAGATAAAGTGATCTAAGAAGAAAGAGACCTTGTAAGGAAAGAATTTGCGAAGAACAGTATAGTGTGAACTTGAGTTGTTCTTTAGACTAGAGAATAAAGAAATAATCTCACAGAATAACGTTTTATCTACTCGAGCCGTAGCTCGCATATTACAGTACCTTTGACGTTCAAAGGTAGGGAATTTCATAACCTAATGGCGTGAATGAAAAACAATCTAGAGGAGTTAAGATACTTAAAGCATGGTATATTGATGTTAAGAGTTCCCCGAGAACGGGAAAATTCTAGCTTGCAAAATAAATAAGGTGGTGATTTTGATGTGATAATGTTGTGAAGGAATATACAAGCTCTGGCATTTAAATACTGCTGTAATGTACAACCCAGCAGGTTCCTAGAGAGAACTGAGATTCTATAATACCTACTAAGACCATGAACATATCGCACTACATCATTAAAAGCAACCTGAAGCTTATGTTGTGATAGCGAGTCAAGGCTACAGTACACGACCTCAGCGTACGTTATTATTGGGATGATTAGTGTACGAACATGTTTTCGACGAGTTTCAATCGGAGTGAAGCTGGCAGTGAGCCAAAGTTTTCGCAGACACCCGTCGATTTGTTTAGAATCAAGCACTCAACAATGGACCAAGTGCATAGAATAACTGATTTAATTGAGAAAGCTTACGAAGAAAAAAAGATTTGCTCGAGCGTATTCCTTGATATTTCTCAAGCTTTTGACAAGGTCTGACATGAAGGATTGAAATATAAATTACGACAAGTTCTGCCGGAACACTTATATAATATTCTGGAAAAATACTTGACGAATCGACTTTTCCGAGTCAAACACGGAAATGAATATTCAGAATTTAAAGAAATAAGGGAAATAAGGAAGAAGGCACCGTATTAGCTACATTTGCCGACGACACTGCCATCCTGTCAACGGGTAAAACGATCGAAGAAACGACTGAAAAATTGCAAGAAGCATTGAATAAAGCAAATGAATGAACAAAGATTTGGCGACTAGCTTTAAACGAAAACAAATCTGTTCATGTCAATTTTACTTATAAGAAAATAAATAATTTGCCGATCTTTTCAAACTCGGTTCAAACTCCGTTTGCAAACGAGGCTAAGTATCTTGGAAAGACACTTGATTCTAAGCTGAAGTAGAAATCGCACGTGTAGAAAAAACGTAAAGAATTAGAAACCAAATACAGAGAAATGTACTGGTTACTTGGAAAACATTCCAAGCTTAATATAGAGAACAAACTGCTTTTATACAAGCAGGTGCTTGTATAATGTCCGTATGTCCGATATGGACATACGGAATACAACTCTGGTTTTGTACCAAAATAAGTAATGTCAATACTTTACAAACTTTTGAAAATAAAGTGCTAAGATAAATAGTTAATGCACCGTGGATTATTAGAAATAGCGATATTCATTGAGATTTAGGAATTGCAACAGTCGAACATGAAATCAAAAACTTCGCGCGTAAGCATAAAGACAGTTTAAAAGGACACGTTAACAATTAAGTCCTTCGAATTCTAGATGAGAGGAATCTACTGCGTCGTCTACAAAGGACTGAACCTTTCGACTTAACGCGCTAGCAAGAAATCGCGTCTAATTTGCGGAACAAGCAATATACCCGAGGTAGGCATGCCTGTCGTAAGAGGCGACTAAAATCCACCCTCCATATACCGAGTATGGCGTATACAAAAACATGCAATGAACAAAACGAAAGATATAAATACCCCAGGTGGCAGTCCAGGTACACTGGAAAATGCACCCTCTTCGGAGGTCGCCTCTGCGGATTCTGGGGAGAGCCATTTATTTCGTTTATCTGACCCTTTTAAAAAAGGTACTAGGGTAGTTACATCTCCAACATCAAGATCTACCACAAAAACGTGCGGAACTAGAACGGACTTCAGCGAAAATTTAAAGCCCAATGGACGAAAATACGGAACTCCGGATCAGGCTAAGTAAAATGGAACTTCTCTGCGAAGAACTAAGAAAGCAATTAAATGTACTTAAAGCAGAAAATAAAGCATTTAATGATAGATCAAAAACTCGTAACGAGTCTGCTGCGAGTTCAAACGTCCCCGATAACACGGATTATAAAACGGATTATGAAGAACTATGTCGGGAAACCAATTGGATTCTAAAAAAACGACCAGTCAAGAAACTAAAAGCTGGCTCAAAATAAACGAGAAGGTAAAGAACAGGCTGACAAAATAAACACACGTGTCGAAGAAAATCCACGAAATAAGGTACGACCACCACCACCAATATACGTGATCGGAATTGCAGACTATAATAAACTGCATTCTTTTCTGAAACATTTGTTGCTATCCGATTTTGAAGTAACATTGCTCAACAACAACAAATGGAAAGTGAACGTAAAGGATTCAGACAGTTACCGCTAGTATCTAGTAAACTGAATACTGAAAAAATCCAGTGGTGTACGTATGAAAATGAATCTGAAAGACCGAAACGAGTCGTAGCTAGAGGACTTCATGCCTCATGCCGAAAGGAAGATGTTTTTCACGATTTGAAGAACAAAAACTTTAAAATCGTCGATGCGATAAACTTAATTAAACGGGAAAAGCAAAAATTGGAAGGCGAGGAAACGATGGTTAAGCGCGAACTTCCTCTTTTTATGCTAACCTTTGATAAGGCTGAGAGTTTAGACAAGATTTACGAACAAGAACAATTCTGAATATGGAGAATACAAGAATACAAGGTTGATACCTCAGTGCAAACGATGCCAAGGATTCAACCATACGCAAACGTATTGCCGAAAAGAACCGCGATGTGTCAAATGTGCCGGTAAACATCTTAGTCAAGAGTGTGGCGTAAACAAAAAAACCCCTGCAACTTGTATTAACTGCAATGGTAAGCACCCGGCTAATTACAGAGGCTGTGAAGTAGCCAAAGAATTGCAAAAAAGAAGAGATCGACTTATGAAGCCGCAAAACTCACCTTCAAAACCGGTAAATAAGGAAAAGTCGAAAACTGCTGCAAGAAAGGTGACTAGAGACAATCGAGCCGACCCTGGCGCGCTTACGTACGCCCAAGCTGCGACATCAAACACCGATCAAATTCCACACCGGGTAAAGGTAAATGCGCCTAAAGGAAAGCCATCAGATTCTGACATGCAGACGCGTGCTCAAGCATCAACATCAACAAAAACGAACACTGATAATTCGGAAAACCCCGTATCTCACGTCTTTTCCATTATCCTTGCAAGGCTTGAGGAGCAAACAAAAACAAACATGCTAATTATCGAAAGGTTGGAGAAGCTTGAATATAAGCTTAACAACAGAAGCATTTCAAAACGAACATGACGAAACTTCTTAAAATTGTTGCATGGAACGCCAACGCTCTCATACAAAGACTAGAAGAGCTAGAAATATTTCTACGAGAAAATGACATTGACATATGTTTGATCTGTGAAACTCACATGACGAAACTATCGCGTGTGAACATTACTGGATATAGTACCTATTACGCTTATCACCCGTCGGAAAGGGCCAGAGGCGGATCGTCTTTAAACATAAAAGGTTGCATCGAACACTCTGAAGAGATTATGATAGAGCTTGAAACAATGCAAGTGAGCACTGTACGCGTGAAAAATGGACATTACTCTTTCAATGTCTCGTTTATTTATTGTCCACTGCGTTGCAGGCTTGAAAAAATTGATTTTACAAATATTTTCAACTCTCTTGGACCGAATTTTATTATTGGTGGTGATTTTAATGCAAAACATACCTCCTGGGGTTCAAGACGTGTTTCACAACAATGCAAAGCACTTTACAATGATTGCATGCAACACAGTTGTGACTTTCACTCGACTGGTAAACCAACATATTGGCCGACTGATATCAACAAAATACCCGATCTGATCGATTTCTTTGTTGTAAAAGGAATACCAGACAACTGTATTGAAATTGATGAAAGTTTTGATCTCTCTTTGGAACATTCCCCTATCATTCTAACGATGAGCGAACGCCTAATTAAGAAAGATGTACCTGCTAGACTAACTAGCAGAAAAACTGATTGGGAAGGCTTTAAAAAAGACGTTGAAGAGCATATCGAACTGGGAGTATCACTTAGGACGTCTTCTGAACTCGAAATCGAAGTTGATCATTTTGTTGAAATACTGCAGCGCGCTGCGTGGAAAAATACTCCCTACCAAATAAAAACGCCGATCAATCATGCCCAGAAATATCCACCGGAAATAAAAGAAATGGTAAGAGAGAAGAGAAAAGCGCGTAAAAAATGGCAACAAACTCGTGCTCCGCAACATAAGTCGCATTTAAATCGCTTGTGTAACTTCCTAAAAAAGGCCATTATTGATTTTAAAAATCGGACAATTCAAACCTACATTGGAAGCTTAACAGCGGAAAAAGATTCCAATTATTCGCTCTGGAAAGCTATAAAAGGCAATAAAAAACCGAAAATACAAGCGGCCCCAATCAAGAAAAAGGACAACGAATGGGCCACGAATGATAAAGACAAAGCAGAAGTCTTTGCCGCCCATTTAGAAGAAACATTTAAACCATCTGATGGACAATCGTTTGTTGAAAATGATAATGCGTCACAAATGATAGTACTTCAAAATTACACAGTAAGAAATGCAAGGCTGACCGAACTTCAACAAGAAATAAAGAAACTGAAACCGAATAAAACTCCTGGATACGACCTAATCACAGGAGAGCTTCTTAAATCGTTACCTAGAAAAGCGTTAGTTAAGTTCCTCTACACTATAAACGCAGAGTTAAGACTAGAATATGTTCCGAGTCAATGGAAATTCGCGGAAGTAATAAAGATTCTGATGCCAGGAAAACCGCGGAATGATAAAAAATTGTATAGACCTATTTCACTGCTGCCGATTATGTCTAAAGTTTTCGAAAGAATAGTACTTAAGCGATTACAGCCGGTTATAGAAGAAATATCTCTTATTCCCAATCACCAGTTTGGGTTTAAAACCAAGCACTCAACAACAGAGCAAGTGCATAGAATAACTGATTTAATTGAGAAAGCTTACGAAGAAAAGAAGATTTGCTCGAGCGTATTCCTTGATGTTTCTCAAGCTTTTGACAAGATCTGGCATGAAGGATTGAAGTATAAATTACGAAAAGTTCTGCCGGAACACTTCTATAATATTCTGGAAAAATACTTGACGAATCGACTTTTCCGAGTCAAACACGGAAATGAATATTCAGAATTTAAAGAAATAAGGGCTCCACTTTTGTACCTATTATCAGTTTGTGTCAAGTGTTGTGGGGTCAGCACGTACTGTGATTTGTCTCTGTCTATTTTTGTTTAATAAATCGAAGTTTTTATTACTGTCAGTAAGTATGCCGTGTACATATATGCATGTTGAAAGTGGAACGAAATCAGCCCAAGATAAAATGTGCGGGTTGCAACGATTTCTTTCATTGTAGCTGCGTTAATATTCAACCAGCTGATATTGAATTTCTTCAGAAATCAAACAAGGAGTTTCGCTGTACGACTTGCTCTGTTAAGAGAAGGCGTTCCCTCACTCTCCGCCACTTGCCAGTTCAACAAATAAACAGCAAGCGCAGTTGAATCTCAATTCAGCAAATAGTGGTGGTTCGTCTCTCTCTTCATCTGAGCTTCCAACATCATCTCTTACGCAGAGTAATGAAGAACGTAATCAGCAGTCTCACCAACAAAAAACACAGGATCTACAGCAGCAAAAACAACAACAACACAAGCAGCACCAACAAAAAAATACGATATACAGCAGCATAAACACCACCAAGCGATAACATTAGAGGCTGTGTACAACGAACTAGTTGCAATGAGAGCTGAAAATGCCATTGCTCTCTCTACGATTCACTCTCTTCAAGACGAAAATTATAAATTATTTCAAATTGTTGATGATCTTCGTAAAGAGATTAATATTTTGCATCAAGAGAAGAGAGAAAATGTGTAGAGATAGTGGGTGTTCCTAATGTAAGTAATAGCAATGGTCTTGAGTGTGTGCTGAAAATGTTTGCAAAGGGTGTATGCGCAGATGTTTCTGTAACAGACATTGACAATTGTTATGTAAAGAGTGTTAAAAAGAGAGAATTTTCAGACGATAGTGCATCTAAGGTTCTAGTCGTCAAATTTGTTTCCGCTTTAAAAAAAAGGTGTTATGAAGAATAAACAATCTAATAGACAATTCAACGACAAAAATATTTGGCTGTTCATAAACGAATCACTAAATGCTTCAACGAGAAAATTTCTAAATGGTGCACAAAAAGCTAAGAAGGAAAAATCTTATAAATACGTGTGGATTAGAGGTGAGAAAATATTTCTGCGAAAGACGGAAAACGATAATTTTATTACTATTAACTCGGAGGCGGACCCCTTTCTTTGAATTAATATGCAAAACCAGAGAGATAATTTTCTCAATATTCCCTCCGTCAATTGCATAGATATCAACTCATTTGATCTCGCCTTAAACCGGATATGTAAACAACTTTCTCGTTATCCATCAAAATATAAGGAGTATCCGTAGAAATTTTGATAATCTTCTTGTGCATCTTGATTCGTTTGTGAATAAGCCAGATTTTATTTTCTTAACGGAAATATGGATTTATGAGGAAGAAAATTCTTTGTATGGTATTGAAGGGTTTGAATTTATTTCTTGTTGTAATAATGAATATGCTTCTGGGGGTGTGGCCGTGCTTGTTAAAAAGGAGTTATATGACTTAAATGTTGTCATTACCTATGAAAATTTGCAGAGCTGTAATGTGTTAAAAGTGAAAATTAGTGATATGATGTTGTCAATGTTCTGTGTTTATTGATTTAGTAAGCCTTCTGACTCAAATAATGTGTTTCTTGACGAATTAGAAAATTTGTTATAGAAGGATTGATCAAATGACATAATTTTATTGGGTGATATGAATATAGAGTAAAATATGAATATAGAATAAATAAATTAAGTGATTCTGCACCGGTAGACAACTATTTATTTTTATTAGTTTCGTACAACCTAGATTCATGTATAAATAGACCTACTCGCATTTCTTCAGGCACTTGCATTGACCACATCATGGTGCGTTTTTCCAACTCTGAAAAACTCAAACTTCATAGCTCCATTTTTGATCTACAAATAACTGATCATTGTATGACGCGCTTAAGTTTTAAATCAATTTCGGTTACGATTTCTAGTAGTGATACTTCTTGCTCACCTGGTTTTATCATTGATCATAGGGCGCTTAATACGTTATGAATGCTGGTTAAATGTACTATGCGAAAATGATTCTTCTTTAGCTTACAGTAAGTTTATTGTTACCTTAAATAAGCATGTCTCACGTTGTTCGAAAAAAGTAAATAATAGCGGGAATAAATTGAAAAGTTTATAGCCTTGGATCAATACTGACTTAGTTATCAAAATAAAAGAAAAGAATAAATTATACAAGACAAAAACAAAATATCCGAATAATGTCAATATTTTAAGTGCTTATAAACAACTATGTAAAGATATTTCCAAAGATGTTATTCTGTGTAAAAACAATTATTATTCTAACAGGTTTCGTGAGGTTAGTGGTGATTCTAGAAAAGAATGGCAACTTGTTAAAGAAATTCAGAATAAATCTTCGGTCAGCCCACTAGTCCAAAATATTGTAATATGCGAGCTACGGCTCGAGTAGATAAAACGATATTCTGTGAAATTTATTTCTTTATTATCTAGTTTATAAAACAATTCAAGTTCACACTATACTATTCTTCGCAAATTCTTTTCTTACAAGGTCTCTTTCCTCTCAAATCACTTTATCTCCTTTCGATTACTTAATTCACAAATCCAAACTAATTACTTCTACTTGTTAACTCTCAACTTTCATTTTATCACAAAATCACAACTTCGCCCATTATCACTTTTCTAATCTCTTCGTGCGGTTCAAAACCGACTGCCCGCTCTCGATCGCCATCTGTCCTTATATAGCAGAAGTTTCTGATAGCCAGAAACTTCTAGCAAATTCTTCGACCAAAAACAAACATACCTAAAAACAAAATACCTAAAAATTCTGATGTAATAATTCCAAGATGACAATCATTTCGTGCAGTTACAATTCTCTCTTATCCGCGATATTATCCGTCTCTTATCATAGACATGAACTGTGTAGACCAACCGCAGACACGAACCCCGAATGAAAAGACACTTTGGAATGGGCTGGAGGAGCGTAGTTATTATTATGTTACAATATTAAATGCAACGATGTCACCATTAATGACCCCAAAGATTTGGCTGAAAAATTTAACGAGTATTTCGCTTCGATTTGCACTAAGGTAGTATCGGATAGCTGTTCTGAATTCTCTAACTGCAACTGCACAGTTGTTGATAAATCAGTCGCTCATAGTTTCTTTGCCGAACCGATAACGTCCTTTGAACTGTTTGGAATTATTAACTCACTAAAAAACTCGAACTCTTCAACAACTAACTGTTTTTCAAACAATTTCGTTAAAAAAATAGCTCTAAACATTTGCGATATTCTTTGTAATATTTTTAACAAAAGTATCTCCTGTGGCATTTTTCCAGGCGGTCTTAAGCAAGCCAAAGTTATACCTTTATATAAGAAAGGTGAAAAATCTGTTATCAATAATTATAGGCCTATTTCTTTACTTCCAGTGTTTACGAAGATTTTTGGGAAAGCTATAAAGAATAGAATGATCAAATTCTTAGATAAAAACAATTTCTTTAGCAAGTACCAATTTGGTTTTCGGTCAGGTTTTTCAACTGAAGGAGCCCAGTTAAATTTCTGCACAAATATTTATGATAGTTTTAAATGCAGAAATCTGACTGCGGCTCTTTTCATTAATATTACGAAAGGTTTTGATACTGTCGATCATAATATTCTTTTAGTAAAATTATACAATTGTGGTTTTAGGGGTAATATACATAATTGGTTCAGGTCGTATTTATCAAACAGGAAACAGAGGGTAAAAATTAATGGGCAAATGAGTTCTTTTAGAAACATCTCCATAGGAGTTCCTCAAGGCTTTGTGCTAGGACCGATACTTTTCTTAATCTTTATTAACTCACTATTTTCTCAGAACGTTCGTAGTTCGTAGATTAATGAGTTTGCTGATGAAATGGCATGTGCTTTTCAATGTAACTCTCCTTTAAACTTAATTGCTGACATGAATCATGACCTGGAAGTTCTGGGTCATTGGTTCCAACAGCATAATCTGGTGATTAGTGATAAAACGAAGATGATGTTTTTTAATCTATGTGGAAGGGAGTATGCAGAAAATGTTTACATAGTAAAAATATTTGTAAATCAGGAACAACCGCACAAACATATTTTGAGTCCGTTACATGTTCTGAGAATTGTATCGTTATAGAAAATGTTAAATCGCATAAGTATCTTGGTGTTACACTTGACTGGAGGATGAGTTGGTCCGACCATACGAGTGCACTTAAAAAGTACCTTATAGCTGCCACAAGACAGTTATACTTTTTAAAATCATTCTGTGAGATCTTCTTAAGTGCATCTATTATGGGTTAGTCCATTCTACGCTCGAATATGGTTTAGTTTCCTGGGGTGGAACTCATTTCAACAAAATGAACCCACTTCTAATTTCTCAAAAACACATTATTCGTCTTATTTGTAACAAAAATAGTCGTCTGTTACTTTTCAGAGGCCTTAAATTTCTTCGCTTAAAACATTTATATTGTTATAAGGTCTTAAAGATATTTTTTTCTAGATCAGGTTATGAACTGAATAGAAGCTCCGATTACTATAACCTAAGAACAAACAATTTGAATCTAGTTACTGTACCACATCATAATCTGCAAATTTTCTTCAACTTTTTTACGGTTTTGGTTCCCAGACTCTATAATAACTTATCACATAACATTAGAATCGTTAGAATTAAATCCGTATTTCTAAAGATGATAAAACTATGGCTCTTGAATAAAAGCTATGATGACAGTTCTAACCTGCTTTGTGTTATCATCTAAATAATTCTCTCCTTATATAATATTAATATTACTTCTGGCTGTGTTTTCATTCCCGTTACGCACATACTTATCTTTTTCTATATTTTTTTTGTTGTCAACTTAATAGTAAATATCTCAATATATTTCGCGACCCCACTATCTTTCTTTCTATCTTTTTATTTATTTTTGTTATTAATTTTTACATGGCTCCCTGCTTTCGCCTCTAGTTCCTTCTGAACTATAGATTGCAGGTTCTTTTTTTTAAATTCATATATTGTATTCAATAATGTAACTTCAAAAACTACTTGTATTGTCATAATTTGAATTTTTTAAAGAATAAATTAATACTACTACTACTACTATTATTATTGTATTAGCTAGATTTGCCGACGACACTGCCATCCTAGCAACGGGTAAAACGATCGAAGAAACAACTGAAAAATTGCAAGAAGCATTGAATAAAGTAAATGAATGGACAAAGATTTGGCGACTAGCTTTAAACGAAAACAAATCTGCTCATGTCAATTTTACTTATAAGAAAATAAATAATTTGCCGATCTTGTCAAACTCGGTTCAAATTCCGTTTGCAAACGAGGGTAAGTATCTTGGAATGACACTTGATGCTAAGCTAAAAAACGTAAAGAACTCGAAACCAAATACAGAGAAATGTACTGGTTACTTGCAAAACATTCCAAGCTTAATATGGAGAACAAACTGCTTTTATACAACTCTGGGGTAAAGAAATTTATCACTAAGGGAGGTTTTTTTAGTGAGTAAAAATCTCACACTACTATGAGCACTATCGATCCTCATAGTGTCTTCATGATAATTTTTTACTTTAGCTGAGCAGGCTGGTCATAAGCAAACCACTGCTGTACATACTTCACAACATGCTCACCAGTAGACATTTCATTGTCAAAAATGGCAATGCGACTTCTGCTGGAACATTTCAAATTAAAAACGGGCTGCAACAAGGTGCGGTTAATTCACCGATCCTTGCGTACAGATCAGCACCAAAAATTGAGGTCATTGCAATTCTCTTGCAAAGTGACTTCGATAACATTCAGCGAAATTGCGATGACTGGAAGTTGAAGATCAACTTCCAGAAATCGGAAACCATTCTTTCTAGGGCTCTCGTTGTCTGGGGTCTCTAGGGATACCAAAAATAATTAGCGAAAGTTCTCAATTGTTGGACCGCACGAACAGCCACTTGCATGTCGAAGTGTAGTCAGATACCTGGGGCTCCTGTTAGACCAATATATGTATTTTAACAAACATATAAATGCTGCTCTGGCCAGAACCAAAGGTGCTTTTGCCCTTACAAAGAGACTTTTTTATAGCAAGCAACTCGATGCAAGGGTAAAGGTAATCTGCTACACGGCCCTAATCCGGCCCATGCTCTTATATGGATGTCCCGTGTGGTTCAACGTGGAACCAAGCTTGTTTATAAAGATTCGGGTGTTTGAGAGGGCTTGCCTTCGGGCTTGCCTTGATTTATTCAGAACACCAGATTCCCAGTACATAGAATTCTATCCCAATGAGGCCCTATACAACAGGGCTAACCTAATAAAAGTGGATAATTTCGTTATCAAGCTGTTTCGAAGGCACATTGCAAGAGCAATGAGCTCGACGAACAACCTGATCTCCGGGGCTTAACACCCCAATTGCGAGTATCATGAGAGAGTGCGCCTTAACGGCTTTGTTCCCCCAGAGGCGTTCCTCTATTTTGATAAGAAAGGTCTGATCCAGGACAGATTGGCGGTTTCGCTAATCTTCGATGTTGCTCGGACAGTTGTGGACAGTGTGGTGCGTCTCCGGTTTAGTAGGGCGGTATCGGGTCGCGATATTCATGACGTACAACGTCAGTACGAACATTTCTGGTAGCTAGCCGAAAGAGAGGAAACTCCATCGTCGTTTCCCCCAAATCTGGGCTATCCTGTTTGATATTTGAAGTTGGCTGTTTGTTGTCCATGGCCGACTAACATAGTCTAGGTTTAGGTAGTTTAGGTAGGTTGTAGGTAATAATTGGAAAAAAAAGCACTCGATAAAAAAAAACTAAGAAAAAAAAATACCCCCCTTGGTAGACATGCCTGCCGTAAGAGGCGACTAAAATCCACCCTTCGTATACCGGGGATAAGATGTATACAAAATATGCAATGAGTAAAACAAATAGATATAATACCCCCGGTGGCAGTGCAGGTTCACTGGAAAATCCACCCTCTTCGAAGGGTGCATTGCATTTAATAAACCCCTTTGTAAAAAATTCAAGGGTAACTCGGTCACCACCATCAAGACCGAATGTTTCCGGAAAAAGAAGTCCGCCGGAAGCGCAAGCGCAATAGAAACGGGACTCAGTGAAATGTAAAAGCTTTGAGGAGGAAAACAATGAACTCCGTGTTAAACTAAATAGAATGGATCTACTCTACCGAGAGCTTAAGAGAGAGGTAGATTCGCTAAAAGAAGAAAACAAGGCTCTAAAGAACTCACTTTCGCAGCAGGCATTGGCGACCTGCGTAAACTGCAAAGGCAAGCACCCACCAAACTAGCGGGGCTGCGAAGTGGCAAATGAGCTCCAAAAAAGGCGAGATACATTTTGAAATAATTTACGCCAGAGAGTAAACCGGCTTAAAAGTTACGAACGAAATTAAATCCGCAAAAATAAAGACGAAAGAGGAATAAATTAAAGTTCCTCTGTCAAAAATTAAAGAAAAGCCAGAATTTTCAGGAGCGCACACATATGCTCAAGCCGCATCACAAGTACACAAAGAGAGCGGTGTTACGGCAGACCCAATCTCCCAAGTTTTCTCTATAATTCTCGCGAAACTTAAGGAGCAAACCAAAGTAAACAACGCCATATTTGACAAATTGAACAAGCTTCAGTTAAAGCCTCGCAATAAAAGAACTCCCACATAAATATGGACCGTTTACTAAAAATTTTAACGTGGAACGCAAACGGCCTCCAACAAAAAATCACCGAACTGGAGGTATTCTTGCGGAACGACAACATTGACATATACTTGATCTCTGAAACCCACCTTACAAAGGAATCTCAAGTTAAAATAAGAGGATTTCGTGAGTATCACGCATACCATCCTTCCGGAAGAGCCAGTGGCGGATCCTCTTTATTCATAAAAGACAGGATTAAGCACTCCATGAATATAACGACTGAACTCGATACAATGCAAGCCACTTTAGTTCGTGTTAAAAACAATAACGTATATTTCAACATCGCGTCCATATATTGTCCTCCGTGATGCACGTTCAAAAGTAACGACCTTATAGGTCTCTTCACCTCGCTTGGAACGAACTTCATTATTGGTGGTGATTTTAATGCAAAGCACATTTTTTGGGGTTCGGGATACAATTCACCGAAAGGCAAACTTCTGTAGAAAATCTGTATGTATTGTATTTGTATAATAATTTGGAATTGATTTCTATTCGTCATTTCTATTGATTTCTATTTGACCTAATACACTTCTTTGTAACAAAAGGAGTGTCTGCTAATTTTGCGAGAGTAGAGGAAAACTTTCACCTCTCCTCAGATCACTCACCGGTAATTTTAACAATAAGTGACCGGCTAATGAAAGTAGAAGGCTTGCCTAAATTAGCTAACAACAAAACAAACTGGGACGGCTTTAGGAATGATTGCGAAGAAAATATTACCTTAAATATGTCGCTAAAAACACCTTTCGAGATAGAAGTAGAACTCGGTAAATTTACTGAAGCTATTCAGAATGCCGCATGGAAAAATACTCTAATATCCGCCGTTTAAGCCATTTGATGGGGAACCATTGATAGACGATCTTAGAGGTATGGCAACGACATCTGATACGAGTAACTTTAGAATAAAAAGTGTATCGTTAACCGAACTTTGCCAGACGATAAGAAATTTGAAATTTAATAAAGCTTCAGGCTATGATTTAATAACCGGACAAATACTTAAGAAATTGCCAAAAAAGCAATAATTAAAATTGTATATCTAATAAACGCTTCAATTAGACTATTATACGTTCCAGATCCGTGGAAAGTGGCAGAAGTGATAATGATTCCGAAACCAGGAAAACCTCCAAACGACAAGAAATCGTAGAGACCAATATCGCTCCTACCAATAATATCAAAGATATTTGAAAGACTCCTACTGAAACGCATCCAACCGTTCATTGAAGAAAGATGCCTTATATCTGACTACCAATTCGGGTTCAGAATCAAGCATTCCATAATTGACCAGGTTTATAGAATAACCGCTGAAATTGAAAAAGCCCTGGAGGGGAAACAGATTTGCTCTAGCGCATTTCTTGACGTCTCTCAAGCCTTCGATAAGGTTTGGCACGAGGGCTTGAAGTACAAGCTGAGTCGGGTTCTTCCGGAACACTTATTTAGCATCTTAGAATCCTACCTTGAAAACAGATTATTTCGTGTTAAACACGGAACTGAATATTCCGAGTTCAAGGAAATCGCCGCTGGAGTTCCGCAAGAAAGTGTCCTTGGTCCTGTTTTATTTTTAATTTACACTCGGGATATACCCCAAACTGAAGGTACCATAGAAAAACTCCAACGAGCTTTGGATAATGTCTGCGACTGGACAAAACTTTGGCGCATTGTTCTTAACAAGACCAAATCGACACATGTTAACTTCACATACAAGAAAATAAACAATCTACCCTTATTCATTAACTCGGTACAAATACCGTATACAAATGAAGCGAAATATCTGGAGATGACACTGGACGCGAAACTTAAGTGGAAACCGCACGTTAAAAAAACGCGATGAGCTTGAAAATCGTTTTAGAGAAATGTATTCGCTACTTGGAAGACATTCCAAGCTAAGTATATATAACAAACTGCTTTTATATAAGCAAGTGCTAAAGCCTATATGGACGTACGGTATTCAAGTCTGGGGTTGTACCAAAGCAATCAATAGAGAATTTATACAACCTTTCCAAAATAAAGTGATAAGAGCAATCGTGAATGCTCCCTGGTATATTAGAAATAATTATATACAAAGAGACTTAGGGATCGCAACCGTGGACGACGAAATAACAAACTTCGCTCGTGAGCTCCATATTTTGCAATTACACCATACTCCAAACATTAGACGTGAGAAACCTTGTGCGCCGACTTCAAAGAACGAAACCGTTCGATTTGGCACAATAAGAAATAACCGCTTTTAATATCAGCAGGTGCTTTTGCCGAAAATCTACCTGTATCACGCGAATATTCCTCGAAGCTTAAACTACTTGATAAGCAAAACTTAGTTGTAGTAAATAAGAAAAAGGGACGGGTGAGTTTAGTCAGTAAAAATCTGACACTACTATGAGTACACGGTGTCTCATAGTGTCTTATGAAGATTCTCACCTGCCCACCCAAAAAAAGTGTAAAAATAAGCAAGGTAGAATAAAATAGGCTAATTTAGAATAAGGTAGTTTAAGATTTATTTTAAGGTAGATTTGTAAGTTTTATATATAAGAACCATCAAAGACAAGTTCATGTACTAAGTTTTTTCAATTGATTAAACATTTTAATTAGTAGTAATAGTTAATAGAATAATAAAATAAATAAATAAAGAATCTAAAGTTAGTTACGTCGAAAGACATAGTTTTAAGTATTAGATTTAGCTTAGAGCGCCCGCATAGGGCCAGTAAGTTAGAACAGGATAGCTAAGTTGGTTAAGCTAGTTTTAAGCGTTTTTTGTCTAGCTAATGAAGAAATAATAAAAATGCATTAAAAATGAAAAGAAAAAATACCTTCGCAGTAGTTCACAGACTTTCAAAGAGTGCAGACGTGTTTCGGCTTCTCCTTTAAATTCGTAGTGCTTTAAAGTATATTATTTAGACAGTTGTTCTTCAAGTGGCGAGTTAGCCTATAGGTAGTGGTGGTGTTCTACCAAACCGGTCCCGATGGGTCGAGTCAAGTCCCTACGGGGGAAAATTGAATTCTGGACATATTTTTTTTATTTATACATAATAAGTGAAAATAAACTAAATAAAAACAAATGTAAGGCGATGGAGAGTGAGCGGTCCGCGCTCCCAGTTGGTGGAGTTACTATATCAGCCGATGCAGTACAGTGACTACTGAGAGTGTGGGGAAAAGGAGATGGAAATTGAAAAGGCCAGATGGATTGATGAAATGGGCGCTGAGTACGGCAACAGAACAGCAGAAGCAGCAACAACAACCGCAGCAGAATAAGCAGCAACAACAACCGCAGCAGAAAACGCAGCAATCAAAGCAACAACAACCGCAGCAGCAGCAGAAAGAGCAGTAGCAGAAAATGCAGCAACAGCAACATAAGACGATTACAAAAACGAGTTTGCCGCCAATTAATACATATAAAATTGAGCTGAAGGATACCATCGAACTATGTAAGTCGATCATAGACAATAATTTTATTATTAAACGTTTAAATGAAAATAGGCATGCACTGCAATACAGTGGAGTAATACAAACAAAATAAAGAGTTATTCAGGGACACGACGACGGAGTGCTTCTCCTTCACCCTGAAGGGGGAAAAGCTGCAAACAATGCTCCTCGACGTTTCTCCTTAATCCAGGGTAGCCTGATTGATGTTCGAAGTTGGCTGTTTTTTGTTCATGGCCGACTTACATAGTTTAGGTTTAGGTATTTTAGGTAGGTTGTAGATAATAATAAAAAAAATAAAAACTGCACTTGGATGAAAAATAAAACAAAAAAAAAAAATATATGAAAAACAGCACTAGATAAAAAAAAAAAAAAAAAATAAAAAAAATAAGAGAAAGACAAAAAAAAAGTACGTAAGTATAGAATTTCGTAAGGTAGAGTAAGATAGGTTAAGGTAGAATAAGGTAGCTTAAGATTTATTTTAAGATAGCTTTTTAGTTTTATATATAAGAACAATCAAAACAAGTTCGTTTACAAAGTTTTGTCATTTGATTAAAATTTTTTCTTAGTAATAAACAATCAAAAAAATAATAAAATAAATAAAGAACTAAAGTAAGTTACGTCGAAAGACATAGTTTTAAGTACTATGTTTAGCTTAGAGCGCCCGCACAGGGCCAGTAAGTTAGAATAGAATAACATAGTTAAGTTATTTAAGGTAGTTTTAAGCGTTTTTTGTCTAGCATATAAGGTATAATGAATTGAGAAATAAAAATCCATCAAAAATGAAACGAATGTTATGCCTTATCACTAAAGTTGACATAAGCTACCGGGAAAATTCGAGCTTCTCAGGCGACCCGGCGCGTCCCCAGCGTATCGTCCATACCAGGCGACTTCTCATAGTAATCCAGCCTTACAACTACATGGGAGCTCTGTAGGTGCAGACTTATATTTCTCACCATATTCGTGAGCACAAAATTAAAAAAAGGCATGAAAAAAAAAACAAGAAAAGAACACTACTCCGTTCCTCTGTATCTCAATATGAGATGGAGACAGACGAGCAGAGCCTCTCATCTCCAAAAACTACCGAACCGCGCCAGTCCTTGACAATGGACAAACAAACTGCCCAGGCACAGAATGTACCAGGCAATGCGGAAATAGCAGAAAATACCGTCAACAAGCCTTAGCAGAAACATGGACATTTCACTGGGGCTCAAAAAAGTCGTATTGCAGCTATAAATAATGACGGCATTATACCTGAAAAGGCTAAAAACAAAGAGCGCACCAGATACGTACATGTGAAAGCTTCAAGGGCAACTCATGAAGGCGACAGACCTAGAATCAACAAAGGAAGTATGTCAACCGACAACTCGCCAAAGGATTAAGTACCCAAAATTACGGGAAGAAATCCTGAAAAAATAGTGATGACGGGTGTTTCACAGGACCAACCACATACATCAGGGCTATCCTATAGGGATGCTATGGCCCAATGTAAGGTAGCCATAATGCACTCAATGCACCCTACTGAAAGGATTACAGTGCAAGAAATGCAATTAGTAAAAAATAGTCTCCTAAAAGAGGTGGACAAATCCGAAAATAACAGTCCATACCTCAAATTTGTAGCACTATTACTGAGAGATGGCTGGTTAGCAATCGCTTGCCACAACACAGAAGCCAAAAACTGGCTCATGTCTCAGATTTCATTTTCATTTCATTTTCATTTATTTTCCTTTAAAGCTTACACTTTAAGACAGAATAGTCTTATAAAGTAGTGAAGATCACATTTGATACTATAATATATTTTTGATAGTTATAAAGTGGTGAAGATTACATTTAATATATTGAATAAACAGCTACAGAATAAACGCATTTATTAAAACTTAATCAAAAACTTAATCATACATCTCCATTATATATCCAGAAAAAAAAATTAAACGAACAGTGAATATTGCTGAGAAAAATTAGTTGGAATTGTTAAGGAATAAGGTAAGGAATTCTATTATCAAATGGAGTTTACGTAAAACTGTCGCTCAGACGTTAGACACGAAAACCGTGGGATTATAAGTTGACGGGATCTGTTTGACGCACCGAGACACAGCTTGTTATAAAGATAACTAGGATGAATGGTTTGAATCACATTAGATAGCAAAATAAGAGTTCGGTAACGATGTATGTGGTCAAGTGACGTGCTATAAAGTGATTTCGAGTAGTGGGAAATTCTATCAAATCGTTTCAGATTGTAAACATAGCGCGCAGTATTGTTAAATGCGACATTAAGTCTTCTTCTGCTATTAGCGTCACAGTTATCAAAAATGTCGCAACCATAAGTAAGGATGGGAGTAATAAGTGCTTTTGCTAGCAACAAACGTGTTTTCAGGGGAGTTTAATAATGTGACATCCACAGCTGACGTAACATCCCATAGACTTTTCCAACGGCCGCATTAATGTAGGTTTCCCATGTCAATGTCCTATTAAAAACCATTGCTAAATTTCTGGCAGTGTCGACATATTCGATTTTGGAGCCATTAAGCATAATGTGTGAAAAGTAGGAGAGATTCAATATCTTTTTGCTAATAACGACACATTTGGTTTTTAGAGGGTTTAGAAAAAGCCCATTTTCCTATGACCAGGTGGATATCCTCTCTAGATCAGTATTGATCGAGCTAGCGCATTTTTTTTATCATACCAAGAGAACAACAAGTAAGTTGGACGTCGTCAGCATACATATGGATAGATGAGGACGATGATAATATTGAGGGAATTTCGTTCACATAAAGCGAGAAAAGAGCAGGTCCCAGAATCGAGCCCTGTGGAACCCCGCTAAAGTTATAAAGAAAATCTGACAAACGATGACCCACAGAGACAGTTTGTTTTCTATGCTGAAGATACCACGACATAAGGGTAACCGCTGAGTTAGAGAAACTAAACAACATTGATAGTTTGTTGCACAAATTATTGTGATCCACAGTGTCAAAGGCCTTCGAAAAATCCAGAAGCACTAAAAGGTCACTTTGTCATTATCCAACGAATCCCTTATATCATCCACAACTTTGATTAATGCCGTTATACAACTGTGGTGTTTCCTGAAACTGTATTGCATTGAAGAGAGCAGGTTATTTGAACGAATGTGTGATTCAAGAGGATAAAGGGATTAGTGAAGACAGCCGACAACACCAAGTCTGAAGCCTCTAGTAAGAACAAAGCAAAAGTTGCACATTCAAAGTCCAGTGCTCAGCGAAGGCTAGTTGACGCAAAACAGCAGGCTAAACTTGGAGCAGAAAAAACCCAAGAACGTGTCAGAACAAAAAACAGATTACAACTGACACTAGCAGCTCAACCGAAGGGCTAGAAAAACAAAGTTCAACGCCCAAGACGTCAGAAGACAGGGTCTCAACGCCAAAAGCGTCAGAAGCCAACACCTGGGCTGAACAAGCTATAAATGCTAGCAATCCTGCAAGCATTTCCCGGGATTAATCTAAATCAATGGGTATTAGGTGCATCCAAATAATTCTACAGTCTGTAAGTGAAAGAAAACCTTGAGCCTGTATTTTATTTAAAAATAATATGAAAATTATTCCCATTCCAGAACTTATTAAAAAGGATCTGGTAGCGGCAAAAATTGGGCTACCCAACGAAGGAGGTAAGACAGATGTAGTTATATGCTCATCTTACCTATCAGGTGACGTCACCGATTTGGACTTCCTGCAACTGAGGGAACTTGCGGCGTACTGTCACCAAAGGAAGTAGCAATTAATTATTAGCTGCAACGCTAACGCTCACCGTATTATCTGGGGTAGTTCTAACATCAACCGAAGAGGTGAGTCTCTTTAGATTGTTACCAATATTTAGAAATTCTAAATATTGGTAACAAACTCACTTTTATAAACAGAATTAGGGAAGAAGTCCTTGACATCGCCTTATGCACACCATTTATAAAAAATTGCATAAAGGATTGACACGTTTCATCAGAAACGTCAGTGTCTGATCATCGACATATCCTTTTCAATTTAGCCTAGGCCATATATACGAGTACTCGGGAACCTATAGACAGCCAAGATCCATAGAATGAGACTTATACAGTCTAGAACTCATGGAAAACTGGGCTGGATGTAATAGAAACATAAGAGATATTGATAGTCTAGAACTAACTTGTGAAAACCTAAATACAGCAATCACAAATTCATACCATCAAGCATGCCCAGAAAAAGTAAAATCAGGCAAGTGGCTTACACTATGGTGGAATAATAAACTCGCCAAATTGAGAGCTGAAACCAGAAAGCTTTTCAATAGAGCGAAACACAATGCAGAATGGGAAATATATAGGGAAATCCTAACCAAATATAACCTAGATATTAGAAGAGCTAAGCGAGAATCATGAAAGAGCTTCTGCAAGAATCTCTCTGATACTTGTAGTAGCCCCCGTATCCACAGAATTCTTTCTAAACAGCACACTAATCAGATCGGGTTACTGAAAAAACCAGATGGTACGTGTTTGGAAATAATGCATTTTTTCTTGTTTTGTTTGTAATAATGCAATATTAATTTATTTTCTATTCTTTAATATTATTTTTGTTATTATGTGTATATATTATAATATTTTTTTTTTATCTTTGTTAATGATCATTTGTTAATCACTGTTAATTTTGTTAAATAATCTGTGAGTCACTGTACTATCTGCATCACACCATTCGAGTACATCGGTTGTTTTGTCGATATCCACCAATCCGTGCGTACCAGCATCCATCGTACGCGAGCGTGTTGTTTTCATGGGTGCATTCTTGCTGCTGATGGTCGGTGGTCCATAGACTCGGTAACTTGGATTTTGGTTGCAGCACGCAGTGGTCGTAAGGAAAATTGTTAAAATAGATTCAAATAAATTGTCAGTCGATACTATTCCTTTGTTCAGTTTCCTTCTTTTCAGAAATTGTATCACTTAATTTGTCGTAATCCGAAAAATAATTGGTCCTTCCGAAGCCGAATTTTTAATTTATTTTTTTTATTTAAATAATTTATTACAATCGTGTTCTTGATAGACAAAATTAATTTGAAATTCCATGTGTGAATTTGTACTATAGTGAACAATTTGTCGTTGCATATGTATTCCCTTTGTTTTATACTGAACCTTTATAATTTCATAACAATAAACTAATCTAGCTAGAATTTCTCATTCAAGTGTCGTAAATCAATTTCGTCGTTTTTTTTTTATTTTAATATGAGTGCATTAAATCTAAAACGTGGAAATGCCAAAGGCCGCTTGACTCGCGCAGTAGCTTTCGTAGAGGCAATCGATTCATCCATAACGATCGAAATGATAGAGATTCGTCTAAGCAAATTGGAAGAAACGTGGGCCGAATTTTCCTCGTTGTGGTACGAACTTTTACTGCAAGTGCTTGAAGCTGAGTGCGCTGCTCTTGAATCGAAATTTGGTGAATATGAAACCAAATATTTCGTAGCTCGTAAAAGCTATTCGTGATCGGAAAAGCGTTGTACAAAAGGATGCAGATGTTTCGGTTTTAGAACAGATTGCCACCTAACAGTCTACATTTTTAGAGAAGCTTAAGAGATCAACAAGCAATTCTTCGTTCGTTAATTTATCAAAAATAGTAGTGCCTTCATTTTCTGGAAATTATAAAGACCTTTTCTTGGGCTCGGTTGATAATAGGAGTGATCTCACTGCAACTCAAAAGTTTCACTAGTCTTATCAAACATATGACAATTTCCGAGGACAATTACCTTGAAGCCTGGGAGCGCCTAGAAAAGCAATACGATCGGGCCCAGTTAATCGTGCGGTCATTTAATCAGACATTTTTATCCATTCCTGCAATCAGTATTAGTAATGTCCAAGCATTGCGAAAAATTACTGACGGCGCAGATGAAGTTGTGCGTGGACTTAGTGCTCTTAAACAAAACGGTCGTGACCCATGCCTTATACACCAGCTGTTGAAAAAGCTTGACCAAGACACTAAATAAGATTGGGCAGAAGATGTCAGTTTTCGGGCTGATTGCACCATAAATGACCTTATAGACTTCTTGCAATCCCATTGTGACGCTCTCGAATCATGCCAACCTACTAATCGTTCTGTTACATCGCATACAAAACCAACAGTTACCATTCGATCCCATGTAGCAGAAGAATCTGATACCAAACCTCAGCACCCCAAGTGCAAAAATGACCATTTACTAGGCCAGTGTCCGAAACTCGTAGCTCTAGACATTGAATCGCGTCGGAATTTCGTGAAGACAAATTCGTTGTGTTCTAATTGCCTTCGGATAGGACATTCGTCGAATAAATGTCGATCTACGTTTCGTTGTCGAGTTTGTAAATCACGCCATCATTCACGTCATCAGTCCATCCAGAAGATTTAAATCATTCTCTAGTACTATCGTCTTCTTACTTAAAACCATTGTCTAATGCTAGCCCTTCTTTAAATTCGTTTCAACCTGAAAATTCAGCATCGTCATTGAACTCCTACTTATGAACAACCACTCCCTTGAATTTAATCGTCATAAGGAAACCATTCTCCCTACTATGTTAGCTAAAATTCAGGACATTCAGGGGAATTTTATTGATTGCCGAGTTTTGCTAGATTCTGGATACCAATCATTATTCGTCGAACGCTAGCAATATCTGCCCGGCTTCTGTTTATAGCTCTTGTGTTCTGCGCCAGTTATACTTGGGCCACATCTGCCTGGATGTGACACAGTTCTGCAACCCTCGCCATCTATTACCAGCATCTGTAAGGAAATGAGCAAAGATTCTACCCTTAAGGGCCCCTAACGGAATGTTGACATCCTCCGCACGGGAGCAGTCAAGGGCAGATCCCTGCCTCGCCAATTCATCAGCCCTTTCGTTTCCGTCAATGTTACTATGACCAGGCACCCAGATGAGGCTGATCCTAGACCGATGACCGAGTGCGGCAAGCTCCTCCTTGCATTGTTCCACAAGTTTGGAGGAGGAAGCCGCAGATACGATGGCTTTGATAGCGGCCTGGCTATCAATGAAAATGGCTATGGTGTTAAGTTGTATCGATGTATGTTTGAGAAGACAGCACGCCTCTCGTACAGCAAGAACTTCCGCCTGGAATACGCTGCATGAATTGGGAAGACGGAATGAACTAGAGATATTGAGGGATTCAGAAAAGATTCCCGCCCCTACCTCGCAGTCCATTTTCGACCCGTCAGTGAAAATAGTTGTTTTGAACACGTTAGTCACCGTGCCACATTTCCATTCCGCCCTGGAAGGGAATCTCAAAGTGACATAATTTCGAAAGTTCACCCTGGGAATTATGTAGTCGGTCGGATTTGCCGCCAACTCCCGAGGTAGCAGATTAAGGATGCTGTTGTGGCCGTAGAGATTATCGCACCAGCTACCTGTTTCTCTTAATCTAACCGCACTACATGCTGATATGTACTTTATATGAAGGTCGAGTGGTATAAGGTGAAGGATTACGTTCAAGGCTTCAGTTGGGCATGTTCTCATCGCCGCAGTCCTTTGTACTTTGTTGATGAGTTTTGTAATGTATGCTTTATTAACCGCCGGCCACCAAACTAGCGATCCATAGAAAAGAATAGGGCACACCACCGCAGTATACATCCAAACGACCATCTTCGGACGGAAATGAGATTCATTTCTTACCGAATGTTTTGCTACAAGCATAAGAGGCTACAAGCATAACAGGCTTTCTTTACTCGCTGTTCAATGTTAAGCTTACAGCTTAATTTACGGTCAAGTACCACACCTAGGTACTTAGCACTAGATGATAACGAGAGTAATTGGTTATTAAGCCGTGGAGGCGTGAAAGCCGGTATTTTGGTTTTTTTTGGTAAAGAGCATCAGTTCAGTTTTGCTCGGATTGACGCTAAGTCCACATCCAGTGGCCCATGTGTTAATCTTATCCAAGGCACCTTCCATAATCTCACTGATCACAGAAGGAAACATCCCCGATACCAACACTACCACATCAACCGCATACGCGACAACCTTGACTCCGTCTCGGTCAAGCCTACACAGAATTTTGTTGATTACCATAAGCCAAAGAAGGGGAGAGATAACCCCACCCTGAGGAGTTCCCCTTACAACGGATATGGTGGAAACACTATTACCGAGTGTCGATTGAATGATTCTGGTTTTTAGCATAGTCACTATCCACTTGCTAATAAACTGCCCTACACCCAGTTGGGATAGAGCTTCCTAAATCGATTCAGTACTAACGTTATTGAAAGCACCTTCAACATCTAAAAAGGTGGCAAGAGTAAATTGTTTGTAGTGTATTGTCTTTTCTATCGTACGCACAACTTCATGGAGCGCCGTCTCAGTCGATCGCCCCTTAGTGTAGTGTACCGTCCGGTATTTTGATAAAGGACGGACTGGAGTGTTCCTTGGATAGGATCTTACTCAATCTGGCAGAGTCCTTAATGGTTTCAATGGACTGACAATAGTCCATCCAAGCCAGAGACTTGGCCCTTTTAATGGATTTCTTATATTCTTTTAGGCAATCCTTATATGGTTGCCAAAGCTTGTGTCTATAGCAGACATTGAAGATTTCTCTGGTAATCTTCCTAAGATTAGAAAGATCTTCATTCCACCATGAGGGAAATTTTTTCTTACTGAATTTAATAGGGCACGAAACCTTAAAAGCCGTACCCATGGCTTTTTCTAGGGTTGTGATCTTATCGTCAAGCTCCTTGACTGATTCGTTTTTCGCGCCGGGTGTACTGTAAAGTTTAGATTTAATAACCTGACCAAAATTGCAGCAGTCAATTCTCTTAGGGTTTCTAAATGGCTTAGGTGCCTCGACCTCAAGGCTAACATTAAAGATTATCCATTTGTGATCAGACAAAGATGGACGATCGGATACCCGCCAATTAGTTATTCTAAGGTTGTCAATATTGGTCTTGAGTGTAATGTCCAAGACTTCTTCCCAACCTCTGAAATAATCCGAACTCGGAAAGACAATAGTTGGTTTGTTACCCACATTACAGACAGAAATGTTGGACATCACAAGGAAATCTAATAAAGACTCACCACGTTTGTTGATTTCCGAGCTACCCCATAGCGTATGTCTTGCATTCGCATCGCAGCCTAAAATCAATTTACAATTTTGCTCCGCGATCGCTGATGTCAGCTGTCGTACCTCCTCAGGCGGTGATGGACTGTCTCGATCCATGTAAGCTGAGGAAATAAAAAGAGTGTAAGTTGCAACCTCCAATTTAACTACAGTTAAATCGGTAGAGCTAAAATTAGGGCATAGAAATACATTTATATGTTTTTTAGCTAGGATGCAAGTCCTAGGTTAATGGAATTGTAGAAGATGTTGTTCCGGTTGTCCTTCAGCCCTTTAACGGCTGAACCTTTCACCCAGGGCTCCTGAATAAGGCAAATGTCGATGTCTTCCTCGCCTAGGAAAACACGCAGATTATCTGACGCACTCTTCGAGTGGCGCAGATTAATCTGTGCGATCTTCAACATTCGGAATAGTGGAGTTGGTAATGGCGTCGACAACCATGTCCTCCGACAACTTGTCGGTGCCATCAATTTCGCCTGTCTCATCGTCAAGACCAGAGGGGCGGAAAACCTTGATTTTGGCTTGCCTTATGCCAAAATGCAGTTTATGGTCGACTTCTTCGAGTGCCACCAGGCACGCTTCGTTAATCAGAAGCAGGAAAGAGGAGCTGTTTTTCTGAGGTTCCTCTGCCTTGATGACTGCCCAGTTATCCATCGGAACCGCCGAGTTGTGTAGTTTTAGGCATTGGAGAAGCCTTCCTCCGTCAACTTTCATATTGGGCAACCAGATGCGGGCCCTAGGTCTCCTGGGGATATCCTTGGCAGGGATAAGCTTGAGCTTCAAGCCCTCCCAGGCATCACTAACCTTAGTGATGCACTCTCCAAGGAAATCCTTAGAGAACTGTTCCTTGCATCTGATGACCCGATATCCCCTGACCAACTCGGCGGAGTCGAAACATGGCAGAGGTCCCCCTGGGTTTGCCAAAAAGGTAGTCCATGACCATATTGGACAATCTAGCCTCTATGCTGACCCAAGCTTCACCTATCGTCTTGCCGTCGGAGGAGCGCTCGTACACCAGAGCGACCTGAAGATGGGCCCTTGCCACCTCGGAGAAGTGTCGCGTCATCTGGTTCGCACTCGCAGCATTCGTGCTTTGCTGTTGAAGACAAGAAGAGGGGGTCCTGGCAAACTTGGTCTTTGGTCTCATCTAGAGACCTGTTGCGCTTGTTAGCAATGGGTACCTTCTTCTTCTGTTGTTGTTTTTCAAGGTGGGCGATGTACTCATCGACCACAGCTTGGTACCTCGTCCGCTGCATCTTTCTCATGAACACAGCCGGCCGTTTCATTTTTGGCAATCTTGCCGGGAATGAAACGAGCCATATTGTACTTGCCTTTCATGAGGGCTCCCGACGATTTTTCCTTGTTAGGCGAACCGTTGCCACTAACCTTAGTGTAGTTTGGTGCCGTTTTGACAGTGCGTTCTGTTGTTAACTTGAGAGCCGCCCCCTGTGCACCAGAGTGAGTACAGCTAGTACTGGCTGCGGCCGAGAGGAAGACTGTCGACTCCTGACTGGAGGCCAACAATTCGTCTTCAGATGAGGGGCCAATGTCTGGCGTCCTCTCGACCTTGTTTTTTTTCTCTTTTTCTTCTTTTTTTCTTAGGTTTTTTTCTTTATTTGGATTCACTTTTTGGTCCCACGAGTAAGTCCGGAAAAGAAAGTCCATCCTGGCAGAGCCGACATACCAGGATAAGGCATTTATACTACCGACCTCGCCAGGGCATCGATAGGGACCGTTAACGACCAGCACCTTTAATCACCTGCTGGCCACGAAACCATCGGCACGGGTACCTCTACACCTTGGCTTAAGTGAGATTTATGGTTTATCCAACCTCATCCTAATGGACCACAGCGCACGATTGAATCATGTGTGTAAATCCTTAACTGACACTAAACATCCGAAAGGTGAATAGCCATTTGATCGGAGTATAAGGTATGTTTTCACTGCTGACGTCGTGAAAATGTTTCGCCAAATTTGGATGGACGAAGGACACACTGACTTCCAACGCATTGTTTGGCGTAACGATCCATCTGAAGAGATTAAACACTTTCGTTTGTGTACCGTCGACTACGGTACTGCGCCTGCTTCATTCTTAGCAGTTCGGATATTAAAGCAGCTAGCCCTCGACTACCAATCCAAATACCCTAATGCCTCTCGCTTATTGATTGGCAGTCTGAACTAGTTGAACTCCTGTCCGTTGCTATACTGCAGCTTCGGAAATGGAGTTCGAATTATTGGCCACTTCTTTCTCGTTTTCCAAAAGAAGATTGCGAATACTCAATCTTCGACACAGAATGCTCGCATTCATTAATAAATAAGTTAGGCATGTATTGGAATCCTATAAGTTATGAGTTTTAATTTTGTATGTCGAAGTCCCTTCCATCTCCTTCATCAACTAAGCGGACCCTACTTTCGGAAGTATCAACGATTTTTGATCCTTTGGGATTGCTAGCTCCGTCGCGTCGATAGTATTATTCAAGATTCTATTTCAAGAACTGTGGTCTTCAAACTTTAAACTTAGATGGGATGATCTAACGGTAGGTTGTTTTTTAGATATCGAGGATGCCTTTGACAACACCGAACACTGCCAGATATACGGATGTATCCAAACATAGGAGTAGGCAATACTACATGTAAATGGATTAAAGGTATGCTAGAAGAGAGGAAAATAAAAACCACACTAAGCAGCCATAAACTCAGCATCACTGCTGCGAAAGGACGCCCTCAAGGAGGAGTTCTCTCCCCTTTACTATGTTCCATCATAGTCAATGAACTGCTGACAATACTCGACAACGATGGCTTTTATGTTCAAGGGTACGCAGATGACATTGCTATCCTAATCAGAGGTAAATTCGAAGAAACAATCTCGGATCCATCTATCTTATTAGTTCTAGTTTATTTTTCTCATCGCGATATTTTTGTTATAGAAATTAATAAACGTTCGAGATCTCCCAATAAAGAGGACGAATTTTCGTCCTCTGAAAAGAAACCTCAATCTCTTCCGAAAATGTCGGCAAGTAAAAAGGACTCCAGGTCCAATTACTGGAGCCCCTTACAGTGTCTGCCCGATAGCGAAAGTGAAAGTGAGATTATGGACGTAATTGTTTCGCCAAATAGATCTCGTAAAGTAATCGTCCCACCCATTAAAGTTTTGCAAAAACAGTGTGATTATGTGCACGATTTAATGAAATCTTTAAATGTCTCTGACTATGCAATTAAAGGAATGTCCATTGGCATTAAAATTATTTGTGACTCCAGTCGTTCACAGACTTTCAAAGAGTGCGCACGTGTTTCGGCTTTTCATTTAAATTCGGTGTGAAATAAAGTAAAACGTTAGTCAGCACATTTTCAAGTGGCGTGTTAGCCTAGTGGTAGTAGTGGTGTGCTACCAGTCGTTCACAGACTTTCACGGAGTGTAGACGTGTTCAGTCGTTCACAGACTTTCAAAGAGTGCGTACGTGTTTCGGCTTCTCCTTTAAATCTGTAGTGTTTTTGAAGTAGACTATTAGACAGTGATTATTCAAGTGGCGAGTTAGCCTAGAGGTAGTGGTGGTGAACCGTCAACCCAGGGACCTCGGTTCAATCCCGGACTGGGAAATATTAAATTGACTTTTTTTTTCATTTAATAAAAATAAGTGAAAACCAAATAAACAAAAACAGATATCAGGCGATGGAGAGTGAGCGGTCCGCGCTCCCATTAGCGGGACCAGCTGGTGGGGTGACAGCATCATCCGATGCAGTGCAGGCAGGCCACTCAGCAACAGTGGCAACCGCAAGTATGGGGAAAAGGAGAAGCCTACTCCCAACCTTGTAAAGTGTCCCTCCACGTCAGCTTCTGCTGTACAGCTGCCAGGGGGAGTGAGTGAATGGGCGCCGAGCACAACAACAACAGTAGCAGCAGAAAAAAAGCGACAGAGGTCCGATGACTCTGTCGAGTTAGCTTACATCTCCGACAGTCGGAAGGCCACTACGTTGGAGATAAGAATAATAGCTTCGCCGTTCTTGCAGCCTCCGAATCAGATGATGAAGAGGAAGAAGTCGAGAGTCTGACTAGCAGCATCAGGCAGCTCGAACAGAGGGTGCGTGCCATAAAGGCCAAACAAATGGCCAGGCGAGAGAGGGAGCGGCAGCTAGAGCTACAGCGCGCTCAACAACAACAACAACTATTACAGCAACAGCCGCCAGAAAACCAGCTGCAACCAGCAATACAGCCGCAAATGCTGCAGCAGAAGCAGCAGCAACAACAACAGCTGAAAAAACAGCAGCAACTACTACAGCAGCAGAAAACGCTGCAAGAATCTCAACTACAACCGCAGCAGCAGCAGCAGCAGCAGAAACAACAGCAGCAGAAACAGCAGCAGAAACAACAGCAACAACAACCGCAGCAGAACCAACAGCAACCGAAGACGACGGCAAAAGCGAGGGTACCGCCAATAAATACCTACAAGGTGGAGTTGAAGGATACCATCGAACTATGTAAGTCGGCCCTAGGAAATAATTTTTCCATTAAAAGATTAAATGAAAATAGACATGCTATCCACTGTAATACAGTGGAAGATTATAAAAAAATTAAGCAGTTACTTAGGGACACGACGACGGAGTTCTTCTCTTTCACCCCGAAGGGGGAAAAGCGGCAAACAATGCTGCTGAGGGGGATAGACCCGTCCACTGATCCGGAGACGCTCCTTGCGCTGCTTAAAGGGAAAGAGTGCAACGAGCTCGAATTTGTAGGGGTCAAGCCATTCACCACAGCTAAGGCAAAAAGGGAGAAGCGGAAACTGCCGTTCTTCCTAGTTCAGCTTTCACCCAATAGCAAGCTGGATGGTCTAAGGAGTATTAAAGTCCTAGACTACCAGGTTGTCGCATGAGAAAAATTAAGAAGGAGCGAAAACATTTTACAATGTGTTCGCTGCCAAAGGTTCGGGCACTCCGCGTCGAACTGCGAAATGCAGCCTCGATGTGTTAAGTGTGGAAAGAACCACAAAGCAGAGGAATGCACTCTGGGTAAGGATGGAGTGGCAGATAAGAGCCAGCTCTCGTGTGCTTTATGCAGGAACTCGGGACACACCGCAAACTATCGGGGTTGTCCTAAGTTCCAGTATATTAAGAAAGTAAATCTGGTTTGTCAGGAGAAGGTTGTAGTGAAACGTCCACCTGCTCCAATTCAAACACCATCCGTGACTCCCCAAGTGACCTACGCAGATCGGGGAAACGCGGAACAGAAAAGACCGAAGGTTGCTTCTCAGCCCCCAGCGCCTAGAGCACCGGAGGCTCAAACTGATTTGCTTACCATCCTGCTCTCTATCCAAGGGCAGATGGAGCAGCTTCAACGTCAGGTACAGGAGCAGGCGAAGCGGGTGGACCAGATCTACGCACTTCTGCCGGGCTTAACGCACCTTCAGTCGTAATGGGTACGAATATGGTGGAGCAATCCCTGAAGACCCTTGCGGTGAATGTGAATTCACTGATTAGGATCGAACGAAGAGCCGTATTGTTTAAGTTGCTAGAAGACCAAACCCCTGATGTGCTTATGGTTAGCGAAACAAAGCTATCCCAGAAGCACAAATTGGGGCACAATAAATACAATGTTGTCAGAATAGACCGACCCAACTCAACACAAGGAGGAGGTGTTGCGATCTTCATACGCAAACAACTGCAATTTAAAGTTATGTACAGCGGTGAAGTGCGAAGGTTCCAGGAGCTGGAAGCGTGTGTCGTGTGCATCCCTCTCCGTAGTGGAAAGAGGATGTACCTGGTCGCACTCTATACACCTGAAGTTACTCAATCTACTTTATTTATTTCAGAGCTCGAGACACTTTTTCGATGCCTAAGTCTGGAGTCGGAGGAGAATTATTTCATCATGGCCGGAGATCTAAACGCCAAACATAGAGATTGGGGAAACAACACACCTAATCCTAGAGGGAACCTACTATTCAATTGGTGGGGTCGGCACAGTGTCGAGTATAAACTCGATTTGAAAGCTACAGATAGTCCGTCGTTTCCTAGAAGCGGCTCTTATCTGGATCTTATGCTGTTCGACGTACGGTTACAACTGACCAACATGGACCGACAAACTATAAACTGCCTGCACACTTTTGTGTATGACAGCGACCATTGCGGACTCAGTGCCGTAATAACGATTCCCAACGAAATTGCGGAGTTGGAGGAGTTTGTCCAAACGTACTCCTACAATTATAGTAGGACGCGTTGGACTCGCTTCTCAAGAACTTTGACAAGAGCTCTCTCCTCGAATTCGCTCTACCCACCGTCCAATAGGAATCTGTCAAACGAGGAGATTGACTGGTACCTAAAACAAATGGACGAGACAATTAAACGAACCATGGACAATACGATACCTCGGTACCAACATACTGACAACGCAGACATATTCCGTAATGCAACAATTGACGCACTACACCAACGCAAAAGTAGACTGCTGTCGAGACTAAAAACCTTGTACAGACAGTTTACTGACAGACAAAACTCGGAGGTTAGGACACTGAAGTCGTTGATTAAAAACCTCCAAAAATTAATTAGAGAAATTTACAGACTTTCTGTAAATTTGCATTGGAACAACAAAATTCGGGCTGTAAAATAAACGAATCGTCGTCGTTCCCTCACAATCCAGGGTAGCCTGTTTAAAGTTGGCTGGTTGGTCTTGGCCGACTTACATAGTTTAAGGTATTTGTAGGTATTTTTAGAAAGAAAAAAAAAAAAAAAAAAAAAAAAAAAACAGCACTTCAAAAAAATTAAAAAAAAAAAAAAACAGTGAACAGTACTTTGACAAAAAAAAAAGGTATGTATTTAATTACATAATTAGAGTAAGATAGGATAAGATAGTTTAAAATTTATTTTAAGGTAGTTTTTAAGTTTTATTATAAGAACAAAATAAAAAAAAAGTACATACACTAAGTTTCTTGTAATTTTATAAAAAATTTTTCTTAGTATTTATCTATAATTAAACAAAAATTCAAATGAAACAATTAAGTACGGTACGTCGAAAGACATAGTTTTAAGTATTAGATTTAATTTAGAGCGCCCGCATAATCAGAATAGGAATAGTTAAGTTAGTTAAGCTAGTTTTAAGCGTTTCTTGTCTAGCATGTAAGTTATAATGAATTAATTAATAAAAAATGCATTAAAAATGAAATGAAAAATATTTGTGACTCTATGGAATCATACAATTCTGTTGTTATAAAATTAAAAGAAGAGAACTGTAAATTTGTACACATGATCTCTAATGTGAAAAAGCTTTTAAAGCTGTTTTGTGTGGATTAGGTCCATTTGATACTAATCTATTAAAATCCGAACTCATCAAATTTGGTCTAAAGTGTAAAGAAACAAAAATAATAAGCAAAAAATATGAACATTATACAGACGCAATTTATATAGTTTTCTTTTTTTCAGAGTGGCAGTGTTAAACTGATTGAACTAAAAAGAAATATTCGCTCCATTTTCCACACACAAGTAAATTGGGCACTTTATCGTAAACAAAGAAATCATCTGACGTAATGCAGAAATTGTCAAATGTTCGGTCACGGCGAGAGGAACTGCCACGTAAGCACATATTGTGCTTTCTGCGCCGAATGAAGAATGCAATTCCAAAACAAATGTCAACAAATGTGCCAACTGCAATGGGAATCACAAGTCTACTGACAGCGCATGCGTGAGCAGAAATAAGTTTTTGTAAATGAGAGAGAAAGTTGCAGCAAAAACTAATCGCTCTACTGCACACAAGCTCGAATCAAAATTTAATAACAAAACCAACAATAATGCAAGCATTTCCCTCCGTGCAATAGACGAGTTCCCAGCTTTACCCAATCGGTCAGCGGTGAAACAAGTGGCAAAAGAGAGCGACAGCTCTGCTCGATCAAATGTATGGCAGCACATCACTCCAACCTTTCTGTTGTCTGCCGGCGGAAACAACAACAATGCACCCGGTACCAATGGTGAGTTGTTCTCTATGGAGGAATTAAACTCTCTAGTTACGGAAATGATCACCAAGTTAGGATCTTGTAAAACTGAGTTAGAACAATTTAACGCCATTGCACAATTAGCAACTAAGTTCTTGTATTCTAATGTCAAGTAAAACAATAGATACTAACTTTAATGTTATAACATGGAATGCCAGAGGCATTCGTAAAAAAACATGTTGAATTCATAAACTTCTTAAACGCTAATAACATATAACATACGAAGACAAGGTGAAAAGTTCTCGACCTGACGCAGAGATGGCGTTCCAATCATCAAAAATTTATGTTTCCTGCCTGGGTGCACTTTTCATTAGTTCGTATGACAAGTTTCAACTTGTGCTCTCAAGTAGTTTCTTTACACGAATTTTTGCAGTAGACGTCTTGCGTGTTTTTCGTTAAAATGGATAAACTTGAATATCGTTTTGGATGTGTTAACCCCTAAGGAAGTTCAGCTCCTTCCACGTTGACCGTTAAAAAGTGGGCAGCTGGATTTAAACGTGGTCGCAAGTCCCTCGAAGATGACCCACGTGAAGGACGGCCAAAACCGCAACCATACCAGAAACCATCGAAAAAGTGCATGATATTGTGTTGGACGATAGGCGAGTGAAGGTGAGTGAGATAGCTAAGGCTGTGTGTATATCGGAAGAGAGGGTGCGAAACATCTTGCACAAAAACTTAGGGATGCGAAAGGTCTGCACAAAATGGGTGCAGCATTTGCTGAATGCCGATCAAAAGCAAATGCACAGACGATTTTCGCGCCAATCTTTGGATCGATTCAATAGTAGGGACCGATTTTGTGCAGCGATTTGTCATCATGGATGAGACATGGGTCCACCACTAGACGCCAGAAACGAAACAGCAATCGAAGGAGTGGGTGGAAGCCTGTGGTTCAGCGCCAAACAAAACGAAGTGGATCGCACCTGCCGGAATGGTCATGGCCAGTGTGTTTTGGGATGCGAAAGGGATCCTGGTTATTGATTACCTTGAGAAAGGCAGAACAATTACAGGCGAATATTACTCCAACCTTCTTGACCAGCTGGATGCCAAAATTCTCGAGAAGAGTCCTGGCTTGAAGAAGAACAAAATCATCTTTCACCAGGACAATGCACCTGTACCAAGTGTGCGTTGGCGATGAGAAAACTGCTGGATTTGGGGTAGGATTTGCCCGGTCGTCCCCCCTATTCACCTGATTTGGCACCCTCAGACTTCCATCTGTTCCCAAACTTGAAGAAATTTGTTTCTAGGAAGCGCTTCGCATCCAATGCAGAAGTTGAGGGGGCCGTAGATGAATATTTTTACAGCCTTCCAAGCTCTCACTTCCGAGAAGGAATACTGATGTTGGAGAAATGCTGGACCAAGTGTGTTGAACTCAAGGGAGATTATGTAGAAAAATAAAATCATTTTTTAACTGAAAATCGCAGTCTTTCATTGTCAGGCCGAGAACTTTTAACCTTGCCCTCGTAGGTATTGCTCTTGATACTGAAACATGGTTAACGCCTGAAAATATAATTCCAACTTCTGCTTTTAAATGTTATCGGATATTTAGAACTGATAGAAGAGGTGGTGGTGTAGCGATTCTGATACGGAGATCGATTCAACATGAGCTTTTGATAAGTGTACAAACTCGTTATGTGGAAAATTTAGGTGTAGAAGTAAGGCTAAGAAATGGTAATACAATATATTTTTTTTTTGTATATTTTCCCTGTAAAATCTCTGCAAATGAAAATAGTTTAGGATTAAAGTCTGATTTAAGGAGACTTGTCAGTATGAGTGGTGAGTTTTTAATTGGAGGTGATCTCAATTGTAGACATAGGAATTGGGGTTGCATTCGAGCAAATTCTTGGGGTAACGTCCTGTCTAATCTTTCTGTAGTGTTGCCAATTTGTGTTTTGTTTCCACCTAGTCCTACGTATTTTCCAGCTGGTTCTCGTGGTCGTCCTTCTGTAATTGATTTATTTATAACTAATATTCCTAGTCAAATTTCTCAGCCAATATCGATAAACGATCTGTCCTCAGATCACAATCCAGTTGTTTGTCAGATTCCGTGGTCTGGTGAAAAAAATGAGCAATATCTTCAAGATTTAAAAAACGCTAACTGGACAGTTTTTCGTGCAGAACTTAAAAAAATCTTTGAAATGAACCTAGTAGCCTAGAAAATATTACAACCAAAGAAGATGTTGATAATATTGTGAATCAATTTTGTGAACATGTCTTAAATTCTGCCGATAGAAATATACCCAAGAGAGAGAAAACATATTTTGGTTTGAAACTTCCAGCTCATGTTTTAGAACTTATCAGGTTGAGAAACATGCATAGGAGAAACTGGCAAAGATACAGAAAACCCATTTCTCAAACCCTACTGAAATATTTCAACAAATTAGTTACAAATTTTATTCAAAATAGGCGTAATGAAGAATGAATGGAACAGGAAACTAAGGTCTTTGGATAAATCGTCCAAACCTTTTTGAAACATTGTTAAAATTGTTAAAAACAAAGGTAATCAAATTCCGTTTCTTAAGGATGGTTTTAACACATTTTACACTGATATCGACAAAGCTAATTTACTTTGCCAGAACTTTGCAAAAAACCATTCTGTTTCTGATCACCTTGGGAATGTTCATACAAATACACTCGTACACAACTCCTTAGAGGTTTTCAACGCGGATATAGTTGAAACTCCGTCGAGTGCATTTATTACCGAATCAGAAATACAGCACTTCACAGATAACCTACTCATTAGAAAAGCAAGTGGCCTGGACGGTATAAGAAATATTTATTTAAAGAAATTACCTTAAATTAGTATTAAATACATTTGCATTTGCATTTATAATAAACGCCTGTCTCAAGATGCAATGCTTTCCAACTGATTCGAAAGTAGCAAAAATTGTGCCTATTTCGAAAGCAGGTAAGCCTGCTGATAGACTGGAAAGCTATAGACCGATTAGATTACTTAGTGTCCTGAGTAAAATTTTTGAAAGGGTGCTTAAAGAAAAATTATTAAGGATAATTGATGAACAGAAAATATTTCCTAATGAACAGTTCGGTTTCAGGCGTTATCATAGTACATGTCATCAAATACTTAGAATAAACAATAGTATTAAGATTAACCGTGCTATAGGAAAATCGACGGGCATGATCCTCCTCGACATAGAGAAAGCATTTGATTCTGCCTGGCATAACGGACTTCTATACAAAATGCTAAATTTTAATTTTCCAACTTTTCTCTGCAAAATTGTCCAAAGTTTTTTGTCAAATCATTGTTGTAAAGTCTATGTCAATAACAGTCCGTCCAGCTTATTAAGTATTCTCGCTGGTGTCCCTCAAGGCTCAATCCTCGCACCAATCTTAACAACTTGTACACATCAGATTTTCCAAGCTTACCAGGATGCGAATTTGCTATATATGCTGATGATACTGCGATACTTTCATCGCATGAGTTCGGTCTCAACATCGAGATGAATCTCAAAAATGCGGCTGAAAAACTAAGCGAGTACTATAAAAAATGGAAGATTAAATTGAATTCGGAGAAGATACAAGATATCTTTTTTAGAAGAAAAAGAAAGCATTGTTTCCTTCCATCCAACCAATTGACGATAAATGGACATCAGATAGCTTGGGAGTCATCAGTAAAATATTTAGGTATATATCTAGATAAAAAAATAACCTTCCAGGAACACATAAGGAAAACACTGTATAAAATAAATATAGCCATTAGGTTACTATATCCTTTTATTAACAGAAAGTCTCCATTATCCTATCAAAATAAAATTACCATACATAAAGTTATATTTCAAGCGCTCTTACTCTACGGTTGTCAAGTGTGAGGTAAATGTGTTAGATGTCATGTTAAAAAATTACAAATACAACAAAATAAACTTTTGAAAATGATGCTGAACCTTTCTTGGCATCACTCCACCTCCGATCTGCATAGCAGAGCTAATGTTGAATTGATCTCCGATAGAATACAAAAGCTTATCGACACATTTTTGATCAGATGTGACCTACCTGATAACCCTCTAGTAAACGAATTAAATGTCAGTTACCATAGGTTGGAATGACTTTGTAATAATTCCACATGTTTTTGCATTCCAATTGTTCGAGTTACAGTGACGTCATCAAACACGAAGGCTCAACGTATTTAGAATACCTTCCCATTATCAACGCCCCCACAACAAATGTCAAAATGAATACGATGAATCCATTTTTTTTTTGTATATATTAACAAGACAATGTGTATATAAGAAAAACGTTTTAACATTAAAATAATAACTCTATAACGTGGATAGAATCAGTGGTTTTCTTTTCTCACACAGTTGCTCTAGCGTTTTTTTTTCATATACTGCTGTTCAAGCGCACGGTTTTAAGTTCCTTTACAGCGACTTCATATGTATCGAAGTGGTCAATTTTGCATGTCTTTTTTGGTGCGTGGACACTGGAACTTGCCAAAGATTTTTTTCTCATATTTTGTGGCATAGTCGCCAACATAAGGCAATATTAGTGTGTGAAGTGTGTATGAATAATAAAATAAATAATTTGTAATTCACCTGCGGACATTTAACCTGCAAACCAGCCAATAACATCCATTTGATACTAATCTATTAAAATCCGAACTCATCAAATTTGGTCTAAAGTGTAAAGAAACAAAAATAATAAGCAAAAAATATGAACATTATACAGACGCAATTTATATAGTTTTCTTTTTTTCAGAGTGGCAGTGTTAAACTGATTGAACTAAAAAGAAATATTCGCTCCATTTTCCACACACAAGTAAATTGGGCACTTTATCGTAAACAAAGAAATCATCTGACGTAATGCAGAAATTGTCAAATGTTCGGTCACGGCGAGAGGAACTGCCACGTAAGCACATATTGTGCTTTCTGCGCCGAATGAAGAATGCAATTCCAAAACAAATGTCAACAAATGTGCCAACTGCAATGGGAATCACAAGTCTACTGACAGCGCATGCGTGAGCAGAAATAAGTTTTTGTAAATGAGAGAGAAAGTTGCAGCAAAAACTAATCGCTCTACTGCACACAAGCTCGAATCAAAATTTAATAACAAAACCAACAATAATGCAAGCATTTCCCTCCGTGCAATAGACGAGTTCCCAGCTTTACCCAATCGGTCAGCGGTGAAACAAGTGGCAAAAGAGAGCGACAGCTCTGCTCGATCAAATGTATGGCAGCACATCACTCCAACCTTTCTGTTGTCTGCCGGCGGAAACAACAACAATGCACCCGGTACCAATGGTGAGTTGTTCTCTATGGAGGAATTAAACTCTCTAGTTACGGAAATGATCACCAAGTTAGGATCTTGTAAAACTGAGTTAGAACAATTTAACGCCATTGCACAATTAGCAACTAAGTTCTTGTATTCTAATGTCAAGTAAAACAATAGATACTAACTTTAATGTTATAACATGGAATGCCAGAGGCATTCGTAAAAAAACATGTTGAATTCATAAACTTCTTAAACGCTAATAACATATAACATACGAAGACAAGGTGAAAAGTTCTCGACCTGACGCAGAGATGGCGTTCCAATCATCAAAAATTTATGTTTCCTGCCTGGGTGCACTTCTCATTAGTTCGTATGACAAGTTTCAACTTGTGCTCTCAAGTAGTTTCTTTACACGAATTTTTGCAGTAGACGTCTTGCGTGTTTTTCGTTAAAATGGATAAACTTGAATATCGTTTTGGATGTGTTAACCCCTAAGGAAGTTCAGCTCCTTCCACGTTGACCGTTAAAAAGTGGGCAGCTGGATTTAAACGTGGTCGCAAGTCCCTCGAAGATGACCCACGTGAAGGACGGCCAAAACCGCAACCATACCAGAAACCATCGAAAAAGTGCATGATATTGTGTTGGACGATAGGCGAGTGAAGGTGAGTGAGATAGCTAAGGCTGTGTGTATATCGGAAGAGAGGGTGCGAAACATCTTGCACAAAAACTTAGGGATGCGAAAGGTCTGCACAAAATGGGTGCAGCATTTGCTGAATGCCGATCAAAAGCAAATGCACAGACGATTTTCGCGCCAATCTTTGGACCGATTTTGTGCAGCGATTTGTCATCATGGATGAGACATGGGTCCACCACTAGACGCCAGAAACGAAACAGCAATCGAAGGAGTGGGTGGAAGCCTGTGGTTCAGCGCCAAACAAAACGAAGTGGATCGCACCTGCCGGAATGGTCATGGCCAGTGTGTTTTGGGATGCGAAAGGGATCCTGGTTATTGATTACCTTGAGAAAGGCAGAACAATTACAGGCGAATATTACTCCAACCTTCTTGACCAGCTGGATGCCAAAATTCTCGAGAAGAGTCCTGGCTTGAAGAAGAACAAAATCATCTTTCACCAGGACAATGCACCTGTACCAAGTGTGCGTTGGCGATGAGAAAACTGCTGGATTTGGGGTAGGATTTGCCCGGTCGTCCCCCCTATTCACCTGATTTGGCACCCTCAGACTTCCATCTGTTCCCAAACTTGAAGAAATTTGTTTCTAGGAAGCGCTTCGCATCCAATGCAGAAGTTGAGGGGGCCGTAGATGAATATTTTTACAGCCTTCCAAGCTCTCACTTCCGAGAAGGAATACTGATGTTGGAGAAATGCTGGACCAAGTGTGTTGAACTCAAGGGAGATTATGTAGAAAAATAAAATCATTTTTTAACTGAAAATCGCAGTCTTTCATTGTCAGGCCGAGAACTTTTAACCTTGCCCTCGTAGATATTGCTCTTGATACTGAAACATGGTTAACGCCTGAAAATATAATTCCAACTTCTGCTTTTAAATGTTATCGGATATTTAGAACTGATAGAAGAGGTGGTGGTGTAGCGATTCTGATACGGAGATCGATTCAACATGAGCTTTTGATAAGTGTACAAACTCGTTATGTGGAAAATTTAGGTGTAGAAGTAAGGCTAAGAAATGGTAATACAATATATTTTTTTTTTTGTATATTTTCCCTGTAAAATCTCTGCAAATGAAAATAGTTTAGGATTAAAGTCTGATTTAAGGAGACTTGTCAGTATGAGTGGTGAGTTTTTAATTGGAGGTGATCTCAATTGTAGACATAGGAATTGGGGTTGCATTCGAGCAAATTCTTGGGGTAACGTCCTGTCTAATCTTTCTGTAGTGTTGCCAATTTGTGTTTTGTTTCCACCTAGTCCTACGTATTTTCCAGCTGGTTCTCGTGGTCGTCCTTCTGTAATTGATTTATTTATAACTAATATTCCTAGTCAAATTTCTCAGCCAATATCGATAAACGATCTGTCCTCAGATCACAATCCAGTTGTTTGTCAGATTCCGTGGTCTGGTGAAAAAAATGAGCAATATCTTCAAGATTTAAAAAACGCTAACTGGACAGTTTTTCGTGCAGAACTTAAAAAAATCTTTGAAATGAACCTAGTAGCCTAGAAAACATTACAACCAAAGAAGATGTTGATAATATTGTGAATCAATTTTGTGAACATGTCTTAAATTCTGCCGATAGAAATATACCCAAGAGAGAGAAAACATATTTTGGTTTGAAACTTCCAGCTCATGTTTTAGAACTTATCAGGTTGAGAAACATGCATAGGAGAAACTGGCAAAGATACAGAAAACCCATTTCTCAAACCCTACTGAAATATTTCAACAAATTAGTTACAAATTTTATTCAAAATAGGCGTAATGAAGAATGAATGGAACAGGAAACTAAGGTCTTTGGATAAATCGTCCAAACCTTTTTGAAACATTGTTAAAATTGTTAAAAACAAAGGTAATCAAATTCCGTTTCTTAAGGATGGTTTTAACACATTTTACACTGATATCGACAAAGCTAATTTACTTTGCCAGAACTTTGCAAAAAACCATTCTGTTTCTGATCACCTTGGGAATGTTCATACAAATACACTCGTACACAACTCCTTAGAGGTTTTCAACGCGGATATAGTTGAAACTCCGTCGAGTGCATTTATTACCGAATCAGAAATACAGCACTTCACAGATAACCTACTCATTAGAAAAGCAAGTGGCCTGGACGGTATAAGAAATATTTATTTAAAGAAATTACCTTAAATTAGTATTAAATACATTTGCATTTGCATTTATAATAAACGCCTGTCTCAAGATGCAATGCTTTCCAACTGATTCGAAAGTAGCAAAAATTGTGCCTATTTCGAAAGCAGGTAAGCCTGCTGATAGACTGGAAAGCTATAGACCGATTAGATTACTTAGTGTCCTGAGTAAAATTTTTGAAAGGGTGCTTAAAGAAAAATTATTAAGGATAATTGATGAACAGAAAATATTTCCTAATGAACAGTTCGGTTTCAGGCGTTATCATAGTACATGTCATCAAATACTTAGAATAAACAATAGTATTAAGATTAACCGTGCTATAGGAAAATCGACGGGCATGATCCTCCTCGACATAGAGAAAGCATTTGATTCTGCCTGGCATAACGGACTTCTATACAAAATGCTAAATTTTAATTTTCCAACTTTTCTCTGCAAAATTGTCCAAAGTTTTTTGTCAAATCATTGTTGTAAAGTCTATGTCAATAACAGTCCGTCCAGCTTATTAAGTATTCTCGCTGGTGTCCCTCAAGGCTCAATCCTCGCACCAATCTTAACAACTTGTACACATCAGATTTTCCAAGCTTACCAGGATGCGAATTTGCTATATATGCTGATGATACTGCGATACTTTCATCGCATGAGTTCGGTCTCAACATCGAGATGAATCTCAAAAATGCGGCTGAAAAACTAAGCGAGTACTATAAAAAATGGAAAATTAAATTGAATTCGGAGAAGATACAAGATATCTTTTTTAGAAGAAAAAGAAAGCATTGTTTCCTTCCATCCAACCAATTGACGATAAATGGATATCAGATAGCTTGGGAGTCATCAGTAAAATATTTAGGTATATATCTAGATAAAAAAATAACCTTCCAGGAACACATAAGGAAAACACTGTATAAAATAAATATAGCCATTAGGTTACTATATCCTTTTATTAACAGAAAGTCTCCATTATCCTATCAAAATAAAATTACCATACATAAAGTTATATTTCAAGCGCTCTTACTCTACGGTTGTCAAGTGTGAGGTAAATGTGTTAGATGTCATGTTAAAAAATTACAAATACAACAAAATAAACTTTTGAAAATGATGCTGAACCTTTCTTGGCATCACTCCACCTCCGATCTGCATAGCAGAGCTAATGTTGAATTGATCTCCGATAGAATACAAAAGCTTATCGACACATTTTTGATCAGATGTGACCTACCTGATAACCCTCTAGTAAACGAATTAAATGTCAGTTACCATAGGTTGGAATGACTTTGTAATAATTCCACATGTTTTTGCATTCCAATTGTTCGAGTTACAGTGACGTCATCAAACACGAAGGCTCAACGTATTTAGAATACCTTCCCATTATCAACGCCCCCACAACAAATGTCAAAATGAATACGATGAATCCATTTTTTTTTGTATATATTAACAAGACAATGTGTATATAAGAAAAACGTTTTAACATTAAAATAATAACTCTATAACGTGGATAGAATCAGTGGTTTTCTTTTCTCACACAGTTGCTCTAGCGTTTTTTTTTCATATACTGCTGTTCAAGCGCACGGTTTTAAGTTCCTTTACAGCGACTTCATATGTATCGAAGTGGTCAATTTTGCATGTCTTTTTTGGTGCGTGGACACTGGAACTTGCCAAAGATTTTTTTCTCATATTTTGTGGCATAGTCGCCAACATAAGGCAATATTAGTGTGTGAAGTGTGTATGAATAATAAAATAAATAATTTGTAATTCACCTGCGGACATTTAACCTGCAAACCAGCCAATAACATCCAGGAGCAATTCAATCAACGCAAGAAGTCAGTTAGAAGTATTCCGGAGCCGCTGAAATTGCCAAGAAGCTACGAGTGGACGTTCACTTCATTCTGCAAGTAAGTGGAAAATGTTTTCTTACTTTTTTTGTACATATATATAAAGTAGAATAAAATATAAGCGTAATGAGTAAGGGTGTGTTGTCGAGTACGCTGAAACAGCTGGAGACGGACATCGTCAACTTCAATAAGACCGGCTCAAGTAAGCGCACGTCGAACTATTTGGCAGGCCGCCTGTCACTGCTGGAAAAGACAATGGCATCAGCTACTATCCAGTTTCAGGGTCTCATAGGTGACGACGATGCACAAAATGTAGAAGTCGAGTCAATTTTCGAGAAAATAAGGGAGAATTACTTTGACAACCGCAGCAGCTTGCTAGATGCTGTCGATAAAACCCAGCCTGCGGCAAAGAAGGAGGAATTCAAGCCCCTAGAATCAACGACGAATATATATAGGGTTTCGGACATCAAGCTGCCTAAATTAAATTTGCCAATTTTCTCGGGAACTTAAGAAACGTGGCGTGCTTTTCACGATCTCTTCTCCTCGTTGATCCACCGCAACTCGTCGCTCACTGAAATAGAGAAGTTGCATTATTTAAAGTCGACTGTATCTGGCGAAGCGGAAAAACTTTTGGCTCACCTGAAGATCGACGAAGGGAATTACGTTAAGGCTTGGAGTATCCTAACTTACAGGTATGACCACACACGCTTTCTTTGTGCCTTTTCAACCAGTCGTCAGTGACACAGGAACGAGCAGAGCCCATCAAGGGGCTGTTGGATACGTCGACAGAGGTGATTCACAGCTTGACGAGCTTGAAGGTGCCCGTTGAGCACTGGGATGTGGTGCTTATTTTCGTACTGCTGCAGAAACTGCCCACAAAAACTCAGCAGCTTTGGGAGGAGAAACTAGGCTCAAAGGAAAACAGCAAGGAACTGCCGACGTTTGTGAAATTCAAGCAGTTTCTGGAAACCAGGTTCCGGACTTTAGTGGCTGTCACCTATGAGCAAATCAGATCAACCGCAGATTCTCCCAGAAGCACGTCACAACGAAACGCGTTCCACTCGCAGACCAACTCAACAAATTTTCCTGCAAGGTTTGCAGCAAGGGTCAGCATGCGATTTGGAAGTTCGGTCGCTTTCTGAAAATGAGCATCTCAGACCGATGGCAGTGTGTGGGTAGGTTAGGCCTTTGCAGAAATTGTTTGGCATATAGCCATACGTCAGAGCAATGCCCAAGCGCTCGTAGGTGTTACTATTCCCAGCATCAACACCATTCCCTTCTGCACAACACACCAAACGCTATCCTCCCTCCATCTTCAAATTCACAGGCTCAAACAAGTAACAATTTTTCAGCATCCATTATGAACGCCAATGCTCCAAATTTTCAGCCAGCTCAAGAAGAACAGTCGTCAACTAGTTCAGCCATTAATGCGTTCCACGCAGCATCCAGAACCAACAAGCAAGTTCTATTAGCAACAGCTATAGTGAACGTCAAGACGTCGTCAAGAGAGATGTTTCCGCTTCGACCCCTACTGGACTCGGGTTCTGAAGCTACCTTCATTACGGTGTCAGCCGTACAACTGCTTCGCTTGAGAGCGATATCCACGTACGTTGAGGTATCAGGGTTAGGGATGGTCAACAGTGACACATGCAGAAAAGATGTCGATGTTACAATATCGTCGCAGCGTTCGGCCTTTGTAACAACAACACAGGCCTTCATTTTCAAGTCGCTGTCTGGGCATCTCCCGGCCCGAACTCCGTCCGTCAGAAGGTGGAAGCACCTCGATGGCCTAGTCTTAGCTGATCCATACTTCTACAGGCCAGCCAAAGTAGATCTGTTGCTAGGTAGTGATGGTTTCGAGGAAATATTGTTGCCGAACGTCATTAGGTCCCAGGAAAAAGAAATGCCCGTCCTTCAGAAAACAAAGTTAGGTTGGATCTTGTTCGGAAGAGCACCAGTGGAACCGGAACCCATCAGAGCCCTCCAATCAGCAGACATCAACGCACAACTTCGCAAGTTCTGGGAACTGGAAGAGTTGCCGTTCGAAGATGTTGAAACAGCCGAGGACATCGCTTGCGAGGACCATTTTGCCAAGAATATCCGACGTTTGAGTGATGGACGTTATCAAGTAGCACTCCCATTTAAAGGTAACGTGCATCCGGTTCTAGGTGGATCCCGAGAATGTGCTTTACAGCGTTTTGCAGGGCTCGAGAGGCGTCTGGCGGCAAACCCACAATTACGGGATCAGTATGCAGCTTGCATAGAGGAATATAGGCAGCTCGGTCATATGGAAGAAGTAGAAGGATCCTCCGTAGCCAACAACGGACACTACTTCCTGCCACATCATGCCGTTATGAAGAAAAGCATCTCCACAACCAAGCTGAGGGTGGTCTTCGACGCTTCTTTTATGAGAGCTGAGTTTCACTAAATGATCAGCTGATGGTAGGTCCTAGACTTCAACACAATGTGACGGACATTATTCTTCGGTGGAGGTTTTACCGCTTCACATTTACAGCCGACATCGAAAAAATGTACCGACAAATACGGGTAACGGAGAAGGACTCGAGGTATCAGCTGATATTTTGGCGTAAGTTTCCAACCGCGCCACTAAAAACATACCGCCTTAAAACTGTAACGTTCGGCACAGCATCTGCTCCATATTTGGCGATCCGCACGCTTAAAAAACTAGCTGACGACACAGAAGCTCAATATCCGGGGGCCGCGAAGATGATTCGGAAAGAGATGTACGTAGACGATCTCATCTCTGGTGCAGACACCATAGCTGAAGCTATAAGAAAAAAGGAAGAGGTTAAGGCTGCCCTCAAGACAGGCGGTTTTAACTTACGCAAATGGATGTCCAACGCAGAAGAACTGCTCAAAGAGAGTCCAGAAAAAGACCGTGAGTTGACGTTTTCACTGCCTTCCGGGGGCTCAAACAGAGTCAAAACACTCGGCATCCATTGGCTTCCTACTGACGATCACTTTTCTTTTCGCTGCACTCCGCCAAGCAGTTCACAGCCAACGAAGAGGTTCCTGCTTTCGACAATTGTGCGCTTGTTTGACCCCATGGGATGGATCTCGGCTTGTATCCTTAAGGCGAAACATGTCATGCAGCTGCTCTGGGTCCACAAAATATCGTGGGATGAGCCTTTTGAGTCGAAGATCCTAGAAGAGTGGAACACATTTTACGAGGAATTAAGGATTATTAACGAGATACGGCTGCCAAGGTAGATTCAGACAGCTGGAATGTCAAATCGCGTCGAATTGCACGGATTCAGCGACGCATCGGAAAGGGCGTATGGAGCAGCAGTCTACCTAGGTCTACGGGTTGAGGACGAGAAAGGTAAAATTCACATGCACCTTCTCATCGCCAAATCAAGGGTCACACCTGTGGTACCAGTAAGTCTTCCCCGGTTAGAGCTGTATGGCATGGTTATGCTGGCCAAATTGCTGCATTACGTCGCTCACATCATCGAGCAAAGGGACGTGAATATGTATGCCTGGACTGATTCGACTATTGCACTGTGTTGGATCCTCGCGCCGCCTTCGAGATGGGAAACGTTCATCAGGAACAGGGAAGAAGAGATCCAGCGTCTAACGGATGTCAGCATATGGAAGCATATCCCAACACAACACAACCCAGCAGATTCGGCTTCCAGAGGTGTGCTCCCATCAGCACTAGTGTGGTCTACTCTATGGTGGAATGGACCCTCTTTCCTACAATCAGTGTGGAATTTCGAACTTCCGACATAACCATCCGATCTCACCACAGACGAAAGCAGGAAGAAAACCCTAGGTGTTCATCGTACGGTCGTCACAGTAAATGCGATCAACCAGCTAATGCATCGTTCGTCGAACATCAAACGACTCATCAGGATAGTCGCTTATTGCAGGCGATTTGCCAGCAACTCAAGGGACCAACACTCTAAAAGGGCTTTTGGATCCCTTAGCACCACGGAACTCGACGCTGCAATAAACCATTGCTCGATAGGCCCAGCAAGAGATGTTTTCAAAAGGGATCCCTAAGTCCAGAGGTATGGGCCCTTGAATCCATTTGTAGACTGAGCAGGCATCGTTAGAGTGGGCGGAAGGCTTCAGCACTCTGACCTGCCTTACGATCAGCGACATCTTGGAACCAGGACACCATCTTACGACGCTCATCATCCGAGATGCACACCAAAGGACGCTGCACGGAGGAATCCAACAGATGATGGGCTATTTACGCACAAGGTTCTGGATATTTGGAATAAAGAGAGCTGTTAAAAAACACCTACACAGCTGCACCATTTGTTTAAGGTTCCGGAGCAAGGCAGCCCATCAGCTAATGGGCAAACTACCTGCATCCAGGGTCACAAGATCAAGACCCTCTTTGCACACAGGCGTAGACTACGCAGGGCCAATAAATATTCGGACATTTGGCGAAATTCGTCTGCCTAGCCACCAAGGCCATACATTTAGAAGCGGTGAGTGACCTGACCACTCAAGCCTTTCTAGCTGCGTTTCGACGATTTGCTGCACGGAGAGGAATCTGCAGCCAAGTCTATAGTGACTGTGGCACGAACTTTGTGGGAGCTAAGGCGGAATTGCTTCGCCTTATGAAGGACGCTACCCATGATTGGAAGGAGATAGCTGACATGTTAGCTTCAGAAGAAACGAAGTGGAAGTTTATTCCTAGCGCTTCTCCCCCACTTCGGAGGCTTGTGGGAAGCTGTAGTGAAGAGTGTGAAGCATCGCCTCAGAAGGATTGTTGGGAACGGAACTCTCACATACGAGGAGCTCGCCACGCTTCTAACCCAAATTGAAGCATGTCCCGAGATCCCTTTGTCCTTTGTCTGAGGATCCCGACGACTTTCAACCCCTAACTCCAGCACACTTCTTCATCGGAGAAGCAATGTTCACCGTGCCAGAACCAGACCTCACTATAGGCAAACAAGGGTACCTCGATCGATGGAAGGCAATCCAAAATCATCTGCAGATATTCTGGAAGCTGTGACAGCAGGAGTACCTGACGCGTTTGCAGCAGCGACCGAAATGGCTGAAACCACAACCACAGCTGAAGGTAGAAGATTTAGTGTTGCTGAAAGACGAACGACTTGCCCCTGCCAAATGGAGTCTCGGCCGAATTCAGGAGACATACCCAGGATCAGACAATATAACCCGAATAGTCACGATAAAAACCCAGCAAGGAGAACTCAAGCGGCCAATCACCAAACTCTGTCCACTACCCATCAACAACTCTCAACCTGAGACTTTTTTTTATACTTGATAGCAAACGGATAACTCAGTGGTGGGTAATAGTGAAATTCCAGTGACCGGTAGCATATCCAGAGTTAACAATACGCGTGTTATATTGAACATTCTGCGGAGGAAATATGATGGTTTATCGATCTGTCATATTAATGCACAAAGCCTAGGAAAGCATTTAGATGAGTTTAAAGCTACTTTCTCTGAATCGGTAATAGATATAGTATGTCTGTCGGAAACGTGGTTAAAGGATAAAACTGTAAACAGTCTATTAAAAACGGGAGAGTACAAAATTTTCCGCGCGGATCGAGATTGTCGCAGGGCGGGTGGTGTTGCCATGTTTATTAAAAGTAGCCTAACTGCTAAGGTGGTCTACTCGTCGAACACAAATAGTGTAATTGAGTTCTTGTTTGTTGAAGTAGTGTGCGGAGGGGACAAATGCTTAGCGGGAGTAATTTATAAACCACCCAGAGTAACTGATACGAGTACAATTACGGATGTTCTTGAAAAAATAACCCCCAATTATAATCACATCCTCATTCCTGGAGATTTTAATGCTAATCTTCTCGACATCAGTAACAAGAGATTCTACGATAGTTTACTCTCGCTAAACCTTATCCCTGTTAATAAGACCAGTCCCACACATTTTACCGCTACAACCTCCACTCTCTTGGATATCTTACTGGTGAGTCAGCCCGACTACGTGAATTATTACGGACAGTTAGACGTTCCTGGATTTTCAAAACACGACCTTATTATTGGGTTTTATGACCTTGCTGTAAACCGTTCAATAGAAACTAAAATAATTCAGTTTAGAGATTTCAAGGCAGTGGACATGGTTGCGTTAACTCGCGATGTTGTAAACACCAACTGGGATAGGGTTTTCCTTGTCTCATCTGTCGATGAACAAGTTGACTTTTTTACGACTAAAATTAACCATTTGTTTGACATTCATGTGCCAACTAAAACCATAACGGTCCGGAGTGGGAGGAATGAATGGTATACCAACCGAATTGATACACTTATCAGTCAGAGGAATGCCGCCTATAAAAGATGGAAGCGTTATCGGATCCCGAGCTTCCATGCTGATTTTAAGAATCTGCGCAACGCTGTTAACATAGCGATACGTAGATCGAAGCGTAGATTCTTTGCCTCTAAGTCTATCTAGTCTATCCTCGAGCAAATTGTGGAAAAATATTAAGTCGCTCGGATTATCAAAACAAAAGAGTACTTCTGATTTGGAATGTGATGTTAATGACCTAAATAGACGGATTTTAACTGCATCTTTAACTGATAACCCCCAGATTGGTATGATGCCTCCAGTCAGTGATGCCCCCTTGGGAAGTATTTCTGACATCAGTTTCAGTTTCTCAAGAGTGGATCAGTTTCAAGTATCTAAAACGGTATTTGAAATTAAATCTGAAGCTACTGGTCTAGACAACTTGCTTCCCAAATTCTTTAAAATCATCTTTCCGTTCATCTCACCACACATTACTCACATTTTTAAAACAATTTTAACCACTTCTTACTATCCTCACCTCTGGAAAGCTTCCAAAGTTATTCCTATATTAAAAAATTCCAGACCTGTGAAGGTCCGATATCAATCTTACCTTTCTTGTCGAAAGTATTCGAAAAGCTAATTGGAAAACAGGTTTCTGAGTACTTAAATTTCTCAGGCCTTATATCGCCTATGCAATCTGGGTTTAGACCCCAACATAGTTGCTCGACAGCACTGATAAAGATTGTGGATGATATTAGACAAAACATTGATGAAGAATGCTATACGACGTTGGTGCTCTTGGATTTTTCCAAGGCGTTCGATTCTGTTTCGCATAGTATCCTCCTAAATAAGCTCAAAAACAATTTCTTTTTTGATCGCAGTGCTTTATATTTGATTCAAAAGTATCTTACAGGAAGAGCTCAGGCAGTGTGGGCTAATAATCAATTATCTGGTTTTCTCCCAACTTACGCTGGTGTACCCCAAGGATCAATCTTAGGCCCCCTGTTATTTTCCATGTTTATCAACGACCTCCCTAATGTCATAAAGTACTGTAGATCTCATATGTACGCTGATGATGTGCAGCTTTATTTAAGCTACCCAGTTGGTTTAGTGGAAGACGCCACTGTCCGAATAAATGAGGACTTAGCGAGCGTTCTTCTCTGGTCAAAACAAAATCAGCTGAGGCTGAACACTGCGAAAAGTCAAGCTATTGTTGTGGGTAGGAATGCTGTGGATACCTCATGTTTTCCAACAGTCGAGTTAGGTGGCACCAATCTAAAATATGTTGATAAACCCTTACGTGGAATGATCATGTGTCCTTCACATTGGGTAAAACGTACGGAGCTTTACGTGTTCTCCACTTAGCTGGAAGCTGCCTGCCAACTAAGGTGAAACTAATATTAGCAAAAACACTCGTCCTGCCGATCTTGCTCTACGGTAGCTTTATTTCCTGCTGCCTCGACAGCGTCAGCCAGCGAAAATTTAACGTTGTGTTTAACAATATCGTCCGATTTATCTATGGCTTGCGCAGATATGACCAAGTCTCCGACTACACAAACACGGTTTTTTCCATGCCCCTGCAAAAGTACTTAGACCTTAAAATATTACTGTTTTTATTTAAATTACGACAAACAAAAACACCTCAATATCTCTTCGATAAGCTGGTGCCCGCGACATCGCAAAGAAACAGAGTTCTAATTGTTCCTACATTTAGATATGAAGTTTCTAAGCGACAATTTTCTGTATATGCTGCTGGTCTATGGAATTCACTCCTAGCCAATTTGAGGAAGATGAGCAACAGCTGTGAATTTGGAAATAATCTGAAACGTTACTTCGTAGGCTAAATCATGTTATAAATAAATTTTTATTATTTACATCTTATTTTATTTTATTTTATTTTTTCTCTTTTTCTTTTTCTTTTTATTATTAAGTTATATATATATTGAATTGTAAATTTAACGAATTAACCTACTGCACTAAGTATTATCTGAAAAGACACTGTTTTATAATACTTATGTTCTAATAAACAATACAATACAATACAATACTTAAACATAATATCCGTCCAATGAAATTAAATTTATTCCAAACAAACAACAATTACAGTCCATTCAAAATCTACGCAAATAGTACTAAAAATAATACTTAAATGATTTGAATGTCAAACACACAAGTGGCATCACTGAACTAGTGCCACTCTCCCAATTGACACCAAAATCAAATTCCACACATACTTCACACACGCTACCCAAAGGCAAATTCACACACACAAGCTAATAAATGACACTCACTCAAGTCTCATACTCATCTTTCCAATCATACACACATTCACACACACACTTCGCTAAATCAGTGACACTCATTCACGTCTCAAGCTTGCGATTCCATTCAAACACACAAACACACAAGTCGCATAAACAAAATAAATATTAAAATTCAACCCATGAAGGAGATGAAATTCAGTAAATCTAATGAAACAACAATAATCAAATAGTAATACTCACCTGGATTAATACATACAATAAGGACAAATTTTAATTTCAAATTTAATTCAAATACACCACATGCTTAAAATCCCGCACAACACCAACCTTTCAACAGACGGTCGACTACTTCAGTGGTAAACAAGCCACCGTCAGCGAAAGAGGAAAAAAAAGAAAACGGCAGCACACAACGGGAACGTGAGTATCACATCTGCTGCGTTCATTGTTTTGGTCTCTGTCGTAGTCGTTCGCTCTATGTTTTGTTGTTGCACCCAATGCATGTTTTTGAAAGAAATATTAATCTGTTCTCTCTTTACATGTACATATGAGACATCTTTCACGTACAGGGTTGCCAGCTTGTTGATACTAAGATGCAACGTATGCCGAAAGTGAAGACGACAACTTGCGAACTTCATTCACCGGGGGGAGAATGTTCAAGTTACAGTGACGTCATCAAACACGGAGGCTCAACGTGTTTAGAATACCTTCCCATCATCAACGCCCCCACAACAAATGTCAAAATAATACGATGAATTCATTTTTTTTGTATATATTAACAAGACAAATGTATATGAGAAAAACGTTTTAACATTAAAATAATAACTCTATTTTATAACGTGGATAGTATCGGTGGTTTTCTTTTCTCACACAGTTGCTCTAGCGTTTTTTTTTTTTTTCATATACTGCTGTTCAAGCGCACGGTTATAAGTTCCTTTACAGCGATTTTATATACATCGAAGTGATCAATTTTGCATGTCTTTTTTTGTGCGCGGACACTTGTACTTGCCAAAGATTTTTTTCTCATATTTTGTGGCATAGTCGCCAACACCTATAGTTTTAAATTATTTATTTTGATATGTGTGCATGTTAATTTATAAATTTTTGTTAATTTATACATTTGTTAATTTATTTAGGTTACTTATCTTTTTGTTAATTTATTTATTTCGTTGTTCATTTTATACTCTATACATTTACTTATTTAGTTGGCAGTTTAATCATTTATTAATTTCTTTATTTATTTTTATTTTTTTGTTTCGTTAGTTAGCTTTTTCATTTATTTATTTGTTAATTTATTTCTTTGTTAATTTATTTATTTGTTAATTTATTTATTCGTTAATTTATTTATTTTTAAATTTATTTATTTGTTAACTTATTTATTCGTTAATTTGCTAATTTATTTATTTGTTAATTTATTTATTTTTCAATTTAATTATTAGTTAACATATTTATTCGTTAATTTATTGATTTCTTTATTTTTTTTAATTTATTCATTTGTTAATTTATTTATCTGTAATCTGTAAATTTTGTTAATTTATTCACCTATTTGTCATTCTAATTTATTCATTTATTTCTAGTTATTTTTAATTTATTAAGCAACAATCTTTAATATTGTTACGGACCTGGAACGCTATCACATGGCAGTGCGATGACAGACAATTCGAGTCTCGTTGTGAGCAGATGAGGCTAGCTGTCAAATGCCAGAGTAGGAAGAGAGACGGTTTTGACTTAGGTTTTCCGACCTTCTTGATTTTTGGAGGTTCCAGCAACGCGGACGCAGCCTAAATTGAGTCGCGGATAATCGAGTCCATCCATCGTAATAAATTAAAGAGAAATAAACCATTTTAACCCTCTCGGGAACCGCAACTCAGTTTTCATTTCATTTTTCGTTTTCCCACGTTCGTAACACTGGTGTCAGATGTGCGGTTTTGTGCTGAATTAAATCGCACCCTACCCTTAAAAGCTGTGACAATGGATCCTCCAGACGACATCGCCCCAAATTCTGGGGACAGCAGCCTAAAAGAAGAATTGCTATCCCGCATCGAGTCATTCGAGATAGCTACAGTATCATTTTTGGATAACAAGTTCGACGAATGGAAAAGGGAACAGCAGCGCAACCATGTGACTTTTCAAGAGAGGTTAGATGTTCTTGAAACTACGAGGAACAGAAACAGTGGAGACACCAATGGCGCTGCGGACCAGACCCCATTATCCAAAGGGCATAACTCTCCTATAGCAACAACTTCTCCGGTTAATTTATTTCCATTTTCAGCAGCCAGACAAACCACTTTTGCGCACAGTTCGACCCGAAACGACGATGTTCAAGTAAAAGAGGGAGTCAACACGAAATCCAGTCTCCCAATTGTATTGCAGCCTTACGATGGAACCGGCTTCTGGTGCGATTATGAACGACAATTTAATACCGCCGCACGCTTTTCGGGTTGGACAGACCATCAGAAGGCTTACGCCCTGGCAATGCAACTCAGAGATGAAGCGCTTAGCATCCTTAGCGCTATACCTTTCGGCCGGGAGCTCGACTACGGCTAGCTAGTCAATCTTCTTCGGCAACGTTTTGGATTGGACTAACGCACGAGTTATTCGCACCTTCGCCATTAAATTCAACGGTCAAAGGAAGGACTTACCGAGTTTGCCTTGAGTCTACAGCGGCTGGCAGTAGCGGCATTTCCTCACTGTCCGGATACTGTTGTCAATAAAATTGTCACTTCCCAATTCATCGATGGTATACAGGATGAATCAGTGCAGTTATTGGTGGCCGCCAACAGACCCAAGAATCTGCAGGAGGCTTTGTCTATTGCAGATGAGCTGTCTTCGAGAAGCGGTTATAAATCGTACCGCAATGTTCTTCTCGCCGAAAACTTAGGGGAAAATGGATAGCGCTCGTTAACAAAAAACAAATTTGTGTCGACACTTCGGAGCTAATGTCGACGCCAAAAGAAAAAAATGCTCCCGCTCTTTCTACTAAGCCAACCACCACCACCCGTCCCCCTAAACGTAAGCATAAATACTACAAAGAACCCGCCAATTTAAATTGTGTTGCTTTCAGTGCGAACCCTTCACCGACAACACAAAAAGTAGCGGTCGGGCTGCTGGGCCCTTCCAGTTTGTTCATCCGTGGATTGTATCAAGACAAACCTACCACCTTCATTGTCGATTCAGGAGCCACAGTGTCGCTGTTTCCAATGCATCAGTTACCACTGGACTTCAAAAGTCACCCAGTGAATCTTACCATCTCGGGAGTGACTGGGGGGATTAGTAATAAACAATCGGAAATATAGCCATGAATTTATAATTATCGAATTCGACTCGCCTATTATTTTGGGAATTGACTTTCTGGTAGCTCACCGCTGCCAGATAGATTTGAAAGAATTTACGCTAAATATTCAAGGAAATAAGGCTGAATTGCTGCTGGAGAACTGGGCTTATCCTTTACGATGCTGTATTTCGTAGTCGTATATTTGCAGCCTTTCGATCCATCTTGCGACCTGACCCTCAGGACTCTTGAACTGTAATAGCCATTTTAAGGCTGCATGGTCTGTGCGAAGAACGAACTTCCTCCAATAGAGTTATTTGTGAAAATGCTTCGTAGCCAAGATCAAAGCTAGAAGTTCCCGCCTTGTCACGCAGTAGTTCCTTTCTGGCTTAGAGAGCACCTTGCTGAAGTACGCAACCACCTTCTCGTGGCCATCATGCACCTGGGAGAGTACGGCTCCTACCCCGACATAACTAGCATCTGTATCCAAAATGAACGTTTCCCCGGGAGTGGGGTAAGCTAGTATCGGGGCATCACATAGCCGTTGTTTAAGTGCCTTGAAGCACTTCTCGCACTCAATTGCCCATTTGAATTGTTTTCCCTTCTAGGTCAACTGGTGCAGGCTCTTTGCGATCCCGGCAAAATCACTCACGAACCGTCTGTAGTAGGTGGCTAGGCCTAGGAAGCTCCTTAATTGGTGTTTATCTTTGGGGACTAGCCAGTTTTTCACCGCTTCGACCTTCTCTGGATCAGTTCTCACTCCTTTTGCTGAAATTATGTGCCCCAAGTACTTGACTTCCGCTCTAAACAGGGCGCACTTCTTGGGGTTGAGCTTCAGGTGGGCACTTCGAAGCCTTTGAAACACATCCCTTAAATTGTCTCGGTGTTGCGCAAACGTTTTTCCTACGACGATGACATCATCTAAGTACACCAAACAGGTTTTCCATGTTAACCCTTGCAGGACACATTCCATCAAGCGCTCGAAAGTCGCCGGAGCATTGCACAGCCCGAATGGCATTACCGTGAATTGCCATAGTCCATTTCCTGCGGTGAAGGCGGTTTTCTCCCTGTCTTCTGGATGGATCTGTACCTGCCAGTAGCCACTCTTCAAGTCGAGAGTGGAAAACCATTGGGCTCCTGATAGTGTGTCCAGCGTGTCGTCAATCCGTGGCAGAGGATAGCTGTCTTTCTTGGTGACGCAATTGAGCTGCCGATAGTCCACGCAGAACCGAGTGCTGCCATCTTTCTTCTTAACCAGTACAACCGGTGATGCCCACGGACTTTTGGAACTTTCAATCAGACCTTCTTTCTCCATTGCCGACACCATCTCTGCAACTTCTGTCTGCTTTGCCAATGGAAGGTGCCTAGCAGGCTGACGAATTGGTCTAGTATCACCAGTGTCTATTCGATGTTGTACCAGGTGTGTTCGGCCGTATTCTCCGTCCTGTAAGGCAAATATATCAGCGTACTCATTGATAAGATTCTCTGCCATAGTTCGCTGCTCCTGATTCAGCTCACTGGACTGGAGAATCGTCTCTCTCGTTTCCGCTGTCCAAGGTGATGGGAGAGGTTTTGGAGCATCACGTTCAGATATTGTTGCGACGGCGGTCATCGGCGTGCATTTTCCAGTCACCTCCCCTCGCCTTAGTTTGACAGTGTGTGGTCTCGCGTTCAAAACTCTCACTGGAACCATGGTGTTCTTTGGTTCGACTAACGTCTTTCCCACGATGCAGTTTTGAGAATGCTTCTCTGGGTCTGGTTCTACTATGTAGAATCGGTGGCTCGCAAGATCACCTTCCAGCTTCGTCCAAATGATTGTCTGTGAAGACGGCGGCAAAACTTCGTCTTTGCTGATGACTGTCCTGAGAGTTACGGCATTCTCGTTTCCGTACACCATCGGAATCCCCACATTTCGATACCTCAGTACTTGCATCCCGATATCCAAGATTACTTCATTTGTTTCCATGAAGTCTATTCCGATGATGCACTCGTCGCATATATCTGCCACCAGAAACGCATGGGAGAACGTCAGTCCCGCCAGAGTAATCGTAAGACGAACTTCTCCAAACACCTCCGCCATTTCCCCTGTTGCAGTCTTCAGGCAGTACCTGTTGGTGTTGTGCAGCCAGGAGCTCCTGACGATATCTCTTCTTACAATGGAGGCGGTAGCACCTGTGTCGATGGTGGCTATGCACTTCTTCTTGTTGAAGTGCCTCCACTGTCAGGCTCTTGTTACCCCGTTTGGTTTGCGAAACTTGAATGGTAGTCCTGGGGGCCTCGATTCCAGTAACCAACTTCTGCCCCGCGAAGTTGGTCCTTACGCATTTCCCGACTGCTGGTTTTGGGAAGTCTGACCGACAGGATGCTTCCTCTCTGCTTCTCCTACTTCCGCAATGTGGACAATTTCCTCGTCTAGGTGCACTTCTGCACTGCCGTTGTAGGTGTCCGGTTTGGTTGCAATTCCCGCAACGGATTTGACTTCCGCGAGCTTTGTCTTCATCCATGACGGCTGTTCTCTGGCATGAGAATTCCACGACGGACATTTCCCTGACACGGTGTATTCCCTGGTATGCTTGGTCCGCAGCCTTCATTGACAAAGCGAATGCCAATGCCTCCGGGAGTGTTCGCTTTTCAGCCATCCTTACAGCCATTTGCAGTTGTCTGTCCTCTATGGCCTGAATAAAAGCTTCCACCGCTCCTCACCGGCTTTAGGGTATGAAAGATGGGCTAGTCGTTCTATATCCGCTTGCAACTGTTGGAGCGTATCCCCCCTTTTCTGGACTCGATTACGCAGCTGAACCCTGTACACCTGCTGCATGTGTTCAACCCCAAACCGTATCTCGATAGTCTGAACCAGAGAGTCGAAGTTCTGCTGTTTATCTTCCGGGATGGTCTGCAAGAGCTCCGCAGCTGGACCCCTCAGTGCAAGCGTGAGTGCAATAGACTTCTCTTCATCGTCCCAGCTATTGGTCATTGCGGCCGCTTCGATTTGCCTCTTATAAATTGGCCATGATGTTTGACCATCAAAGATAGGGGGTTGCATCTCCTTTCTTCTCAGACCGTCAGTGGAATATTCCCGCGCTTTCTGTCTCTTCACGTTGCTGAGTTCCTTAGCAAGATTTTCGACTTACTTTCCCACTCTCTCGAATTGCGTATCCACTTTTTCAAACTGAGTTTCTATATTCCCGCACTGAGTTTCATGTTTCTCAAAGTTTTCATCGAATCTAGTTTCGACTTTTCCGAGTTGCGTCTCGACCTTCTCGATTTTCTCTTCGATCGCTTCGAATTTGGATTCCAAGTTCTTGTTTTGCTCATCAAGTTTGCTTTCCAGAGCATCTAGAGAATTCTTTTGTTCGTCCATTGCTTTCTTTTGTTCGTCCATTGCTTTCTTTTGTTCGTCCAGCTTAAGTTCTAGAGAATTCTTTTGTTCGTCCATTGCTTTTTTTGTTCGTCCATTGCTTTCTTTTGTTCGTCCATTGCTTTCTTTTGTTCGTCCAGCTTAAGTTCTAGAGAACTCTTTTGGTCGTCTATTGCTTTCTTTTAATCATCGAGCTTAAGTTCCAGAGACTCCTTTTGGTCTTCTATTGCTTTCCTTTGTTCGTCCATGACTAACGTAAGTTGCAGGAGCAGACTTGTTATACCCGGGTCGGCTACTGTACTTGCTGGTTCCTCTTCCACGTCAAACTCTACGTCATGCGAATTTTCACCTTCCTGCTTTATTGCTTCTTCCAGACGAATCAGTAGGGCATCTTTTCCCCCAGCTGTGTCGAGATTCCGCTTACTGAGTTCTGCCTTTAGTTGAATTATAGTTAGTGTTCCCATTTTGTGACCCATTTTGCGCAACTAATTAACTCAACACAGAAATGTTTTTTTTTTCTTTTTTTTTTATTGTGCAATTTCACACCACGGAAATAGTTATTCACAGAATAAGTTTTATCCCACTTCTGACACCAATGTAATATGCGATCTACGTTTCGAATAGATAAAACGTTATTCTGTGAGATTATTTCTTTATTTTCTAGTCTATAGAACAATTCAAGTTCACACTATACTATTCTTCGCAAATTCTTTCCTTACAAGGTCTCTTTCTTCTCAAATCACTTTATCTCATTTCAATTACTTAATTCACAAATCCAAACTAATTACTTCTTCTTGTTAACTCTTAACTTTCAATCTATCACAAAATTACAACTTCGCCCATTATCACTTTTCCAATCTCTTCGTGTGGTTCGAAAACCAACTGCCTTTCCTCGATCGCCATCTGTCCTTATATAGTCGCATTTCTGATAGCCAGAAACTTCTAGCAAATTCTTCGACCACTGGAACAAGAAAATTCTGATGTAATAATTCCAAGATGACAGCTGCAGCCAATAATCTCTTGCGGTTGTAATTCGACGACGTTGTCTTAGACATAATACGTCTCTTACCGAGGACACGAACCTCGAATGAAAGACACTTCGGAGTGTGTTGCATCTTTTTGGGGCGAAGATATTATGCTACATTATGTTACAATATGATAGTTGCACAGAAAGGATCCTTTGATATGACCACAAACTTTTCGGCACTCTTTGATCAATCCGGCTATACGAAGATATACTGCTCGGCTGACAAACTAGTTGAGTGGCGTTCCAAAAATTTGCCAGCGGACGAGCGGTGGGTTGAGATTTTCAAACATGTGGAGGCACAAAAATTTCCCTTCGTTTAATTCGCAACGATTTTCGAATATATTTTGTGTTTACCTGGATCGTAGGCTCCGTTCGCAAAAACGAAGAAAATTTGGAAGGAAGAGTTATCGGAAATTCATGTTTCCACTCTTTCTTCCATATTTCAAGTCAAATGTAACATGAAAGAGAATTGCCTTGACTTCTTCAATTTTTTGAAAACGCAACCAGATTTGTTGAGAAAAATCTCGTCTCAGGACAAGTATGCTTCAAACAATCGAAGATAGAGCCGCAGTCAGCTGATGTTAGTTTGATGTCAATGCAGTTCTCTGAATTGAGCACAGACTCAGATTAATAAAAAAAATGTTGTACTCTTATTGAATGAAGTAATAAAAAAATAGTTGAACTGAATATCTGGATTTATACTGGATTTCAATAAAAACAACATTTATACTAAATATACTGGATTTCATCTAACAAGAGTTGGGGTCATTACACATACCTACCTATATATTACTTACAAGGAAAGGACATTTTTCATATAGTAGTACCAAACTACAATATAACAAACCAGAAATCGCAGAAACAAATGTAAAACTAGAAGACATAAATTTAAAACTGATTGAAAATCGTTTAAATTTGAAAACGTTAGAATATCCATTTTAGTCCCCAAGACTTACCCGCTAGGCTCCTACATTCATGAGGGGGAAAAGCTGCAAACAATGCTCCTCTTACGTCGTTTCCCCAGATCCAGAGTTGCCTGTTTCATGTTCGAAGTTGGCTGTTTTTTGTGTATGACCGACTTACTTAGTTTAGGTTTCGGTATTTTAGGTAGGTTGTAATGCGGGTTCACGGTTCGAATCCTGATGTCAAGAATGATCTATTTATTTCGTATGAAATAAATAAAAAAGTTGATCAATTGCGAAGGCTTATGTCAACTCTACTGCGAAGGTATTGTAGCATAATAATAACTACGCCCCCTAAAAATATGACGCAACAAATTCCGAAGTGACTTTTCATTCTGGCAGAATTTTGGTTCGAACTGTCCTTTCATTCGAGGTTCGTGTCTGGGACGAAGTCTCCACAGCTCATGTCAACGAAAGAGACGAATAATATCAGGGATAAAAGGGAATTATAACTGCAAGAATTATTTCTCTTGTTCCAGTGGTCGAAGAATTTGCTAGAAGTTTCTGGCTATCAGAAACTTCTGCTATATAAGGACAGATGGCGATCAAAAAAAAAGACACAGTTGGTTTTAGAACCGTGGCGAAGAGATTGGAAAAGTGATAATGGGCGAAGTTGTAATTTGGTGATAAATTGAAAGTTGAGAGTAAACAAGAAAAAGTAATTAGTTTGGATTTATGAATTAAGTAATTGAAAGGAGATAAAGTGATTTGAGAGGAAAGAGACCTTGTAAGAAAAGAATTTGCGAAGAATAGTGTAGTGTGAACTTGAATTGTTCTATAGACTAGAAAATAAAGAAATAAATCTCACAGAATATCGTTTTATCTACTCGAGCCGTAGCTTGCATATTACAGTATATATTGTAACATCGTCTAAAAGTATGCAACAGTAATGTACAATAATAACTACGCTCCTCCAGCCCATTCCAAACTGTACTTTCATTCGAGGTTCGTGTCTGCAATAGCTGACAACGCCACGGATAAAGAGAGAATTATAACTGGAAAAAATGATTGTCATCTTGGAATTATTACATCAGAATTTTCTGTTCCAGTGGTCGAAGAATTTGCTAGAAGTTTCTGGCTATCTGAAACTTCTGCTATATAAGGACAGATGGCGACCAATAAAAAGGGCAGTCATTTTTAAACTGTGGCGAAGAGATTAGAAAAGTGATAATAGGCGAAGTTGTAATTTTGTGATAAATTGAAAGTTGAGAGTTAACAAGAAGAAGTAATTAGTTTGGATTTGTGAATTAAGTAATTGAAAGGAGATAAAGTGATTTGAGAGGAAAGAGACATTGTAAGAAAAGAATTGCGAAGAATAGTACAGTGTGAACCTGAATTGTTCTATAGACTAGAAAATAAAGAAGTAATTTCACAGAATATTGTTTTATCTACTCGAGCCGTAGCTCGCATGTTACATTGGTGTCAGAAGCTGGGATAAAACTTATTCTGTGAATAACTATTTCCGTGGTGTGAAATTGCACAAGAAAAAAAAAAAAACGATTTCTGTGTTGAGTTAATTAGTTGCGCAAAGTGGGTCGCAAATTGGGAAAACTAACTATAATTCAACTAAAGGCAGAACTCAGTAAGCGGAATCTCGACACAACTGGGGGAAAAGATGCCCTACTGATTCGTCTGGAAGAAGCAGTAACGCAGGAGGTGAAAATCCGCATGACATAGAGTTTGACGTGGAAGAGGAACCAGCAAGTACAGTAGCCGACCCGGGTATAACAAGTCTGCTCCTGCAACTTAAGTTAGTCATGGACGAACAAAAGAAAGCAATAGAAAATCAAAGTCATAAGCTCGATGACCAAGAGAATTCTATAGAACTTAAGCTGGACGACCAGAAGAATTCTCTAGATGCTATGGAAAGCAAACTTGATGAGCAAAACAAGAACTTGGAATCCAAATTCGAAGTGATCGAAGAGAAAATCGAGAAGGTCGAGACGCAACTCGAAAAAGTCGAGACTAGATTCGATGAAAATTTTGAGAAACATGAAACTCAGTTCGGGAATATAGAGACTCAGTTTGAAAAAGTGGATACCCAAATCGAGACAGTAGGAAAGCAAGTCGAAAATCTTGCTAAGGAGCTCAGCAACGTGAAGAGACAGAAAGCACGGGAATATTCCACTGACGGTCTGAGAAGAAAGGAGATGCAGCCTCTTATCTTCGATGGTCAAACATCATGGCCAATTTATAAAAGGCAATTCGAAGCGGCCGCAATGACCAATAGCTGGGACGATGAAGAGAAGTCCATTGCACTCACACTTGCACTGAGGGGTCCAGCTGCGGAGCTCTTGCAGACCATCCCGGAAGATAAACAGCAGAACTACGACTCTCTGGTTCAGGCTATCGAGATGCGGTTTGGGGATGAACACATGCAGCAGGTGTACAGGGTTCAGCTGCGTAGTCGAGTCCAGAAAAAGGGGGGAAACGCTCCAACAGTTGCAAGCAGATATAGAGCGTCTAGCCCATCTATCATACCCTAAAGCCGGTGTGGAGCTTATCAACGAAATGGCGGTGGAAGCTTTTATTCAGGCCATAGAGGACAGACAACTGCAAATGGCTGTAAGGATGGCTGAAAAGCGAACACTCCCCGAGGCATTGGCATTCGCTTTGTCAATGAAGGCTGCGGACTAAGCATACCAGGGAATACACCGTGTCAGGGAAATGTCCGTCGTGGAATGCTCATGCCAGAGAACAGCCGTCATGGATGAAGACAAAGCTCGCGGAAGTCAAATCCGTTGCTGGAATTGCAACCAAACCGGACACCTAGAACGGCAGTGCAGAAGTGCACCTAGACGAGGGAATTGTCCACATTGCGGAAGTAGGAGAAGCAGAGAGGAATCATCTGGCGGTGATAACTTCCATTATGTCAGTCAGACTTCCCAAAACCAGCAGTCGGGAAATGCGTAAGGACCAACTTCGCGGGGCAGAAGTTGGTTACGGGAATCGAGGCCCCCAGGACCACCATTCAAGTTTCGCAAACCAAACGGGGTAACAAGAGCCTTACAGTGGAGGCACTAATCAACAAGAAGAAGTGCGTAGCCACCATCGACACAGGTGCCACTGCCTCCATTGTAAGAAGAGATATCGTCAGAAGCTCCTGGCTGCACAACACCAACAGCTACTGCCTGAAGACTGCAACAGGGGAAATGGCGAAGGTGTTTGGAGAAGTTCGTCTTACGATTACTCTGGCGGGACTGACGTTCTCCCATGCGACAAATACCAACTAAGGAGCTTCCTGGGCCTAGCCACCTACTACAGACGGTTCGTGAAGGATTTTGCCGGGATCGCAAAGAGCCTGCACCAGTTGACGGAAAAGGGAAAACAATTCAAATGGTCAATTGAGTGCGAGAAGAGCTTCAAGGCACTTAAACAACGGCTATGCGATGCCCCGATACTGGCTTACCCCACTCCCGGGGAAACGTTCATTGTGGATGCAGATGCTAGTAATGTTGGGGTAGGAGCCGTACTCTCCCAGGTGCATGACGGCCAAGAGAAGGTGGTTGCGTACTTCAGCAAGGTGCTCTCTAAGCCAGAAAGGAACTACTGCGTGACAAGGAGAGAACTTCTAGCTTTGATCTTGGCTACGAAGCATTTTCACAAATACCTCTACGGGAGGAAGTTCGTTCTTCGCACAGACCATGCAGCCTTAAAATGGCTATTACAGTTCAAGAGTCCTGAGGGTCAGGTCGCAAGATGGATCGAAAGGCTGCAAATCTACGACTACGAAATACAGCATCGTAAAGGAAGGCTCCACTCTAATGCGGATGCACTGTCCCGGAGACCATGCGGAACGGATTGTAAACATTGTGCGCGTCAGGAAGAACGGGAGCTGGTTTCCATCCAAAGAATGAGAGCCGAACCTGTCGCCGGCTGGAGCGTAGATGAGATCCGGAACGCTCAGAAGGAAGACCCGGATATCGAGCCGATTCTGGCCTGGAAGGAGAACATGGAGAAACCGGATCATCAGGACATCTCTCACAGAAGCCCGACCTTAAAGGCATATTTTGCGCAGTGGGACTCCCTCCATGTCCAAGAAGGTGTTCTGAGAAGAAAATGGGAATCCTCCGACGGAAAGTCGTTTGTAATGCAGCTTGTCGTACCGCGGACGAGGGTCAAGGAAGTGTTACAGGAAATCCATGGCGGGGCATCCGGAGGCCACTTGGGAGTGAATAAGACGCTAGAAAAGGTACGAGAACGTTTTTATTGGTTAAAAAGGGAGGAAGATATCGAAGACTGGTGCAGAGAATGCGACGTGTGTGCAGCTAGCAAGGGTCCGAGAATCAAAACTCGAGGTAAGATGCACCAATACAACGTGGGAGCACCTTTCGAACGAATCGCCATTGACATCGCAGGGCCCTTTCCGCAAACCGACAATGGTAATCGGTATATACTCGTAGTGATGGACTACTTCAGTAAGTGGCCGGAAGCGTTTCCGATCCCTAACCAGGAAGCCAGAACCGTGGCGGAGCAGATCGTCTACAATTGGGTTAGCAGATTCGGTGTGCCCTTGGAATTGCATTCTGACCAAGGGAGAAACTTCGAGTCAAGAATCTTCCAAGAGATGTGTCAACTACTCGGAATCAAAAAGACAAGGACAACCCCGCTTCATCCACAGTCGGACGGTATGGTGGAGCGTTTCAATAGGACTTTGGACGAACATCTCTCGAAGGTCGTAGGTGACTACCAACGGGATTGGGATCGGCAGATTCCCTTGTTTTTGATGGCCTATAGAAGTGCCGTGCATAGCACTACTCTATATACGCCGTTCGAAATCTTATTTGGTGGAATAGCTCGTTTACCCAGTGAGGTGAAATTTGGATCTCCTACCAATGAGCCCAGAAATGAAGAAGAGTACGTGGCGGACCTTAGGGAAAGGCTTAGGGACATACACCAAAGGACCAGAAGCCAGATTAAGATGACGAGCGACCGCATGAAGACCAGGTATGATGCCAAGGCAACAACGTCAGGATTCCAGGAAGGAGATCTAGTGTGGCTGTATAATCCCCATCGCCAAAAGGGGAAATCACCTAAATTGCAGCGGAATTGGGAGGGTCCCTACAGAATAGTAACCCGCATCAACGATGTTGTCTACCGCATCCAGCGAGGACCAAGGGCCAAAATGAAAGTGGTTCATGTGGACCGACTGAGTCGATACAATGGCCGAAGTGAGGACGCACTTGTTCGGGACGAACAAGTCTAAGAGGGGGGCAGTGTAACATCGTCTAAAAGTATGCAACAATAATGTAGAATAATAAGTACGCCCCTCCAGCCCATTCCAAACTGTACTTTCATTCGAGGTTCGTGTCTGCAATAGCTGACAACGCCACGGATAAAGAGAGAATTATAACTGGAAGAAATGATTGTCATCTTGGAATTATTACATCAGAATTTTCTGTTCCAGTGGTCGAAGAATTTGCTAGAAGTTTCTGGCTATCTGAAACTTCTGCTATATAAGGACAGATGGCGATCAATAAAAAGGGCAGTCGTTTTTAAACTGTGGCGAAGAGATTAGAAAAGTGATAATAGGCGAAGTTGTAATTTTGTGATAAATTGAAAGTTGAGAGTTAACAAGAAGAAGTAATTAGTTTGGATTTGTGAATTAAGTAATTGAAAGGAGATAAAGTGATTTGAGAGGAAAGAGACATTGTAAGAAAAGAATTGCGAAGAATAGTACAGTGTGAACCTGAATTGTTCTATAGACTAGAAAATAAAGAAGTAATTTCACAGAATATTGTTTTATCTACTCGAGCCGTAGCTCGCATGTTACAATATATATATATATATATATTGTAGCAATAAGTATATCTAAGTAAGTACAGAGTATATGTAGTCACTGTCACTCTCTTACTGATACTCCAGTTATCTAAATATTTGTAATTCTCTTAGCTTTAAGTTTTACCGCACATTGTATCGGTTATCTAAGTATTTGTACTTCTCTTAGCCTTAAGTTTCACCACATGTGGTGTGGACTGATCTTTGAGACTGAAGAGGCGGTTCGAATAAAGTAGTAAACAGAAACGGACGCATTTTATTTAATCTCGGTACCTACTACAATCTCAGAAGTGGGATTCGCAAAAAAAAAAAAAAATAAATAAACAAAGGATAGCCTTAAATAAACCCAAACGAGTGTTGAAAATTTGTTTTCGCTTTTATATATTTGTGCGTAGAAAACAATGGAGGGTGAAATCACGGCGAAACAGTGAGAAACAGTGCCGCAAAGTCTGATGATGTGCAAAGGGAACTGGAGTTGTGCAAGAAGGCAATGGATTTGATGAGAAGGGAGAAAGAGTTGGTCGAAAAAGAAAATATTTTGTTGAAAAAGATGGTGCGATGGGACAAGGCAGAAGCGTCGTGTATAGACAAAAAAAACTGTTAGAGACACTGGATCGATATCAAAAGAAAGCGGGGGCGGACAACTAGTTAGCCTGTGGAGAGAATTGTTACTAGAATACGACGGTACGACGAATTTAGATGTGTGGTTGTCGCAGTTGACAAATATTAGACAACTCTACAAGGTTGAGGAGACAATGCTGCAAACTTTGGTTCTTTCAAAGCTAAAGGGAAAGGCGCAAGTGTGGCTTCACTCCAAACCAAATTTCCTATGTGAGACGGTGGAAGGTATATGCGAGCAAATGAGAGAAATGTTCGGTACGAAGGAGAACAAATTGGTGGCCAGACGAAGATTTGAAGCACGTAAATGGGAAACGTCTGAGAAGTTTACTGACTACTTTAATGACAAAATAATTTTGGCAAACGGGATTGAAATGGACGAAGAAGAGCTGGTCGAATATATCATAGAGGGGTTCACAGACGATGATATGCGGCTGCAGGCACATGTTCAATGCTTCACTACGAAAGCTCGTTTGCTGCAAGCGTTTGGAAAGCTTATGCAACGAACGACACGCAACACTGCCGGAACGTCGAAACAAAATGTAGCTGTTGCTCGTCAAGCACAAGGATTAAGGTGCTACAACTGCAACTCAGCTGGACACTTCGCAGCCGAGTGCAGGAAACCAAAAGGGAGTTTATGGCGTGTTATGCCTGCGGACAGATCGGGCATCGAGCGTCTGGGTGCCCAGAGAGGAAGAAAGCGGTCCAACTGGTGGAGGAAGAATCCAATGAGTATGTAAGACATTTGAATATTTGTTTAGAGAGTGACAATAGTTGTAATTTATTTCTAGATTGCCTCATAGATTCAGGGAGCCCTATTAGTTTTGTCCGCGTATCGTGTATTCCGGAAAATATAAAATATATAAATAAAGTAAACAATGTAACCTATTATGGTATTAATAAAAGTGAATTGATAATTTTTGGTAAAGTCACGTGTTATATAGTTTGGAACAAGCGTAAAATAAATGTAGAATTATATTTAGTTGAGAATGAGTCAATGAGCTATGAGGTGATCCTAGGAAGAAATTTGTTGGCAGCCGGTAGATTTAAATTAATTTCCGAATTAGAGATGGTCAATAATGATTGGACAAATGAGCAAAATGATTGTAGCAATTTTGAAAAGAGTCTCAAGTTAATTAATTATGAAGAAAATAATAAGCAAATGATAGATTTAGATGTTGGAAAAGAGGTAATTTACGAAACAAGAGAATATTTGCATGATCTATTCGATAAAAATTATGTGTTACCCGAACGCCCCACTGAACCGGTGATAAAAAGCAAAATGACCTTAACGTTAGATAATTTAAAACCTTTTCATCGCACCCCTCGTCGGTTATCGTACACAGAAAAAACGGAATTAAACCAACTGATAGAAGAATATTTATCAAAGGGCTACATTAGGGTAAGTGAGTCGGAGTACGTTTCACCGATAGTCTTAGTTAAAAAAAAAAACAGGCGAATTGAGGATGTGTGTTGATTATCGTACCCTAAATAAAGCAACCGCGAAAGATAGTTACCCTGTTCCGATTATAGATGACCTGCTAGACAGGTTAGCCAACAAGAAATTGTTTACGAAGCTAGACTTGAGAAATGGGTTTTTCCATGTTTACATGCACGAGGACTCTATCAAATATACATCCTTCATTACCCCGTTAGGACAGTATGAGTTCCTCAGAAGGCCATTCGGGCTAAAAAATGCTCCTTCCACTTTCCAGAGACACGTAAACAAAATATTTGCCGACATGGTTCGGAAAGACGAAGTAATCATATATTTAGATGATATAATGATAGCGACCGAAGATTATGTAGAACATTTTCGAATCCTTACAGAGGTGTTTAATAGAATTGTACAGAATAAATTAGAGTTGAGAATAGATAAGTGCAAGTTTTTACAAACGAGTGTCAAATATTTGGGGTATACGGTTACAGGAGAGGGCATACAGGCTGATGAGAGGGGTATTGAAGCGATAAAAAATTTTCCAGTGCCACAAAAGCCACATTAAAAATTTTTTAGGACTATGTTCATATTTCCGTAGGTTTGTCAAAGACTTCTCGACTATTGCTAAACCATTATATGACTTAATCAAAAAGGAAAGGGAATTTCAGTTTGGATCAAATGAGTTAAAGTCTTTTGAGCTACTTAAACAGAAGCTTTTAGAAGCGCCAGTATTAGGTCTATATGATCCGAAAGATGACATTGAGTTACATTGCGACGCGAGCGCTATAGGTTTAGGTGCGATACTGTTACAAAGAAAGAAGGATGGTAAACTGCATCCCGTATTCTATTATTCAAAAAGAACTACCGATGCAGAATCAAAGTATCATAGTTTCGAGCTAGAAACGCTAGCAATAATAAATGCTCTGCATCGTTTCCGTATATACTTACAGGGCAAACGGTTCAAAATAGTCACCGATTGTAATTCGCTAATAATGACTAAATTCTAGAATAGCCAGGTGGGCGTTAGAATTGCAAAATTACGATTACGTGTTAGAGCATCATTCGGGCACCCGGATGCAACACGTAGACGCCCTAAGTCGGTATACCAACATATTGGTATTGAAAACTAATATATTCGAGGAGAATTTAGTGATTTGCCAGAATAAAGATAGTAAATTGGTCGAACTTCGAGAGAGATTAGAAAGATCGGAACACCCTTTGTATGAGATGCGAAATGGTATAATTTACAGAAAGAAAAATGATGGAACAGTTGTATTTTGCGTACCAAAAAGTATGGAAACGCATGCAATGTACAAATATCACGACGAGGTTGGAGATGTTGGCATAGACAAAGTAGTTGAACTGATTTCAAAAAGCTATTGGATTTCAAAACTGAAAGAGAAGGTAGGAAAACATATTAATAATTTTCTGAAGTGCATCGTATATTCTTCTAAACAAGGCAAAGAGGAGGGGTTCCTCCATAATATACCTAAAGGTAACACGCCTTTTGAAGTAGTACATATAGACCATTATGGACCCATAGATTACTCGAGGATGACAAAAAAATACATTTTGGTAGTAGTCGATGCTTGCACAAAATTCGTACGACTGTATGCGACTAAAACCACAAACACCAAAGAAGTAATTTAGGCGCTAACAGGTTATTTCCGATCTTACAGCCGCCCTAGGAGTATTGTGTCAGATAGGGGAAGTTCATTCACGTCCAAGGATTTTAGTGAATTTGTGACTAAGAATAATATACAGCACATAAATATAGCTACGGGTTCGCCGCACGTGAATGGCCAAGTTGAGAGGATTAATAGAAGTCTAGGACCAATGATAGCAAAGTTAGTCAAACCAGAAGAGGGAGTACATTGGGATCAGGTAGTAGAGACTATAGAACACACACTCAACAATACAGTACATCGAACGATAGGAGAGCACCCGAGTGTTATGTTGTTTGGTGTCAAGCAAAAAGGCAAAATGATAGATGCAATAAAAGAGTGCCTGATAGATAGGGAACAAGTCAAAGGTCGAAAGGGCCTAAAAGAAGTACGGGAAAAAGCAGCAGAGAAACAAAGCCAGTTGCAGGGATATAACAAACGTTACGTAGATAGAAAATGACGAGAACCAACTAAATATAAAGAGGGAGGCTATGTGATGATGAAAAACTTTGACTCACACCCTGGTGCGTCTAAAAAATTTATTCCGAAATTTAGGGGACCTTATCAGATAACAAAGATTTTACGAAATGATCGGTATATAGTTCGAGATGTAGATAATTTTCAACAATCGCGTGTACCATACCAGGGAGTGTGGGCGGTCGGGAATATGCGGCCTTGGATAAAATGAAACTAAGTGCCAGAAAATAAAAAACAATAGTGTATAACTTAAGATCAGGGGATCTTACTGGTCAGGATGGCCGAGTTGTAGCAATAAGTATATCTAAGCAATGTACAGAGTATATGTAGGCACTGTCACTCTCTTACTGATAGGCCAGTTATCTAAATATTCGTAATTCTCTTAGCTTTAAGTTTTACCGCACATTGTATCGGTTATCTAAGTATTTGTAATTCTCTTAGCATTAAGTCCTACCACACATTGTATCGGTTATCTAAGTATTTGTAACTCTCTTAGTTTTAAGTTTCACCACACGTGGTGAGAACTGATCTTTGAGACTGAAGAGGCGGTTCGAATAAAGTAGTGAACAGAAACGGACGCATTTTATTTAATCTCGGTACCTACTACAATATATATAATATATATATATCTATAATATATATATATGCCCACCCACTGGCAGTAGGGTGGGCATATGGATAAATGCAACTTGATCATAAGCTAAGGAATCATAAGCTACGACAAATACAGCAAAAACAAAAAAAAACAAAAAAAAAAATTAAAAAAACAGCACTCAATATAAAAAAACAAATATTAAAAAAATAAAAGAAAAACAAAAGAAAAGTACGTATAGAATTACGTAGAGTAGAGTAAGATAGCTTAAGGTAGAATAAGATAGCTTATTTGAAGGTAGCTTTTTAATTTTTTTATAAAGGGCGACCAGATAGCAATGATAGTTTTTCCAATTATTATATTTCAGCAATTGTTAAAGTTACCAATGACATCCAGCTGTCAGAATATTCAGTAAGGTTTGCCATTTCATTGTGCATCGTTTGACAAAAAATATCATCGAAGTTATTAAAAAATATTATCGAAATTCCGGCTCAGTTGAAAATATGCAACGTGAATTTCGTCGTGAGGTCGGTCGTCATCATGGCTTCAGTGCGCAGGCCATTCGTCGTACCGTGGAAAAGTTTGAGCGTGAATACACTATTTAGGACCTTAACCAACCAGACAGAGATCGGTGGGAAGTGAAGAAAAGATAGCCGCCGTAGCGACCAGTATCGAAGAATACCCAGAAATGTCGATTCGGCGCCGATCAGCTGAATTGGTCATCGCCGGAGAGTCAACCAGGCTTAATTTGCGGTTGGATTTGGGTCTACATCCATATAAGATTGTGTTGACTTAAGAATTGAAGCCGGACGATCATAGACAATGCCGTGAGTTCGCTAATTGGGCGCTGGATTGTTGGCCGGAGGTACGGATTTTGGCCAGAGCTCGACAAACTTAGTACCAGAACTGCTTATTTTTGTTATCTTATACATATATAAAACTTAAATGCTACCTTAAAAATAAATCTTAACTTATATTAACTACAGACATAATTAAATATGCATATTTTATAGAGATTTTTTTTTCCCGACGGTTGGTGAAAAATCTTCCAGACACTATGAGGATAGCAAGCGCGTGCTCATAGTAGTGTCAGATTCTTACTGACTAAAAAAACACCACTCTGCGATTTAATTTGTTATATATTGCAACTAAGAAGGACCTTATCAAGCAATTTTTCTAGCATGAAAAAAAAAAAAAAACTCGTTTGGCGGCCTACTTTCCACTGAAAGATCCTGCATGTTCCGCAATCTAGGCGCAGTTGATTCCTATCTCGCCAAGTCGAAAGGTTTCGTCCTTTGTTTCGTCGGCGCAATAAATTGCTTTCATTCAGAATTTGTAAGATTGTATTGTTGATATGTCCGATTAGTCGGTTTCTATGCTTTCTCGAGAAGCTTTTAATTTCAGTTTCGATTGTCGAAATTCCGAGATCCCTGTGGATATCATCATTTCTATTATACCACAGTGCGTGGACAATTTCTCTTAGCACTTTATTTTGAAAAGTTTGTAAAATATTGGCGTTTGTTTTCTTGGTACAGCCCCAAAGTTGTTTACCGTAAGTCCACACCGGCTTTAGCACTTGCTTGTATAAAACCAATTTGTTCTCAGTACTGAGCTGGGAGGGTTTTCCGAGCAACCAGTTCATTTCTTTATATTTGATTTCGAGTTCTTTACGTTTCATTTTCACGTGCGAATTCCATTTCAGTTTTGCATCGAGTGTCATTCCAATGTATTCGGCCTCGTTTGCAAAAGGTATTCGGGCCAAGTTTAGGAAAATTGGCAAGACATTAGTTTTCTTATAAGTGAAATTCACGTGAACAGATTTAGATTCGTTGAGGGCGATCCGCCAGTCCCTTGTCCATTCATTTACTTTATTCAGTGCGTTGTGCAGTTTTGCAGTCGTTTCTTCGATTGTTTTACCTACGGCTAGGATAGCGGTGTCATCGGCAAACGTAGTCAGGATAGTGGCATCTTCTTTCGGTATATCTCGAGTATATAACAGATAGAGAAGTGGCCCAAGAACATTTCCTTGCGGTACACCGGCCGAAATTTCTTTGAGCTCGTAGTATTCATTTCCATGTCTAGCACGGAAGAGTCTATTCCCGAGATATGATTCTAGAATGTCGTATAGGCATACAGGGAGAACTTGTCGTAATTTGCTATTCAAGCCATCATGCCACACCTTATCAAAAGCTTGCGAGACGTCAAGAAATACGCTTTGAGCATATCTTTTTCTCCCCAAGTGCTTTCTCGATTACGTCAGTAATTCTATGCAATTGGTCAATCGTCGAAAGTTACCCAAACTGGTGGTCAGGGATAAGATTATTTCCTTCTATAACCTGTTAGAGACGCCTTAGTAATATTCTCTCGAAAATTTTGGATATAATTAGAAGTAGCGAATTTGGTCTATAAGATTTTACCTCATTTGGCGGCTGTCCTGGTTATAGGACCATTATAACTTCCGCAATTTTCCATTGGTTAGGCACGTGTTTTAATCTGAACGCAGCATTTACAATATGAAGAAGCTTAAACAATGCTTTTCTAGGTAAAGCTTTGAGAATTTCTCCGGTGATCAAGTCATAACCAGGAGCTTTCCTAAGTCAGTCGTTCACAGACTTTCATAGTGTATAGACGTGTTTCGGCTTCTCCTTTAAATTCAGATTGAATTCAAGTAGAGAATTAGAATTTGGTTATCAAAGAGGCGAGTTAGCCTAGTGCAAGTGATATGTGACCGTCAACCCAGGGACCTGGGTTCAATTCCCAAGCGGGGAAAAGTCTTCTTCTTTTTTTTTTTAACTAAAAAAAAACAGTGCAAACAAAAGTGACGACAGCAGAAATCAGGCCATGGGCGACAGCGAGCGGTCCGCGCTCCCAAAAGCGGGACCTGCTGATGGAACGACTGTATCAGCCGATGATGCAGTAAAGTCAGCCCACTCAGCAACAGTAGAAACAGATGGTACTGGGAAGAGGAGGCGGAAGCTGAAATCGACTCCCAACCTAGTAAAGCGCCCCTCCACAACAGCTTCAACTGAAAAGCTGCCAGGTGGAGTGATGGAAGGGGCGCCTGGTATAGCAGTAGCAGCAGAAAAAAAACGCCAAAGGTCGTTAGATGACGACAACCAATACCCATACGTCTCCGACGGTGGGGAAGGCCATTATATGGGGGACACCAACAGTTTCGCTTTTCTGGCCGCTTCCGAGTCCGAAGACGAAGAAGTAGAAAATCTGAATAGCAGAATTAGACAGCTGCAACAAAGGGTGCTTGCTATTAAGGCCAAACAAATGGCCAGAAGGGAAAAAGAGCGGCAGCAAGAGGTGCAGCACGCTGAGCAAGAAGAACAACAGAAATCGTCAGAGAGCCAGCTGCAAAAACAGAAGCAGCCGCAACTACAACAGCAGAAGCGGCAGCAGCAGCAGCAGCAGCAGCAGCAGCAGCAGCAGCAGCAGCAGCAGCAGCAGCAGCAGCAGCAGCAGCAACAACAACAACAACAGCTGAAGAAACAGCAGCTACAACAAGAAAGGCAGACAAAGCAGCAACAACAACAGCAGCTGCCAAAGCAGCTACAACAACAGCAGCTGCCAAAGCAGCAACAACAACAACAACAACTGAAAAAGCAGCAACAACAACAACCGCAGAAGAAGACTACAAAAACCAGGGTGCCACCGATCAACACCTTCAAGGTCGAGTTAAAGGATACCATTGAGCTATGTAAGTCGGCCATAGGTAATAATTTTTATATTAAGAGATTAAATGAAGATAGACATGCTATCCATTGTAACACAGTGGAACAGTATTATAAAATCAAAGATTTACTAAAGGAATCGACGACGGAGTTCTTCTCCTTCACTCCGAAGGGGGAAAAGCTGCAAACTATGCTGCTGAGCGGGATAGAACCGTCTACCGATCCTGAGATGCTCCTCAAACTGCTTAAAGAAAAGGAGTGCGACGAGCTCCAATTCGTAGGGGTCAAGCCATTCACCACAGTAAGGGTAAAAAGGGAGAAGCGGAAACTACCGTTCTTCCTAGTTCAGCTCTCACCCAACAGCAAACTTGATGGTCTAAGGAGTATTAAAGTCCCAGACTACCAGGTTGTCGCCTGGGAAAAATTAAGAAGGAGCGAAAACATTTTACAATGTGTTCGCTGCCAAAGGTTCGGGCACGCCGCGTCGAACTGCGAAATGCAGCCCCGATGTGTTAAGTGTGGAAAGAACCACAAAGCAGATGAATGCACTCTAGGTAAGGATGGAGTGGCAGATAAGAGCCAGCTCTCGTGTGCTTTATGCAGGAACTCGGGACACACCGCAAACTATCGGGGTTGTCCTAAGTTCCAGTACATTAAAAAAGTAAATCTGGCTCGTCAGCAGAAGGTCGTAGTGAAACGTTCACCTACTACAATTCAAACACAATCCGTGACTTCCCAAGTGACCTACGCCCAAATGGCGGCAGGTCGGGGAAACGCGGAACAGAAAAGACCGAAGGTTGCTTCTCAGGCCCCAGCGCCTAGAGCACCGGAGGCTCAAACTGACTTGCTGGCCATCTTGCTCTCTATCCAAGGGAAGATGGAGCAGCTTCAACGTCAGGTACAGGAGCAGGCGAAGCGGGTGGACCAGATCTACGCACTTCTGCCGGGCTTAACGCACCTTCAGTCGTAATGGGTACGAACATGGAGGAGCAATCCTTGAAGATCCTTGCGGTGAATGTGAACTCACTGATTAGGATCGAGCGAAGAGCCGTATTGTTTAAGTTGCTTGAAGACCAAACCCCTGATGTGCTTATGGTTAGCGAAACAAAGCTATCCAAGAAGCACAAATTGGGGCACAATAAATACAATATTGTCAGAAGAGACCGACCCAACTCCACACAAGGAGGAGGTGTTGCGATCTTCATACGCAAACAACTGCAATTTAAAGTTATGTACAGCGGTGAAGTGCGAAGGTTCCAGGTGCTGGAAGCGTGTATCGTGTGCATCCCTCTCCGTAGTGGAAAGAGGATGTACTTGGTCGCACTCTATGCACCTGAAGCTACTCAATCTACTTTATTTATTTCAGAGCTCGAGACACTTTTTCGATGCCTAAGTCTGGAGTCGGAGGAGAATTATTTCATCATGGCCGGAGATCTAAACGCCAAACATAGAGATTGGGGAAACAACACACCTAATCCTAGAGGGAACCTACTATTCAATTGGTGGGGTCGGCACAGTGTCGAGTATAAACTCGATTTGAAAGCTACAGATAGTCCGTCGTTTCCTAGAAGCTCTTATCTGGATCTTATGCTGTTCGACGTACGGTTACAACTGACCGACATGGACCGACAAACTATAAACTGCCTGCACACTTTTGTGTATGACAGCGACCATTGCGGACTCAGTGCCGTAATAACGATCCCCAACGAAATTGCGGAGTTGGAGGAGTTTGTCCAAACGTACTCCTACAATTATAGTAGGACGCGTTGGACTCGCTTCTCAAGAACTTTGACAAGAGCTCTCTCCTCGAATTCGCTCTACCCACCGTCCGATAGGAATCTGTCAAACGAGGAGATTGACTGGTACCTAAAACAAATGGACGAGACAATTAAACGAACCATGGACAATACGATACCTCGGTATCAACATACTGACAACGCAGACATATTCCGTAATGCAACAATTGACGCACTACACCAACACAAAAGTAGACTGCTGTCGATACTAAAAACCTTGTACAGACAGTTTACTGACAGACAAAACTCGGAGGTTAGGACACTGAAGTCGTTGATTAAAAACCTCCAAAAATTAATTAGAGAAAATTACAGACTTTCTGTAAATTTGCATTGGAACAACAAAATTCGGGCTGTAAAATCCAACAACCCGAATATGTTCCCGCAAATAAATAAAATATTTCGGAGGAATAATCCAAACGACCTTCCGTGTCTTAAGATCCCCCGAACGACGAACAATGGACGAATACTTATAACAGCAGGTATAGATGCAGATAACGCAGTAGAGGATGACAACTTCTTTGTGATCGAAGATCCGCAGGAGAAGGTAGAGGCTATAGGAGCGACTTTCCAGGAAGGGTACAAGGTGAATGATACCATTTGCCCGAACCACGACCTGGAAAATCGCGTCCTTGTGCACAACTTCTACCTTCGAAATGATATAGAACACTGACGATCCGAGAACATAGGTTTTACCGAGTTCAATGACGATAACATGGCAAATAATGTCATCGCCGATGAAAGGGTACATCCCCCGTACATATCGAAGGTGGAGCTCCAAGCGATCTTCGACTCATTGAGGAGGAAGAAATCTGTAAGAATCGATGGAGTATCGAACATTGTGCTTCGACATCTCCCTCTAGAAGTGGTGGACATCTACACCACTCTGTTTAACAATGCGCTGAATAATGCACATTATCCAGCGCATTGGAAAACAGCAGTGATACAACCCATCCCCAAAAGGGGTAAGGACACCTCCAATCCGGCAAATCTCCGGTCGATAAGTCTCCTTCCGAACATCAGCAAGGTATTCGAGAAAGTTATCAATAGAGCCCTGCTCAAGTGGACTGAGAACAATAATATAATTCCGGATAACCAATTCGGTTTTAAGGCGGGGCATGATACAATACATGCCGCGTCTAAACAGGTATCGGATATCCAATGGAACAAAAGCAAGAACCAATGCACGGGTGCCTGCCTGATTGATTTGGAGAAGGCCTTCGACACCGTATGGTTAGAGGGACTCTTCTACAAGCTGAGTAGGTTGGGCATAAGCAAACCACTGCTGTACATACTTTATAACATGCTCACCAGTAGACAGTTCATTGTGAAAAATGGCAATGTGACTTCTGCTGGAACTTTTCAAATTAAAAACGGTCTGCAACAAGGTGCGGTTAATTCACCGATCCTTTTCAACATTTACAAGAGCGATCTTATAGAATCACTTCACCATGCCATAGCGTACGCAGACGACTTGATCGCGTACAGATCAGGACCAAAAATCGAGGTCATTGCACTGCTCTTGCAACGTGACTTCGATAAGATTCAGCGATATTGCGATGACTGGAAATTGAAGATCAACTTCCAGAAATCGGAAACCATTCTTTTTAGGACGCCGTTGTCTGGGGCCTCTAGGGATACCAGAAAGAATTGGCGAAAGTTCTCAATCGTGGGACCGCACGGACAGCCACTTACGTGTCGAAGTGTAGTCAGATACCTGGGGCTCTGGTTAGACCAATATCTATATTTTAACAGACATATAGATGCTGCTCTGGCAAGACCCAAAGGTGCTTTTGCCCTTACAAAGAGACTTTTTTATAGCAAGCAACTCGATGCAAGGGTAAAGGTAATCTGCTACAAGGCCCTAATCCGGCCCATGCTCTTATATGGATGTCCCGTGTGGTTCAACGTGGGAGCAAGCTTGTTGGAAAAGATTCGGGTGTTTGAGAGGGCTTGTCTTCGGGCTTGCCTTCATTTATACAGAACACCTGAGTCCCAGTACATAAAATTCTATCCCAATGAGGTCCTATACAACAGAGCTAACCTAATAAGAGTGGATAATTTCGTGATCAAGCTGATTCGAAGGCATATTGCTAGGGCAATGAGCTCGATGAATAACCTGATCTCTGGGGCTTATTACCCCAATTATGGGTATCACGAGAGAGTGCGCCTTAACGGCTTTGTTTCCCCAGAGGCATTCCTCTATCTCGATGAGAAAGGTCTGATCCAGGACAGATTAGCGGTGCCGCTAATCTTCCATGTTGCTCGAACAGCTGCGGATAGGCGACTCAACTACGACAGAGACGTCGCACACAGCAGTGTGGAGCGTCTCCGGTTTACTAGGGCGGTATCAAGTCGCGATTTGAAGGACGTAGAACGTCAGTTCGGACAATTCTGGTGGCTATCCGAAACAGAGGGAACTCCTTCGTCGCTCCCCCACAATCCGGGATAGACCGTTATAAAGTTGGCAGTTTACCTAAAAAAAAAACAAGCACAGCACTTGGATTTAAAAAAAAAAAAAAACCAAAATTAGGCAGCACCTGGATTAAAAAAAAAAGTACGTATTTAATTACGTAATTAGGGTAAGGTAGTTTATTTTTATTTTAAGGTAGTTTTTAAGTTTTATTTATATATATTATATGTAGACATAAGGCAAAGAAAAAAACAAAACACTGTTCATGTACTAAACGAAAAAGGAAAATGAAATTAATAAAGAATTTCAGTTAGATTACGTCAAAAGACATAGTTTTAAGCATTAGGTTTAGCTTAGAGCGCCCGTATAGGGCCAATAAGTTAAAACAACATATTTAAGATAGTTAAGCTAGTTTTAAGCGTTTTTTTGACTAGCAAGTAAGTTAAAATGAATTGAATTTGAATAAAAATGCATAAAAAAAAAAAAAAAGCTTTCTTAGGTTTCAGATTCCCGATCTCAAGTTTGAGTTCCCTTAGCGTTGCACTTGTAAGTGCTAAATCGTCAGATGGTAGATCCGGCCTATTGATATTGTCGTAAGACACTTGACCATCGTACGGTTTAAAGGTGTCTTCCAGGTGGGCCGCAAAAACGTCCGGTATTTCTTTATCTTCCCTTGCCCATTCATTATGATTTAATTAAATTGGCGGCGCGGGGACTTTGGGCCTTTTGGTGCCTTTTACAGCTTTCCAAAGTGAATAATTGGAATCTTTTTTCGCTGTTAAACTTTCAAGATAAGAGCCTGTTGCGCGATTCTTAAAATTCTTTATAATCTTCTTCAACTAATTGCACAGTTGATTCAAGTGAGTTTTATGTTGCGGAGCACAACTCTGTTGCCATTTCTTACGCGCTGTTTGAAAATAATTGTTACGCTTATTCAATGTAGTTAATTTCATTAGAGTCAAATTCTGTACTTTTATATAAGAAAAATTGTGAATCCCTGTATTGTCGAAAATCAAAGCAGAACCTACACGCGCCTACATCATTGCGAACCATCATCGACCATCGCCCCCCTCCACCCACATTCGCACTTTTCAAGACTCATCTATATATTTCGCATGAAATAAATAAAAAAGTCGATCACTTGGGAAAGCTAAGTCAACTCTACTGTGAAGGCATAACATTCATCATTTTCATATCTAATGCATTTTTTATTAATTAATTCATTATAACTTACATGCTAGACAAAAAACACTTAAAACTAGCTTAACTAACTTAACTATTCTTGTTCTAACTTACTGGCCCTATGTGGGCGTTCTAAGTTAAACCTAATACTTAAAACTATGTATTTCGACGTAACTAACTTTAGATTCCTTATTTATTTTATTATTCTATTAATTATTACTACTAAGAAAAAGGTTTAATCAATAAAAAAAACTTAGTACATGAACTTGTTTTTATGGTTCTTATATATAAAACATACAAATCTACCTTAAAATAAATCTTAAACTACCATATTCTAAATTAGCCCATCTTACTCTACCTTACGTATTTTTTTTTAGTTTTTTTGTTTTTTATTAATTTTTTATTTTTTTTGGTGTTTTTTTTTATCGAGTGCAGTTTTTATATACTTTTTTTTGTATTTTTTGTTTTTTTTTTTGTATTTTTTCGTCCAAGTGCTGTGGACATTTTTTTTTTTAAATGATTACCTACAATTTAAACTACCTACACCTAAAATATGTAAGTCGGCCATGGTCAAGAACAGCCAACTTTACACCTCAAACAGGCTACCCTGGATTAGGAGGAAACGACGAAGGAGTTTCCTCTCTTTCGACTAGCCACCAGAAATGACCGTACTGACGTTGTACGTTCTCAACATCGCGACCGGATACCGCACTACTAAACCGGAGACGCTCCACACTGCAACGTCTCTGTCGTAGTTGAGTCGCCTATCCACAACTGTCCGAGCAACGTGGAAGATTAGCGGCACCGCCAATCTGTCCTGGATCAGGCCTTTCTCATCAAAATAGAGGAACGCCTCTGGGGGAACAAAGCCGTTAAGGCATACTTTCTCGTGGTATCCGTGATTGTGTACTAAGCCCCGGAGATCAGGTTGTTCGTTGAGCTAATTGCTCCTGCAATGTGCCTTCGAATCAGCTTGATAACGAAATTATCCACTCTTATTAGGTCAGCCCTGTTGTATACGACCTCATTGCGATAGAATTTTATGTACTGGGACTCTGGTGTTCTGTACAAAGGAAGGCAAGCCCTCTCAAACACCCGAATCTTTTCCAACAAGCTTGCTCCCACGTTGAACCACACGGGGCATCCATATATGAGCATGGGCCTAATGAGGGCCATGTAGCAGATTACCTTTACCCTTGCATCGAGTTGCTTGCTATAAAAAAGTCTCTTTGTAAGGGCAAAAGCACCTTTGGCTCTGGCAAGAGCAGCATCTATATATTTGTTAAAATATAGATATTGGTCTAACCAGAGGCCCAGGTATCTGACTACACTTCGACTCGCAAGTGGCTGTCCGTGCGGTCCAACTATTGCGAACTTTCGCCAATTCTTTCTATTATCCATAGAGGCACCAGACAACGGCGTCCTAAAAAGAATGGTTTCCGATTTCTGGAAGTTGATCTTCAACTTCCAGTCATCGCAATATCGCTGAATCTTATCGAAGTCACGTTGCAAGAGCAGTGCAATGACCTCGATTTTTGGTCCTGATCTGTACGCGATCAAGTCGTCTGCGTACGCTATGGCATGGTGAAGTGATCCTATGAGATCGCTCGTGTAAATGTTGAAAAGGATCGGTGAATTAACCGCACCTTGTTGCAGACCGTTTTTAATTAGAAATGTTCCAGCAGAAGTCACATTGCCATTTTTGACTATGAACTGTCTCCGGGTGAGCTTGTTATGAAGTATGTACAGCAGTGGTTTGCTTATGCCCAGCCTGCTTAGCTTATAGAAGAGTCATTCTAACCATACGGCGTCGAAGGCCTTCTCCAAGTCAATCAGGCAGGCACCCGTGCATTGGTTCTTGCATTTGTTCCATTGGATATCCGATACCAGTTTAGACGCGGCATGTATTGTATCATGCCCCGCCTTAAAACCGAATTGGTTATCCGGAATTATATTACTATTCTCAGTCCACATTAAGCAAGATTCTATTGATTACTTTCTCGAATACCTTGCTGATGTTCGGAAGGAGACTGATTGGAGGTGATTGAGATGGGTTGTATCACTGCTGTTTTCCAATGCGCTGGATAGTGTACATTATTCAGCGCATTGTTAAACGGAGTGGTGTAAATGTCCACTAAAAAAGGCGAATCTTCCTAACCGTCCATTTACCGACCCATTGCACTTACCTCCCTTCTTTCCAAGGCCACGGAAACGCTGATAAATCGTCAGCTTATGAAATATCTCGATTCACGAAAACTCCTTAATGACCGGCAGTATGGTTTTCGTAGCAACAGGTCCACTGGTGATCTGATGGCATATCTCACCGAGAAGTGGAACCAATCTCTCCATTACTTCGGCGAAACCAAGATGGTTGCGCTTGATATTGCAAAGGCATTTGACAGAGTTTGGCATCAGGCTCTTTTGTCGAAAATGCGTGCATATGGCGTCGATGAGTATCTTCTTCAATGGATTAGAAATAACCAGGTGGGTGGTCATATGGCTAAAATGCAACTTGATCGTGATGATGACATCAGGTGGACGGACAAAAGTACTGTGAATCATAAGCAACGACAATAATAGCGAAAACAAAACAAAATACTCCCCAGTTATCTGGACAGCCACACTAGGAGTTTACAGAATCTTAATACCACCTGAGTTTCAAACTACACCACTCTGTCTTTCACTCTGTCTCTTCCCCTTTCCACAAAAACGCACGTGTTCTAAAAAAAAAGGTATAAGGGTATTCATATCCCCTTTAATACGTGCAAATTATTAAAAAAAAAAACCTTTCGGGGCGTTCAATACAAGTTGTTTTGGACGTCTTCAAGTCTGGAATTCACCAAATAAATGATGGTGTTCCCCAAGGCTGTGTTTTGTCTCCGACTCTCTTTCTCATTTTTATAAATGATCTCTTGTCTGCAACTTCTAATCCAATCCATTCCTTCGCTGATGACAGTACCCTTAGTTCATATTCGTTTCCTAACTCGCGTCCTTGCTCTTCGGCCGTAGAAGGGGAACGGCAACGTATGTTAAATACATTAAATTCCAACCTGGACGGCATAATTAAATGGGGTTCAACCAACTGCGTGGAATTTAATGCTTCCAAAACACAATGCTGTCTTCTGTCTCCCAAGCGAAACCAAAACCCTCAACCATTATCCATGGATGGTACTTGCATCATTGAAATCGAAAGACTTGCCATTCTCGGTATGTGTATTAATAACCATCTTCGATGGAATGATTACATATTCGAGGTCGCCAAAAATGCTGCAAAATGTCTAGGATTCCTTAAACGGTGCAAGAAATATTTTACCCCGTCTGATCTAGCCTCAATTTATAAAGCATTCATCCGCCCTAAGCTGGAATATAACGCCCATATCTGGTCTGGTGCACCCAAGACCGTTCTGCACATTCTTGATAGTGTACAAAATGGCGCGTTAAAACTTATAGGTGATAGAGACATTGTGAATTCCATTCATTCATTAGAACATTGGAGAAATGTCTCCTGTTTCTCCCTGTTTTATCGTTTTTTCCACAAAAAATGCTCCAGCGAAATAGCCAGTTGCATTCATCCCCTTCAAAATTCCACCCGCAATACGCGACATGCTTCGAATGCACATCAGTTTTCCCTAAAGCCTAACTTCGGCCGTACTGTTAAATATAGGGATTCGTTTATAAGCCGAACGACACGAATGTGGAATGATCTACCAAGCTCTGTATTTCCCCATCACTATAACCTTCAAACATTTAAAACCAACGTGCATAGGCTTCTCCTCTGTTCCTCTTTCCCTTGTCCTTAAAAGACCGTGCCATGTAACAGTATAAAGGTATTCATATTCCTTTTGGCGCGCGAATTATAAAAAAAAAAAAAAAAAATACCCCGCCTTAAAACCGAATTGGTTATCCGGAATTATATTACTGTCCTCAGTCCACTTAAGCAGGGCTCTATTGATCACTTTCTCGAATACATTGCTGATGTTCGGAAGGAGACTTATCGACCGCAGATTTGCCGGATTGGAAGTGTCCTTACCCCTTTTGGGGATGGGTTGTATTACTGCTGTTTTCCAATGCGCTGGATAATGTGCATTATTCAGCGCATTGTTAAACAGAGTGGTGTAGATGTCCACCACTTCTAGAGGGAGATGTCGAAGCACAATGTTCGATACTCCATCGATTCTTACAGATTTCTTCCTCCTCAATGAGTCGAAGATCGCTTGGAGCTCCACCTTCGATATGTACGGGGGATGTACCCTTTCATCGGCGATGACATTATTTGCCATGTTATCGTCATTGAACTCGGTAAAACCTATGTTCTCGGGTCGCCAGTGCTCTATATCATTTCGAAGGTAGAAGTTGTGCACAAGGACGCGATTTTCCAGGTCGTGGTTCGGGCAATTGGTATCATTCACCTTGTACACTTCCTGGAAAGTCGCTCCTATAACCTTTACCTTCTCCTGCGGATCTTCGATCACAAAGAAGTTGTCATCCTCTACTGCGTTATCTGGATCTATACCTGCTGTTATTAGTATTTGTCCATTGTTCGTCGTTCGAGTGTTGCTGGCAACTCCGTCCAGTTACAGATCAAAGAAAGTGCAAGTGCTATCATTTCAATTCAAAAAGTATTTAAAGAGCTACAACAAAAAAGTGTCTTGTACACCACCCGAAAGCGCTTCAGCTATCGCACGGCGGAATATTGGAGTAACACTGATCAGCCTACAGGAAACTCGTGGACGAAACAGGTAAAGTGATACAATATTCTCGTATTTGACACAAATTTGGAATATCGATAAGACAAAGAGGAAAAGCTTTCAGTGTGGACCCTAGCTTGTGGATCGTAGATCACAAAACTTTCTTCTACCCTAAAGCTTTCCCAAACTCTTTAAAAGCTTTCTTACCAGCACTGCCAGGTCAGAATTCTTTTAAAGCTAAATGAAATCAAAGGAAAACCAAGTAAATATATTAACATCACATTATATTCTGATTCTTATTATTAAATCTTAAAAAAAAAAAAAAAAAAAAAAAAATGGGAATTGGTCGCACTCCTCCCCCAGGAGGAACCAGTGGACCCAATCACTCTAAAAATGTTCAGAAACAGAACTCACCAAATAAAAATTCCAGAAGCAAAAATGCCAAAGAACAAATAGAACAGAATTCTACAACTGAATTAATAAATCTTAGGAAAAAAGTAAACGAATTAGAACGTCTGTGCCAAAATCTTAAGAACGAGAATGATGAACTGAAACTAGAAATGCTCAAAATAGCATCCGCTTAGAGCAACAACCCCAACGATAATACAACTTCCGTTGCTCAAATTCAACACTATGAAACCGACGAAGAGGAATTAGTCGTGAAAACTGAAGGGGCTCGGAAACGGAAAAATGATTTTGCAAATTCGAGTAAAAAGCGAAAAGCAAATTCTTCACCAAAACTTACCACTCAACCAAAAATGACATGGCATGGAATGCGAACGAGCTACAAATAGTACTAGATACAGAAAAGATAGACATTTGTTTGATCTCAGAAACTCACCTTACAACCCAGTCATATTTCAAGTTGAAGAATTATAATTCGTACCATACAGTCCATCCAGATAATTGTGCGAGAGGAGGCAGTGCTATTATTATAAGAAATAGCATTGACCATTATGAAGAAGAAAAAATAAGTTCACTCAAGTTTCAAACCACTACTGTATCGTTAGGGACACTAGCAAAAAGATCGGGGACTGATTGACACAGTGCCTATTCAAAAGTCGACCGAGAGAAGAAACAGAATTAATGTAAAGGAAACTACGTAAATTCAACCTTTAAATGTGGATTTTATTCGACATATTGCCACTCTGCTTGATGAACTGATAATAATCATACATTTGTCGATGTTGTCATAACGATACCTTCCTGGTCCAGCTGATCTCAAAAGCCAATCTTCTGCTGGTCATTGAACCATTGCGGATCTTCTTTTAGTAGCTACAAAACTATATAGAAAAAACCTTCACCGCTTAGCTGATACCGCACAGCGTATTCTTTCTCGTTGAGACGAGAGTGCATCCACCCACACATGCTCACGTACACAGCGCTGGCCAGCGTGTTGTGAGAGCCGCTCAGTGAGAGGAGCCTATTGATAAAAACATTTCATTTTTTTTCCGCTGCCTTTTCTGAGCGCCCAATTTCCTCTGAGCTACGTGAGCGATGTGTATTTGCCGTCGGCTTTAATCATTTGATAAAGGCAGAAGGGAAGATGCTGATCGTTGAGATGCTGAGGTGCAGTATGTTTGGGTGAAAGGTGTTTGTTGCGTTGCAACATCCTGCCGGGCCCCAGGAAGAATCTTCGCTGCCTTCGGACGGTGTCTCCCTTTTTTCGATACTTGCCTTTAAGCTCTCGGTTACAGATGTATGTTGATTGTTGAAAGATATCCGCTGACAGTGTGCTTCTCGACCAGGTTTGGCGGTTGATGAGTACATGTAAAGAAGAATAGGGTGCGGTGAATGGTGTGTGGCAATAATAGTTTATAGGGATTAGTTAATTTAAGTTATTAAATTAGTTTAGGTTAATTAAATTCATTTAGGTATAAATTTGATGATAAGGTATTTGAATTCATTTGTGTGTGAGTGTGTGCTTGTGGGCGTTAAGTTAATTTAGCATTGGCAGAAAGCACAATTTGACTATGGGGCGTTTTAAAGATGTTGTTGCCGTCTTAATTGTGACGACACGAATTTTTCCGCCGGTTCCAGGGTGTACTGCCTCAATTTTAGCGAGTCGCCAAAGAGTAGGAGGCGTTTGTTCATCGGGCAGTAGTACTAGCTGTCCCACCTTGATTTGCAAGCTCGAACTAAGCCATTTTGGACGCTGTTGAAGACGCACGAGGTACTCAGATTTCCATTTCTTCCAGAAGTCCTGCTGGATCCTCTGCATAAGCTGCCATCTATCTAGATAATTTGATTTGACGTCGGTCAAATCCCTTTCGGGTGCCGCGTTTAAAGGGGCCCCGATTAAAAAGTGTCCTGGCGTCAATATGGATAGATCGTCAGGATCTTCGGTAACTGGGCAAAGCGGTCGCGAATTAAGGCATGCCTCTACCTGGGCTAAGACTGTTCCATATTCTTCAAATGTCAGTGTATAGTGGCAGATGATTCGCTTCAAATGATGCTTCATGGACTTCACGCCGGCTTCCCAGAGTCCACCGAAATGTGGGGCAGCCGGGGGGTTGAAGTTCCAAGTTGTTCCGTTTGCTTGCAGTTGTGTCACGATGTCACCCGTCCATTGTTTTGACCATTGTGAGGTCTGCATATCCATAATCCTTGCGGCTCCTCGAAAATTTGTTCCACAATCGCTGTATAGGTTGGCGCAGATACCACGGCGCGCAGTGAAGCGTTTGAAGGCTGCGAGAAACGCGGGTGTGCTGTAGTCACTCACCAGTTCGAGGTGCACAGCCCTTGTGCAGAAGCAAATAAATATTGCGATGTACGCTTTCGTTATCTTGCTGCAGCGACCTTTCCATGCTTTTAATTGTACAGGACCAGCATAATCCATACCGGACGTTTGAAATGGGCGCGCCTGATTGACTCTTAATGTCGGGAGATTGCCCATTTTTTCTTGCATTTGGGTCGCTTTGTACCTGTAACATTTAAGGCACTTGTGAATGCAACCTTTAACAGTCGATTTCAGTTGCAAGATCCAATATTCTGCTCGGAGAGTTGCCATCATTAGTTGCTGACCACCATGTAGTGATTTTATGTGGACGTCATGAACTATGAGCGTGGTTAGTGAGTTTTGCGAGGGCAGTATTATTGGATGCCGCTGTGAATAAGGTAGATCCGCGTTTTCTAATCGACCTCCAACCCGTAGTGTCCCGTTTTCGTCGATGATTGGTGCCAGTCGTGCCAGTTTGCTACCTTTGAAAACCATTTTCCCTTTTGTTAAATTTAATATCTCTTCGGCGAAGAACTCTTGCTGGACAATGTTGATTAATCGTAATCGAGCTGACGATATTTCTTCGACCGACAGTGGTCCCGACCAAGGTGCCGATTTGTTCAGGCAGTTGTGAAAAAAACGAAGCCAATAGGCTGTGACTCGTAGTAAACGTTGTAATGAAGAAAACCTCGTAAGAAGTTCATTAGCTTCAAAGGCAGTGAAGTGAACGCAGAGCTGAAAAATGTTTGTTAAGGGGTACCCAGATGCGATGAACTCATTTTTGGCCCTTGAAACCTTTGAAGCTTTCATTTCTAGGTCCGTGGGCGGAATACTGAATGACGGGTATTGTTGTTCATTAAACGACTGCAGAAATTCCGGCCCATTGAACCATTGTTGATGATTCCAAAGATCCCTTGGAGACAGTCCTCTCGATGCCGCATCTGCTGGATTGTTCTTCGATGGAACATAGTTCCATTGGTTGTGGTTTATTAACTCCTGAATTTCTGCGACCCTGTTCGCCACGAAGGCGGTTCGGAGATATGGAGCTGTTTTGATCCACGCTGGGGTGATTTGCAAGTCACACCAAGCAAATATTTTTGGATTATTGAACTCCATGGTGTCCTTGGTGTGAGCCAGCAGGAGTGCTAGCAGTAGAGCTCCACATAACTCCAAGCGCGCCAGCGATACGGTTTTTAAGGGTGCGATTCTCGTTTTGGACACCAGAAGACTTGTTTGTGTTTTATTTCCAGTGATGGCTCGAACATAAACAACTGCAGCATAAGCCTTTTCGGAGGCATCACAAAACCCGTGGATTTCGAAGCGTGACTCCTTTATCACCTTGATCCAGCGAGGAATCTCTATATAATTAAGCGCGGTTAGCTCCTCTTTAAACTTATGCCATCTAGAAACGATTGAAGTTGGAAGATCGCTGTCCCATGTTTGATGTTCCTTCCAGATTTCTTGCATCAACATTTTTCCGACTATGACGGAAGGAGAAATCCATCCCATTGGGTCATAAAGACGAGCAATGTCCGATAAAATGGTTCGTTTCGTTGTCGTTTTTGCATCTGGTAGATTAACCTTAAATGAAAAAATGTCCTTCCCAGGATGCCACTGGATCCCTAAGGTTTTAATTGAGTTGTCTTCGTCAAACGATAGCGGGAGTTGTATTTCTCTATCTTCATCTGGAATTGCTGCCAACAACTTGTCACTATTGCTGGCCCATTTTCGTAATGGGAATCCTCCAAGCCTTAACATGGTAATAAGCTGTCGTTGCATCTCCAACGCTTCCTCTTCTGAGTCAGCTCCATGAATCACATCGTCCAAGTAAAAATGTTTTTTAGCAATGTCTGGTGCAAGTGGGTAGTCTGCATGTTCATCTGCAGCAAGTTGTTGGAGTGTGCGAACAGCCAAATACGGTGCAGCGGCGGTGCCAAATGTCACTGTGTTGAGGCGGTATGTTTTAACTTCCTCTCCTTCTGCATCTCTCCATAAAATTAGTTGATAGACGGCGTCTTCAGATGGAACCCAGATTTGCCTATACATTTTATTGATGTCTGCTACAAAACCGATCTTATGCTTCCTAAAGCGTGCGATATGATCAAAAATGTCATCTTGTAACCGTGAACCAACAAACAGATGATCGTTGAGTGATGTGCCGTCAGACGTCTTACATGATGCATCGAATACAATGCGAAGTTTTGTGGTGGAGCTGGACTCCTTTCTCACTGCATGGTGGGGAACAAAATAGTGCACACAGGTTAACGACGTGGGGTCAAGATGTGTCATGTGCCCTAATTCTTTATACTCGTCCATAACGCCTTTATATTCATTATAGATCGATGGGTTTAACTAAAATTTTCTTTCTAATTGAAGATACCTAACAAGAGCAGATTTAAATGACAGACCTAGGTTAGGACGTGTCCCTTCCTTGAATGGTAACTGGACAACATATTTACCATCCAACTGACGCTGATGTGTTCTGCAAAAATGCATTTCACACTGTTTCTCTTCCTCCGAAAATATCTTCTTTCTGGTCACTTCCTCAAGTTCCCAAAACTTATGCATCATGGATTCCAAGTCGGGCGTCTCAGTCATGGTGTGCAAGGATGTCACCGTTTCTTGGTTGCCAGCAGATGTGCAACCAGAGAGAATCCATCCAAGTTCCGTTCGTTGAGCCATGGGTGTACCTGGTTCTCATTTGACAATGCCGTCGAGTAGAATCAATGGATATATGTCACTACCCAGTATGACATCAATTTGTTTGGTTTGTTGAAGGTGGGGTCAGCAAGTTGAATATTTTGGAGGTGAATCCAGTTAGCCAAGGGAATGTTGTGTCCTGGGAGCAAAACTGTTAGCTTGCATTAAGCTGTAAGGTAAAATTTTCGTTGACGTTAGAACAAATTGTAAGCGAAACCTTGGACCTCGAAACACCATTATTGGTTTCCCCAACGCCTATTATGCTGACATAGCTCATTGTCCTCCTTAGATTTAAAAGCTGTGCAGCCGATTCCAAAATGAACGCAGCCTTCGATCCTGGATCAATTAGTGCCCGCAGTAATAACGGTTGGCCCACCGCTGGGACAGCCTTGATAAGCGCAGTGGCAAGAAGAACAACCTTTGACTTGTTGTTATCCGCCACGTACGTATTGTGTACTGAAGCTATTCTGTTGGAGGAGGTTGGATCATCTGAAACTTCTGACTGTTGAGCCGCAATGGAGGCTGGTTGAACAGGTGACTGACCAACCAACGCTGAAGTTGAGTTGTTGGCATGCATTGCGTTCGTGTTAGCGGGCTCGCTTTCATGCAGCAACGAATGATGCCTTTGTTTGCATACAGAGCATGTAAAGGTACTTGTGCAATTTTGCGTAGCGTGCGAGTGTGAAAGACAGTTGATGCACAGTTTGTGCTTTTTGACTATGTCCCTTTTTCTCTGTGGAGCCAATGCCTTAAATTTGTAACACTTCCTAATTGAGTGCAAACCCTGACACATCTGACATTTCGAAATTATGGAGTTGTGTGTACGAACTGTGATTGAGCTGAATTGCTTTGATTTTGATTGAGGGATACTTGATGTGGATTGTCCAAGGATTTCCAATGTTCTTGATCTCATGAGTAGGAAATCTTCGAATATGCTGAATGATGGATAATCCACATAAGCCGAAATATGTGATTCCCACTGACTGCGAGTGGTGATCGGAAGTTTCTGCACGGTGTGGAAAATTAAAACGTCTTCCCACGAATCTACAGTGACTCCGAGATTTTCGAGGGACTGTTTGGCTTCAATTGTGGTGTCTAATAGCGATTTGATTTCGTCTGCTGATTCCTTGGACAACTTAGGTTGATCGAACAGCAATTTAAATTGATTGTCCTTTAATAAACATAGGTTTTGATACCGCTTCACTAATAATGCCCACGCTGACTCAAAATTACCGTCGGTAATTGAAGTGTTTCGAAGTAACCGTTCAGCTTCACCGCTTAAATTAGCCTTTAAATAATGCAACTTCTGAACATCGGATAAAGACGAATTTTTGTTGACCAAACTTTCGAATAAACTCTTAAATTCAGGCCACATTTGAAAAATTGAGGGTAGTTTTAAATCAACCAATGGGGCCTTTGATCCCGCTATTGAATTATTAAGCAGACTTTGAGTTTGATTGTGATTGTCAGCAGTACATAATTGCTCCTTTAAATCGGAGGAATATGTGTAATAGAGCTCTTTTAATTTGTGAAATGTTAGCGACTCCATGTATTTAACCTTAGCCTCTTCACTAGGAGCCGCAACGATTTTTTAATGAAGCGCCCTAGCGTCATTAAACCCTGTCTTCAAATTCTTTAACCGCGCCTCAGCCATAAAAATAGATTTAGACGATTTACCAAGCACTGTATGCGCCTTGTGATCAGCTTCGAGTTCAATCCAGATATTTTGAATCGAATCGATTAAATTTGAAATCTTAGATTTACTCATGTTGAAATGGAGACGAAGAGAAATTAAGAAAAGCACCCAATACAACACACACGATATTATTAATTAGATCAACGAGAATCGATAAATTAATTGTAATTATGTTATAAAAAATGCCACACACCTGATAACTAGCGTTGCTTCCTCGTTGCACCAGCTTCTCGAAATCCAGGAAACATCCACAGGAAACGAAACTATCGAACCAATTTTATGGCGAATACTCCAACGCACACGACGAATTGTTCGCAATTAGAATTTGCACGCACTTTATAAAACAGTTTTTTGTTACATTAAATTGTCTAAATCCCGATCCGGCTATGAAGGACCAAATGTATCGCTAGGGACACTAGCAAAAAGATCGGGGACTGATTGACACAGTGCCGATTCAAAAGTCGACCGAGAGAAGAAACAGAATTAATGTAAAGGAAACTACGTAAATTCAACCTTTAAATGTGGATTTTATTCGACATATTGCCACTCTGCTTGATGAACTGATAATAATCATACATTTGTCGATGTTGTCATAACGATACCTTCCTGGTCCAGCTGATCTCAAAAGCCAATCTTCTGCTGGTCATTGAACCATTGCGGATCTTCTTTTAGTAGCTACAAAACTATATAGAAAAAACCTTCACCGCTTAGCTGATACCGCACAGCGTATTCTTTCTCGTTGAGACAAGAGTGCATCCACCTACACATGCTCACGTACACAGCGCTGGCCAGCGTGTTGTAAGAGCCGCTCAGTGAGAGGAGCCTATTGATAAAAACATTTAATTTTTTTTTCCGCTGCCTTTTCTGAGCGCCCAATTTCCTCTGAGCTACGTGAGCGATGTGTATTTGCCGTCGGCTTTGATCATTTGATAAAGGCAGAAGGGAAGATGCCGATCGTTGAGATGCTGAGGTGCAGTATGTTTGGGTGAAAGGTGTTTGTTGCGTTGCAACAACTACCGTAACTGTAAAAACTAAAAATCAACCGCTCTCAATAACAGCTGTCTATAGTCCTCCCAAATATTCGATCTCTTCAAATGAATATCAACAGCTCATTAAAATGCACAAGTCTAAGTTTATAATGGGAGGAGACTTCAATGCTAAACACACGTACTGGGGATCACGACTCACTACAACAAAGGGTCGTGAACTCTACGATGCAGCTAAAAAAACAGGGTGTGAATTTGTATCTACTGGTAAGCCTACATACTGGCCGACGGACGTTACCAAAATTCCTGATCGGGTTGACTTTTTTGTGATAAATAAATTATCAAGGAACTTTATCCAGGTACAAGAAGGCTAGGATCTCGACTCGGACCACTCACCAATATATCTGACACTTAGTGAAACTGTAATAGTTAAAGAGGAAAATCCATACCTTTCAAATAAGTTCACAGATTGGCTTAGTTTTAAACATATCCTGCAAGATAAAATCAATATTAGTATACCTATTGAGACGACAGACCAGCTGGAAAACGAAGCACATTCGTTCATCCAACTAATTCAATTTGCGGCTTGGAGCTGTACTCCTCCAACAAAGAGAAAAACGGTGGGTACCAATTATCCAAAAGAAATAAAGGAGCTCATAAGGAATAAAAGAAAACTTCGGCGTAAATGGCAACAAACTCGATCTCCTTCCGATAAAACAAGACTCAACAAGGCCACACAAGATCTTAAGCTTGAGATAAAGCTAATCCGAAATGAGACAATGAAAATATATCTATTAGAGCTAACTGCTGATAAGACCACTGAATATTCACTTTGGAAAAGTACAAAATATCCTAAGCGACCAACAAATCATATTCCTCCAATAAGATGCAGTAATGGGCAATGGGCTAAAAGCAATGAGGAAAAAGCTACTGCTTTTGCAGACAACCTAGCGAATACCTTTAAGCCTAATGATGCTATCTGTGATGAGCTTCTAAATCTCAATGAAAATGCCTGTTCTATGATTCCTCCGATTAAAATGCATGAGTTAAAATATGAGAAAAGGCGATTAAAAGACAAAAAAGCTCCAGGTTTTGACTTGATCACTGCGGAAGTCCTGAAGCGACTTCCAAACAAAGGGTTAGCTAAACTCTTGCGGTTAATGAATAAAGCAATTAGCCTTGAGTATGTGCCAAGTGTCTTGAAAGCAGCTGACGTGATAATGATCCCTAAACCAGGTAAGGACTCTCACGAGGTATCCTCATATAGACCAATATCTCTACTTCCTTCAACATCAAAGTTGTTTGAAAGGCTGATTTTTAAGCGTCTCAAACCAATCGTAGAGTCAAGAAACCTAGTCCCAAATCACTAGTTTGGTTTTCGAAGCAAACACTCCACAATAGAACAAGTTCACAGAATAACAATTGAAATCGAAAGAGCACTAGAAGAAAAAAAAGTATGTTCTGCAATTTTCTTAGACGTAGCACAGGCTATCGATAGAGTATGGCATGAAGGTCTACTCAATAAACTAAAAGTGTACCTACCAGAACAGTTCTTCCACCTAATGGAGTCTTATTTAACATCGCTATACTTCCGTATAAAACAAGAAAACTACTACTCTAATCTAGTGAAGATCGAAGCCGGAGTTCCTCAAGGAAGCGTCCTCGGACCTCTGTTATACCTTCTTTACACTAAAGACCTACCTACAATGCCCTACACCAAGACTGCAACTTTTGCCGACGACACGGCAGTCTTAGCAGTGGGAGATACAACGCTAGAATCGACGCAAAAGCTGCAAGCTGCTGCAGACCAAATTATCAGGTGGACTGAGGGATGCACACGATACACGCTTCCAGCTCCTGGAACCTTCGCACTTCACCGCTGTACATAACTTTAAATTGTAGTTGTTTGTGTATGAAGATCGCAACACCTCCTCCTTGTGTGGAGTTGGGTCGGTCTCTTCTGACAATATTGTATTTATTGTGCCCCAATTTGTGCTTCTGGGGTAGCTTTGTTTCGCTAACCATAAGCACATCAGGGGTTTGGTCTTCTAGCAACTTAAACAATAGGCTCTTCGCTCGATCCTAATCAGTGAATTCACATTCACCGCAAGAATTTTCAAGGATTGCTCCTCCATGTTCGTACCCATTAAGACTGAAGGTGCGCTAAGCCCGGCAGAAGTGCGTAGATCTGGTCCACCTGCTTCGCCTACTCCTGTACCTGACGTTGAAGCTGCTCCATCTTCCCTTGGATAGAGAGCAAGATGGCCAGCAAGTCAGTTTGAGCCTCCGATGCTCTAGGCACTGGGGCCTGAGAAGCAACCTTCGGTCTTTTCTGTTCCGCGTTTCCCCGACCTGCCGCCATTTGGGCGTAGGTCACTTGGGGAGTCACGGATTGTGTTTGAATTGGAGCAGGTGGACGTTTCACTACAACCTTCTCCTGACGAACCAGATTTACTTTTTTAATATACTGGAACTTAGGACAACCCCGATAGTTTGCGGTGTGTCCCGAGTTCCTGCATAAAGCACACGAGAGGTGGGTCTTATCTGCCACTCCATCCTTACCCAGAGTGCATTCTTCTGCTTTGTGGTTCTTTCCACACTTGACACATAGATGCTGCATTTCGCAGTTCGACGCGGCGTGACCGAACCTTTGGCAGCGAACACATTGCAAAATGTTTTTGGTCCTTTTTAATTTTTTCCATGCGACAACCTGGTAGTCTAGGACTTTAATACTCCTTAGACCATCCAGCTTGCTATTGGGTGAAAGCTAAAATAGGAAGAATGGCAGTTTCCGCTCCGCCCTTTTTGCTTTAGCTGTGGTGAATGGCTTGACCCCTACGAATTTGAGCTCGTTGCACTCTTTCTCTTTAAGCACCGCAAGGAGTGTCTCCGGATCAGTTGACGAATCTATCCCCCTCAGCAGCATTGTTTGCCGCTTTTCCCCCTTCGGGGTGAAGGAGAAGAACTCCGTCGTCGTGTCCCTAAGTAATTCTTTAATTTGTTTATATTCTTCCACTGTATTACAGTGGACATGGATAGCATGTCTATATTCATTTCATCTTTTACCAAAAAAATTACTGCCTATGGCCGACTTACATAGTTTAATGGTATCCTTCAGCTCAATTTTGTAAGTATTAATTGGAGGCACCTTTGTCTTTGCAGTCATCTTCTGTTGCGGTTGTTGCTGCGGTTGCTGTTGCTGTTGTTTCTGCTGCTGCTGCTGTGTCTGCTGCTTCTGCAGTTGCTGCTTTTTCTGCTGCTGCTGCGGTTATTGCTGCGTTGTTTGCTACTGTAGCTGTTGCTGTATTTTTTGCTGCTGTTGTTGTTGCTGCTGCTTTTGCTGCTGTGTTTGCGGGTGCCTTTGTTGTTGCTGCAGCTAGCCTTCTGGCTGCTTCTGCTGTTGTTGTGAAGCGCGCTGGAGCTCCAGCTGCCGCTCCCTCTCTCTTCTGGCCATTTGTTTGGCCTCTGTAGCACGCACCCTTTGTTCCCGCTGTTTAATGCTGAAAGTCAGGCTCTCGACTTCTTCATCTTCGTCCTCTGATTCGGAGGACGCCAAAACGGCGAAGTTATTATTTTTGTCGTCTCCATTGTAGCGCCCTTCCCCACCGTCGAAGATATATGGGTATTCGGCAGAGTCTATCTGACCTCTGCCGCTTCTTTTCTGCTGCTGCTGTTATTGCTGTGCTCGGCGCCCCTACCCTCACTCCACCTGGCAGCTGTTCAGCTGAAGCTGATGTGGAGGGACGCTTTACGAGGTTAGGAGTAGGCTTCAGTTTCCTTCTTCTTTTGCCCTTACTTTCGATCACCACTGTTACTGGGTGGCCTGACTGAACTGCGTCATCGACTGACGCAGTCACTCCACCATCTGGTCCCGCTAATGGGAGCGCGGACCGCTCGCTTTCCATCACGTGTTTTGTTTATATTTTAGTTTCCCTTTTTTTTTAAATGAAAAAAAAAGTCTATATTTTTATTTTCCCTGGCCGGGAATTGAACCAGGGTTTCTGGCTTAATAGACCAACACCACTACCACTAGGCTAACTCGCCACTTAAAAACGCACTGTCTAATAGTTCACTTGAAATTACTGCCAATTTGATCATGATGATGACTTCAGGAGGACGGAAAAAAAATACTGTGAATCATAAGCAACGACAAAAATAGCGGAAACAAACAAAATACTCCCCAGTTATCTGGACAGCCACTCTCTCAGTTTACAGAAACTTAATACCACCTGAGTTTCAAATTACACCACTCTGTCTTTCTCTCTGTCACTTCCCCTTTCTACAAAAAAACGCACGTGTTCTAAAAATTAGTATAAGGGTATTCATATCCCCTTTAACACGTGCTAATTATAAAAAAAAAAAAACGCATCACGCATCTTCGCGATTGACCGTGCTAAATGTGCATACAGCATACAATCTATGCGTAACGGATAAATGTGTGTATATCCCGCGATCGGTGATGATTGTTGATGGTTAGCAATCCAACTACTCGGCCACTTGGATTTTGGACGCATACGAGACTGGTCTAGTCTATTGGTATTATTAAAACAAATAAATTATATTGTTACATTATTAAATTGTTGTATTTCACTTATATTTCGCACCGCATTCAATTTTGGAATTCGATCGACCCTGTTTTTCGATTTTGGTTTATTTCTCTGCGTCGAATCCTCAGCATAGTAAATTTTGTTCCTTCTGAGCCGAATATAAAGTGAATAATTATTCATATAGTACACATCTTATATAGATAATATCACATAAAGATAAACAATTCAAGTGCGCGTAAAACTCGATCGTGAAAGACAATTCGTGACTACTTGTAGATAATTGTGGCGCGTCGTTCGTTGGAATCTAATTGAAAAAATAATAATAAAATAAAATGAGTCCGATTAATCTAAGACGCGGCACTGTTAAAGGTCGTTTAACACGTGCAGTGGCCTTCGTCGAGAAAATTAACTCCGAAAGCACGCTCGAGATGCTAGAGGTTCTACTGGCCAAGTTGGAAGAAACCTGGTCAGAGTTTTCTGCATTGCACAAGGAAGCATTGGAAAATGTCACTAGTGATCAGGTTGACGAGTTCGAACTCGAGTTCGAGGACTATGAAAATCGGTTTTTCATCGCGCATTCGTCGTTTCAAAAAAGCATTCACGGAAGACAATCAAAGACGGTGAACGAAAGTTCGGTGGTGAAACAGCTCGCGAACCAACAATCAAAGTTTCTCGGAAAACTGAACTCTGCTTCGGAAAGCACGTCCCATTCGATTCAGTTGCCTAAATTAACGGTGCCATCTTTTTCCGGAAACTATAAAGATTGGCCGTCATTCCGCGATACGATTACCGGTACAGTTGTCAACAAGCCAAATTTAACCGCCACACAAAAGTTTCACTATCTCAAATCGTTTCTTAGAGATGACGCAGCCAATTTAGTAAGGCATATACCTATCTCCGAAGCAAATTATTAAGAAGCCTGGGAACGGTTTGAGAAACGGTATGATTGCGTGCACTTAATTGTACAATCGTTCGTACAGACCTTTCTGTCCCTTCTGTCTGCCACTAGTTGCAACTCGACCACCTTACGCAAAATTACGGACGGTGCAGACGAAGTCGTACGTGGGCTGAATGCGATCGGTTCTAAAAATCGCGATCCGTTGCTAATCTACCTCCTTGTTAGCAAACTCGATGCCGAAACAAAGCAAAGTTGGACAGAAACCGTCGGCTCTCGAGATGACGTCGAATTCGATGAACTTCTTGCAATTAAGATGTAATGCTTTGGAGTGTTGTCAATCTCTTACGCGACATGGTGCTTCCAGGAGCAAACCACAAGGAACAATTCGTACCCATTTCGCGGAGTCGCTGTCGTCTGGTCAATCGCGCTAGTGCCCAACTGTATAGGTAACCACATATTACCACAATGTGAACAATTTGTAGCCCTCGATGTGGAATCGCGTCGCGCGTTTGTGAAAACGAACTCCTTATGTTTTAATTGTCTTCGGGCAGGTCACAAAAAAAAAAAATAAATTATATTTGGCGCAACAGCTCTTTAAGTGCCAGGGCCTAACTTCTCGCAACCACTCGTGTTGTGTGCGTTAATTTTTTCGCACGAATGGAAGGGCCCTACAGTTTAGTGCAGTATCCGAACGGCAATTTGTTTTGTGAAGCTTTCTCGTGACAACAATACTCTCGGATGTTTGTCAGACGTTCGCGAGAGGTGGGATCGTGAAAAAAATTGTTGGTGTTTTCTGAGATTCGAACTTTGAAACTCTTGCGTAGTGATCCGACACACTAACCACTATGCCACGACGCCCACCGAGCAGGTCACTCTTTTTTTTTCATTTTTAATGCATTTTTATTGGGTAATTTAGTAAACTTATAGCTAGACAAATAACGCTTAAAATTAGCTTAACTAACTTAACTATTCTTATTCTAACTTACTGGCCCTATGCGGGCGCTCTAAGTTAAGATTAATACTTAAAACTATGTCTTTCGACGTAACCAACTTTAGATTCCTTATTTATTTATTTTATTACTCTATTAATGTTTAATCAATGAAAAAACTTATTACATGAACTTGTTTTTATGGTTCTTATATATTGTAATATGCGAGCTACGGCTCGAGTAGATAAAACGTAATTCTGAGAGATTATTTCTTTATTTTCTAGTCTATAGAACAATTCAAGTTCACACTATACTATTCTTCGCAAATTCTTTCGTTTCAAGGTCTCTTTCTTCTCAAATCACTTTATCACATTTCACTTACTTAATTCACTTACTTAATTTACTAATCCAAACTAATTACTTCTTCTTGTCAACTCTTAATTTTCAATTTATCACAAAATTACAACTTCACTTATTATCACTTTTCCAATCTCTTCGTGCGGTTCGAAAACTAACTGCCTTGCCTCGATCGCCATCTGTCCTTATATAGAAGCATTTCTGATAGCCAGAAACTTCTAGCAAATTCTTCGACCACTGGAACAAGAAAATTCTGATGTAGTAATTCCAAGATGACAATAATTTCTTGCGGTTATAATTCTCTCTTAATTCCGTGACGTCGTCTCAGATATTAACCTCGAATGAAAAGACACTTCGGAATGAAATTATGCTCGAATGAAAAGACACTTTGGAATGTGTTGCATACTTTTGGAGCGTAGTTATTATGCTACATTATGTTACACTGCCCCCTTCTTAGACTTATTCGTCCCGAACAAGTTCGTCCTCACTTCGGCCATTGTATCGACTCAGTCGGTCCACATGAACCACTTTCATTTTGGCCCTTGGTCCTCGCTGGGTGCGGTAGACAACATCGTTGATGCGGGTTACTATTCTGTAGGGACCCTCCTAGTTCTGCTGCATTTTGGGTGATATCCCCTTTTGGCGATGGGGATTATACAGCCACACTAGATCTCCTTCCTGAAATCCTGACGTTGTTGCCTTGGCATCATACCTGGTCTTCATGCGGTCGCTCGTTATCTTAACCTGGCTTCTGGTCCTTTGGTGTATGTCCCTAAGCCTTTCACTAAGGCCGCCACGTACTCTTCTTCATTTCTGGGCACATTGGTAGGAGATCCAAATTTCACCTCACTGGGTAACCGAGCTATTCCACCAAACAAGATTTCGAACGGCGTATGTCGAGTAGTGCTGTGCACGGCACTTCTATAGGCCATCAAACACAAGGGAATCTGCCGGTCCCAATCCCGTTGGTAGTCACCTACGACCTTCGAGAGATGTTCGTCCAAAGTCCTATTGGACTATATACACTCCACCATACCGTCCGACTGTGGATGAAGCGGCGTTGTCCGTGCCTTTTTGATTCCGAGTAGTTGACACATCTCTTGGAAGATTCTTGACTCGAAGTTCCGCCCTTGGACAGAATGCAATTCCAAGGGCACACCGAATCTGTTAACCCAATTGTAGACGATCTGCTCTGCCACGGTTCTGGCTTCCTGGTTAGGGATCGGAAACGCTTCCGGCCACTTACTGAAGTAGTCCATCACTACGAGTATATACCGATTACCGTTGTCGGTTTCCGGAAAGGGCCCTGCGATGTCAATGGCGATTCGTTCGAAAGGTGCTCCCATGTTGTATTGGTGCATCTTACCTCGAGTTTTGATTCTCGGACCCTTGCTAGCTGCACACACGTCGCATTTTCTGCACCAGTCTTCGACATCTTCCTTCGCTTTTAACCAATAAAAACATTCTCGTACCAAGTGGCCTAAGGACGCCCCGCCATGCATTTCCGGTAACACCTCCTTGGCCCTCGTCCGCGGCACGACAAGCTGCATTACAAACGACTTGCCGTCGGAGGATTCCCATTTTCTTCTCAGAACACCTTCTTGGACATGGAGTGAGTACCACTGCGCAAAATATGCCTTTAAGGTCGGGCTTCTGTGAGAGATGTCCTGATGATCCGGTTTCTCCATGTTCTCCTTCCAGGCCAGAATCGGCTCGATATCCGGGTCTTCCTTCTGACCGTTCCGGATCTCATCTACGCTCCAGCCGGCGATAGGTTCGGCTCTCATTCTTTGGATGGAAACCAGCTCCCGTTCTTCCTGACGCGCACAATGTTTACAATCCGTTCTGCATGGTCTCCGGGACAGTGCATCCGCATTAGAGTGGAGTTTTCCTTTACGATGCTGTATTTCGTAGTCGTAGATTTGCAGCCTTTCGATCCATCTTGCGACCTGACCCTCAGGACTCTTGAACTGTAATAGCCATTTTAAGGCTGCATGGTCTGTGCGAAGAACGAACTTCCTCCAATAGAGTTATTTGTGAAAATGCTTTGTAGCCAAGATCAAAGCTAGAAGTTCCCGCCTTGTCACGCAGTAGTTCCTTCCTGGCTTAGAGAGCACCTTGCTGACGTTCGCAACCACCTTCTCTTGGCCATCATGCACCTGGGAGAGTACGGCTCCTACCCCGACATAACTAGCATCTGTGTCCAAAATGAACGTTTCCCCGGGAGTGGGGTAAGCTTGAAGCTCTTCTCGCACTCAATTGACCATTTGAATTGTTTTCCCTTCTAGGTCAACTGGTGCAGGCTCTTTGCGATCCCGGCAAAATCACTCACGAACCATCTATTGTAGGTGGCTAGGCCCAGGAAGCTCCTTAATTAGTGTTTATCTTTGGGGACTAGCCAGTTTTTTTCCGCTTCGACCTTCTCTGGATCGGTTCTCACTCCTTTCGCTGAAATTATGTGCCCCAAGTACTTGACTTCCGCTCTAAACAGGGCGCACTTCTTGGGGTTGAGCTTCAGGTGGGCACTTCAAAGCCTTTGAAACACATCCCTTAAATTGTCTCGGTGTTGCGCAAACGTTTTTCCTACGACGATGACATCATCTAAGTACACCAAACAGGTTTTCCATGTTAACCCTTGCAGGACACATTCCATCAAGCGCTCGAAAGTCGCCGGAGCATTGCACAGCCCGAATGGCATTACCGTGAATTGCCATAGCCCATTTCCTGCGGTGAAGGCGGTTTTCTCCCGGTCTTCTGGATGGATCTGTACCTGCCAGTAGCCACTCTTCAAGTCGAGGGTGGAAAACCATTGGGCTCCTGATAGTGTGTCCAGCGTGTCATCAATCCGTGGCAGAGGATAGCTGTCTTTCTTGGTGACGTAATTGAGCTGCCGATAGTCCACGCAGAACCGAGTGTTGCCATCTTTCTTCTTAACCAGTACAATCGGTGATGCCCACGGACTTTCGGAACTTTCAATCAGACCTTCTTTCTCCATTGCCGACACCATCTCTGCAACTTCTGTCTGCTTAGCCAATGGAAGGCGCCTAGCAGGCTGACGAATTGGTCTAGTATCACCAGTGTCTATTCGATGTTGTACCAAGTGTGTTCGGCCGTATTCTTCGTCCTGTGAGGCAAATATATCAGCGTACTCATTGATAAGATTCTCTGCCATAGTTCGCTGCTCCTGATTCAGCTCACTGGACTGGAGAATCATCTCTCTCGTTTCCGCTGTCCAAGGTGATGGGATAGGTTTTGGAGCATCACGTTCAGATATTGTTGCGACGGCGGTAATCGGCGTGCATTTTCCAGTCACCTCCCCTCACCTTAGTTTGACAGTGTGTAGTCTCGCGTTCAAAACTCTCACTGGAACCATGGTGTTCTTTGGTTCGACTAACGTCTTTCCCACGATGTAGTCTTGCGAATTCTTCTCTGGGTCTGGTTCTACTATGTAGAATCGGTGGCTCCCAAGATCACCTTCCAGCTTCGTCCAAATGATTGTTTCTGAAGCCGGCGGCAAAACTTCGTCTTTGCTGATGACTGTCCTGAGAGTTACGGCATTCTCGTTTCCGTACACCATCGGAATCTCCACATTTCGATACCTCAGTACTTGCATCCCGATGTCCAAGATTACTTCATTTGCTTTCATGAAGTCTATTCCGATGATGCACTCGTCGCATAAATGTGCCACCAGAAACGCATGGGAGAACGTCAGTCCCGCCAGAGTAATCGTAAGACGAACTTCTCTAAACACCTTCGCCATTTCCCCTGTTGCAGTCTTCGGGCAGTAGCTGTTGGTGTTGTGCAGCCAGGAGCTTCTGACGATATATCTTCTTACAATAGAGGCAGTGGCACCTATGTCGATGGTGGTTACGCACTTCTTCTTGTTGATTAGTGCCTCCACTGTCAGGCTCTTGTTACCCCGTTTGGTCAACGAAACTTGAATGGTGGTCCTGGGGCCTCGATTCCAGTAACCAACTTCTGCCCGCGAAGTTGGTCCTTACGCATTTCCCGACTGCTGGTTTTGGGAAGTCTGACCGACAGGATGCTTCCTTTCTGCTTCTCTCACTTGCGCAATGTGGACAATTTCCTCGTCTAGGTGCACTTGTGCACTGCCGTTGTAGGGGTCCGGTTTCGTTGCAATTCCAGGAAAGGATTTGACTTCCGCGAGCTTTGTCTTCATCCACGACGGATATTTCCCTGACACGGTGTATTCCCTGGTATGCTTCTTCAGCAGCCTGCATTGACAAAGCGAATGCCAATGCCTCCGGGAGCGTTCGCTTTTCAGCCATCCTTACAGCCATTTGCAGTTGTCTGTCCTCTATGAATAAAAGCTTCCACCGCCATTTCGTTGATAAGCTCCTCACCGGCTTTATTGTGTGAAAGATTTGCTAGTCGTTCTATATCCGCTTGCAACTGTTGGAGCGTTTCCCCCCTTTTCTGGACTCGACTACGCAGCTGAACCCTATACACCTGCTGCATGTGTTCATCCCCAAACCGCGTCTCGATAGCCTGAACCAGAGAGTCGTAGTTCTGCTGTTTATCTTCCGTGATGGTCTGCAAGAGCTCCGCAGCTGGACCCCTCAGTGCAAGCGTGAGTGCAATAGACTTCTCTTCATCTCCCAGCTATTGGTCATTGCAGCCGCTTCGAATTGCCTCTTATAAATTGGCCATGATGTTTGATCATCGAAGATAGGTTTCTGCATCTCCTTTCTCCTCAGACCGTCAGTGGAATATTCCCGTGCTTTCTATCTCTTCACGTTGCTGAGTTCCTTAGCAAGATTTTCTCTATCTCTCTCTCTCTATCTTCCCGAACTGAGTTTCATGTTTCTCAAAGTTTTCATCGAATCTAGTTTCGACTTTTTCGAGTTGCGTCTCGACCTTCTCGATTTCCTCTTCGAACACTTCGAATTTGGATTCCAAGTTCTTGTTTTGCCCATCAGGTTTTCTAGAGAATTCTTTTGTTCGTCCAGCTTAAGTTCTAGATAATTTTTTGGTCATCGAGCTTAAGTTCCAAAGACTTCTTTTGGTCTTCTATTGCTTTCTTTTGTTCGTCCATGACTGACTTAAGTTGCAGGAGCAGACTTGTTATACCCGGGTCGGCTACTGTACTTGCTGGTTCCTCTTCCACGCCAAACTCTACGTCATGCGGATTTTCACCTTCCTGCTTTACTGCTTCTTCCAGACGAATCAGTAGGGCATCTTTTGCCCCAGTTGTGTCGAGATTCCGCTTACTGAGTTCTGCTTTTTGTTGAATTATAGTTAGTTTGCGACATATTTTGCGCAACTAATTAACTCAACACAGAAATGTTTTTTTTTTTTTTCTTGTGCAATTTCACACCACGGAAATAGTTATTCACAGAATAAGTTTTATCCCACTTCTGACACCAATGTAATATGCGAGCTACGGCTCGAGTAGATAAAACGTAATTCTGTTAGATTATTTCTTTATTTTCTAGTCTATAGAACAATTCAAGTTCACACTATACTATTTTTCGCAAATTCTTCCGTTTCAAGGTCTCTTTCTTCTCAAATCACTTTATCTCATTTCAATTACTTAATTCACAAATCCAAACAAATTACTTCTTCTTGTCAACTCTTAACTTTCAATTTATCACAAAATTACATCTTCGCTTATTATCACTTTTCCAATCTCTTCGTGCGGTTCGAAAACTAACTGCCTTGCCTCGATCGCCATCTGTCCTTATATAGAAGCATTTCTGATAGCCAGAAACTTCTAGCAAATTCTTCGACCACTGGAACAAGAAAACTCTGATGTAATAATTCCAAGATAACAATAATTTCTTGCGGTTATAATTCTCTCTTAATTCCGTGACGTCGTCTCAGATATTATCCGTCTCTTACCGTGGACACGAACTGTGGAAACGAACCTCGAATGAAAAGACACTTCAGAATGAAATTATGCTCGAATGAAAAGATACTTCGGAATGTGTTGCATAGTTGTTGGAGCGTAGTTATTATGCTACATTATGTTACAATATAAAACTTACAAATCTACCTTCAAATAAATCTTAAACTACATACCTTATTCTAAATTAGCCTATCTTATTCTACCTTACGTATTTTCTACGTAAATTTTTTCCGGGCAAGTCTTACTGCAAGTAAATGTCGTTCGTCGTTCCTTTGCCGTGCATGTAACTCGCATCATCATTCATTAGTACAAGCAGATTCAAATAATGCGCCCGTATCGCATCGCGTTACAACCCCTTCGGTTCAAACTCCTCGCCTTATTACTACAAATACACCATCCTCGTTCTCGCTTGTACATCTGCTAGTAAACAACCACTCTTCACTCAACGTTGGCCCATGCAGGCAAACAATTCTACCCACCGTGTTAGCTAACGTTGAGGACAGCCAAGGTAATATGGTAAGCTGTCGGGTGCTCATAGATTCAGGTTAGCAAATTTCCTCTGTAGTTAATCGTTTGCTCAACGTCTAGGTCTGCCCAGCAGGCACGCAAGGATTCCTGTACTGGGTTTGTTATCCACAGATGTAGGTCAAACTAGAGGTTGTATTTCTGTAAACTTGTGCTCCCGATTCAATGAAACACGTTTAGTCGTCGACGCTTTTGTGCTAAACAAGCTGACGTCGAATCTACCCTCGCGGTCATTTGATGTCTCTGGTTGGTCCCACATCCAAACTCGAAATCTTGCAGATCCCAACTTCAATGCACCTGGCTCTATTGACATGTTGCTGGGAGCTGACAAGTTATGGTGTATACTTAAGGGGGGCCAGATTCAAGGTTCAGATGGTTTGCCGATAGCTCAGAAGACATCCTTTGGATGGGTAATCACAGGGGAGCTGTTGGGTGCGGATCACTCGCAACATGTGTCAATTTCTTCGCTCCATTTCAGGTTAAATCTCGACACACTATTGCAAAGATTCTGGGAGCTTGATGAAGTGAAGCCGTTCAATGATGACTCCTTTAGCGATGACGAAGCCGAACAACACTTTCGGAAAACCTTCTCGCGTTCACCAGACGGAAAGTATGTCGTGCAACTTCCGTTTAAAACCCCGTCTCCTTGTTTCGGTTCTTCGATTAACCATGCCATTAGTCGATAACGTTCGATGGAGCGTCGGTTCCAAAAGGACCCCAATTTGCATGACATGTATGTCAAATTCATGCAGGGATATATAGCATTTGGTCATATGGTTCGTGTACCCTCCGCTGAACTGCAAACCAATCCTGGGAAAACGTTCTATCTACCCCACCATGCTGTTTTGAAGCCAGATAGTTCGTCAACAAAATTGAGGGTCGTATTCAATGGTTCGGCTAGGGATTCGCTTGGGAACTCCCTAAACAGTGAAGATGTTCCGCCAAATCTGGATTGATAGCCAACAAAGAGACTTCCAGCGCATCGTTTGGCGTGAAAACCCGTCAGACGACATAAGCCATTTCCGGCTTTGTACTGTCACCTATGGGACTGCATCGGCACCCTTTTTGTCGGTTCGAGTGTTAAAGCAAATAGCGATGAACTACCAAACGCAGCCGAAGGCAGCGCGCGTGTTATTAAATGACGTGTACGTAGATCACGTAATGACTGGAGCAGATTCTGTGGAATAACTCATCAGCTTACAGTCTGAGGTTAACTATGTTATCAAAAGCCAAACTAGAGCTTCAGAAGTGGACCTCCAATTGCTGGGCCCTACTAGCTAGGTTACCTAAGGATGACTGTGAATTCTCTTTGTTCGATACAGAACGGTCAAAGTCGATGATCAAAATACTCGGTATTTATTGGAACCCGACATCTGACCAATATTCGTTTCGTATGGTTGACGGAAACTTATGTGCTTCTCCTACAAGACGTTCGTTGTTGTCAGAAATCTCTCGAATCTTTGACCCTCTAGAATTTCTGGCCCCATCGGTTGTACTATTTAAGATTTTATTTCAGGAGTTGTGGTCGACCAAACCTAATCTTGCCTGGGATGATCCTCTTCCATCGCACTTGGCTGATAAATGGATGCGATATCAACAGGAACTACACTGCTTCGAACAAATACAAGTGCTGCGAATTATCTTCGCTTAGAAAGGAGACATTGAACTACATAGGTTTTCAGACGCGTCATCGTTGGCCTACTCAGCTGTCGTTTATGCTCGCTGCAAAGTAAAGGCTAATCAATTCCAGGTTGTTATTGTCGCAGCAAAAACGAAGGTAGCACCAATCAAACCTATTTCGATTCCTCGATTGGAGCTATGTGGGGCTCTACTTCATTCTCGGCTTATTAATTCTATAAAGTCATTGATTCCGAAGGTTTTTAAGGTTTTTGTTTCGTGCGATTAGGAAATCGTTCTTCATTGGCTTTCCTCTCCACCTCGTCGTTGGACTACGTTCGTTGCCAACCGCACTGCTGCTGTTCTCGAGAAGATTCCACGACATGCATGGCAGCATATCGCATCGGAGTCTAACCCTGCAGATTGTGCATCTCCAGGAATTTTACCATCCGTCCTAGTCAATCATCCGCTATGGTGGACCGGTCCTCCATGGCTATCGCTGTCACAGGAACATTGGCCAGTATCAACGTTTTCAGTGCCATAACCCGATGATGCCGGACTATTCTTAGACGAGAAAACAACACCGAAGCAGACTTTAATTATCACTCCAGAAACGGATGCCCTTAAAACTCTTATCTCTAAGACATCTTCGTGGACTCGGTTACTTAGAATTATCACGTATTGTGTTCGGTTTATAAACAATTGTCGCCCTACTCAATTCGATAAACTCATGCGTGGTTTGGCCGTCAATGAATTTCATGTGGCAGAGGTCCATATTCTAAAGATAGTGCAACATGAGACATTCGGGAATGACATTCGCCAACTAATAAATGATCGTGAACTTAGCACTAAATCGAAATTGTTAAAATACTCTCCTTTCATTGACCAAAAATTATCACACCTACATGTCAACTATTTACATGCAGGAGTTTCAGAGACATTTGCCATAGATCGTCAGCGGTATTGGATATTGGGCAGCCGCAATCTAATTCGAAAAATAGTCCATTGGTGCAAGCCATGTTTTCTCCAGAGGAAATTAACCAGTACACAGCTCATGGGGGCCTTGCCGCCACAACGCGTACATCCAAGTGGACCATTTTCGAACACCGGGTGTGACTATGCTGGTCCTTTTACCATCAAGTTGTCGAAAGGTCGGAATCCCAAGTTATCCAAAGCGTATCTTGCGCTATTCGTTTGTATGAGTACGAAAGCAGTTCACCTGTAGCTGGAGAGTGATTTGACCACCGATGCCTTTCTCGCTGCCCTCCGACGATTCATAGCTCGGCGAGGTAAATGAAGACATCACTAGTGCTCTTGCTATGGATGGAATCAAGTGGCACTTTATTCCACCTTCGGCACCACACTTTGGTGGTTTGTGGGAGGCATGGGTAAAATCCGTCAAGCTTCACCTTCGCCGAGTTATAGGAAGTTTCATTCTCACATTTGAGGAACTCAACACAGTTTTCACCCAAATCGAAGCTGTTCTTAATTCCCGTCCTCTGTTTGCTCTCTCTGATGAAGACCTAAATGTACTAACGCCTTCTCATTTCGTTATTGGAGAACCTTATACTGCTGTTCCAGAACCAAGCTGTTTGGATGTTTGGATCAATCGGTTGTCATACTGGCAACACCTCCAGAGCATGGTCCAAAGATTTTGGAAGCGATGGCAGGCTGAATACGTCACCAGTCTGCAGGAGAGGCCAAAATGGAAAACACCGCAGCCTTATCTTAAAGTTGGAGATGTAGTCGTCCTCAAGGAGTCCAATTTGTCTCCAGCAAAATGGCTTCTGGGCAGAGTCGAAACTGTTCTTCCTGGCCTAGACAACCGAACGAGAGTGGTAACCGTTTGTTTCGGCAGCTGAAAATATTATTATTAAAGACCCCTTACCACTGGTGGGAGGAAGTCTATTAGAAATAAAAAGTATTTTCTTTGCTGCCTGGTCCAAGTGAACTGACCCGTTTATCCTATTTTAATGTCTTAAATACTAAATTAATGCTAACTTTACAAATATATACAGCAGGTGCACATTCTCCATCAGCGATATGACACCCATAGGAACATCATTTAGAAAATAAAAATTGTTGACTAGCTGGGAACATAAAATGAAAATAAAGATATACTTATAATAGGAAACCTGTATGATGGTGTCATCATGACATGCTGGGGCCACCTTACGCAGAAGTTACGCAGAAATCACCTTAGTCTAAGCTTATTTCCACCGGCGCTGCTACTCTCCTGGGTCACTGCGTTCTTGTTGATGCTTGTGGTGGTCGGCTTCGAATACGTTGTTGTCTGATGAGGATACACAGCACTGCAACTATTATTAGAATTATCGCTGCAGAACCTATGATGGTGTAGTTTTGAATTTTATGTGTCCTTATAACCTCCAGAAAATGTTCTTGATCTTTTTGAATTTTAATTGCATGTTCCAATTGCATCATCTTCTTGGATAGATCTGCTTGTAACACAAGGGATTCCTCTTGAATGTGTTTAAAATCAGTTAACTGCTGCGATAGATTAGTTGTTGGCATAATAGATGCGTCGCGCCTGGTAGTGATGGCGTGTTTCCCGATGATTATGATTGTTTCTTGACCGATCATACAATGCGATTGCAGTCTTTCCTTTTTTAATTGTAGCGATTGTGCTACTTCTTCAGTGACCAGTGTTGCTTGAGAACCGGGATCAATGAGTGCTCTTAGTAACCTACTGTGTCCGTTAACATTCGCCTTTATAAAAGCTGTGGCAAGCAACACATTTTGATTCTGGTGGCCATAGCTTGTCTGAATTTGTGGATCAGCTCGTGAATGTTCTGCTTGCCGTCTTTCAGTTTTCTGCAAATGTAGTAGAGAATGATGTTTCTTGTTACAATGCTTGCATGTATTTTTGCTCGTGCAGGAAGTCTTCTTATCATGTCGCAAGCAGTTTACGCTCGTAGAGTTCCTTTGGTGTCCAGCTTATAAACCTGCGGCATGAATAAATGTTGTGTTCCCCTTGACAAAAAACACAATTGAATTTAGTTGAGATATGGAAGTTTCGCGTTACATTTTTTACGTCGTCTCCAGCTTTAAAATGTTTATGCCTGGAAGAAGTTACAACATCCAGTGCCTGATACCTTCTTGCCAAGAAGTCGTACAGCATTTGGAGCGATGGCATCTTTGTTGGCCTTTCTAACCCTTGTTCAAAAGGCTTCTGCTTTCTTGATCCAATACCTTTGTAACGAGATGGACGATAATTGGATCCCAAGACGAGGTGTTAAAACCCATGTTCTTAATAGCTGACAACCCTTCTTTTGTTGCATCTAGGATTGCCGTAATCGAATTATATGTTGATTGGTTTCCTTGATGACCAGCTTTATGTAACTTGTCGATATGCATCGAGACAATTTTTCTCTTATTGCCATATCTTTCTTTTAATGTTTCCCAAGCACAAATATAATTGTCAGTCGAAATTGCCAGATGCTGAATTAATTGCATCGGTTCTGCTTCTAGATGGGTTTTCAAATATTCCATTTTTTCTGTTGTGCATAAGGAGAGCTTGTCGTGAATGATGGTGGGGAAAATATCATGAGAATGACTGCCATTCTAAATAATTCCCTTTGAATGTGGGTATTTTCAAAGGTGGCAAGTTTGCACCTGACTGTTTCGTATCCGTTGCCTTATTAGATTCTCCTAATGTGGAAGCCATTCTGTGGAGACATTGATTTATATCTCTTTTTATGTCGTTATACCCTTTTTGTAATGCCTAGGGCGTTTTCATGTTTTCCTTCGATGCGTTTGCCATGAACTCCTCATGCAGTTCGGACATGTTTCTTAACTGTTCCAACAGTATATTTTGCTGGTATTCATAAATTTCTTTGGAATAATTTCTGAATGTCTCCTCAAATTCCTCCATATTTCCGATTATCGCTTCAATCTTAATACCGAGTTTTCCCAATCGCTAAGTTTGGACAGTATTTAGAGCCGGGTTTGAATTTTGTGCAGCCTTTGGGTTTTCCTCTGGAGGATCTATTTGCTCGAGAAGCGTTTTAAGCACCTTATACATTTCTTCCACTTTTCCAAATGTATTTCTCTGCATGTATGGCGTGTCTTGCTTTATTATTGGCTTAATGTTTTCATGGTTTTTTTTAAACTCCATCCAAATCTCTTCGATTTTCTGCAGCCTTCTTTGTATCGCTGTGTCTTCCGGGTAGCACTGTCTTTTTTAAAATTGGTTGTTGCCCTCTTTAGCTCTTCCGCTAGAGCCTTTTGTCTCGCAACAATAATGAAAACATCTGTTTCATCAGCCATGATTTTGTTTCAATTATATTTATTTTTCTTGTCTAAACACAATTGCACTATTTTCACTACCAGTGTCCTAGCTCTGGCAACGCTTGAATGTTTTCTTATTTTTGTTTTGTTTAAAAAAATACCAATGTCAGTAGCCTTGGTAACGCTATGAAATGATGTACCACTGTTAGTAGCCTTGGTAACGCATTAATCTACGTCGATAGTTCTTCTTAAGGATCGAAGGACCAATGTTTCGGCAGCTGAAAATATTATTATTAAAGACCCCTTAACGCTGGTTGGGGGGAAGTCTATTAGAAATAAAAACTATTTTCTTTGCTGCCTGGTTCAAGTGAACTGACCCGTTTATTCTATTTTAATGTCTTAAATACTAAATTAATGCTAACTTTACAAATATATACAGCAGGTGCACATTCTCCATCAGCGATATGACACCTTTGTTTTCATGGGAACATCATTTAGAAAATAAAAAGTGCTGTCTAGCTGGGAACATAAAATAAAAATAAAGATGCTTATAATAGGAAACCTGTCTGATGGTGTCATCATGACACCGTCAGGACTAGCAGAGGACAATTCGTTCGTCCAGTCACCAAAGTAGCGGCACTCCCACTGTCCTGAAACTTGTTCCAGGGGGTGTGGAATGTTTGAAAATAATTGTTATGCTTATTCAATGTAATTAATTTCATTAGGGTCAAATTCTGTACATTTATATAAGAAAAATTGTGAATCCCTGTATTGTCGAAAACCAAAGCAGAACCTCCACGCGCCAACATCATTGCGACCCACCATAGACTATCGCCCCCCTCCACCCACATCCGCACTTAACGCATCACGCATCTTCGCGATTGACCGTGCTAAATGTGCATACAATTTGTGCGTAACGGATAAATGTGTGTATATCCCGCGATCGGTGATGGTTGTTGATGGTTAACAATCCAACTACTCGGCCACTTGGATTTTGGACGCATACAAGACTGGTCGAGTCATTGGTATTATTAAAATAAATAAATCATATTGTTATATTATTAAATTGTTGTATTTCACTTATATTTCGCATCACATTCAATTTTGCATTTCGATCGACCCTGTTTTTCGATTTTGGTTTATTTCTCTGGGTCGAAGCCTCAACACACGCTTTTCTTTTTCCTTGACCAATTCTTTTATTTCCGTGGGATATCGTAGACCGTATTTGTCCGGAGTTTTCCTTGGATTGGGAGTATTATTCCAAGAGGCGAGCTGTACGATCTCAACGAAGCGATCAACTTCAACCTCAAGTTCATAGGGTGTCGTAAGTAGAACGCTCAGTTCAAAATTATCTTCAATTTCGTTCCTAAAGCCTTCCCAGTTAGTTGTTCTACCGGTTAATCTCGCTGGCTCTAGGGTCAAGACAACTGGGGAATGGTCAGACGACAAATCAAAGCTCTCTTCAACTTTAATGTGGTTGGTAGAAATTCCTTTCACGAAGAAAAAGTCGATCAGGTCAGGTATTTTCGAAGTATCAGTTGGCCAGTAGGTCGGTTTACCCGTCGAATGGAAATCACAACCGTACTCCATACCTGCCTCATAGACCATTCTGCATTTTTGCGAGCTGTGTTTTGAGCCCCAGAATGTATGTTTCGCATTAAAATCGCCGACAGCAATGAAATTATGTTTCAGCTTCATTTAAACAAGTTAGTAAAATCTCTTTTTTTCAAGCGCGGAACGCGGTGGGCAGTAGATAGATGAGATTTTAAGAGTACGCTAACTATTTTTTACTCGAATAGTGCACAGATGCAAAGTTTCAAGCTCGATCTTTAGGTCTTCGGATTGTTCGATGCAATCTTTAATAAACAATGATGATCCGCGTCTCGCTTTTCCCGAAGGGTGGCAAGCGTGGTAATCATTATAGCCTTTTATTTTTAAATGCGATCCGTTTTTTACGTGGGTTTCAGAAATCAAGCAAATATCGATATCTTTTTCACGCAAGAATATTTCTAATTCGTCAAGTTATTGCAAAAGTCCGTTTGCATTCCCCGTACATATTTTTAACATTCATTTTTTATTCATATTCTAGTTGGAGTACGCGTTTTCCCTGAATTACTTTCGAGTTTAACCAGCCTATCGAGAATAATTTTATTTATTTTGCTTTGTTCTTCAAGTTTCGCTAGAATAACTGAAAAGAACATGAGAAAAAGGGTCCTTCGAAATTTCAATATTTTTTGGTATTTCGGATGCCGCGGCCTGAGCGTAAGTCTGCACTCCTGGTGTTCGAAGGTCATTACCCGGTCGCTTTTCCGATGGTAACTTTTCTGTACGGTTTCTTTTAAGAACAGAGGTCGAGGGCTTTTCTTTTGTCATTCTTTCCCAGTACATTTGCGTATGATTTAATCCTTGGCGACGTTTGCATTGCGGAATCATTCTTATATTTCTACGCATTGGCACGTTTTTGACTACGATATTTAGTATGGTCATAATTCGGTAGATATCGGCGATATTGTCAGACTTATCGAAGGTAAGCATAAAGAGCGGAAGTCCACGCCTTACCAAGATGTCTTTGTCTATTTCCGTTTGTTACTTCTCCTTTTTGATGATATTAACGGCATCAAGAATTTTAAAGCCTTTGTCTTGAAGGTCAGTCATAATCTCTTCTTTGGTGCATGAGGGGTGGAGTCCCCTTGCAACAACACGATGTGGCCTTTCAGACTTGTTTTCGAAAGTATATCACTCAATTTTTTCGGTATTTAACTTTTGGGACACTGCTTGGTAGTCGTCTTATTCATCGATGTCCCTCAAAGACGTGACCTTATATTTCAATCTTAAAGTTCCTTTAAGAAGGCTTTGCAACTTATTAAATTCCGTTAACCCGACGATGTTAATTGGTAGGGGTGCTGTTCTTTATGCTCTTCTTTTTCTTTTTCTTTTAGGGACTCGACTTCGGGCGAAGAGTCGGCTCTCCGTTTCTTACCAGGTCTCTTCTTTGTGACCCAACACGTTTCGCGTGCTAGCTCTTCTTCGTCGGTGTGATATTCCCGACTAGTTAAGCGTGCTGGAGTACATTCGCTTTCTTTCTCTATACGTGAGCTCTTTAGGACATTATTTTCTTAACTTGTTTTCCCTTAACTGTGCATTGCACAAAGGTCTCATATTGTGCTCAGATAGTTCGAGATGTGAGTTATTTAAAGGCAGTAATAGTACTGCTAAATAATATTAACATAGGTTAATATTGGGAGAACGACAAGGAAAGTTGTTCAAGTTACTCATGAAGGTCATAAAGCTGTCGGAAGTCATAGTTTCTGTGAACTTGGATGAGGGAAAGAAGGAGATATTGCGTAAGTGGCATGATAATAGTTTGAAATACACGAACCAAGTGGTAAGAAATATTTTATCACAACATCGAGTTCTTCACCAAAAGACAGTTCCGTACACACCAGAGCAGAATGGTAGCGCAGAGCAGGAGATGCGAACCATTGTGGAAGCAGCATGAATGTTTAATGTTTAGGCTTTAATTTGTGGGCTGAGGCCGTAAATACGGCGGTCTTTCTTCTTAATTTTACTGGAACCAGTCCAGAAAAAGCGAAAAGTCCATATGAAATGTGGTTTGGACAGGCGGCAGACATCAGTAATTTATACGTTTTTGGCAGTAACATATTTGTTATTTGTAGTGCTACCATGCGCTGACAGCTGATCTACTACTCTTTCTTTCTTTACATAGAACCTGGTACTTTGACGGTTACTTAGATTACCACGTTTTTTTTTACTTTGTTCTCCCCATTCAATAAAGATACTTTCTGGAGGTTAAGTCGCTGGAGTTTTGATATTGGACAAATTCTCTTTTCAGTTCTTTTGGTGGTGTTGCACAATATTTGTTCATGTACCACATCAGAAAAGACGAAAGTGGGATCGGAAGTCTAAGAAAGGCATTTTTGTAGGATATAGAGCATACATATATTCCAAAGAATAATAAAATAGAGTTCTGTCGAGTCATTATTTTCTGTGGAGATAAGTAAATTCTAAAACCTGATTGTGAAGAAGTTTTTGTACCCATTATGGAAAATAGCAAAGATTCTCAGAGGGATTTTCCTGTGAATGAAGGCAACCGATGAAAATGGTCTTGTAGTTGATGAACATAGTGGCGAAAGCCATAGTGAAGTTGATGACTTCAAGCATGTTTTTGAGGAAGTTCTTAATGACGGTGATGAGGAAGAAGTTGAACGGCAGCAAGAAAGTGAAAATATTAGTAATAGCTAAGGAGTAGAAGAAAGAATATTGAAAGTGAAATAAACTTGCTGAGACTGGACGTGTTTGCTTGTTACAAAAGAGCTTGTACGGTCTCAAGCAGGCTTCAAGGTGTTGGAACCGAACATTTACGAAGCTTTTGAAAGACTTTCATTTTCGACCATGTGATGCCGTTCCATGAGTGTTTATAAGTCAACGAAATGAAAGCAAAATAATTTTGGCGATATATATAGATGATGGTCTAGTCGTCGCATCAACAAATGCAGCAGAAATTTCGAAACTCTGTTCTTATCTCAAACAGAATATTAAAATCAAAGTTTTTCCGGCAAAACATTTTTTGGGCTTGGAGATACGAAGACTACCTGATGTCTCAATTCGCGTGAATCAGTCACTGTACATCAAGGGGTTGATCAACACTACTCGACCGGATATAGCTTTTGCAGTTGGATGTGTCAGTCGCTATCTAAACAAGCCAAACTTGGTGAAGCGTATTTTGCGCTACATAAAGGGGACGAAGAACTATGGTATACTTTTACATCTAAATTGTCTCTTTTCAGTGATCCAGATTATGCTGGGGATGTGGTTACAAGGCGTTCTACCAGCGGGTTCATTTTCTTGATGGGATCAAGCTCCATCACTTGAGCTTCGCAACGTCAAACATGCGCAGCTTTATCGACAACTGATGCTGAGTTTGTGCCTGCATGTCAAGCAGTAAAAGAGCTCTTGTGGATTCAGCTACTTTTGCCCGATTTGTTGGAAAACCGAAGTGTGAAACGCAGCTAACCAGGGGGCCATTCGTCTTATAAGAAATCCAGAGTTTCATAAAACAACGAAACATATTGATGTGCGGTTTAATTTCATCCGTGAGAAGTTTGAAGAGATGCTGTTTGAGTTGGAGTATGTCCTTACACATAACCAGATTGGTGATAACTTCACGAAGGCACTGCCAAAAGATAAATTTACACGATTTCGCTCCATGACGGGAATTATCACTTTGAATTAATAACTTACTCATTTCTTTATTTGGATTTTGATTCGTTTTTCTAATTTGTATTAACTTTTTTTATTAATCAAAATACATTTAAAAAAGTGGGAGTGTTGAAAATATATTTACTTTATATTATGTTTTAAATAATAATTAAACACCCTGTAGGATACATTTTTTTGTATTATAACATTATTTGCTATACTACAATATGTATAAATCCCATGCAAACAGTCACATACATATCACATTTTCTAAACATTGTCAACACACTGAATTATGTATAATAAAATTAGTGAGTTCCTCTGAAATTCCATAGTTTTTCTTATGCGACAAAGCCAGTGAAGCCGATGCGGCCATTTAAATGATGATTCCATACATAATGGAATGAATGTAGCTTCAAAATAAAGCCAAAATCAATTTCAAATCTTACACCGTTGTATTCGTACAAGTTCGTTTACTAAGTTTTTTCATTTGATTAAAATTTGTTCTTAGTAATAAATAATAAAAAAAAATAATAAAATAAAGAAAGAACTAAAATAAGTTACGTCCATGGACATAGCTTTATATATATATGAATCATGTAAATTTGTAACTAATTACGAGCCAGAAATAATAGAACTGGCTGATGGCTTAATATTAACAATAAATCTACATTCTAATATGAATTTAACAAACACATGTAATAATCTTACGTACAAAGTGTCAAAAAATAATTTGATTCACTTTAACAATTGTAAAGTAAAAATTAATGATACACTGTTCACTAATGAACTCGTACGTATTACCATTTATCAAAGTATAGTAGTACCAAACTATAATAAACCAGAAATCGCAGAAACAAATGTAAAGCTAGAAGACATAAATTTAAAATTGATTGAAAATCGTTTAACATTGAAAAAGTTAGAATATCCATTTCAGTCGCCAAGACTTAAGGCTGAACTATAATGGAAGGATGGTTTCGTACGACCACTTCCGAAACAGTGCGAATACAAAAAAATATGTATTTTGTGACCATAAAAGCTTTTTGCTTCGATTCCTTAAGTTTTCGTTCACTTTTGCTGACTTACAAACGAGCGGATGGATTCGGTCTTTCGTAAGTGTACGTATGAAAATTTGACAAGAGGTCCCGCATCTATGTACTAGCCGCGCCCGATGATACTTGATTTCGGTGATCGGACGAGATCCTTTACTTCCGACTACATACGCCTATTATAGGCCACTTGAGCAATTGACAGTACTGAAGGAATCTTAACGTAGAATTATACATATGACATTAGCTTCCGATTGCTTCCGACTATTACAGTTCAGCCTTTTCCCGCTAGGCTCCTACATATCATGATAGCACGAGTGGCCTTTTTGGATACCTCTTCTGTGTACTTTTTCCACCTGAGTTTGCTATTTAGGTGTAATCCTAGAAATTTCACTGCCTTTGCTGGTGTCAGTTTCATGCCGACAGCCGAATTGGCTTTTTTTCCTCGTTAGTGGTACTATCCTAGTTTTTGGCGGGTTTATGTTGAGGCCAGGCATGCAGCAAAATTTTTGAGTTGCTTTTAGACTTTTTGTATGATGTCATAAAGGGTTCCTTCAAACTTTTCTCCGGAAATCAGTACTATGTCATCAGCATAGACTTGACAGTTGATTCCGAGGTTGGTTAACTTTTCAAGTAGTTCATCCACAACAAAACCCCACATTAGAGGAGATAGTACTCCTCCTTGTGGTCATCCTCTTGTTGTGTTGACTTTAATGATTGTACGCAACGTCTGAATTTCTGCTGATCTTGTTTTCAGCAACTCTTACATCCATTTAGATACTGTTCTGCTGACTCCTTTTCTATCCAGGGCTCGCTTAATGGTTTCGTGTGAAGTATTATCAAATGCCTCCTCGATATCTAGGAAGGCACAGAGAACAATCTCTTTCATTTCAAGAGCTTCCTGTATGTTTTCCGTCAACTGGAATAGAGCCGTCTCAGTGGATCTGCACGCTTTGTATGCATGTTGATGGTAAAGAAGTGGGGACGTGTTAGTATCCCCAGCTTTTTTCATCGTTTTGAGAAGAAAGGATGTTAGGCTGATGGGTCTTTATGACTTCGGTTGTGTTGGGTCCTTTATCCCCACTTTTGGGGACAACCTTCGCCTATCTCCACTGCTTTGGAATGTATACCAGTGCAAGACCACTTTTGATTATTCTGACTGTAGTGTTTCTTGGGCCTTCTGTAGTACGGATGGTGTGATAGTATCCACACCTGGTGACTTGGACGGCTGAAAGGAGTTGATTGCCCATTCAATTCTCCTCTGAAATAGATTGTACTTAAAATTTCCCAATCTTCTTTCCGAGGTCTTGTTTATATTCTTCATACTTCCAAGGAAGTGAGTTTCTAAAAAGAGTGCTCTCTCTTCCTCATTCTTAGTGAAACTACCGTCTGGGATTTTTAAATACATTTGCATTCCACTCAATTTTGCCAGAGCTTTATGCAGTCAGTGCTTGTAATTGTCTCGCAAAATCTTCTGCAACTTTCCTTTTTAGTTTTCCTTAGTTCCTTGTTGGACTGTGTAAGTGCCTCTCTGTAGGTTTGCCAGTCTCCGTTACGCTTTGCCCTTTTGAACAATCTGCGTGTTATTGCTCCACGATGCCATATCTTTCCCACCCGTGTTGTTGCTTATGGGACAACTTGTTTCGAACGCGTTTGTGATAGCGCTACTATTGCTCTCTACCGCATTTTCTAACTCTAAGTAATGGACTGGAGCTCTACTAATGTCTGTATGCCCCAGGTTATTACCTAGGATTTCTTCAAAAGTCTCCCAGTTTATTATCCCTGGACTTTTTGTTGTATTTCTCATGATACATGCATTTTCTTGTTGGAACACAATTTTTCTGTGGTTAGACAATGACGGCTCGCTGGATACTCTCCAGTTCTTAATTAACCGACTTATGATTAGCGTGAGATCGAGAACTTCCCGTCTAACTCGGGTAATAAATGTTGTCGTATTCCCTATATTACATATACCGAGAGATGAACTTAAAATAATTTCTAAGAGAGACTCACCTCTGAGATTGGTGTAAGTGCTTTTCCAGATGACATTGTGAGCATTAGCGTCACATCCAATCAGTAACGGCGTTTGGAACTTATTGCTGTGCTCTACTAGACGCTTCAGTTCCCTTCGAACAGCTAGTTCATCCCCAGCGCAGATGCGATGATTATGGTGCTTTGTACTCCGTCTATATTTAGAGTGAGCTGATAGTTGGAGAAAGTTAATTTTGTTAGAATTTTATTAGAATGCATGGACTGGCCACTCTCATATCTCAATTTGCCTTTGCATCATTACATAATAGTCCTTTGACTAGTCCTTTCAAGATCCATGGCTCTTGAATCAGTGCTATGCCCATATTTTGCATGGTAAACATTCTGACTATCGCGGCTGATGCCGCTATAGCATGGTGAATGTCTACCTGGTTAACCTTAATTTTGAAATCGGAGGTCATCAAGCTATATGCTTATTGGGGGCAAACGCCCCATCCTCTGCTAGTAGAGTCTCTTCCTCTGCTAGATGGACATACTATCATCAGTACTCCGGACATCCTGTTCGACAGTATGAGCTGGGTTTTCAACCTCTGGCAGAACTCGTTGCTCCACTTCCGGCTGCGTCCCTCTCGAAACTGACTTTGAGATGGTACTGCACTCTCCTCCGGTCTCTTGAGTCCACTCACCGCCATCATACCAAACCAGTAGCTCAGAGAACCGTTTTGAGCCTTAATAGCATCAAATGATTCTTGATCAATTCCGAGGACCAGTACTTACCTGGTACCCTCGTGCCTTAGTGTTCAAACCATCGTTTTGAGCCTCCAGGAGTGCCAAAGAGGCTTGATACTCCTGATCCACACTTCTTAACAGGAAGATTGTGATGAAATAGGCACGTGGTATTTCCATCCCGCTGCATGCTGTAAGGTCCACTTATCCCCATCTCCTTAAGCTGGGCGCTACGCTCATGAAACATTCCACAGTCTGCAGAGTTTCGCACTCAACCAATAGCATCCCTGAGTTCAGCTAATCAAACACAACTCTGCTGATCTCTTTATAATTGATTTTATTTACTTTTAATTATTCAAATTTAATTACTTGCATTGGTATCGAGAAAGTGTAACCTCTGATAATTCACCTATGGCAACGGCAACTATTTATTTAATTCAAATTCGAATCTAGTAAAAGTCCCAGGCAATTAATCAAACGTGACGATTTTATATGTAAAAATATTCACCTCAGTAGAAATTTACCCAGCTAAATAACTAAACCACATACCAAGAGCAACTGTCAACAACTGTCTACCAAACTGCAGGCCGCCATTTTCTGAACACAAAGACTGTGTATGAATGCGTACTACGAATTTTGGTAAGATGTTAATGTTAATTGTTTGGTATTGAAATAATTTGAACTTGAATTTCGCTGAGTTGAACTAAAACATTCATTGGTTCCCGAAACCAATGAATGTTTTACATTTTTAAATGTTTTTTTTTGTTTGGTATTGAAATAATTTGAATTTGAATTTCGTTGAGTTGAAATTGGTTCCCGAAACCAATGAATGTTGTTAACAACCCTGCACAAGCAGTGCTGTCGGTAAATAGTAGTTGCCACCCTTGAACTCAAGACGGCGCTATACCCATCCAAGATGAGCTGTCAACGTGCATACCTCTGCCATCTTTCTTTTCTACATGGCCGCCTAAGCGCGTGGACGCAAACTAAATTTGATATATAAGTATATAAAATAAAACTATTGAATTGTACAGCAGAGACTCTAATATTATTATAGAATTGTATTAATTATCATAATAAAGATTTGTAACATCCTATCCAGTAAACCCAATTACAATTTATTGACCAGAACAACCAAACACTTTGGTCGCGGTCGCTAATCTGCGACATCAATTTACAAATTTCAGTTGCGCTCCACCGAACAAAATGCCTCCTAAAAAGACTCCAATTCCCCAAAAAAGACTCCTATTCCTCCAAGGGTGGACAAATTGCGCATTGAACATTGCTACAACAGCTGCTGCGAATTTGTTTGCAATTGCCGCTGCGTGTGTCGCTACAACTGCTCCCACATACACCGCCATAACGGCGCCAAATATTTTTACTACTACTGCCACATATGCCGCTATAACGGCACCGAATATCTGTACAACTGTTGCCACGTGCGTAACTACTACGTCTAACCTTTTAACAAGTGCTGCCCTGTATGTAGGAACTACTGCCGCCGCTACTGCTCCGGGCATTTGTACAACTGATGCTAAGAGTTTGCTCACAAACCCGGTCGGTACCGCTACCGTGTGTGATCATCCGGCAACGAATGCTGTCGTCACTGAGCTGGTGTAATTTCTGGTGCAGACGCCAACGCTGCCGGCGCCTACACCACAAATGCCGTCTGCACGGCCGCTGACGCCGTAGCTACCTCGTTAATGTTCCTCCTTGGACCATCGACGACGAAACTCAAAGACGTGCACCAGTTCTAATACGTCGAAAGCTTCTATAAAGCACCTTCAAATAGGATTACAGAAACTGGAAGAAGAACGGATTTTGCGAGAGAAACGTGACAACGACGAACGCGAGTAACTCAGACAAAAATACCAGATCCTAAGTCAGTTAGCGGACCAATCGTCGGAAAGTGAGGAGGAGGCTGAATCTATATCTAGAATGAAGGTCGACAGCTGGCTCATACGTGATTGCCCGCAATCCACGAAGGTGACATGGGAAGCCAACGCAGCCGTACCGGGATTACTGCACCCTAGTGCCCACAACCATAATGTCAATAATGTCTGGCTTGGTGCTTCGGTTAACCCGTCGCAACAAGTACAAGAGAGGTCGATTAATCCAAAACGAAACACCTATTCGAAGTTTAACGAAACAAAATATACATAGCTGCGCGTCACTTAATGTCAAGGGAGTTGCAATGCTTTTCAGGGAGCCCCGATGAATGGCCGCTCTTTATATCCACGTTTGAACGGAGTTCTGAGCTCTGTGCATTCACCGATGAGGAGAAGCTGATTCGTCTGCAGAGGGTATTGAAGGGGAAAGCTTTGGACGCCGTCAGAAGTCTACTAATACAGCCAAATTGCATTCGCCGCGTAATTGCAACGCTTAGAATGCTGTATAGTAGGCCAGAACTGATTATCCACACAATTCTTCAAAATATACACGCGACGCCAGCGCCGAAAGCAGAAAAATTGGAAACCATTGTGAATTTTGCTCTTGTTGTCCAAAACCTCTGTGCTACTATGGAGGCATCGGGGATAGGGGCTTATTTGAATAATCCAACACTCTTACAGGAACTGGTTGATATTTTGCCGCCGGCTGTTCGTCTTAATTGGGCGATTTACAAGCAGACATTACCAATATGCACACTATTTCATTTTAGCGCATGGATCTATCAGATTGCCGAAGCCGCCAATAATATCCTCGTTCCGATTACTCCCTCGACAGATGCGGAAAATAAACCTCGTAGCCGAAATGTGCGAGAAAAGGGTTTTACTAACGCCCACCATGCTGACGTAGATTCAAGCAATAACAAGTTATCGTCCAAGGACAACTGCTACATTTGCGCTGGTAGGTGTGTTTCCGCTGCTGAATGCAAACAATTTCAGCAACTCAGCTGTAGCATGAGATGGTCGGCAGTAAGACAACATCAGTTATGTCGACGGTGTTTAAGCAAACACGCTTATAACAGGTGTCCTTCAACGTCGGTATGCGGGAAAAATAACTGTTCCTTCAAACATCGCAGGTTATTACACAATGAGGAAAAGGATTTCGAAGAAATACGTAAGACGGTTGGAGACTTTTCATTGCATACACAATATCAATGCAATTTCCATTGCTATAATTCTTCATCCACTTTATTCCGTATAGCTCCTGTGATCTTGTATAGTAACGGCATTCAACTACAGACGTTTGCATTTTTAGACGATGGTTCGTCCTTGACACTACTGGATGAAGAAATCGCCAGGCGACTGCAAGTAAAGGGAGACCACAACCGTTATGATTGAAATGGACTGGGGACACTCATAGGTACGAGAATAATTCTGAAGTTATCATTCTGCAAATCTCAAGTACTTCGCCGAATGCTTAAAGGTATATGCTCACGGATGTTCACACTGTCGACAATCTACAGCTTCCATCACAGACAATAGATATCAGGCACTTGCAAAATAAATAAGAGCATCTTAGAAGTCTGGTAATTGAGCCGTATGAGAATGCAGAACCGCGTTTGCTTATAGGCCTTAACAACGCTAAACTGGGACTTCCATTGAAATGTAGAGAGGGAAGTTCGAAAGAACCTGTCGCAACTAAAACGCGACTTGGATGGGTCGTCCATGGTAATTGCTCCAAAAGGTCCGATGTGGAGGGAAACACTGAAGATCAGTACAGTTTTCATATCTGCGAGTGCAATGACATTGAGCTGCAGCGGTTGGTGAATGAATTCATAAGTACAGATAACTTCAGAGTGTCAAATTCGGAGAGAATTCTAATGCCGACTGAGGACCAACGTGCTCTGGATTTGCTGAACGGTCTCACAATTCACAAGGATGGTCGTTTTGAAACTGCACTGCTACCGGATAGTTTTTCTATGGCCAAGCGATGACTAGATGAATCACTTAGAGCTATGCTAGAAGGCTTTCGTCTCAAGAAGTAGCCGAAGGGCATCACCGATCATGGTACTTACCTATATTTACCGTCCAAAACCCAAATAAGGTAGGAAAGCTGAGGATCGTCTGGGATGCAGCTGCTACAGTACAAGGCGTGTCACTGAATTCCATTTTATTAAAAGGCCCGGACCAATTAACATCGCTAACGTCTGTGATGTATAAGTTTAGAGAAAACCCGATAGCCATCTGCGGGGACATTATGGAAATGTTCCATCAAATCAAAAATAGCGCATACGTTGTCATCGGACTCTTGTATTTTATCTCTTCGCAATTTAATGGCCAGACGAGGAACTCCCGCTAAAATTTACAGTGACAATGGCACTAATTTAAAAGGGGCAGAGAGGGAGCTAAGAGAAGCCCTGGAAAAGGTCAGTCAGGAGAAACTCATGGAGACGTTCACCTCAACCACTACCAAATGGAAATTCATTCCACCGGGATCACCGCATATGGCAGTTGGGAAAGACTTGTGCGCTCAATCAAAACCGTTCTCTATGGAATAATACCAACTCGCAATCCTTCGGACGAACTACTGAAAGGCATGTTGATGGAAGTGGAAAACATTAAAAACTCACGTCCCCTCACATACATTCCTATCGATGAAGAAAGCGAGGGGGCACTTACGCCCTAGGATCATCGAACGGAGTAAAACCACTTGCAATGTTCAACGATAATGGCAGAGTGTTTACGCAGAATTTGCTTACTTCGCAGCAGTATGCAGAACGTTTCTGGAAACGCTGGGTAAGAGAGTATCTTCCTACGATAACCCATCGAACGAAATGGTTCGCACCCGTCAAGACGATTGAGGTGGGTGACATCGCCCTGATAGTGGACCCAAATAGCCCACACCTGGCCAAAGGGGCGAGTAGATTTCTAAGGATGGTCAAGTGCACTTCTCATGCGTTTATTCAAACGCATACTGGTGTATACGAGAGGCCTGTTGTGAAGTTGACGGTCCTCGATGTAAAAGCCAATAGGGATGTGAGCTCACGGTCGGAACTACCAGGGGGGAGTGTTAACAACCCTGCACAAGCAGTGCCGTCGGTAAATAGTAGTTGCCACCCTTGAACTCAAGATGGCACTATACCCAGCCAAGATGAGCTGTCAACGTGCAGACCTCTGCCACCTTTCTTTTCTACATGGTCGCCCAAGCGCGAGATCGCAAACTAAATTTGATATATAAGTATATAAAATAAAACTATTGAATTGTACCGCAGAGACTATAGTAAGATCACTTTAATATTATTATAGAATTGTATTAATGATCGTAATAAAGATTTGTAACATCTTTTCCAGTAAACCCAATTACAATTTATTGGCCAGAACAAGGAAAGTGTTCACAGATTCCCCGCGGTCTCTAATCTGCGACAACTAATGTTTTACTTCAACTCAGCGAAATTCAAATTCAAATTGTTTCAATACCAAAAAAAAAAAAAAAACAATTAGCATTTTGTGGCTCGATGACAATCCCCTTCTTGAAATGTATGCCCTGAAACTTGAGCTTATGCTCCCATCCCAGGGCCATTTCCGGCACAATGGCGTTCTCGAGTGCCTTGAGGTCGAGTATTGCAACCTGCTCGGCCTTTGCAGTCACAGCATGTACTCTTCTAGCCGGAGCTGCCACTGTAAGGGGTCAAATCTGTAGCATTAAGTGCTAGAGGCGAACGACCCCCCATCAAAATAACAATTCTTTTTAGTGTGGGTTAGTAACTGGAAGATATACAACAAGCTGGATTACTATGATTATCTATTATACCTACTTTACTGTACACAATTTTATTAACGAACATATTTTTGAGCTTAGAGTAATCCACGGTAAAAAGCCATTTTTTGTTTCTTTCAAAAATAGATGGGTTTCTTTTAAAATACGTACCTCATATGGCAACTGATTAAAAAGCTTAGGTGCTGTAACAGTGTAAAAATTCGAATAAATTGTTTTCTTTGAAGCCGGGATATTTACCAATACCTCATTTATCAATAACTCTTAAATTAAAAATACGTGCGTTTCTAAAAGTTATGCTATATCCGCTTCGCAAAAAGAATACTTTAAGCACTTCATAGAAATGTAGATGCTTCAGAGGCAAAATACGAAGTCTACAGAACAAAGGCCAGCTGCTAGCTGTCCTATTTTTCCCGCAGAAAATTCTAGCCATATGTTTTTGACCTACAACCAAAGGTTCAAGAATAGGCTCCTCCCCAACTTATACCATATTGTAGCTTTGCATTTGCGAGCCCAGAAGTCGACGCCAGCGCCGAAAGCAGAAAAATTGGAAACCATTGTGAATTTTGCTCTTGTTGTCCAAAACCTCTGTGCTACTATGGAGGCATCGGGGATAGGGGCTTATTTGAATAATCCAACACTCTTACAGGAACTGGTTGATATTTTGCCGCCGGCTGTTCGTCTTAATTGGGCGATTTACAAGCAGACATTACCAATATGCACACTATTTCATTTTAGCGCATGGATCTATCAGATTGCCGAAGCCGCCAATAATATCCTCGTTCCGATTACTCCCTCGACAGATGCGGAAAATAAACCTCGTAGCCGAAATGTGCGAGAAAAGGGTTTTACTAACGCCCACCATGCTGACGTAGATTCAAGCAATAACAAGTTATCGTCCAAGGACAACTGCTACATTTGCGCTGGTAGGTGTGTTTCCGCTGCTGAATGCAAACAATTTCAGCAACTCAGCTGTAGCATGAGATGGTCGGCAGTAAGACAACATCAGTTATGTCGACGGTGTTTAAGCAAACACGCTTATAACAGGTGTCCTTCAACGTCGGTATGCGGGAAAAATAACTGTTCCTTCAAACATCGCAGGTTATTACACAATGAGGAAAAGGATTTCGAAGAAATACGTAAGACGGTTGGAGACTTTTCATTGCATACACAATATCAATGCAATTTCCATTGCTATAATTCTTCATCCACTTTATTCCGTATAGCTCCTGTGATCTTGTATAGTAACGGCATTCAACTACAGACGTTTGCATTTTTAGACGATGGTTCGTCCTTGACACTACTGGATGAAGAAATCGCCAGGCGACTGCAAGTAAAGGGAGACCACAACCGTTATGATTGAAATGGACTGGGGACACTCATAGGTACGAGAATAATTCTGAAGTTATCATTCTGCAAATCTCAAGTACTTCGCCGAATGCTTAAAGGTATATGCTCACGGATGTTCACACTGTCGACAATCTACAGCTTCCATCACAGACAATAGATATCAGGCACTTGCAAAATAAATAAGAGCATCTTAGAAGTCTGGTAATTGAGCCGTATGAGAATGCAGAACCGCGTTTGCTTATAGGCCTTAACAACGCTAAACTGGGACTTCCATTGAAATGTAGAGAGGGAAGTTCGAAAGAACCTGTCGCAACTAAAACGCGACTTGGATGGGTCGTCCATGGTAATTGCTCCAAAAGGTCCGATGTGGAGGGAAACACTGAAGATCAGTACAGTTTTCATATCTGCGAGTGCAATGACATTGAGCTGCAGCGGTTGGTGAATGAATTCATAAGTACAGATAACTTCAGAGTGTCAAATTCGGAGAGAATTCTAATGCCGACTGAGGACCAACGTGCTCTGGATTTGCTGAACGGTCTCACAATTCACAAGGATGGTCGTTTTGAAACTGCACTGCTACCGGATAGTTTTTCTATGGCCAAGCGATGACTAGATGAATCACTTAGAGCTATGCTAGAAGGCTTTCGTCTCAAGAAGTAGCCGAAGGGCATCACCGATCATGGTACTTACCTATATTTACCGTCCAAAACCCAAATAAGGTAGGAAAGCTGAGGATCGTCTGGGATGCAGCTGCTACAGTACAAGGCGTGTCACTGAATTCCATTTTATTAAAAGGCCCGGACCAATTAACATCGCTAACGTCTGTGATGTATAAGTTTAGAGAAAACCCGATAGCCATCTGCGGGGACATTATGGAAATGTTCCATCAAATCAAAAATAGCGCATACGTTGTCATCGGACTCTTGTATTTTATCTCTTCGCAATTTAATGGCCAGACGAGGAACTCCCGCTAAAATTTACAGTGACAATGGCACTAATTTAAAAGGGGCAGAGAGGGAGCTAAGAGAAGCCCTGGAAAAGGTCAGTCAGGAGAAACTCATGGAGACGTTCACCTCAACCACTACCAAATGGAAATTCATTCCACCGGGATCACCGCATATGGCAGTTGGGAAAGACTTGTGCGCTCAATCAAAACCGTTCTCTATGGAATAATACCAACTCGCAATCCTTCGGACGAACTACTGAAAGGCATGTTGATGGAAGTGGAAAACATTAAAAACTCACGTCCCCTCACATACATTCCTATCGATGAAGAAAGCGAGGGGGCACTTACGCCCTAGGATCATCGAACGGAGTAAAACCACTTGCAATGTTCAACGATAATGGCAGAGTGTTTACGCAGAATTTGCTTACTTCGCAGCAGTATGCAGAACGTTTCTGGAAACGCTGGGTAAGAGAGTATCTTCCTACGATAACCCATCGAACGAAATGGTTCGCACCCGTCAAGACGATTGAGGTGGGTGACATCGCCCTGATAGTGGACCCAAATAGCCCACACCTGGCCAAAGGGGCGAGTAGATTTCTAAGGATGGTCAAGTGCACTTCTCATGCGTTTATTCAAACGCATACTGGTGTATACGAGAGGCCTGTTGTGAAGTTGACGGTCCTCGATGTAAAAGCCAATAGGGATGTGAGCTCACGGTCGGAACTACCAGGGGGGAGTGTTAACAACCCTGCACAAGCAGTGCCGTCGGTAAATAGTAGTTGCCACCCTTGAACTCAAGATGGCACTATACCCAGCCAAGATGAGCTGTCAACGTGCAGACCTCTGCCACCTTTCTTTTCTACATGGTCGCCCAAGCGCGAGATCGCAAACTAAATTTGATATATAAGTATATAAAATAAAACTATTGAATTGTACCGCAGAGACTATAGTAAGATCACTTTAATATTATTATAGAATTGTATTAATGATCGTAATAAAGATTTGTAACATCTTTTCCAGTAAACCCAATTACAATTTATTGGCCAGAACAAGGAAAGTGTTCACAGATTCCCCGCGGTCTCTAATCTGCGACAACTAATGTTTTACTTCAACTCAGCGAAATTCAAATTCAAATTGTTTCAATACCAAAAAAAAAAAAAAAACAATTAGCATTTTGTGGCTCGATGACAATCCCCTTCTTGAAATGTATGCCCTGAAACTTGAGCTTATGCTCCCATCCCAGGGCCATTTCCGGCACAATGGCGTTCTCGAGTGCCTTGAGGTCGAGTATTGCAACCTGCTCGGCCTTTGCAGTCACAGCATGTACTCTTCTAGCCGGAGCTGCCACTGTAAGGGGTCAAATCTGTAGCATTAAGTGCTAGAGGCGAACGACCCCCCATCAAAATAACAATTCTTTTTAGTGTGGGTTAGTAACTGGAAGATATACAACAAGCTGGATTACTAAGATTATCTATTATACCTACTTTACTGTACACAATTTTATTAACGAACATATTTTTGAGCTTAGAGTAATCCACGGTAAAAAGCCATTTTTTGTTTCTTTCAAAAATAGATGGGTTTCTTTTAAAATACGTACCTCATATGGCAACTGATTAAAAAGCTTAGGTGCTGTAACAGTGTAAAAATTCGAATAAATTGTTTTCTTTGAAGCCGGGATATTTACCAATACCTCATTTATCAATAACTCTTAAATTAAAAATACGTGCGTTTCTAAAAGTTATGCTATATCCGCTTCGCAAAAAGAATACTTTAAGCACTTCATAGAAATGTAGATGCTTCAGAGGCAAAATACGAAGTCTACAGAACAAAGGCCAGCTGCTAGCTGTCCTATTTTTCCCGCAGAAAATTCTAGCCATATGTTTTTGACCTACAACCAAAGGTTCAAGAATAGGCTCCTCCCCAACTTATACCATATTGTAGCTTTGCATTTGCGAGCCCATAATATATTAATAACAATACTTTTTCTGAGCAGTGCGGTTTTAACATAAATATATTGCGAGTAACGGCCATCATGTACTTATTCAATTCTGCTGCGTGTGCTTTCCAATTTAGATTCTTATCCATTAAAACTCCTAGGTATTTAAATTTATACACAGTTTTTATTTTAAAACAATTTGTAGTACAAGAAGCATTTTTATCAAAGTTAGCTCTACCATTAAAGTGATTAGAAAAACTATATTTAGCACACGCAGTTGAGTTTTTTTTTTTTTTTTTTCTTGGGTAGGTGAGAATCTTGATAAGACACCGTGTACTCTTATTAGTGTCAGATTTTTACTGACTAAACTCACCCGTCCCTTTTTGTTATTTACTACAACTAAGTTACATGCAGTTGAGCGAAAAAGCACATTGCAATCAATCAGGTCATTACGTTTTAAATTGCAAATCATAACCTTAGTTTTTCGCTAATTAAAAGTTCATGTTTTGCGAACCATTGTCTTAATATTTGCAAGTCATGATGGAGATTTACTACTGATTTGAAAATAGACCTATTAACAAATGTCAGTGCCATATCATCTGCAAAAGCTGTAATGCTGCTACTATATCCTTGCTTAAATATGGAGTTCACATAGGTGAGGAACAAGAATGGACCCAAGAGCTGGTTATTTTCATCTCTTCACTAAAAATACCATTAAGCTTAACCTTTTGTGATCTCGCTCTTAAGTATAATGCAAGTCAAACCAGCTTTGTATAGTTTATCCAACAAAATATTATGACTGACCATATCAAAACCTTTGGTCACATCAATAAATAAGGTTATTACGCTATTGCCATTATTAAAACCATCTTACGTATATTTCGCTGTACAATTTGAATATGGCATCCTCAGTAGATCAGCCCTCACGAAATCCATACTGCTCGTTGCTAAAATATTTATTTCTATTTAGAAATGATGTAAATTGATCCGAGTTTCGAGAATATTGAAAGTAGGACTGTATTGGCTCATGAGTTTTGGCACTCACCTGTGCCCTCATCTTTTTCTGCATATTACATTCCTGGTTGCTCCCCTTGGTTGCTGGAGTGACATTGGAGTCGGGCTTGGCCCTTTTCTCCTCTGCTTTTTTCCTGGAAACCTAAGGTGCAAAACCCTTTTCCAGATACCAAAGGTACCAGCAAGAGCCCGTACCACTTTTGGCTGGAGCTGGTTTCCTCTCGCCGAAAACCTCCCTCTTGGCCTCTCACTCTGCTCTATACGACCCGTCGTATATTTATTGTTCTTATATATGGTTTTTTTTTTTATTTTTTATTTTTTTGTATTCATAATTCCCCCTTCGGGGTAGGGGTTATAATATACCCGAAGTAAGGAATGCCTGTCGTAAAAGGCGACTAAAATCCAAACCGTTTAAACTTTTCGCAAAAGTTAATATTAAAATACGCAATGAACAAAGCAGAAGATTTTAATACCCCAGGTGGTACGCCATTCAAAATGGTAAATCCACCCTCTTCGGAGGTCGATCCCACGGATTCTGGGGGGGACCATTTATTACTCATCGAAAACCCTTTTGGAAAATGTAAGAGGGTAGAGAGAACACCCCCATCACATACAATGGATGTAAACCAAACTCTGAAGGCTAAATACTCAAAAGACTGCGATGAAATAGATGGGTTCAAGCAACTAAACGGCACATCAATTCATTAAATCAATAGTTGAAAGCAAGAGTTGCAAGCGTTGAAACAACAGATCAACAGCCAAAATAGAGAAAAAGATAAAATTAAAGTAGTTGAGTTCTCAATTCATGCGAAAAAAAAAAACTGAAAGAAAATGAGTACATCCCCAAAGATCTTATCCCCGAAAGAAAGCTATCAAGTTACGGAGTATATCTCAAACAAAGAAAATATAATTCAAAAGCCAGCCAAACCTCCACCAATTATTGCACTGCAAATAACAAAGTATGCAAGCTTAGTTAAGTTTTTGGAGGAAAATAAAATTAAAGTGCCAGCTTAAATGTTAATAAATAGTAATGATATCAAAATCAATGTAGCTCAAGAATTTTCTTAAAGAAAACTTACCAAAATACTTAATCAATAAAAGGTGCAATGGTATTCTTAGGACAGCAAACAAACAAGACCAATTAAGCTTGTTGTAAAGAAACTACACTTCTCATGCTCACCGGAGAGTATAGTTACAGATCTAAGAAGGAAAAGCACGACGAAAATATCAAAAAGATATACCAAATTAAAATTTCCTTGGAATGAAGGTAGAAATCCATGCCATAAAGAAATCAAAACTAGTCCCACAGTGCAAGAACTGCCAAAAGTATGGACATGCACATAAATACTGCAGCTCTAACCCAAGATGCGTTAAGTGTGCAGGAAATCATATAAGATTGTATTAAGAAAAAAGACGAACCAGCTAAATGTGCCAATTGCAACGAAAAGCATCCAGCCAACTACAGAAGCTGCTTAGTTGCTAAACAGATTTAACTGGCAAAAGACAAGAAGCATAAACAAGAAAAAGACGCAACTAAAGTCATACGAGTAAATTACTTGCAACCGAAAACGCCAAAAGAAGTACCCAAAGTCCAAAAAATTATCAAAAAAGTCTTAATTCCAAAAACAGGAGCGGGTACAGAACTGACATATGCACAGTAAAGAAGAAATTCAAGTAGTTCTCGACATGAACAAAATAGATACACATACATATGTCTTGTCTCAGACACGCACTTTAAATTCAAAACAAACTTCTAACTATAATACAAAGGTACGAATTATATCACTTCCCACACCCCCATAATTCGGCGAAATGCGGAGCTGCAGTTATAGTAAAGAATACGATCGATCAACATCTAGAAGCCAAATTTCAATCATGTGCGATACAAGGAATAACTATAAATATAAAAACGAAAAGTGGACAATTAATATTAGTTGAATCAATTTACTGTTCTCCCAGCTGTAGTCTTAAGAAAAATTACTTTCTAGAACAAGTATTGGGGATCTATGATAGAATAATTAATAAAAGAAATGAGCGGCAAATATCACTCAACGGGTACACCTACGTATTGGCCAACAGATGGGAAGAAAACCCCAGATCTTATCGACTTTTTCGTTACAAAGAATATCTCATCAAATACTAGAAAAGTAGAAGAAAGGCCAGATCTTGATTCAGATCATTTCATAATAATTTTAACACTTGGAGATAAAATCACTAACAAAGAAAACAGCCCAAAACTAGCTAATAAGCTGACTGATTGGAACTACTTCAGACAGAATTTAGAGGATAGTATTCAGCTCTCAGAAACAATAGAGACAGAAGATTAATTAGAAAAGGCTGTTCAGATATTTACAGTTAATATTCAAAAAGCTGCATGGGCTGCAACACCTATAACTGAAACTAAAATTCAACAAAAGTCATATCCAAAAGAAATATGTAACATAATTGTAGAAAAGAGAAGGGCTAGAAAACATTGGCAACAATCAACAGCGACCAGCGACAAAACAATACTGAAAAATCTAAACAGTAAGTTTAAATGAAAGAAACTAGGAAACTTTTCAATATGGCTAAAAGAACAAGGTTAGACAAAGACTGGGAAAATTATAAATCCAGTCAAAGAAAATTCTTGGCAAGCCTTCTGTAGCGAAATAGAAAGTACCGCTGAATCAGCAAGACTCAGAAGGGTTCTTTCCAAAGAGCCGGTAGCGTTAGGCTCCCTAAAAGACACGTCTGGCAATTTGGCTGACTCCAATGAAAGGACATTAGAAACTCTACTAGGTGCTCATTTTCCAGGATGTATAGTAGTTAGAGATGACATCCCTGGCAGCAGCAGTAGTAGACACGAAATAGCGCCGTCTGAATTGGTTACGGAAGAAAAAATCGAGTGGGCAATATGCTCCTTCTTACAGTACAAATCCCCAGGCACAGACGGAATTTTCCCGATGATGCTACAAACAGCCAAAAAAGACATAACGCCGTTTCTAAAAAGACTGTTCCTTGGTAGCATTGAATGGGGTCATGTACCAAAGGAGTGACGGGAAGTTAAGGTTGTTTTCACCCCCTGTTTAGAATTCCAACTTACATTTATATGCACATTATTATTATTAACATTTTGACTTGGCAATACCTCACACTATTCCAGGCTCTCATTTTTTTCAATATACTTTTCACTAACAAGAAAGGGAACTGTCATATTTGTTCTCTTAACTTAACTCCACTTGGGATCATACCGTCGAAGAGGCAAGTTCACCCTTTTATATTCTTTGCTTTTTTCCTGTGTAGACTAAATAAAATTTTGTATATTTAAAAAGTTTTTCTTTTATTTTCGCCCCTTGTTAATTTTTCTTCTCATATTTGTTAGAGCTATCAAACATTTGGTCCTTCGAACCGGATATTCTAACTAGTATTATCTAGTATCTAGTGTTTTTTCTAACCATACATTTGCTACAGTAACGTGCAAGGTTTTATTAATTTTTGTTTTTGTTGCTGTGATCAATGTACTGTGCAAGGATAACTGGTTTTAACAGTTGAGAAAATCTTTTTTTTTTGCTGTGGTTAACGTGGAAGTGTAATTGTGTTATTACCAATTGAATATATTAATTCTTTCCATATACATACATTGAATTGCCTCAAATTTTTGTGTTCAATTGGTATATACCTTCATTGCTTCATCTAAAATATAAAATATTTTTTTGCGTACATATTCCTCAGTGATCTCAACTTGTGCCATTACAGTGAAATCTTGTACAGTTTCAGTTTAGCTTTGAATTATCGTCTTAAACTACGTGCGTACAAGTACAGCTGCATTTTTCATAACGGTTCATCGATACAGTTTTTTCTCTTTCGAGTTACTGTTTCTTTTTCTCTTCGGTCTTCCTGCATCGGTAGTTTCTTCTTTTTTTTTTTTAATTTTGCTGGTTTTTGTTGTTGTGCATTTGGGCTACAGTTTAGTGTGACCATTTGTGGTACATTCAACCTGACATTTTTTCACGTGGTTAATTAAACAATTTTCTCGTTATTCCAATTTAAAAAAAAAAAACCAAATGGCTTCAATTGAGGAATTGTTGATACGGCAAGGTAATGCTATGGAGGATTTGGGTAGATTCAAAAGGAACTACTATAAAGCTAATAAAGAACTTTTAGCAAAACCTAGCTATTCAAATGGTCGCCTTGATCTTTTGGAGTCAATGATGGCTACCTTTAAGGAGAACCATACTCAAGTTTCTTTACTTGTCAAATCTTCAGACAATGCTGAGGTTTCAAGTTTCAAGATCTTTATCTTGAGATTAAGTCTGACATAGTGGATAAAATTAACCCACCGAACCATACTAGTAGCATTAGCACTGGAAATTCTACAGAAGATCCTACTGGTACTTCTACCAAAACTTCTGATGACACTTCAACTTCGCACTCCCTTTCCGTTGTTGGTACTAGTGAGGATCATAGCATCAGTCTTCCTAACATTGCGCTCCCTCAATTTGATGGAAATTATAAGAATTGGTTAGACTTTCACGATCTTTACGTAGGAATGATTCATGATAATGCTACCCTGCCAAAGGTACAAAAGTTATATTATTTAAAGAAATGTTTGATTTGAGAGGCTGAACAATTAATTCGTTCTATTCCATGTACTACTGCTAACTACGATTCCGCATGGCAGACTCTCTATGACCGTTTTCATAAAAAGCGTTTCATTGTTGATGCATATTTAAGGACGTTATGTGAACAGCCAATTTTGCACAAGGAATCTTCATCTGACATCAGGAAACTCCTTGACACTACGAAAGAGAGTCTGACTTCCATTCAAAATTTTAAAGTTTCTACAGAGTCGTGGGATGCATTAATTATTTTCATTTTGTCTCAAAAATTAGACCATCAAACTAGAAGGAATAGGGAACGTTTTATAACTTCTAAGGGCGCCCAAAACTCAGCCATACGGTCAGATTCTTACGAACTTCCGAAACTTCTAGACTTTTATGAATTTTTGGATGTACTAAATTCAAGTCGCTCTCTCATGAAGACAAGATTGAGATAGCAAAATCGAAAAATCTCTGCTTGAACTGATTTGTACCAGGACATGCGGTACCTAAGTGTAGAAGCAAATTATCGTGTCGCAAGTGTAATAAACAACACCACACCTTTATGCACATTGAGCGTTCAAATCTGCACGCTTGTACTACTTCGACATCCGATAATTATCCGCCGACTTCCGGTCAATCGTTTCCCTATCTTTCCACCAATTCTCTAGTAACCCCCGTTTCCGAAATACTGCTTGCTACTGCTAATGTGAAGATTTCTTCACCGTGTGGAGACTTTATCTTGAGAGCTCTTATCGACCAAGGATCTCAAACTTCGTTTATCACAGAAAATTGTGTGCAACGGCTTCGACTTAAGAAAACTTCCCTTCACTGTATAGTGAGTGGCATCGGCTCCACAACCACATAACTTTGTAAAAGCTTTCTTGAATTCCGAATGAAATCTTGTGCAAATACGGGTTTCGAAACTTTAGTTAAGGCTCTGGTTATAACCTTAATAAGCAATTACTTTCCTAAACATAAACTTTTATCTAGTTTGCCTCAGAGTTTTGAGCACATAACCTTAGCTGATCCATTATACTACGAAACAGGACAGATTGACATTCTATTGGGTGCTGACGTATTTCACCAAATCATTCCTGATGGTATCATCAAAAGCAATTCTGGTCCATTGGCACAGAGCACCCAGTTGGGTTGGATCCTTTCAGGACCAATTACTACGCATAATACTAAGTTTTCCAATGGTCCAAAAACTTTGTCTCTACATTCTCATGTAGATATCGACAACTCCATTCGTAAGTTTTGGGAACTTGAAGAAGTATCCTTAAAACGTACACCGACTCGTGAAGAGATTGCTTGTGAAACGTATTTCCAAGACACACATTCTCGTTCTTCCACAGGACGATACATAGTGAAACTCCCTTTTAAATCGAAAGTCTTCAGTGGAGACTACCCTATTTTACAAAACTCAGAGCAAACTGCTAATAAGAGATTTGCACAAAGTGAGCAAAGAATATTCCCAAAAAATCCTAAGCTAAAAACTGAATACTGCAAGTTCATTCAAGAGTATATTGAACTTGATCACATGAAACTCAAATGCAATTACTATAATCTATCTAAATCCGAAAATATTTTCATACTTCCGCACCATGGATTTTGGAAAGAGACCTGTTCTACGACCAAACTTCGTGTAATGTTTGGCGGGTCATCCAAGCCTATAGGTTCTTCGGCCCTTAACGAAGAATTATTACCCGGGCCTAAACTCCAAAATGATTTAGCGTCAGTCATATTAAGATGGCGCAGCTTCCGTGTCGTGTTTACATCCGACATAGAGAAAATGTTTCGGCAAATTCTAGTCCACCCTGCCGAAACCCAATTTCAACGTATTATATGGAGATCTGATCCTTCTTCTCCTCTGCAATTGTCTGAGCTTCAAACTGTAACTTATGGAACAACCTGTGCACCATATTTATCGATACGAGTGTTACAGCAATTAGCGGACGATGAATCGCACAAGTACCCAATAGCGTCTAAAATCCCTAAGAGGGATATCTATGTCGACGATATTTTTTCTGGCGCAGACAATGTAGAGTCTGCAAAAATCATCCAAAGACAACTTCAAGAGCTACTACTTGCTGGTGGTTTTAGGCTGAGAATATGGTCCTCTAACTTCCCAGAGCTCTTATCTGAATTACCTTCAGAAGACTGTGAATTTTCATTCGACTTTGATACCAATTCCGAGTCAGCTATAAAATCATTAGGTCTTTATTGGAATCCTCCATTTGACCACTTTTTCTTCAAAATATCATTTACAGTTCGGCAATCATATACAAAAGATCATTGCTTTCTGACGCATCTAAACTCTTTGATCCACTTGGTTAGCTAGCTCCAACTATTGTCTTAGCAAAAATTTATTTTCAAAGGTTATGGCAAGCTGGTACAGGATGGGATGATCCTTTACCCCCTACTCTTCAACTTGAATGGGAAAACTATCGCTTTACGCTTTCTGATCTACAATCCATCAAAATTCCAAGATGGTTGGGAACTACTTCTACTTCCTTTGCAGAAGTACATGGCTTTTGCGATGCCTCAATCTTTGCTTACTCAGCAGTATTATATTGCCGTTCGATTCAAAATGGCAAAGTTTCCGTTAGCCTTATAACTGCAAGGACAAAAGTTGCTTCCATTAAGCAAATTTCATTACCTCGACTAGAACTAAGTGGTGCTGTCCTCCTAGCGAAGTTGCACAAAAAATATTTGACGGCAATGGAGAACCAACTAGTTCAAACGAGAACATACCTTTGGACCGACTCACAAATTGTTCTAGCATGGTTACATGCACTTCCAATACGTTGGAAAACATTTGTTGCCAACAGAGTTAGTGAGATACAGGAAATGACAAATATTACAGATTGGCACCATGTTCGCTCGGAAGATAACCCGGCGGATTGCGCCTCGCGTGGTGTTCAACCTCGTGATTTGCATAATCATCCACTTTGGTGGTCTGGTCCTAAATGGCTCAGCCTTTCTAAATCGCAATGGCCGAATCAAGAATCTCTGGACTTCCAGACGGAGCTTGAAAAAAGGTCTGAAACTGTCAGCCTTGTTTCAAACTTGATCGAGCCTTCATTTGATCTACTGTCTAAATTTTCGTCGTTAAATCGATTACTTCGTGTAACTTCATATGTGTTTCGCATTTATCACAACTTCTTTGCTCGTAAACGAACTATGGCTACGGGTATTATTAACCCTATTGAAATACTAGTTGCGCTTTCAAGGCTTGTACTTCTATCGCAAGCCAATCATTTTTCATATGATATGAAATGTTTGACGAGCAAAGGGCAAGTCTCCCCAAAAAGTAAACTCTTAAGCCTATATCCGTTTATAGACAAAGATAACATCTTGCGCGTGGGTGGTAGATTGAGATTTGCAGATATCGATGAATCTGCCAAACACCCCATCATATTGTCAAGTCAATGTAATCTTTCCAAATTAATCGTTGCTGATTCGCACTTTAAAACCATGCATGGTGGCCCACAACAAATGATGACATACATACGTCGGAAGTTTTGGATTTTAAATTTGCGAAATTTAACCAAATCTTACTTTAATTCATGTGCTATATGCATTCGTTTTAATAATAAGCGTACTACCCAGCTGATGAGTTCTCTTCCGAGAGTAAGAGTTAATGAAACAAGAGCGTTTCGTCATAGTGTCGTGGACTACGCTGATCCCTTTGATATTCGAATTTCAAAAGGCAGATCCCCTAAAACCTATAGGGGTTTCATCTGCCTTTTTATCTGTTTAGTAACGAAGGCGATCCATATTGACATTGTGTCTGATATGACATCAGAGGAATTTATCGCAGCATTTCGACGCTTTACGGGACGAAGAGGAAGCTGTAGCGACTTATACAGCGACTGTGGCATCAATTTCGTTGGCGCACATAAAGAATTAGCCAAGCTGGTTCAACCAGCTGCTACCGGATGATGTACGAGCACGATTGGCAACCGAAAGAACTTCCTGGCACTTCATTCCCCCTGCTTCTCCTAACTTTGGCGGGTTGTGGGAAGCAGGGGTAAAATCAGTTAAGTACCACCTCAAAAGAATTCTTTTAAATAGAATATTACCATTTGAAGAAATGTATACACTCCTTGTTCAGATCGAATCTTCTTTAAATTCCAGACCCTTATGCCCACTGAGTGACGATCCCACGGACCTAAGTGTGCTGACACCTGCTCATTAGCAGAACCATCACTATTAGATGCCAACATTAGCAGGCTATCCAGATAGCAACACATTCAGCAAATATCTCAACATTTTTGGGAGCGATGGCGAAAGGAGTTTCTTTCGCGTCTTCAAGAACGGCCTAAATGGATAACTAAGCAGACCAATTTTAAAGTCAACGACATGGTCATCATAACAGACATACAATACCCTCCAGCGACCTACCTACCCGCCACTTGGTAGAGTGGTTAAAGTGCACACTGGCTCAGATGACATCTGCAGAGTCGTCTCCGTGTTCTCCAGCGGAAAGACGTTTAAGCGACCCATCACCAAACTACGACTACTACCTTCTAATGACCCACCATCTACTTCAGATCTTCAACCATCAAACAACAATCAACAATCAACTCTAACCAACGTTTAGCGAGCATCAGGCGCTGTAAAACCTGGTCCCACCATTGAAAGTTTCTTAGTATATGAGAGGAAATGCTCATATACCATTATATTTACTTAATACTAGTGATTTAACCTTTTCTATGTTTTTTTTTAATTTTTAATCTTGAATTGTATTTAAAATTAAGAACAGTCGTTCTTGCCCGGCGGTATGTTTAGAATTCTAACTCTCTCATTTTTTCCAATATACTTTTCACTAACAAGAAAGGGAACTGTCATATTTGTTCTCTTAACTTAACTCCACTTGGGATCATACCGTCGAAGAGGCAAGTTCAGCCTTTTATATTCATTGCTTTTTTTCTGTGTAGACTAAATAAAATTTTGTATGTTTAAAAAGTTTGTCTTTTATTTTCGCCCCTTGTTAATTTTTCTTCTCATATTTGTTAGAGCTATCGAACACCCCCAAAGCAGGTAAAGCTAGTCATACCTGCGCTGGTGACTTTAGACCAATAAGCTTGACATCTTTTATTCTAAAAGCCTTTGAAAGACTTATTGACATACACATTCGCAGCAGGCTGAACCCCAGTATCATATCTCCAGCACAGCATGCTTATACGAAAGGTAAAAGTGTTGAAACTGCACTTCACAGTGTTGTCAGTACGATTGAAAAATTATTGAATGATAAAGAGTACACCCTGGCTGCATTCTTAAACATTGAAGGTGCCTTTAATAATGTCACGGCAGATTCAGACGAAGGTGCCTTAAAGAACCTGAATATTGAGGACACACTAATCAGATGGACAGTTTCCATGCTAAGAAATAGGTACATAAACTCAGAACTAGGTGATGCGAGACTGAGAGTATCAGCTGGTAGAGGCACTTCGCAAAGAGGTCTTCTCTCTCCTTTACTCTGGGCTATTGTGCTAAATGAAGTACTAATAAAACTTAACTTCAGTGGGGTTAAGACCGTAGCATACGCTACGATGTGGCGTTTCTAGCCACGGGTAAATTCCTTCCAACCCTAAGCGACCAAATGGAAGGCGCCCTTAAGATAGTCAGCAACTGGACTAAAAGAAGTGGACTCGCAATAAATCCACTGAAAACGGAGCTGACACTATTTACGAACAAGAGGATAATACCGGAATTCAAAATTCTATCCATTGAAGGCACTCCTCTTAGAATTTCTGACAGAGCTAAATATCTAGGGCTAATACTAGACCAGAAACTAAACTGAGGACTAAACACAAGGGAGAGAGCAAGGAAAGCTATGATAGCTCTCTATACTTGTAGCAGAATATTTGGAAAAACTTGGGGGCCCAAACCAAAAGTCATTTTCTGGCTCTACACAGCAGTTGTGAGACCTATACTGACATACGGCAGCCTAGTATGGTGGCCAGCTGCAAGTAAGGGCACAAACCTCAAGATACTAACCAGAGTACAAAAAATGGCGTGCATTGGTGTCACAGGAGCTATGAGAACCACACCAACTGCAGGATTAGAGACCATACTCAATCTATTACCTTTAGACCTATTTGTGCAGGAATCTGCACCAAGAAGTGCTCTAAGATTAAGCCAATCTGAAGGTTGGAGGTCAAGCCTAACGGGGCATGCGCAGATTTTACGCAAATGCATGGGCGGAGATGTTAGCACAGACTACATGGTGCCCTATTTAGACTTTCATAAGCCGTTTTCTAGTTCATTTCCGAGTCAATTCGGCTTCCAGACTATAGCAGTGTGTTTCAAGCGGAGGTCTTGGCGGTGGCAACTGCTGCCCGGGACGCTGCTATGAAAGCTATACCACCAGATGATATTACATTTTTCATTGACAGCCAAACAGCGATAAGAGCGATTTCCGCCACGCAAATAAAATCGAAGCTTCTGCGCTGCTGTCACGAAGAGCTGCGGGTTCTTGGTACGCAACACAATGTAAAGCTCTGCTGGGTACCCGGACATAATGGCGTTTCAGGAAATGAGAAAGCTGATGAGCTGGCAAGGGGGATACCACCCTGCAACCTGAACCTAGAAGTTAGAAATAAAATAATTGCCATAGCAAATAGTAGATGGAGATCATTAGAATCCTGTATAATTACAAGAAAACTCTGTCCGCTCTCGTACGGATCAAATCATACACTTCAACAGATATATCTTATCTGGTTTAGTGGGGATGATAACTGGACACAACTTTTTACGTTATCACACAAAGAAATTGGGAATTAGCGAAGAAGATATTTGTAGAGGCTGTGGCAATGAGGACGTACACGAGGATACACCTCACTTCCTGTGCCATTGTCCAGGACTCTACCACCTTAGATTCAGAATACTAGGGAAATATTTCTTCCAAGACTTAGAAGAACTTTCAAATGTATCGGTAAATAAGATTACCAAATTTATAAATGCATCGGGTTGGTTTAAGAACCCATAGAGTTCACGAGTGGGGAAGCTTCACTCGTAGGGTAGTTTGTTCACACTCTACGTCAACCCATAAAACCTAACCTAACCTAAGCTTAAATGATCGGTAAGAGAATACTCACTCTGGAAAGCAACAAAAAAAAGGAAAAGGTCAATTGCACACATTCCACCAGTTAAAAACAGAGAAGCTAACTGGGCAAAAAACAACAAAAAAAAAAGAATTTATTTGCTGAGTATCTCGAAGGCGTCTTACAACCATATGAAGATAAAGATTGTCAAGAAACGGAAGAATTGAGCGAAGAGGAGAGACATATTCAACCTTGCAAAAGAAATACGAAAAGGTTTTAATACTAAAAAAGCCCCAGGATTTGACTTGATATCAGGGGAAATCCTAAAGCAAATCCCAAAAAAGGCTTAAAGAAACTAGCACAGATTATAAATGCTGCATTCAAGTTAAGGGATGTACCTAGCATGTGGAAGTCGCGGAGGTAATTATGATACCAAAACCAGGGAAGTCACCTCCTACCGCCCCATATCGATTCTGCCTATGTTGTCCAAACTACGAGTATTTGAAAAGATGTTGATTAAACGTCTGCATAAAATAATCGAAGAAAAATCCCTAAACCCAAACCATCAATTTGGTTTTAGAAAAAGCACTGCACGATTAATCAGGTGCATAGAATAACTGATAAAATCGAAAAAGTATTTGAAGAAAAAAAGATATGCTCTTCTATATTTCTCGATATAGCTCAAGCTTTCGATAAAGTGTGGCACAAAGGACTGATACATAAATTGCAAAAGCACCTGCCAAAGAAATACTCAGAAGTCCTAGAGTCTAATATATTACAGCGATATTTTAGAATCATACAAGGAGATGATTACTCCACAAAAATAGAAGCTGGTGTACCACAAAGCAGCGTGCTAGGCCATGTATTATATCCCTTATTTACCAGCGACTTGCCAGTTAGTGATGAAACAACATTTACAGATGATACTGCTATCCTTGCTGTCAAAGTAGTGACGAAAAAGCTACAGAAGGCAGTGAATAATACTCGTATATCAAAATGCACCAAAAAAGGGCAGATTAACTTAAATGACCTAAAGTCGGTCCTTATCAACTTCACAAATAAAAATGTTCCGCACATCCCAGTAATAACAAATGGTAATGAAGTAGATTACGCAAACACAACCAAATATCTAGGCATGACACTAGATGCAAAACTGCGCTGGAAAGCGCATATAAAGAAAAAAGAGAAGATCTAAACATGAGCTACGGTAAAATGTATTGGCTTATATGGAAATACTCTTGTTTGTCCAATTACAATAAATTACTGCTTTATAAGCAAATTCTAAAACCAGTATGGATCTGCAGGCTCCAGCTATGGGTATACTCATACACATGCCAAATCAATTTACAGAAAATACAAACATTTCAAAATAAAGTACTACGGAATAAAAAAAAATAAAAAATAAAATAAAATAAAATACAGAAAACTAAAACAATATTTTATCGTCCACAGATGGATAGTTATCATAAACACCTTAAGATATGAAAGACAAATTGCTGATTGGTCTAACGACTAGGTGCAAAAAGTGGAAGGCTGGCTACTCCCCGCGGGAAGAAGGCAGAAGGGGTTAGTGGGTAAAAATCCCACACTATTACTGAGTACGGACTCACTTTCGTCTCTAGAAGATTTCCACTTCCCAGCGTAGAAAAAAATTCATAACCCACGAGTAGCCCGGGAAAGGATTGTTCGTTGCACAAGAGCCCCGTATAGTGCAGTAAGACCGTAACTCCCTGAGTCGGTCTGGTATCAGAAAAAAATTTTATTTATATATAAAAAAAATATTTTCAAATATTAAATTTTTTTAAAAATTAAAATTTGATTTGGGCCCATAACCTGTTAAGATTTGAGATTAAAGAAAAGACGTGTGGATCTGAAGACTTAAAAAAAAGAGTTTTAATAAATAATATGTACATACGTGTAAAAGAAAATATAAAAAGATGGTGGGGATGACATTAAGGTGTATAGATATATATATATATTGAAACTTATTGATATATATCGTTTTATTGTTTTATCAATCATGATATTCAGAAAAGGCGATGGGCGGTACTCGGATGTACTCGTATAGAAGAGAACACATTGAAATAGGTAAAGACTATGTATTTATAAATATCTAGAAGAGTTTATTACAGCTAACATAAATATGGAAAATCTTGGAACCAAATTAACAGAAGCGAAACGAGCAATTTGTTCAGCTTAAAGGAATTTTATCAAAAACAAAAAGTAATTCGTGTCACTGTGACATCTATAATGTTATACGGATCTCAAATATGGTGATACTGCAAATTCACCGCTGTTGAAAAAAGACTACTCTACTGTGTAAAAAGAGTGTTTAGGGTTTGGTAGCCAAATAACACCCCTAATTATGTGCTTTACTTGAAAACTGAAATGGCCCCCGTTTTTATAAGCACTTAAATTGCACTTTAACTATGTATATTCTAAAAGTAATGATAATGGATCAAGAAAAGCTGGCAAAGATCATACTTTTTTATTAGAGCAAAATGAGGTTCAAGTTACAGGAAAATACGTATTTTCGAAATCTATCTAATCTTAGAGATCTAATCTTAGAGAAAAAGATCTTAGAAGAGGACTTTTAAATAATAACAAAAATAATAAAATAAATATTCCTATGAATATCACCTTCATTTAATTTGAAATATGTATATAATTAAATATGATATAATTTTATCTAGAATGTGTATGCCAATCTAGTAACCAAACGAAATAGACTACCAATGTGTTTAAAAATATAAATAAAACTCAAACTTCAATGTAACACTCATATATATACTTTCATTATCATACTTATATTAGTCTATTGTAACACTCAAATTGAGTTGAATAAACAGTTGAAGTTTAAATCTCGATCGGTTAACTTGTTTCGATCTTGTCATTGATTTTATTGATTTTAGCCGGAGCTCTCTTTGTATATACATAAGCAAATTTTTTCTACATGGTGCTAAAAACCCCGGCACAAGGTGTACATAAACTAAATCGTTAACGCAAAACTATACAACTCGTCAATGGAGCTTCAGCGAGAGCGGCCTATCGTGATCAAGTCACGAAAATTATAAAAATCGCACCGAAGTACTTCGCATCCAAGGATTCCCGGCTCAACTCTGCTGCAAGCATTGCTCCAACGCTTAACTGCTGCCATCGAAAGCCTTAACGTCATTAATAAAGAGGTAAGTATAAAATCCCTATACAAGGCGGACGAATTCGATAAGGAAACGGAGAAGGTAGCCGATTACCATGACATGGCAGTCGAAATGTTGGCTCGGATTATTTCGCATCTGCAGAAAGGGCATCGAAAATAAGTTCCGCCACTAGAAATTTTGAACAACTCCAGCAGTAGCCGAATCTCCAATCGTAATGAGACATGTTCCCCTAAATTGCCTACGGGCAAGGCAAAAAAGGTTATTAGAGGATTCACTGCGTTCGAGCCTGCTATGAAGCAGCCATCGCACTTTTGCGCGAACAATTTGACGACGCTGACAAACATATGCAACAACTCGTCTCTCTTCGTCACGCACTCTTTATAACGCTGTCACTTCATGTTGTCGCACTCTGACCGCATTACAGATTCCTTCCAGTTGACCTTCGCGTCGACTATTTTCGTGCCATCGAGAAGGATGATGATCAGGTGCAAGAAAATGAAACAACAGCAGCAAACGAGAGTTTGCTCTTAGAAATAGGTGGCAAGTAGGTAGAAAGTATAATGCGATTTTTGAAACGAGATGTCGAATCTCTAGAAAAGAGTGAGATAACATTGAATTCCTCTGCAAACGTCAAACGCCCAAACAAGTGCTAGGGTGGCTCCCGTTATGCTAGTCGGCAGGTGGCAGGTCACTGAAACATCGTGGATGCCCATTTCAACGCCCTACATACCATCCCGAGCATTGGCAAGGGTTCTTCGAAGTAACGTGACATTCGAGAATTGGCAAATATAATTTATGTTCACTGACATAGGGGTTCCAACATTTCACGAATTCCACGAACCCAATATAGTAAAGTAATGCGAATCCAATAAAGTACTAATGTGCACGATCAGCGTTTGGTTGAGCATCCGGTACGTTTGCGACAATTCGTGGGATCGTTTGCTCAACTATGTCAAATATTGCATATGAACATCGTTCTATTATTTTTGCAAAATAAGCTAATCAAGTTAGATTTGATATTTTTTTTTTTTTTTTTTAATTTGCGCGCGCCGAAGGGGATATGAATACCCTTAAACTGTTTCAGGGGACGGGCGTCAGGGAAAAGGGGGAAGAGGAACAGAGGAGGAGCCTATGCACGTTGACTTTGAATGTTTGAAGGTTGTAGTGGTGGCGAAATACAGACCATGGTAGATCATTCCACATTCGTGTTGTTCGGCTTATAAATGAATCCCTATATTTGACAGTACGACCTAAGTTTGGCTTTAGGGTAAACTGATGCGCATTCGAAGCATGTCGCTTATTGCGGGTGAAATTTTGAAGGGGAGCAATGCAACTGGCTATTTCGCTGGAGCATTTTTTATAAAAAAAGCAATAAAACACGGAGAGACGGGAGACATTTCTCCGATGTTCTAGTGAATGAATGGAATTCACAATGTCTCTAACGCCTATAAGTTTTAACGCGCGATTCTGTACCCTATCAAGAATGTGCAGAACGGTCTTGGGTGCACCAGACCAGATATGGGCGTTATATTCCAGCTTAGGGCGGATGAATGCCTTATAAATTGAGGCCAGATCAGACGGGGTAAAATATTTCTTGCACCGTTTAAGGAATCCATGCAGCATTTTTGGCGACCTCGAATATGTGATCATTCCGTCGAAGATGGTTATTAATACACATACCGAGAATGGGAAGTCTTTCGATTTCAATGATGCAAGTACCATCCATGGACAATGGTTGAGGGTTTTGGTTTCGCTTGAGAGACAGAAGACAGCATTGTGTTTTGGAAGCATTAAATTATAGATTGACTCAATAAAGAGCATATTTAAACGGGGAAATCGTTTCTTTGTCCTATCCTAAAATATGATGGTGCACGAAATTTGAGCAATTGGTAGGATACCAAGTTTAGAATATAAGTTTAAACTTGGGTATCAACATGAAAATTGGCTGTAAGAACCTACCAAAGTGAATAAAAGAAAAAACCGTCGTGTTGTTGTGCCTATACACAATGCTACGCTCACACATGACGCAGCGACCCAGACACCCGATGACGCCAACCCAATTCGGCGACACCAGTCACTCTACCCCCTATCAATACACAACGCCAACCCAATTCGGTGACATCAGAACACTCCATTTCAATGCAATCATGCAACTGATCTACTGCGGCGACACTGTCCCACTCAATTCCCCGCAATAAAACACCGAAAAAGGTCACAAAGTATCGACGATAAATGCTACGTATTCTTGTGACCGCCTAAACCAAACTAAAGCAAGAATACGTCGCATGAATCGAATTACTTGGATTACCCACAGAGCGCACAATGGGTAAACAATGAGGAAGAGATCTAGAGGAAACATTGGGAACGTTTGCATTTCAACAGCCAAACACAACAGACTTTTAGTTTTATTTCTCGGGCGCGTAAGCAAAACTGCTCGCACGATACAACATTTGGGGGCAGCGGTGGGATGGTTAAGGAAAGAGCATCCGCCTTAATTCCCGTAACAATGAAAACAAAAAAAAGCAACAACAAACATTTTTTATAAGTGCATCTAAACTCACTCAATTCAGTGAAAAAAAAAAATAAATTTCAGTGAACAATAAAAACTAAAGCAATTCAGTGAAAATTCAAAATCACTATCCCACAGAAGTAAGCCAATTCCCATGGACGAGAGAAATAAGGAAGAAACTGCCACTCCGAGGCAACAATAACATCAGGAGCATAAATTAACCAGTTAAATTTGTGAAAAATTGAATTTTTTTTATTTAAAAAAGAAAAGAAAATAATAATTACTGTCTTCTATCGCCTCTCCTTGCCACTAACTCCAAATCACACACTCATGCCCGAAACCAAATCTACTTCTCCGTTTTAATTGGCATATGTAATTATATATGTCGGATATTAACGTCAATATATCATTAAGAAGTGGCAAAAAGGTGAAAATACAGCTAGTAGAATCTATAACATCTGAAACCACAACTTCAGACCCAATGCCAGTAGGACGCTCTCCGCGAAAAGACGAATAGTCAATGGTTGAAAACAAAGAGTTATCCAATCGCAGTATTGCAAGTACTCTTACTCCTATTCCTGAAAGCAATTCGCTAGAAACCCATCGGCAAACTCCCTCGGGAAGTAACCACACGAACTCAAATACCACACAGGTTTCCCACATTCGACCCACAATGACATTTAATCCTTCACAAGCCATCAAGCTCATACCTGAGTTTGATGGTTCTGCAAGACTTCTCGACCACTTTGTTCAGTTAGTAAACCTTCAAGAAAGAAAAAGCTGGAGCTTATTGACATAGTGAAGTCAAAATTAAGGGGCAGAGCATATAACGCTATAGTAAGATATAGTAATTATGATGCATGGCCAGAACTAAAAGACATACTAGTCAAAAGATTCAGGAAAATCCAGTCTATACCAGTGATACAGACTGAAATTTTCCAATTCCAGCAAATGTTTAGTGAGACAGTCATGTCCTATACGGAAAGAGCGCATGCATTACTCGATGAACTAAATAATGCAAACGCTTCAACCCAGCACGCATCCGCAAACCAAGCTATCCGTCTAACAAATGGAAAAATTATCCTAAGCAGTTTTTGCAATGGTATCATACCCCAGTTAAAGCTTCTGGTAAAAGCGCGCGATGTGAAGACCTCACACGGCCGTCGACATCGGTATGGAAGAAGAGAAACTCGCGGTACCCGGACAAAACTCGAACCTTGACCATGGTTCGAGTTTTGTCCGGGTACGAACAAATATTGCCATAGCTGTAAAACAAGAACGCACAAACTAGTGTCGAAGACGGAATAATGGGTACCACAGTTACAATGATGCAACATAATGGGTACCACATACTCTCCGACACTAAGACCAACGAGCAGTGGTAATTTCACGAACCACAGAACAGTACACAATAATGGCCAACCATTCTTAAATACTACTAATGTTAACACTGTACAAAGTACCATTCTGTATAGATACTGCAAAAAGTAGGGGCACACCATAGACGAGTGCCGAAAATGGATATTTAATAACAACAGAACAAACTTCAATCAGGAAACTCCTCGCGACCTGGACCGTCCAGCACGCGAAGTCAGGTGAAGAATATGAATCAAAGTACTTAAACCTCACAAAATCTCAGAACTTCACAAAATATCAGAGCCTCTCGAAATCTCAGAACCTAACAAAATCCCAGAACCTCACAAAATCTCAGAGCCTCTCGAAATTTCAGAACTTCACAAAATCCCAGAACTTCACAAAATCTCAGAGCCTCTCGAAATCTCAGAACCTCACAAAATCTCACAAACTCTCAAAACCAAAGTCAAAATTAAATTTTTTGTTCCAAAACCAAAAATCAAACAAAATAGAGCCAGCTTCAAGCTCTAGCTCGATAGAGAACAAAATTATAAACACGAACCTAATCCTAAATCATACCTGCACAACCGGTCGAACTCCGACACACATCGAAAGTCTAAATCAATTCCTGAAACAAAATTCCATTTCTAATATGTACTCAGGTAGGAACAATAAGTCAATCGTCAATTTCAGTTCCTTCAAATCCGAAGATGTGAGCAACTACAAGGTGTATGCCTTAAACTCAACAATGACTCACCAAGTAGTAGAAGAAAGACTGACTAAATTGCAATCAGAACTAAATCTATAACATTTATACAAAGAAGAAAAAAGGTTAATAGGATCAGTCAGGATTACAATCATCCATTTTTTTATCGAAGGCGATCGACTTACGTCCACTTCCGAAATAACACATTCCATCAAAACCAATTCAAACGTACCTCCAGTCAAAGTTCGCCCATACCGATTACCTGAAATACATAAACAAGAAATTAAGAGCCAAGTAAACAAGATGTTCCAAGACAACATAATCAGACCAAGCTCTTGCCCTTGGAATGCGCCACTACTCGTCGTCCCCAAGAAGGGAAATCAAAAATGGAGAGTATTAATAGACAATAGAAAATTAAATGAAGCCACAATTCCAGACGCATATCTAATTTCCAACATAGAAGTCATTCTCGGGCAACTCGGAGACTCTAAATACTTTTCGACATTGGATCTAGCAAACGGTTTCCATCAAATAGAAGTTACTGAAGAGGACAGAGAAAAAACCACGTTCAGCACACCCAACGGTCATTTCGAATTTAACCGAATGCCGTTTGGTCTACGCAACGCCCCACCAACATTCCAGAGACAGTACTCTCGGGATTACAGGGTATAAGGTGTTTAGTCTACCTCAATGATATAGTAATCTACGGAAAAAATTTGCAAGATCACAATAAGAAATTAATAGAGGTGTTCCAGGCGTTAGACAAATTCAACTATCAAAGTGCAAATTCCTTCAAACAGAAGTATGTACTTAGGGCACGTAATCACGTCAGACGACGTAAAACCTGACCCAGAAAAGATTACAGCCATAAACAAAATCGAATTTCCTAAAAATCAAAAAACAAATAGTCTTTCTACCCAAACTTTAATAACACATTCTACATCACCACTGACGCCAGTAACGAAGCCATCGGCGCAGTAATTTCGCAAAGAGATCAAGACGCAAACGATTTGCCCATAGCTTACGCTAGTAGAATATTAAACAAAGCAGAAAAGAATTATTCTACCATTGACAAGGAAGCTCTTGCAGTTATTTGGGCAGTGACACACTTTCGGCCACACGTCTACGGTCGACGTTTTGAAGTCATTACAGACCATAAGCCACTTATATGGATGTTTAACTTAAAAGATCCCTCTTCAAGGATAATGCGCTGGCGCATCAAGCTAGAAGTGTTCGATTTTACGGTAACCCATAAGGCTGGACATCTAAACACAAGCGCATACGCCCTATCACGGTTAAATACAACAGCCAAAGTTAAAGTAGTGACATGAAGTCAGAATTTGTACTGCATAGTAACAGAAAGCCAGGTGACAATAATCGCAAAGCTTGTCGATGCGTTTAACGAATCCATATGTCACATGAACAAAAACTTCAAAACTATAGCCGAAGAAATCAGTAAAAATACAATGATGTATTTGATGAATTTCGACGAAATGGCGAATATAGTTGCCATGTGCGCCTCAAAGATTCAAGAGAAGCAATCAAAGCTAATGGATATCATGCAGGAAGCGAAATTAGGTAAATTAGGTAGCCGTTTCTTAAATTCAGACACATTTGTCTCAACACTAAAGCAGATGCAATTAGATCTCCCGCATAATATAAGGTTCCCCAGAAAATATTCAGACTAAATCTACCCTCTATCAAGTCAATAGCAACAACTATTCCTATATACGTGAATAACAACTTCATGATAGAAGTTCGTATTCTATTGGTTAATGAAGAATTCAAATTGTTTAAAATCACTGCAATCCCAGTTAGGTTGCAATAAAACACTTTTCAGTTCATCTCCATCGATAACGAAATAGTAGCCGTAAATGAAAACTACAGACGGTATATATTCCTAAACGGAAAAGACTTAAATAAATGCGCAACAATCTCCATAGACCACTTCCTATGTCAACAAAATCTTGTCATTCAAAATCATAACATCAATAATTGCGCTATACAATTAATTTCAAGCAACACTAGTCCAGCGACTTGTGAAACCAAAGTATTCCAATTAAACCACGAAATTTGGTTCAACGTAAAAAGCAAAAACTCATGGCTTTACGTCATACCGGAACCCACTAACGTAAGAATTCTGTGCGACGACGCACAACAAACTTTCAAACTTTCAGATAGCGGAATTTTAACTATACTACAACTATACACCTATCATGTACAATATTATTTCGAGAACGCATTGCCAATGCCAAAAGAAACAGTAAATACCCTAACCATGGAAGATTTTGACATAAGTAAATACAGCATAAGCATAAGCGGTGCAACAAAAATACATAAAAATAACTCATGAAACTATATATTAACAAAAACAAATGTAATAATACCTATTACAATAGTCATAATTGTAATTTCAGTAGTACTAATAAGAAAACATCTAAAAATTAAGTTGTCAATAAATAACATAACAACAGAGTCAACGGGCAATGTGAACCCCTAAAAAAAAAAAAGAAATTTTTTTTATCAAAATAAATAAAACAAATATTTTCTTATGATATATTTACATCTAAGCAATTTTTGTAAAAAACAAATTCGTTTTCCTTCACATATGTATACATGAACCTATATCTAAGAAACGTTATGTAATTACCTCATGTACTTATGTATATTTAACCGAAATGAAAAAAAAAAAAATAAAAAATTGATAATAATTTTTCCAATAATAAAAAGCTTCACTGTCCATCAATTCGACTCCTACATGTCTTCCGCCGAAAGATCTCACTTGTTACCGCGTGCGCCTTTCGTATTTAAGGGGGGAAGATTGTTGTGACCACACACAACGCTACGCTCACACATGAAGCTGCGACCCAGGCACCCGATGACGCCAACCCAATTCGGCGACATCAGTCACTCTACCCCCTAGCAATACACATGCAACTGACCTACTGCGGCGATACACAACGACAACCCAATTCGGTGACATCAGAACACTCCATTTACTACTGCGGCGACACTGTCCCACTCAAGTGCCCGCAATAAATAACCGAAAAAAGTCACAAAGTATCGATAACAAATGCTACGTATTCTTGTGACCGCCTAAACCAAACTAGAGCAAGAATACGTCGCATGAATCGAATTACTTGGATGACCCACAGAGCACACAATGGGTAAACAATGAGAAAGAGATCTAGAGGAAACATTAAGAACGTTTGTTGAAACACAACAGGCCTTTAATTTTATTTCTCGGCAGCGTAAGCAAAACCGCTCGCGAGACACAACAGTGTAATTGATAAGTTTTACTAAAATCGTCCTAAAATACGTATATAAATTAAAAAAAAATTTGTTTAATTTGTAAAAAAAATATTTTTTCCTTTAGAGGAGAAGCCTCTTCTTTATTAAAATTCAAAAACACAACTGACTTACAAAACTAACATAAAGAAACTTATCACCTATGTTCACTTAAATAATACGTGCTGGAATGTGGGAATTTTGCAATGGGATTGGGATAGGGTATCGTCTTGCGTTAGCTCCAGACGCTGGCTCAGCAGCATGAATGTGGAGCGTGGTTGTTATCGACTGTTGCTATTGCTGCAGGTGTTTTTGTGTCAAGCACGAGGCGAATATTGGGTTACACATGGCGAATGTGTTTTGTAACATTTGTGGTGTTAACTCCTCCCTGCTTAGAATCAAACGTCCTCGTTTGACCTTAATTCAAAAAAGAGGTATTTGGCTTATTCGTGTAGGCTTTGCTGTTAAGACTTTTTCTTGGGTCTTGCTGGTTTCTTGGCAAGGAGTTGCCATATGCGTGTTTTCCTTCATCTCAATTTGGTTTTCTGGATCAGGTCTATTGTTGACGTTGATATGAATTGCGCGTTTTTTCCATACAGTTTTTGCTATAAAGGCTAGAGCAATCGTGGCTATGGCTATTGCTAATATGATATTTGTTGCTTTGATGGTATTGTGTTTTGATTCCAGTGTTTTTATGTCTTCAGTGTTGCTGGAATGGAGTTCTTTTACCATTTCCAATGATAGCATTTCTTCTGTGTCCTCCGCTGTAGGAAATTGGGCGATTGCAGGTAATGGTTTTAATGTGGATATCACGGTATCAGATGTGTAGGTTTTATTTTCTATGGTAATTGTTGAGTTTTGAAACTTAACTATGAATGTGCCCGTTAGTGGTAATACCTTTTGGTGGTCTTGTTGCATTGTGCCGTTAAACCGATTGAGAAAAATTAGTCCTGGGAAGATTTCCTCTACTGTGGGAATATGTTGGTTGTTTATGCGGGTGCAATTGGCTTTTATATTCAGGAGTAGGTTAGGGATACAGGATGTGCTACTAATATCTAATATGTTACGATTAGGACATATTTCTAATTTATTATAGGACTTACAATCTAACTTTAAACCATACATTTTTTCTTGGCATTTCAAAATTTGTTCATATTCTAATTTGTTTACAAAATTTGTCTTCTTTACGGGTTTTAATAAAAGTTTACTGCAAGTGTTTAACTCTAAGCTTGGTATACTTATAATATAAATTATCGAACTTGTGTTCGTGGCAACTTTTACTTAGGCAAAATTTAGTGCCTCATCAATATTACCGTAAGGGATATTTTCCCTCTTAATTATTTTTTCAGCTTTGTTAATTTCTTTAATTGATAAAATATATGAATTTATAATTCCTTTATTCGCCCAAAGTATGGCGTATTCTAAGTTGACAAGTTCTTCCTTAATTAGCTTAATTTTTTGTTGAGTAACAGATATAATGGTATTCATGAATGGGTCATGATTTTTCATTTTCGTTAGTATTTCATTAGTTTTCTTCGTTATTTCATTAATATTATTAATAACATCTCTGTTAATAAGGACCTGTCTATTGTTGTTTCTTAATACATTATTTATTTTGTTTCTTATTATTCGGAAATCGTCATGGTCAGGGCTTTCAGCTATCCACTTCCATGCGCTTCCTAAGAAGTTTAGTGACCTTTTGTTTTTGTTTTTAGGTTTGAGCCTATTGAGCATATGTTCTATTTCCGAAAGTTCGTGAGAAAGGAAAGGATAGGAAGGGTGACTCTTATTTATGCCGTGTTCTATTGTATTTTAGATGTTGTTAATTATGCTTTCGCATGGTTCCAAGTCTATGGTATGAATCATTTTAAAGCTGCCATTTTGGATCATTGCCGTCCCGGTTTCTATCGCAACTAATTCACTGGATGAATAGCCCAAGATCTGGATATCGGCCAAGCAGCCTACGGCGTACAGCCTAGAAGGGAAAAACAGTGGAAATAGTTTAAGCTGGGTTAGTTTATAGAAGGTTGCCTGATCCTAGTTTCGTATGTGACTCTTGTGGATTATCTTTCCTGACGGTGTTTTGACTGTGGTTGTAGAGTTTTCCTCGACTATTTCTTTCGCATATCGCTTTGTCAGTTTAGAACCTAGCCTTTTATTTTGTTTTACATAGATTATGTCTCCTGGGGTATACGTTTTGATCTCGGTTCTTTTCTTATTGTGGTATTTTAGATCTTTTTGCTGCTTCTGGACCAATTTCTCGATATTGCTCAACCGCGTTTTCTCATAATCTTCTGGTCCAAAATTGACTGTTCTTCCAAAAAAGAGATCAACTGGTCTCTTTTGAGTAGTGGTGTGGAAAGAATGGTTGTATTCACAAACTGCTCTTTCGAGTAGTTCTTCAAAATTTCTATTAATGACGTCCTTTTTCAGACATCTCATTATTTCTGCTAGAGTGGAATGGAACCGTTCCACTTGACCATTCACTTCACTCTTGTACGGGGGTGTCGTGTAGACAGTGATTTTGAGTTCGTCTTTTAACATGAAGAGGATCGACACTGAGTTGAACGACTTCTCATTGTCGAATATTATACATTGGGGAACTCCGAATTGAAAAATGATCTCTCGAAGAGGTCGTCTGACATCTTCAATCGCTTTTGATTTAATTAATTTGGCAATGGCAAATTTGGTGAACTTATCTATTGCGGTGAGGATTAAGTGTTTCTCAGTGGAGAAAATATCTAAGTGTACAGTATGACCGGGATAGTTCGGTATGGGGGTTTCGCCAAGCATGGGGTTGTTAGGGTGACGGTCATACTTATTCTTTTTGCAGGTTGAGCAGAGTGTGGTGAATTGTTTGATTTTCTTAGCCATGCTAGGGAAATAATACCTTTCCATAATTTGGTTCTTGTTCTCATCTGGACCACGATGAGCTCTGTTATGAGTTTCGATAATTATCTCTTCTTGTCTATCCGTGGAGGAAATGTCCTCAACAAAAGATTGGGTATACCTTACCTTGTAGTTCGAGAAATACAAAGGGTAAATTTCTTGAACGATGCCCATAACTCTCTCTGGGGCTAGCAGTCCATTTAGTACTCTTGGGTCTAAGAATCGTTTAAAGATGGATATGAGTTTTTCTTTAGTATATTCAGGTTCCTCAATAACATGTCTTTGGAAGTTTTTAAATGGTATTTGAATCTGATGTTGAGTCACATCACTTAATTTGAGGATTACCTGATTCCGGAAAACGTTTATCGGAGCTTCAATAGAGGGAATTAGATTCTCCGACGAGCTTTCGCTGCTATGCTGAGTTGGCGTTAGGGAATTAATCTGAGACTCCTGTGGTGGTCGTGACAGAGCATCCGCAACTACGTTGCATTTACCAGGTTTGTACTGGAGAGTATAATCATACTCCTCTAAGATCGCCTTCCACCTTTTCATCTTACTATTGTTGTTCTTATTGCTAAAAGCAAATGTAAGGGGTTGGTGGTCCGTGTAGATGTTGACATGAGCAGAACCATATAGGTAGGTCCTTAGAGAATCGAGGGCCCAAATTATCGCCAACATTTCTCTTTCGTTTGTGGCGTAATGCTCCTCCGCCTTGCTCAAAGTCCTATATATGAATGTTATTGGTCGTCCTTCTTGGGACAAGACTGCGCCAATAGCGAAATTGGATGCGTCCGTAGTGAGCTCGAACTCCTTGTCGAAGTTAGGATACGCGAGCATAGTATCCTGCGATGCAAGCGAACTTTTAATTTTGTTAAAGGCTTCGACAGCCTCAGAATTCAAGTAAATTGGCTTTTTGCTGGAAAGATTTTTGGAAATTCGACCTTCTTCTCCTCGGAGGAGGGATGATAGAGGCTTTGCAATTTTTGCATAGTCCCTAACGAATCGACGATAATAGCCTGAAAGGCCAAGGAAAAAACGAAGATCCTTCAACGTCTTGGGTTGTGGGAAATCGAATATTGCTCTTACCTTCTCTGGGTTAGACTTAATACCACTTTGGGATATGATGAATCCTAAGAATTCCACGTTGGTAGAAACCACATTTGTCCAGCTGGACTTTCATATTAGCCTCACTGAGGGTGTAAAAGATTTGCCTCAAATGCTCAGCATTCTCCGATTCGCTTTTACTGAATATAATAATGTCATCGATGTATACGTAGCATATCTTTCCGATATGCTCGTGAAGAATATCATCCAGAGCTCGTTGAAATATAGACGGTGCGTTCTTAAGACCGAACGGTAGTCGAGTAAACTCAAACTTTCCGTTATTTATGGAGAAAGCCGTCTTCTCGATATCGGAATCTTTTAAGGGGATTTGATGAAATCCACTCTTGAGGTCAAGCACAGTGAAGTATGCGCTTTTACCCAGTTGAGATAGGACCTCGTTTATCTCGGGGATCGGGTATCGATCCGCGATCGTGACCGAATTGAGCTTCCTATAATCGATCGCTAGCCGATATTGTTTGTTTCCCGCGGAGTCGGGTTTCTTGGATACTATCCAAATAGGGGAGTTATAAGGTGATCGGGATGGTCTAACTATGCCATCCTCAAGAAGCTTGGTAATGTGTTTCTCGACTTCGTCTTTGAGCGACATGGGGTAAGGGTAAAATTTCGAAAAAATAGGAGAATCCGTATTTGTTCGGATTTCGGCTACCATCTTTGTGGTGAAAGTTAGCTTTTCATCAGGTTCGGAGAATAGCTTGGGGAAATTCCCAACAAGCGATTCGACGATTATTTGTTGGGTGTCGGATATAGAATTGATTTTGGAACTTAGTGAGTTGATTGACTGCATTTTCATTTGTTTGATTCTGATTTTAGGTCCGCCAAGAATGGACATGTAGCTTTCTTTAGCATAAATGACTGCTGACAACTCTTTCAAGCTATCATTGCCTAAAATCGCATGGAAAGATTTTAAGGTGAGTAGGAGGAAGAATTTGATCTTTGGATCTTTAAGGCCGAACAGACTTGTTTCGGTATGGTGTGTGATTCTGGTACTTCCACCTATTGAGTTCGCGTTAAAGGATTCATTATTTGGGATGGGATTCTCGACAAGCGACGGTTGGATGTAATTCCGATTCGAGCCTGTATCTATTAGGATTTTCATTATTTTGCCACTCTTCGTCTTCCCTTCAATGTAGGGTAACGAGGAGTCCGTTAGCCTAAAAAATGCAGGGTGGTGAAGTCCTCGATCAGGCTAGCCTCGGTGTGGTTGGTATCATCTGCTTGCTCTAGGGGCTGAATGTATTCTTCTAGAGTCTGTTCATACTGGTTCGTCTCGTCTTCTGTGGCCTGGTTATAATCACGATAGATATCTGTATCTATGTGGAAATTTGTTTGCCAATTATTCTGGTGAATTTGGTTTGGCCTTGATGTACCTTGCTGGGGTACGGGTGTCGGTGCCCTTGATGTGAATCGACTGACCTGCTGTGACCTTGGTGCGTAGTGTTGGGGTACGTACTGATGGGGTACTGGCATTTGTCCTCTTGGTGGGAATCGATTTGGCTGATGCCTGATTTGGTGACTCTGACTTTGACCCATTGGTTCCGATTTAATGATCGGATTCGCTGGGAGCGCGAGTGGCTGCCTTGGCACAAAAGATGGTCGGTAGTCTTGATTCCCAAATTGTGGTGTAAAGGATTGGCCACGAAATGCAAAAGCAGTCTGGTTGTGGTATAAGTTACGCGGTGGCGCAGCACGGGGCGGTTGCGCTTGTGATTTTCTTGGGGCTGCCTGATTATTGTAAGCATGGGTTGTCCTATAACTCTGGTTCTCCAACTTAAGGCATAAATTTAGCGCGTGAGGTAAATCTAGCGGCACTCTTATTGCAAGAAGGCGCGGCAAATCCCCTCTTAGCCCACGTATGAATGTATCTAGTGCCTTGTCCCTATACGTCTGGGTCAAGAGGCGCATGGCTTCGGGGCCCGTGTCCATGCAATATACTCTATTAAGAATCAGGGAGAGATGTGTGTACACCAATTGGTAGAACTCTTGCACGGTTTTATTTCCTTGTATGAGAGATGCCATTTGGTACTCTAATGTGGTTACGTCTCTCTTATCGGCGTAGTGCATAGCTAAACACCTTGATATCGACTTCCAATCGAGCGGAGTATTATATGACTCCAGGGCTATATCCGCATTTTCGGTGATTTTATTGCGTATCACGCTTAAAATCCCGTAGTATTTGGGAGTGCCCTTTAGGGGTTCATAAACTTCAAGGATGCGCTCAACGCTCTTCCTCCAGGAGCTAAACTCTCCTGGGTCTCCGGAAAATGTCCTAAGACATCGGACCACGTCCGGAATTCTATCCATGTCATTCAATTGATTTATGTGTTCATGAGCGATTGCCTGGTCTGTGCCAGCGGAATAATCAGCATTGGGGTTTAAACAATTTTGGACGAGGGGTGGAACCTTGGTCTCTAGGACCCGATTTACTATTGACAAAATAAGGGTGTCTAAGGCGGAAGTCGACCCAACCTCTCGGTTTGCATCCGTATGGGATGTTGTAGATTGGAAAGAGTTATTTTGATTCTGATCGCCCAGAGAAATTCTCGGGGGGTTGTCCGTTGGTGGAACATTTTTACTGGGGGGATTTGGTGGATTTGGTCGATTTGGTTCAAAGAAATGTTCGTTGCTGGGGTTTGTGGATACTCCTGAACGGAGGTCGGGCATTTTGGTATACTCAGAGTTAAGAAAAATTTAAGAGGAACCGAACTTGACACGTCTAGCTTTAGATGTGGTTAATATTAATATGTTTCACTTAATTAGTACTAGTAATGGGTGATATGTCTCACTTGATTATTCCTATATTCTACTTTAATGTATTTCTACTTAAATGTTGATTATTCTTATATTCTACTTCACTGGATTTCTTACTTAAATACTGATTATTCTTATATTCTACTTCACTGGATTTCTTACTTAAATATTGATTATTCTTATATTCTACTTCACTGGATTTCTTACTTAAATATTGATTATTCTTATATTCTACTTCACTGGATTTCTTACTTAAATAATCTTAACAATTATCCTTACAGAACTAAAGCGGCGAACATCCCACTTTGGTTGATTGATAAACTCCTTTTTGCCTTGCTTGGCTACTGCGGTATCGCCTTCAACACACTTATTATATAAAATATTTTTTTCCTTTAGAGGAGAAGCCTCTTCTTTATTAAAATTCAAAAACACAACTGACTTACAAAACTAACATAAAGAAACTTATCACCTATGTTCACTTAAATAATACGTGCTGGAATGTGGGAATTTTGCAATGGGATTGGGATAGGGTATCGTCTTGCATTAGCTCCAGACGCTGGTGGCAGGTCACTGAAACATCGTGGATGCCCATTTCAACGCCCTACATACCATCCCGAGCATTGGCAAGGGTTCTTCGAAGTAACGTGACATTCGAGAATTGGCAAATATAATTTATGTTCACTGACATAGGGGTTCCAACATTTCACGAATTCCACGAACCCAATATAGTAAAGTAATGCGAATCCAATAAAGTACTAATGTGCACGATCAGCGTTTGGTTGAGCATCCGGTACGTTTGCGACAATTCGTGGGATCGTTTGCTCAACTATGTCAAATATTGCATATGAACATCGTTCTATTATTTTTGCAAAATAAGCTAATCAAGTTAGATTTGATATTTTTTTTTTTTTTTTTAATTTGCGCGCGCCGAAGGGGATATGAATACCCTTAAACTGTTTCAGGGGACGGGCGTCAGGGAAAAGGGGGAAGAGGAACAGAGGAGGAGCCTATGCACGTTGACTTTGAATGTTTGAAGGTTGTAGTGGTGGCGAAATACAGACCATGGTAGATCATTCCACATTCGTGTTGTTCGGCTTATAAATGAATCCCTATATTTGACAGTACGACCTAAGTTTGGCTTTAGGGTAAACTGATGCGCATTCGAAGCATGTCGCTTATTGCGGGTGAAATTTTGAAGGGGAGCAATGCAACTGGCTATTTCGCTGGAGCATTTTTTATAAAAAAAGCAATAAAACACGGAGAGACGGGAGATATTTCTCCGATGTTCTAGTGAATGAATGGAATTCACAATGTCTCTAACGCCTATAAGTTTTAACGCGCGATTCTGTACCCTATCAAGAATGTGCAGAACGGTCTTGGGTGCACCAGACCAGATATGGGCGTTATATTCCAGCTTAGGGCGGATGAATGCCTTATAAATTGAGGCCAGATCAGACGGGGTAAAATATTTCTTGCACCGTTTAAGGAATCCATGCAGCATTTTTGGCGACCTCGAATATGTGATCATTCCATCGAAGATGGTTATTAATACACATACCGAGAATGGGAAGTCTTTCGATTTCAATGATGCAAGTACCATCCATGGACAATGGTTGAGGGTTTTGGTTTCGCTTGAGAGACAGAAGACAGCATTGTGTTTTGGAAGCATTAAATTATAGATTGACTCAATAAAGAGCATATTTAAACGGGGAAATCGTTTCTTTGTCCTATCCTAAAATATGATGGTGCACGAAATTTGAGCAATTGGTAGGATACCAAGTTTAGAATATAAGTTTAAACTTGGGTATCAACATGAAAATTGGCTGTAAGAACCTACCAAAGTGAATAAAAGAAAAAACCGTCGTGTTGTTGTGCCTATACACAATGCTACGCTCACACATGACGCAGCGACCCAGACACCCGATGACGCCAACCCAATTCAGCGACACCAGTCACTCTACCCCCTATCAATACACAACGCCAACCCAATTCGGTGACATCAGAACACTCCATTTCAATGCAATCATGCAACTGATCTACTGCGGCGACACTGTCCCACTCAATTCCCCGCAATAAAACACCGAAAAAGGTCACAAAGTATCGACGATAAATGCTACGTATTCTTGTGACCGCCTAAACCAAACTAAAGCAAGAATACGTCGCATGAATCGAATTACTTGGATTACCCACAGAGCGCACAATGGGTAAACAATGAGGAAGAGATCTAGAGGAAACATTGGGAACGTTTGCATTTCAACAGCCAAACACAACAGACTTTTAGTTTTATTTCTCGGGCGCGTAAGCAAAACTGCTCGCACGATACAACATTTGGGGGCAGCGGTGGGATGGTTAAGGAAAGAGCATCCGCCTTAATTCCCGTAACAGTGAAAACAAAAAAAAGCAACAACAAACATTTTTTATAAGTGCATCTAAACTCACTCAATTCAGTGAAAAAAAAAAATAAATTTCAGTGAACAATAAAAACTAAAGCAATTCAGTGAAAATTCAAAATCACTATCCCACAGAAGTAAGCCAATTCCCATGGACGAGAGAAATAAGGAAGAAACTGCCACTCCGAGGCAATAACAACAATAACATCAGGAGCATAAATTAACCAGTTAAATTTGTGAAAAATTGAATTTTTTTTATTTAAAAAAGAAAAGAAAATAATAATTACTGTCTTCTATCGCCTCTCCTTGCCACTAACTCCAAATCACACACTCATGCCCGAAACCAAATCTACTTCTCCGTTTTAATTGGCATATGTAATTATATATGTCGGATATTAACGTCAATATATCATTAAGAATTGGCAAAAAGGTGAAAATACAGCTAGTAGAATCTATAACATCTGAAACCACAACTTCAGACCCAATGCCAGTAGGACGCTCTCCGCGAAAAGACGAATAGTCAATGGTTGAAAACAAAGAGTTATCCAATCGCAGTATTGCAAGTACTCTTACTCCTATTCCTGAAAGCAATTCGCTAGAAACCCATCGGCAAACTCCCTCGGGAAGTAACCACACGAACTCAAATACCACACAGGTTTCCCACATTCGACCCACAATGACATTTAATCCTTCACAAGCCATCAAGCTCATACCTGAGTTTGATGGTTCTGCAAGACTTCTCGACCACTTTGTTCAGTTAGTAAACCTTCAAGAAAGAAAAAGCTGGAGCTTATTGACATAGTGAAGTCAAAATTAAGGGGCAGAGCATATAACGCTATAGTAAGATATAGTAATTATGATGCATGGCCAGAACTAAAAGACATACTAGTCAAAAGATTCAGGAAAATCCAGTCTATACCAGTGATACAGACTGAAATTTTCCAATTCCAGCAAATGTTTAGTGAGACAGTCATGTCCTATACGGAAAGAGCGCATGCATTACTCGATGAACTAAATAATGCAAACGCTTCAACCCAGCACGCATCCGCAAACCAAGCTATCCGTCTAACAAATGGAAAAATTATCCTAAGCAGTTTTTGCAATGGTATCATACCCCAGTTAAAGCTTCTGGTAAAAGCGCGCGATGTGAAGACCTCACACGGCCGTCGACATCGCTATGGAAGAAGAGAAACTCGCGGTACCCGGACAAAACTCGAACCTTGACCATGGTTCGAGTTTTGTCCGGGTACGAACAAATATTGCCATAGCTGTAAAACAAGAACGCACAAACTAGTGTCGAAGACGGAATAATGGGTACCACAGTTACAATGATGCAACATAATGGGTACCACATACTCTCCGACACTAAGACCAACGAGCAGTGGTAATTTCACGAACCACAGAACAGTACACAATAATGGCCAACCATTCTTAAATACTACTAATGTTAACACTGTACAAAGTACCATTCTGTATAGATACTGCAAAAAGTAGGGGCACACCATAGACGAGTGCCGAAAATGGATATTTAATAACAACAGAACAAACTTCAATCAGGAAACTCCTCGCGACCTGGACCGTCCAGCACGCGAAGTCAGGTGAAGAATATGAATCAAAGTACTTAAACCTCACAAAATCTCAGAACTTCACAAAATATCAGAGCCTCTCGAAATCTCAGAACCTAACAAAATCCCAGAACCTCACAAAATCTCAGAGCCTCTCGAAATTTCAGAACTTCACAAAATCCCAGAACTTCACAAAATCTCAGAGCCTCTCGAAATCTCAGAACCTCACAAAATCTCACAAACTCTCAAAACCAAAGTCAAAATTAAATTTTTTGTTCCAAAACCAAAAATCAAACAAAATAGAGCCAGCTTCAAGCTCTAGCTCGATAGAGAACAAAATTATAAACACGAACCTAATCCTAAATCATACCTGCACAACCGGTCGAACTCCGACACACATCGAAAGTCTAAATCAATTCCTGAAACAAAATTCCATTTCTAATATGTACTCAGGTAGGAACAATAAGTCAATCGTCAATTTCAGTTCCTTCAAATCCGAAGATGTGAGCAACTACAAGGTGTATGCCTTAAACTCAACAATGACTCACCAAGTAGTAGAAGAAAGACTGACTAAATTGCAATCAGAACTAAATCTATAACATTTATACAAAGAAGAAAAAAGGTTAATAGGATCAGTCAGGATTACAATCATCCATTTTTTTTATCGAAGGCGATCGACTTACGTCCACTTCCGAAATAACACATTCCATCAAAACCAATTCAAACGTACCTGCAGTCAAAGTTCGCCCATACCGATTACCTGAAATACATAAACAAGAAATTAAGAGCCAAGTAAACAAGATGTTCCAAGACAACATAATCAGACCAAGCTCTTGCCCTTGGAATGCGCCACTACTCGTCGTCCCCAAGAAGGGAAATCAAAAATGGAGAGTATTAATAGACAATAGAAAATTAAATGAAGCCACAATTCCAGACGCATATCTAATTTCCAACATAGAAGTCATTCTCGGGCAACTCGGAGACTCTAAATACTTTTCGACATTGGATCTAGCAAACGGTTTCCATCAAATAGAAGTTACTGAAGAGGACAGAGAAAAAACCACGTTCAGCACACCCAACGGTCATTTCGAATTTAACCGAATGCCGTTTGGTCTACGCAACGCCCCACCAACATTCCAGAGACAGTACTCTCGGGATTACAGGGTATAAGGTGTTTAGTCTACCTCAATGATATAGTAATCTACGGAAAAAATTTGCAAGATCACAATAAGAAATTAATAGAGGTGTTCCAGGCGTTAGACAAATTCAACTATCAAAGTGCAAATTCCTTCAAACAGAAGTATGTACTTAGGGCACGTAATCACGTCAGACGACGTAAAACCTGACCCAGAAAAGATTACAGCCATAAACAAAATCGAATTTCCTAAAAATCAAAAAACAAATAGTCTTTCTACCCAAACTTTAATAACACATTCTACATCACCACTGACGCCAGTAACGAAGCCATCGGCGCAGTAATTTCGCAAAGAGATCAAGACGCAAACGATTTGCCCATAGCTTACGCTAGTAGAATATTAAACAAAGCAGAAAAGAATTATTCTACCATTGACAAGGAAGCTCTTGCAGTTATTTGGGCAGTGACACACTTTCGGCCACACGTCTACGGTCGACGTTTTGAAGTCATTACAGACCATAAGCCACTTATATGGATGTTTAACTTAAAAGATCCCTCTTCAAGGATAATGCGCTGGCGCATCAAGCTAGAAGTGTTCGATTTTACGGTAACCCATAAGGCTGGACATCTAAACACAAGCGCATACGCCCTATCACGGTTAAATACAACAGCCAAAGTTAAAGTAGTGACATGAAGTCAGAATTTGTACTGCATAGTAACAGAAAGCCAGGTGACAATAATCGCAAAGCTTGTCGATGCGTTTAACGAATCCATATGTCACATGAACAAAAACTTCAAAACTATAGCCGAAGAAATCAGTAAAAATACAATGATGTATTTGATGAATTTCGACGAAATGGCGAATATAGTTGCCATGTGCGCCTCAAAGATTCAAGAGAAGCAATCAAAGCTAATGGATATCATGCAGGAAGCGAAATTAGGTAAATTAGGTAGCCGTTTCTTAAATTCAGACACATTTGTCTCAACACTAAAGCAGATGCAATTAGATCTCCCGCATAATATAAGGTTCCCCAGAAAATATTCAGACTAAATCTACCCTCTATCAAGTCAATAGCAACAACTATTCCTATATACGTGAATAACAACTTCATGATAGAAGTTCGTATTCTATTGGTTAATGAAGAATTCAAATTGTTTAAAATCACTGCAATCCCAGTTAGGTTGCAATAAAACACTTTTCAGTTCATCTCCATCGATAACGAAATAGTAGCCGTAAATGAAAACTACAGACGGTATATATTCCTAAACGGAAAAGACTTAAATAAATGCGCAACAATCTCCATAGACCACTTCCTATGTCAACAAAATCTTGTCATTCAAAATCATAACATCAATAATTGCGCTATACAATTAATTTCAAGCAACACTAGTCCAGCGACTTGTGAAACCAAAGTATTCCAATTAAACCACGAAATTTGGTTCAACGTAAAAAGCAAAAACTCATGGCTTTACGTCATACCGGAACCCACTAACGTAAGAATTCTGTGCGACGACGCACAACAAACTTTCAGATAGCGGAATTTTAACTATACTACAACTATACACCTATCATGTACAATATTATTTCGAGAACGCATTGCCAATGCCAAAAGAAACAGTAAATACCCTAACCATGGAAGATTTTGACATAAGTAAATACAGCATAAGCATAAGCGGTGCAACAAAAATACATAAAAATAACTCATGAAACTATATATTAACAAAAACAAATGTAATAATACCTATTACAATAGTCATAATTGTAATTTCAGTAGTACTAATAAGAAAACATCTAAAAATTAAGTTGTCAATAAATAACATAACAACAGAGTCAACGGGCAATGTGAACCCCTAAAAAAAAAAAAGAAATTTTTTTTATCAAAATAAATAAAACAAATATTTTCTTATGATATATTTACATCTAAGCAATTTTTGTAAAAAACAAATTCGTTTTCCTTCACATATGTATACATGAACCTATATCTAAGAAACGTTATGTAATTACCTCATGTACTTATGTATATTTATCCGAAATGAAAAAAAAAAAAATAAAAAATTGATAATAATTTTTCCAATAATAAAAAGCTTCACTGTCCATCAATTCGACTCCTACATGTCTTCCGCCGAAAGATCTCACTTGTTACCGCGTGCGCCTTTCGTATTTAAGGGGGGAAGATTGTTGTGACCACACACAACGCTACGCTCACACATGAAGCTGCGACCCAGGCACCCGATGACGCCAACCCAATTCGGCGACATCAGTCACTCTACCCCCTAGCAATACACATGCAACTGACCTACTGCGGCGATACACAACGACAACCCAATTCGGTGACATCAGAACACTCCATTTACTACTGCGGCGACACTGTCCCACTCAAGTGCCCGCAATAAATAACCGAAAAAGGTCACAAAGTATCGATAACAAATGCTACGTATTCTTGTGACCGCCTAAACCAAACTAGAGCAAGAATACGTCGCATGAATCGAATTACTTGGATGACCCACAGAGCACACAATGGGTAAACAATGAGAAAGAGATCTAGAGGAAACATTAAGAACGTTTGTTGAAACACAACAGGCCTTTAATTTTATTTCTCGGCAGCGTAAGCAAAACCGCTCGCGAGACACAACAGTGTAATTGATAAGTTTTACTAAAATCGTCCTAAAATACGTATATAAATTAAAAAAAAATTTGTTTAATTTGTAAAAAAAATATTTTTTCCTTTAGAGGAGAAGCCTCTTCTTTATTAAAATTCAAAAACACAACTGACTTACAAAACTAACATAAAGAAACTTATCACCTATGTTCACTTAAATAATACGTGCTGGAATGTGGGAATTTTGCAATGGGATTGGGATAGGGTATCGTCTTGCGTTAGCTCCAGACGCTGGCTCAGCAGCATGAATGTGGAGCGTGGTTGTTATCGACTGTTGCTATTGCTGCAGGTGTTTTTGTGTCAAGCACGAGGCGAATATTGGGTTACACATGGCGAATGTGTTTTGTAACATTTGTGGTGTTAACTCCTCCCTGCTTAGAATCAAACGTCCTCGTTTGACCTTAATTCAAAAAAGAGGTATTTGGCTTATTCGTGTAGGCTTTGCTGTTAAGACTTTTTCTTGGGTCTTGCTGGTTTCTTGGCAAGGAGTTGCCATATGCGTGTTTTCCTTCATCTCAATTTGGTTTTCTGGATCAGGTCTATTGTTGACGTTGATATGAATTGCGCGTTTTTTCCATACAGTTTTTGCTATAAAGGCTAGAGCAATCGTGGCTATGGCTATTGCTAATATGATATTTGTTGCTTTGATGGTATTGTGTTTTGATTCCAGTGTTTTTATGTCTTCAGTGTTGCTGGAATGGAGTTCTTTTACCATTTCCAATGATAGCATTTCTTCTGTGTCCTCCGCTGTAGAAAATTGGGCGATTGCAGGTAATGGTTTTAATGTGGATATCACGGTATCAGATGTGTAGGTTTTATTTTCTATGGTAATTGTTGAGTTTTGAAACTTAACTATGAATGTGCCCGTTAGTGGTAATACCTTTTGGTGGTCTTGTTGCATTGTGCCGTTAAACCGATTGAGAAAAATTAGTCCTGGGAAGATTTCCTCTACTGTGGGAATATGTTGGTTGTTTATGCGGGTGCAATTGGCTTTTATATTCAGGAGTAGGTTAGGGATACAGGATGTGCTACTAATATCTAATATGTTACGATTAGGACATATTTCTAATTTATTATAGGACTTACAATCTAACTTTAAACCATACATTTTTTCTTGGCATTTCAAAATTTGTTCATATTCTAATTTGTTTACAAAATTTGTCTTCTTTACGGGTTTTAATAAAAGTTTACTGCAAGTGTTTAACTCTAAGCTTGGTATACTTATAATATAAATTATCGAACTTGTGTTTGTGGCAACTTTTACTTCGGCAAAATTTAGTGCCTCATCAATATTACCGTAAGGGATATTTTCCCTCTTAATTATTTTTTCAGCTATGTTAATTTCTTTAATTGATAAAATATATGAATTTATAATTCCTTTATTCGCCCAAAGTATGGCGTATTCTAAGTTGACAAGTTCTTCCTTAATTAGCTTAATTTTTTGTTGAGTAACAGATATAATGGTATTCATGAATGGGTCATGATTTTTCATTTTCGTTAGTATTTCATTAGTTTTCTTCGTTATTTCATTAATATTATTAATAACATCTCTGTTAATAAGGACCTGTCTATTGTTGTTTCTTAATACATTATTTATTTTGTTTCTTATTATTCGGAAATCGTCATGGTCAGGGCTTTCAGCTATCCACTTCCATGCGCTTCCTAAGAAGTTTAGTGACCTTTTGTTTTTGTTTTTAGGTTTGAGCCTATTGAGCATATGTTCTATTTCCGAAAGTTCGTGAGAAAGGAAAGGATAGGAAGGGTGACTCTTATTTATGCCGTGTTCTATTGTATTTTAGATGTTGTTAATTATGCTTTCGCATGGTTCCAAGTCTATGGTATGAATCATTTTAAAGCTGCCATTTTGGATCATTGCCGTCCCGGTTTCTATCGCAACTAATTCACTGGATGAATAGCCCAAGATCTGGATATCGGCCAAGCAGCCTACGGCGTACAGCCTAGAAGGGAAAAACAGTGGAAATAGTTTAAGCTGGGTTAGTTTATAGAAGGTTGCCTGATCCTAGTTTCGTATGTGACTCTTGTGGATTATCTTTCCTGACGGTGTTTTGACTGTGGTTGTAGAGTTTTCCTCGACTATTTCTTTCGCATATCGCTTTGTCAGTTTAGAACCTAGCCTTTTATTTTGTTTTACATAGATTATGTCTCCTGGGGTATACGTTTTGATCTCGGTTCTTTTCTTATTGTGGTATTTTAGATCTTTTTGCTGCTTCTGGACCAATTTCTCGATATTGCTCAACCGCGTTTTCTCATAATCTTCTGGTCCAAAATTGACTGTTCTTCCAAAAAAGAGATCAACTGGTCTCTTTTGAGTAGTGGTGTGGAAAGAATGGTTGTATTCACAAACTGCTCTTTCGAGTAGTTCTTCAAAATTTCTATTAATGACGTCCTTTTTCAGACATCTCATTATTTCTGCTAGAGTGGAATGGAACCGTTCCACTTGACCATTCACTTCACTCTTGTACGGGGGTGTCGTGTAGACAGTGATTTTGAGTTCGTCTTTTAACATGAAGAGGATCGACACTGAGTTGAACGACTTCTCATTGTCGAATATTATACATTGGGGAACTCCGAATTGAAAAATGATCTCTCGAAGAGGTCGTCTGACATCTTCAATCGCTTTTGATTTAATTAATTTGGCAAGGGCAAATTTGGTGAACTTATCTATTGCGGTGAGGATTAAGTGTTTCTCAGTGGAGAAAATATCTAAGTGTACAGTATGACCGGGATAGTTCGGTATGGGGGTTTCGCCAAGCATGGGGTTGTTAGGGTGACGGTCATACTTATTCTTTTTGCAGGTTGAGCAGAGTGTGGTGAATTGTTTGATTTTCTTAGCCATGCTAGGGAAATAATACCTTTCCATAATTTGGTTCTTGTTCTCATCTGGACCACGATGAGCTCTGTTATGAGTTTCGATAATTATCTCTTCTTGTCTATCCGTGGAGGAAATGTCCTCAACAAAAGATTGGGTATACCTTACCTTGTAGTTCGAGAAATACAAAGGGTAAATTTCTTGAACGATGCCCATAACTCTCTCTGGGGCTAGCAGTCCATTTAGTACTCTTGGGTCTAAGAATCGTTTAAAGATGGATATGAGTTTTTCTTTAGTATATTCAGATTCCTCAATAACATGTCTTTGGAAGTTTTTAAATGGTATTTGAATCTGATGTTGAGTCACATCACTTAATTTGAGGATTACCTGATTCCGGAAAACGTTTATCGGAGCTTCAATAGAGGGAATTAGATTCTCCGACGAGCTTTCGCTGCTATGCTGAGTTGGCGTTAGGGAATTAATCTGAGACTCCTGTGGTGGTCGTGACAGAGCATCCGCAACTACGTTGCATTTACCAGGTTTGTACTGGAGAGTATAATCATACTCCTCTAGGATCGCCTTCCACCTTTTCATCTTACTATTGTTGTTCTTATTGCTAAAAGCAAATGTAAGGGGTTGGTGGTCCGTGTAGATATTGACATGAGCAGAACCATATAGGTAGGTCCTTAGAGAATCGAGGGCCCAAATTATCGCCAACATTTCTCTTTCGTTTGTGGCGTAATGCTCCTCCGCCTTGCTCAAAGTCCTATATATGAATGTTATTGGTCGTCCTTCTTGGGACAAGACTGCGCCAATAGCGAAATTGGATGCGTCCGTAGTGAGCTCGAACTCCTTGTCGAAGTTAGGATACGCGAGCATAGTATCCTGCGATGCAAGCGAACTTTTAATTTTGTTAAAGGCTTCGACAGCCTCAGAATTCAAGTAAATTGGCTTTTTGCTGGAAAGATTTTTGGAAATTCGACCTTCTTCTCCTCGGAGGAGGGATGATAGAGGCTTTGCAATTTTTGCATAGTCCCTAACGAATCGACGATAATAGCCTGAAAGGCCAAGGAAAAAACGAAGATCCTTCAACGTCTTGGGTTGTGGGAAATCGAATATTGCTCTTACCTTCTCTGGGTTAGACTTAATACCACTTTGGGATATGATGAATCCTAAGAATTCCACGTTGGTAGAAACCACATTTGTCCAGCTGGACTTTCATATTAGCCTCACTGAGGGTGTAAAAGATTTGCCTCAAATGCTCAGCATTCTCCGATTCGCTTTTACTGAATATAATAATGTCATCGATGTATACGTAGCATATCTTTCCGATATGCTCGTGAAGAATATCATCCAGAGCTCGTTGAAATATAGACGGTGCGTTCTTAAGACCGAACGGTAGTCGAGTAAACTCAAACTTTCCGTTATTTATGGAGAAAGCCGTCTTCTCGATATCGGAATCTTTTAAGGGGATTTGATGAAATCCACTCTTGAGGTCAAGCACAGTGAAGTATGCGCTTTTACCCAGTTGAGATAGGACCTCGTTTATCTCGGGGATCGGGTATCGATCCGCGATCGTGACCGAATTGAGCTTCCTATAATCGATCGCTAGCCGATATTGTTTGTTTCCCGCGGAGTCGGGTTTCTTGGATACTATCCAAATAGGGGAGTTATAAGGTGATCGGGATGGTCTAACTATGCCATCCTCAAGAAGCTTGGTAATGTGTTTCTCGACTTCGTCTTTGAGCGACATGGGGTAAGGGTAAAATTTCGAAAAAATAGGAGAATCCGTATTTGTTCGGATTTCGGCTACCATCTTTGTGGTGAAAGTTAGCTTTTCATCAGGTTCGGAGAATAGCTTGGGGAAATTCCCAACAAGCGATTCGACGATTATTTGTTGGGTGTCGGATATAGAATTGATTTTGGAACTTAGTGAGTTGATTGACTGCATTTTCATTTGTTTGATTCTGATTTTAGGTCCGCCAAGAATGGACATGTAGCTTTCTTTAGCATAAATGACTGCTGACAACTCTTTCAAGCTATCATTGCCTAAAATCGCATGGAAAGATTTTAAGGTGAGTAGGAGGAAGAATTTGGTCTTTGGATCTTTAAGGCCGAACAGACTTGTTTCGGTATGGTGTGTGATTCTGGTACTTCCACCTATTGAGTTCGCGTTAAAGGATTCATTATTTGGGATGGGATTCTCGACAAGCGACGGTTGGATGTAATTCCGATTCGAGCCTGTATCTATTAGGATTTTCATTATTTTGCCACTCTTCGTCTTCCCTTCAATGTAGGGTAACGAGGAGTCCGTTAGCCTAAAAAATGCAGGGTGGTGAAGTCCTCGATCAGGCTAGCCTCGGTGTGGTTGGTATCATCTGCTTGCTCTAGGGGCTGAATGTATTCTTCTAGAGTCTGTTCATACTGGTTCGTCTCGTCTTCTGTGGCCTGGTTATAATCACGATAGATATCTGTATCTATGTGGAAATTTGTTTGCCAATTATTCTGGTGAATTTGGTTTGGCCTTGATGTACCTTGCTGGGGTACGGGTGTCGGTGCCCTTGATGTGAATCGACTGACCTGCTGTGACCTTGGTGCGTAGTGTTGGGGTACGTACTGATGGGGTACTGGCATTTGTCCTCTTGGTGGGAATCGATTTGGCTGATGCCTGATTTGGTGACTCTGACTTTGACCCATTGGTTCCGATTTAATGATCGGATTCGCTGGGAGCGCGAGTGGCTGCCTTGGCACAAAAGATGGTCGGTAGTCTTGATTCCCAAATTGTGGTGTAAAGGATTGGCCACGAAATGCAAAAGCAGTCTGGTTGTGGTATAAGTTACGCGGTGGCGCAGCACGGGGCGGTTGCGCTTGTGATTTTCTTGGGGCTGCCTGATTATTGTAAGCATGGGTTGTCCTATAACTCTGGTTCTCCAACTTAAGGCATAAATTTAGCGCGTGAGGTAAATCTAGCGGCACTCTTATTGCAAGAAGGCGCGGCAAATCCCCTCTTAGCCCACGTATGAATGTATCTAGTGCCTTGTCCCTATACGTCTGGGTCAAGAGGCGCATGGCTTCGGGGCCCGTGTCCATGCAATATACTCTATTAAGAATCAGGGAGAGATGTGTGTACACCAATTGGTAGAACTCTTGCACGGTTTTATTTCCTTGTATGAGAGATGCCATTTGGTACTCTAATGTGGTTACGTCTCTCTTATCGGCGTAGTGCATAGCTAAACACCTTGATATCGACTTCCAATCGAGCGGAGTATTATATGACTCCAGGGCTATATCCGCATTTTCGGTGATTTTATTGCGTATCACGCTTAAAATCCCGTAGTATTTGGGAGTGCCCTTTAGGGGTTCATAAACTTCAAGGATGCGCTCAACGCTCTTCCTCCAGGAGCTAAACTCTCCTGGGTCTCCGGAAAATGTCCTAAGACATCGGACCACGTCCGGAATTCTATCCATGTCATTCAATTGATTTATGTGTTCATGAGCGATTGCCTGGTCTGTGCCAGCGGAATAATCAGCATTGGGGTTTAAACAATTTTGGACGAGGGGTGGAACCTTGGTCTCTAGGACCCGATTTACTATTGACAAAATAAGGGTGTCTAAGGCGGAAGTCGACCCAACCTCTCGGTTTGCATCCGTATGGGATGTTGTAGATTGGAAAGAGTTATTTTGATTCTGATCGCCCAGAGAAATTCTCGGGGGGTTGTCCGTTGGTGGAACATTTTTACTGGGGGGATTTGGTGGATTTGGTCGATTTGGTTCAAAGAAATGTTCGTTGCTGGGGTTTGTGGATACTCCTGAACGGAGGTCGGGCATTTTGGTATACTCAGAGTTAAGAAAAATTTAAGAGGAACCGAACTTGACACGTCTAGCTTTAGATGTGGTTAATATTAATATGTTTCACTTAATTAGTACTAGTAATGGGTGATATGTCTCACTTGATTATTCCTATATTCTACTTTAATGTATTTCTACTTAAATGTTGATTATTCTTATATTCTACTTCACTGGATTTCTTACTTAAATACTGATTATTCTTATATTCTACTTCACTGGATTTCTTACTTAAATATTGATTATTCTTATATTCTACTTCACTGGATTTCTTACTTAAATATTGATTATTCTTATATTCTACTTCACTGGATTTCTTACTTAAATAATCTTAACAATTATCCTTACAGAACTAAAGCGGCGAACATCCCACGTCGGTTGATTGATAAACTCCTTTTTGCCTTGCTTGGCTACTGCGGTATCGCCTTCAACACACTTATTATATAAAATATTTTTTCCTTTAGAGGAGAAGCCTCTTCTTTATTAAAATTCAAAAACACAACTGACTTACAAAACTAACATAAAGAAACTTATCACCTATGTTCACTTAAATAATACGTGCTGGAATGTGGGAATTTTGCAATGGGATTGGGATAGGGTATCGTCTTGCATTAGCTCCAGACGCTGGCTCAGCAGCATGAATGTGGAGCGTGGTTGTTATCGACTGTTGCTATTGCTGCAGGTGTTTTTGTGTCAAGCACGAGGCGAATATTGGGTTAAACATGGCGAATGTGTTTTGTAACATTTGTGGTGTTAACTTATATAAATATTAACGTGTTAAAAAGCAACACATACAACCAACTAAGTTTCACACCACACAGCCGTAGGTGATTGAAAGTAAAAGGTGACTGAGCAAATTAACATAATGACAAAATATACAAGTGATAAAATATCAAGGTGATAGGACAAAAAAAAAAAAAAAAAACCAACAATTTAAAGTAAACAAGGCAAGGAACTAAGTCCAAGTGATGCCTGGGTCGTCGATATGAATGTATAATATATATGTAGATATACCTATATGCATATGTAGATATGTTTGTATCCTCAATTTTTTTTTATATAAGCTATAACTTTTATATATTATAACTATTTGGTATTAGTAAAATCCTTATGTCTCTAAAAACCCTAGAGTGTCTGCAAGAAGCCATTAATTCGAGTATTCTACACGCATCAAATGGTATACATTCCAGTAAACCTCAAAACAATGACTTCTCTCATTATAGGCATTCTAACAAAAATGAACAGAATAATCACAACAATTATCATTATTATCACAACAACAACGATCATTTCAAAAATCGCGGTCATAGCAATAGCGGGAACAAAGGAACAGTAACAGACATAACAGGCAAAACTAGAAACTATAAATTTTACCAACCCAACCAACAGTATAGTAATACAAACCCGTGTAATTACGCAAGCAGTACTCCTTAAAATGGAAATCAGAATTCTTCACCAGCTAATTTCAATTATGTTCAGAGGTTCCCTATACCGGAGCCAATGGAAATTAACGCGTTAATAAAAATGAACAATCCCAAACCAACTATCACCCATACAAACGCCGCTACAAATACAACAAATTCGTTAACCAACCACCAGTATGACACGCGCAGTGGAGGAACAAATTTTCAGCCACCTGCCTTAAAGGAAAACTACCCCATATAATAATCCAAACAAAATTATACCCTTTAAATTCCATAATTGATACCGGGGCGACGCATTCCGTCATAAACCCTGGACTTTGTAATCTTAAATGGCAAAAACCCTTCAAAACACACTCACCATTTCCAAAGACTTTTGCATAATCAAGCCTTCCGATTCTTGCACAAAATCCGTAACGGATCAAATAAAAATTAATTTTGAACTTAGAAGAGCAACATACACTAAATGTGTATGTTGTGAAAAAATATGAAACGATTTTCTACCAAGAGGATAGAAATCTCACGTTTACCAATGTAACAACCAATGATGCCCCTATATACAGCAAAAATTACAGATAACCATATACATATTAACAAGCATTCACACATTTGTGCTATGTTAGAATACAAAATCATACGACATAGTAATTCCCCTTATTCAGCTCCCATATATCGTTTTAAGAAGGAAGATGCTGTTCCTAAGAAGGAAGATGCAAGTGGCAAAGCCAAGTGGAGATAGATCATTGATTACAGAAAGCTGAACGAAGTAACAGATATTAGACAAATTGGGCAGATCTCGACTCCATCAAATTGAAAGAAAAAAAGAAAGGAATTGAATTTCTCCGTATGCCCTTCGAGCTAAAAACAACACCGGCAACCTTAAAGAGGTTGATGAATCATGTGCTTCAGGACTATAACAACAAAATTTGAGTAGTATATATCGACTATACAATCATTTTTTCGACGTCTCTATAAGAACTTATAACCTCCCTAACTAAAATTGTTGACCGTCAAAACGCTGTTTATTTAAAGGTGTACATGGACAAGCCAGAATTCCTCAAAAAGGAAACCGAATTCCTTGGTCATATTGTGACGCCTGACGGTATCAATGCCAACCCCAAAAAGATTGAATATGTTAAAAACTATCCCATTCCCAAAATATGTAAAGAGATACAAAATTTTTTAGAACTCACTTGCTATTATCGAAAGTTTACCAAGGACTTCTCAATGATAGCGAAACCCATGACGAAGTATTGAAAAATGCAAAAATCAACATCTCCGATCAAGAACACTTAGAAGCCTTTAAAAACTTTAAGACTTTATTAATAAATTGATACCATCTTAGCTTACCCTAACTTCAATAAATCATTCACGCTGACTACGGACGCGAGCCAGTTCACTCTGGCCGCCGTACTATCTCAAGAAAATCATTCCTTATCTTTCTCCAGTAGCACTCTGAACGATCTTGAGATAAACTACAGCACAATAGAAAAGGTATTACTAGCAATAGTATGGGCAACCAAGTACGATCGTCCTTACTTATTTCGCAGAAAATTTATCATCGAAACTGTCCACAAACCACTCACTTTGTTCTCTTTGAAAGACTCCAAGCTTGTGAGGTGGAGGTTAAAACTATCTGAGTTCAATTTTGACATAAAGTATAAAAAGAGCACAAGTAATAGCAATGGAGATGCTCTTTCTAGGATACCAAACATTGAAGTAAACTTAACTGAAAACGACAATATTATAACAAGAAAATCATGTTTAAATATTTATAAAAAACAAGTCGTTATTGCAAATTTTTTTTTTTTTTTTTAAATCCAAGTGCTATGTTGTTTTTTTTTATTACATATTTTAGCTAAAAATTTACCTAAAAACTATTATACATAACCCTAAGCAATGTAAGTCGACCATAGAAAAAACAGGAAAACATCCAACTTCAAAGAGGCTACCCTGGATTATGGGGAAACGACGAAGGAGTTTCCTCTCTTTCGGCTAGCCACCAGAAATGTCCATACTGACGTTGTACGTCCTCTATATCGCTACTTGATACCGCCCTACTAAACCGGAGACGCTCCACACTACTGTGTGCAACGTCTATGTCGTAGTTCAGTCGAATATCCACAGCTGTCCGAGCAACATGAAAGATTAGCGGCACTGCCAATCTGTCCTGGATCAAACCCTTCTCATTGCGATAGAGGAACGCCTCTGGGGGAACAAAGTCGTTAAGGCACACTTTCTCGTGGTATCCGTGATTGTGTAGTAAGCCCCGGAGATCAGGTTGTTCATCGAGCTCATTGCCCTACAATGTGACTTCGAATCAGCTTGATAACGAAATTATCCACTCTTATTAGGTTAGCAATGTTGTACAGGACCACATTGGGATAGAATTTTATGTACTGGGATTCTGGTGTTCTGTAAAATGAAGGCAATTTCAAAGGCATGTCCTCTCAAACACCCGAATCCTTCCAACAAGCTTGCTCCCACGTTGAACCACACGGGACATCCAAATACAAGCATGGGCCGAATGAGGGCCGTGCAGCAGATTACCATTACCCTTGCATCGAATAAGGGCTTTAGCCAGAGCAACATCTATATATTTGTTAAAATATAGATATTGGTCTAACCAGAGCCCAAGGTATCTAGATGCGTTACCCCGGCAGAAACGCGTAGATCTGGTCCACCAGCTTCGCCTGCTCCTGTGCCTGATGCAGCAGCTAACCAATCTGCCCTTGTATGAAGAGCAAGATAGCCAGCGGATCTGTTTCATCCTCTGGTGCTCTAGGCGCTGGGGCCTGAGAAGCAATCTTCGGCTTTTCAGTTCCGCATTTCCGCGGCCTGCCACCAATTGGGCGTAGGTCACTTGGGGAGTCACAGCTTTTGTTTGAACCTTCTGCTGGGGAGCCAGATTTACTTTCCTAATATATTGGAACTTAGGACAACAGTGTGTCCCGAGATCCTACATAAAGCACACGGGAGCTGGCTTTGATTTGCCACTCCGTTCTTGCCCAAAATGCAATCTTCTGCCTTGTGGTTCTTTCCACACTTATCGCATCGGGGCTGCATTTCGCAGTTCGATGCGGCGTGCCCGAACCTTTGGCAGAGAACACAATGTATAATGTTTTCCCTCCTTTTTAGTTTCTCCCATGCCACAACCTGATAGTCTAGGACTTTTATACTCCTTAGACTATTCAGTTTGCTGTTGGGTGAGAGCTGAAGCAGGAAGAACGGTAGTTTCCGCTTCTCCCTTTTGGCCCTTGCTGTGGTGAATGGCTTGACCCCTAAGCAGTTTGAAGAGCATCTCTGGATCGGTAGATGGTTCTATCCCCACAGCAGCATGGTTTCCCCCTTCGAGATGTAGGAGAAAAACTCCGTCGTCGAGTCCCTCAACAAAGTTTTAATTTTTTTGTACTGTTCCACTGTATTGCAATGGATAGCATGCCTATCTTCATTTAACCTTTTATTATAGAAATTATTACCTATGGCCGACTTACATAGCTCAGTGGTATCCTTTAACTCGATCTTGAACATGTTGATCGGTGGAACCCTCGTATTTGTAGTCGTCTGTTTCGGTTGTTGTTGCTGCTGTATTTGCTTATGCTGCGGTTGTTGTTGCTGTGTTTTCTGTTGCTGTTGTTGTTGCTGTGTTTTCTGCTACTGTTGTTGTTGCTGCAGTTTCTGCTGCTGTTGTTGTTGCTGCTTATTCTGCAGCTGTTGCTTTACTTATGTCCTATATCCCCTTGTCCAAAAAGCTAAGAAGGAAAAATCTTATAAATACGTGTGGGTTAGAGGAGGGAAAATATTTATGCGAAAAACGGAAAATGATAATGTTATTACTATTAACTCGGAGCCGGACCTCCTTTCTTTGAATTAATATGCAAAACCTGAGAGATAATTTTTTCAATATTCCCTCCGTCAATTGAATAGATATCAACTCATTTGATCTCGCCTTAAACCGGAAATATGTAAACAATTTTCTCGTTATCCATCAAAATATAAGGAGTATCCGTAGAAATTTTGATAATCTGCTAGTGCATCTTGATTCGTTTGTGAACAAGCCAGATTTTATATTCTTAACGGAAATATGGATTTATGAGGAAGAAAAATCTTTGTATGGTATTGAAGAGTATGAATTTATTTCTTGTTGTAATAATGAATATGCTTCTGGGGGTGTGGCCGTGCTTGTTAAAAAGGAGTTATATGTTTTAAATGTTGTTATTAACTATGAAAATTTGCAGAGCTGTGATGTGTTAAAAGTGAAAATTAGTGATATGATGTTGTCAATGTTCTGTGTTTATAGATTTAGTGAGCCTTCTGACTCAAATAATGTGTTTCTTGAGGAATTAGAAAATTTGTTATCTAAGGATTCGTCAAATAACATAATTTTATTGGGCGATATGAATATAGACATCTTAAGTGATTCTGCACCAGTAGACAACTATTTATTTTTATTAGCTTCGTACGGCCTAGATTCATGTATAAATAGACCTACTCGCATTTCTTCAGGCACTTGCATTGACCACATCATGGTGCGTTCTTCCAACTCTGAAAAACTCGAACTTCATAGCTCCGTTTTTGATCTACAAATAACTGATCACTGTATGATGTGCTTAAGTTTTAAATCAAGTTCGGTTACGAGTTCTAGTAGTGGTACTACTTTCTCACCTAGTTTTATCATTGATCATAGGGCGCTTAATAATAGTCTACGTTATGAATGCTGGTTAAATGTACTATGTGAAAATGATCCTTCTTTAGCTTACAGTAAGTTCATTGTTACCTTAAATAAGCATGTCTCACGATGTTCGAAAAAAGCAAAGAATATCGGGAATAAATTGAAAAGATTAAAGCCTTGGATCAATACTGACTTAGTTATCAAAATAAATAAAAAGAAAAAAATATACAAGAAAAAAACGAAATATCCGAATAATGTCAATATTTTAAGTGCTTATAAACAACTATGTAAAGATATTTCCAAAGATGTTATTCTGTGTAAAAACAATTATTATTCTAACAGGTTTCGTGAGGTTAGTGGTGATTTTAGAAAAGAATGGCAACTTGTTAAAGAAATTCAGAATAAGTCTTCGGTCAGCCCACTAGTTCATAGTATTAAATGCAATGATGTCACCATTAATGACCCCAAAGATTTGGCTGAAAAATTTAACGAGTATTTCGCTTCGATTGGCACTAAGGTAGTATCGGATAGCTGTTCTGAATTCTCTAACTGCAACTGCACAGGTGTAGGTAAATCAGTCGCTCATAGTTTCTTTGCCGAACCGATAACGTCCTTTGAACTGTTTAGAATTATTAACTCACTAAAAAACTCGAACTCTTCAACAACTAACTGTTTTTCAAACAATTTCGTTAAAAAAATAGCTCTAAACATTTGCGATATTCTTTGTTATATTTTTAACAAAAGTATCTCCTGTGGCATTTTTCCAGACGGTCTTAAGCAAGCCGAAGTTATACCTTTATATAAGAAAGGTGAAAAATCTGCTATCAATAATTATAGGCTTATTTCTTTACTTCCAGTGTTTACGGAGATATTTGAGAAAGCTATAAAGAATAGAATGATCAAATTCTTAGATAAAAATAATTTCATTAGCAAGTACCAATTTGGTTTTTGGTCAGGTTTTTCAACTGAAGGAGCCCAGTTAAATTTCTGCACAAATATTTATGATAGTTTTAACTGCAGAAATCTGACTGCGGCTCTTTTCATTGATATTACGAAAGCTTTTGATACTGTCGATCATAATATTCTTTTAGTAAAATTATACAATTGTGGTTTTAGGGGTAATATACATAATTGGTTCAGGTCGTATTTATCAAACAGGAAACAGAGGGTAAAAATTAATGGGCAAATGAGTTCTTTTAGAAACATCTCCATAGGAGTTCCTCAAGGTTCTGTGCTAGGACCGATACTTTTCTTAATCTTTATTAACTCACTATTTTCTCAGAACGTTCGTAGTTCGTAGATTAATGAGTTTGCTGATGACATGGCATGTGCTTTTCAATGTAACTCTCCTTTAAACTTAATTGCTGACATAAATCATGACCTGGAAGTTCTGGGGCATTGGTTCCAACAGCATAATCTGGTGATTAGTGATAAAACGAAGTTGATGTTTTTTAATCTATGTGGAAGGGAGTTGGGCTTTGGTACGTTTTATTTCCACTGTGCAAAATGCAGAAAATTTTTACATAGTAAAAATATTTGTAAATCAGGAACAACCGCACAAACATATTTTGAATCCCTTACATGTTCTGAGAATTGCTTCGTTATAGAAAATATTAAATCGTACAAGTATCTAGGTGTTACACTTGACTGGAGGATGAGTTGGTCCAAGCATACGAGTGCGCTTAAAAAGTATCTTATAGCTGCCACAAGACAGTTATACTTTTTAAAGTCATTCTGTTCCCGAGATCTTCTTAAGTGCATCTATTATGGGTTAGTCCATTCTATGCTCGAATATGGTTTAGTTTCATGGGATGGAACGCATTTCAACAAAATGAACCCACTTCTAATTTCTCAAAAACACATTATTCGTCTTATTTGTAACAAAAATAGTCGTTTTACTAGTCTGTTACTTTTCAGAGGCCTTAAAATTCTTCGCTTAAAACATTTATATTGTTATAAGGTCTTAAAGATATTTTTTTCTAGATCAGGTTATGAACTGAATAGAAGCTCCGATTACTATAACCTAAGAACAAACAATTTGAATCTAGTTACTGTACCACATCATAATCTGCAAATTTTCTTCAACTTTTTTACGGTTTTGGCTCCCAGACTCTATAATAACTTACCATATAAGATTAGAATCATTATTATATAATTATGGCTCTTGAATAAAAGCTATGATGACATTTCTAATCTGCTTTGTGTTATCATCTAAATAATTCTCTCCTTATATTATATTAATATTAGTTCCTTGCTGTGTTTTCATTCCTTTTACGCACATACTTATCTTTTTCTATATTTTTTTGTTGTCAACTTAATAGTAAATATCTCAATATATTTTGCGACCCCACTATCTTTCTTTCTATCTTTATATTTGTTTTTGTTATTTTTGTTATTAATTTTTACATGGCTCCCTGCTTTCGCCTCTAGTACCTTCTGAACTATAGATGGCAGGTTCTTTTTTTAATTCATATATTATATTCCATTATGTAACTTCAAAAATTACTTGTATTGTCATAATTTGTCATAATTTGAATTTTTTAAAGAATAAATTAATATTACTACTACTACGTGCTGCATCCATATAACAGCACGGATTCAACGTTGGAGCGGAGCAGTCTTAGCTTGGTGTTGAAACTGATTGCATTGCTTTGCCATATTTTGGACAACATCCCGAACGCGGACTTTGCTTTGACGATTCTGTTGGCTATATCCAGTTCGGTTCCACCATCGGTGGAGACAATACTCCCAAGATACTGGAAATCCTCTATTCTCTCTACCGGTTGTCCAGCAATGCATATTTGAGCCGATGAGTTCGTTCCAAGACTAATAATTTTAGTTTTTGAGGTATTCATTTTCAGCCCGACACGCCAGCCTCCCTCTCCACATCTGCTGTCATTTGGTGGAGGTCCATAATTCTATGAGAGAGTAAGCATACGTCGTCAGCGTAGTCGAGATGTTTAAGTTGGGATGTGAGAGTCCATCGAATTCCTCCGTTTCCCGTCGACAAAGCTGCACGAAGCACATCGCTAATCACCAATAGGAATAGTATTGGTTAAAGAATGCAGCCTTGTCTTACCCCACTTTGGATCTCAAATTCATCAGACAACCTTCCTCTGTGCAGAACGTGACATTTGGACCCTTCGTAAGCTTTGACAAAAGCAATTAATTTATCAGGAATACCTCTCCTGCGTAAGGCAATCCAAATAAAATCCCTGTTAACACTATCGAACGCCTTCTCAAAATCGATGAACAGCAGGTGAGGTGGCGATCAATATTCAACGCACTGTTCGATGATAATCCGCAGGGTGTTGATGTGGTCGACACAGGAGGATCCAGAGCGGAAACCTGCTTGTTCGGCATCGAGTGTGTCTTCGAGATGTTGTTTGATTCGCTCCAGGATGATTTTAGCTATTATCTTAGCTACAGCAGGCAGCACGCAGATACCTCTCCAGTTTCCGCACCCCATTAAATTACCTTTCTTAGGAAGCTTGACGATCATTCCCTTTTTTCACTCATCAGGAAAGTTCTCGGCTTCCCAAGCTCTCTCTATAAGTGGAAGAAGAAGCTCAGCCGATGTTGTTGGCGCTGCTCGTAAGAGCTCTGCGGGAATACCATCAAGTCCGACCGCCTTGTTTGTTTTAAGTGCTTTGCTCGGTAGTGATCTCATCCTCACTGGGAGGCGCGGTGCGTATTCGGGCATTTCTTACCTCGGACACCTCATTCTGATTTGGGAACATATCGCTAAAGAATACACGGTTTAAAACCGTAGCAAAATGTTCCTTCCATCTCTTAAGCTGGTCCTCATCCGAAATAAGCAAGGAACCGTCTAGGCTTTTCACTGGGTGTTGGCTGGAGTTGCGACCACTTGTCAGCTCTTTAGTGATTCTGTAGACGGTCCTACTATCGCACCTTCGTGGAGCATCTTCTGCTTCTGTAGCCAACGCGTTGATGTAGTTGCGCCTGTCACGTCGCACGCTACTCTGAACTTCTCTCATCTTCATGCGTTATAGGGACTCTAGCTCATTACTCCCTGCTGCTGGAGCGGCTGCAATGCGAGCTTTCAGCTGTTTCTGTTCGTCAATCCCTCTCCAGGTATCCTCGGAAATCACGCCCTATGCCTTTCCTGTGATCGACCGACAATTCTTTCAGCACCAGATGTAAAAACATTTTACACAGCACACCAATGGTCTTGGATGGTTGTGGGCAGTGAGCTGCTGATTGCTTCCACACCTTTCGAAATGTACTTCCTTAATTGTTGGCGCACTGAGGGATCACTAAGTCTATCGATGTTGAACCTGGGCATTCTTGTATTGTCGTGGGATCTTCGAACGGCAGCAGTGCGTAGTTGAAGAGTAGCTATCATAAGATGATGATCTCGTACTATCCCCACCTATCACAAAGCGGTTGGCATTGCAGAAATCCACAAACCTTTCGCCATTGTCATTGCGGTTGCCTAGTCCATTCTTCCCGATTACTTGTTTGAGCCCTTCGTTGTCGTTGCCTACCTTGGCATTCAAAACCCCCATCACTATGACAATGTCTCCATTTGGTGTTGTATTGAAGACGGCGCTTAAGAGATTGTAGAAGCTCTCCTTCTCGTCCTCAGACGAGCCCTCCGTTGGTGCATAACACTGTATGATGGTGACGTGTCGTACTTGCGTGCTGTCCGACTCCATATTCCCGCGGACTTCCAGATGGTCTTCCGGAATAGAGTAGTACAGTGTTATGCGTTGGGGACTGGTACTCACCCGCTTCTAACCATCTGATTTCGCTTACCCCCAAAATGTCCAGTCTATATCGCATGAATTCTTTTTCCAATTGAAGGAATCTGGCATTGTGAGGTCCTTCACTTCCCGAGTCGAGGAGCGTCTCACATTCCAGAAACCTATCTTTGTCCGGGTACAATAGCCAAAAGTCGTCAACATGTGATCATTCCTTATCAGAGGCATAGTGTCGGTTCCTTTAGCAATTAGGGTTCGGTAACGCAGGTTGCTAGCCCACGTTACCTAGTCTAGAATCAAGGCCCTAGACAACCCGCACTTGCAGTTTTAGCCTACACGCATAAGGGTTTATACGTATAGTTACCCGGGGACCACCACTAGAAGGTAAAGCAAGCACTTCATCACGAACTTGATTGTTGCGCTACTGGCCCAAGCCAAGTTTTGAGCAGTCAGTAATTTCCCGATCAATCGCAATGCAGATCCCCAGCTGTTGCTTTGGCTGTTCTTGTTATTGTTGTTGCTTCTGCTTATGGTACTGTAGTTGCGGCTGGCTTTGTGGCTGCAGCTGCTCTTGTTGTTACTGAGTGCGCTGGAGCTCTTGCTGCCGCTTTTTCTCTCTTCTGGCTATTTGCTTAGCATTCTTTTTTTTTTGCCCGACCGCTCGTGCTTATGGTAGTGTGATATTTTTACTCACTTAAAACCACCTCTCTATAAGATTAATACTACAACTAAGCCGACGCTTATCAAGCAGTTCTATTTTCGCTTACGAGAGTTGTGATTTTTGGAATAAGATGTTCGTATGTAATTAAAAAGAATGTAGCACTTTAGGCTGGTCAAATTCCAATGAAACTTCCTTTGGTTTTCACAATCGGCATATATAGGTACTATGACGCGAGGTCAAAAGGTTTTTTTTTCGTCGTCTGCAGAATTGACGTCTTTCATCGATTACGGGTTGTAGTCGTTTAGAAAGTAATTTTTCGAATAATGATATGATTTCTTCTCATTCAGAGGTTTGCCTGGTTTCGGGACCATTATAATCTCGGCGACTTTCCATTGTCTCGGAACTTAGAGCAATCTGAACGAAGCGTTAATCAAATATAGCAGTTTGATAAGAGCTTTATTCGGCAATTTCTTGACCACCTGCGCCGTTATCAAGATGTAACTCGGTGCTTTTTCGTCTTTAATCATTTCCCTCAGTTCAAACAATGCAACTTTTTTTATTTTAAAGTTGTCAGATGTCGTGACTGGTTAGTCGGGCGTTATCAAAGGGCCGTCGAATGGCTTAAACATTTCTTTTAGTGCAAAGCAAAAAGTACTGTCTTTTCGTTGTTGCTCTTGGCCCAAGCTCTATCGTTTTTCCGAATTGGTGGCGCTTGCATTTGAAGTTTCCGGATGCCTTTTAGCTATTTCGAAAGTGATTAATTTGATTCTCTTTCAGCGGAGAAATTTTCAAGGTAGGTCACTGTCTTATTGCTTTTAAATTCCCGAATACTGTCTCTAAGGCGATTGCATAGTCGGTCAAGGACCTTTTTATGCTGCGGTGCAGGAGTGATTTGCCATTTTGTTCGTGCTTTTCTTTTCTCCCTCATCAGTTCAATAATTGGATACTTTTCGTTGCGGTTAATCTTATAGCTACTAGAAGGAGTGTTTCTCCATGCAGCTCTTTGGATTGCTTCCACGAAACGATCAACTTCGTCCTCCAGTTCACAAGGTATTTTAAGTGTTACATTTAAGGTGATATTAGTTTCGGAATCATTTCTAAAGCCCTACCAGATTGTTCTGTTACTAGTAAGTCTTGGAGGTCCTTCTTTCTTGATCAACGCTTTACCAAGTAATAAAATTACCGGAGAGCGGTCTGAAGAGAGCGGTCTGAAGACACGAAAGTAGTCGTCTTTTTCGAGCGAGCATCGCGGCGGACAGTAAACAGACGCCATATTGTAGCTCAAGTGTTTATTTTTAACCCTTACCGCGCACAACTGAAGTTTTTCCAGCTCTATGTTTATATCGACTGAGTGTTCGATGTTAGTTTTAATGAATAAGAATGAACCGCACCGCGCTCTATCGGAAGGCTGATAGGCGTAATATCCAGCGTAGCCCGTTATTTTTATTTGCGATTCGATTCTTAGATGGGTTTCGGAGATCAAACATACATATACGTATGTCGATATATTCTCTCATTAGAAAAATTTCTAATTCGTTAGATTTTTGTAAGAGTCCGATTGCATTCCATGTTATAATTTTAAACAAAGAGTCCATATCTACTTAGATTTAGATATAAGCACAGATAATAAACTACCCAGATGTCGCACGCCCATATAAAAAATGAAGCATATTTTTGTTGTGGCAGACAACGTCGTGGCAGACAAAGAGCTTTCAGAATAAGTACAACAAATAAAGATTTTTCTTTTTCCTCACACCGTTCGCTCGTGTTGGAAAAGTTCTTTTTCTCATCGTGTGTTGTGACATGCATGAAGATGCACGACGGTGTGATATCCATACCACCGAAGCAAAAGAATAAATTTTCATGAATGGAAGTTTTGCAAACGCGTATGCGTTATATATGAAACGATGTAACTGAAGGGCGGGAAAAGTCAATCATTTCGCTGCACTTTGTGATGAAAATGTAGGCGAAAGTTACAAAATATAAAAGTGCGTGATTTGTGCATCCAGATTATCAACTCGATCTTATGCAATAAAACAAGTTTTTTTTTTTTTTTTTTCCCCGAGGGTAGGTGTTCGCGCTATTGACGAAAAAAGAAAAGAAAAGACTACGATCAATTTTTAACAACAAAAAAGCGATTTATTGAAGAGAGTCAAAAAAAGAGAGTTCCGCTGTCGGTGACGGTTGCGTGTAGACTAAATTCATTGGTATGCATATATTGGCTGCAACATTCCGCCCACATTGAAACGAATTGCAAAATTTGTTTAAAATTGCGAAAAGTTTTCAATCGCTAACGACTGTCTTCGTGAACAGAAAGTAGTGGTGATATCTTGACGATAGGTCGAGTTAAAATTCCATCAGCGGTTTTCAGTGTAACGACACGTACCTTACTATCTGGCCCGGGGTGAACACCTGTAACTCTACCTAACTTCCACTTTGTTGGCGGTAGCCGTTCATCACGAAGTACAACTAAATCTCCCATTTTGACGTTAGGGCTGGGACGAGTCCATTTCGAGCGCTGTTGGAGTTGCACAATGTACTTCGAGCTCCACCTTCGCCAGAAATGTTGTCTTAAAGTTGATATGAAATGCCATCTCTTTACCAAACTGCCTTTAAAGTCTTCGATGTTAGGTTCTGGTACTGCTTTCAATGGCTCCCCGATCAGGAAATGCGCTGGGGTCAAGGCAAGGAGATCGTTGACATCAGAAGAGATCGAACAGAGAGGCCTCGAATTGACACACGCCTCAATTTCTGTCAACAGCGTCGAGAACTCCTCGAAGGTCAACAAATGTTCTGCTAATGTGCGGCGTAGATGGTATTTTACTCGTTTAACAGCAGCCTCCCAGTAGCCACCCATGTGAGGAGCGGCTGCCGGATTGAAATGCCAAACAGTTCCATCTTCTGCAAGGTATTTGGCCAATTTTTCGTCCTTTATGGCTTGCGATAGTAAGAATTTGAGTTCTTTTTCGGCCCCAACAAAGTTGGTGCCATTGTCGCTGTATAACTCCCGACATTGTCCGCGCCGGGAGGTAAACCGTTTGAAGGCTGCGATGAATGTTGTGGATGATAAATCACTAGCAAGCTCTAAGTGCATAGCTCCAGTTGCCATGCAAATAAAGACGGATATGTATCCCTTCACAGATTTGGTGCCACGTCCTCTATTGAAACAAAGTGAAACTGGACCCGCAAAATCCACACCGCTGCGCAAAAAAGGACGGCATGCTACTACACGTGGTCTAGGCAAATCCCCCATCAATTGTTGCTGGAGTGCGTGGGAGTGCCTTCGGCATTTTACACACAGTCTGTAAATTTTGCGTAATATTTTGCGGGCACTGATGACCCAAAAGCGATTTTGAAGCATCGCCTGCATAGCCTGCGGGCCAGCATGAAGCGTTATGCGGTGTATGTCCTCACAAATGAGCGTAGTGAGCCTTGAAGATCCTGGCAGTAGAAACGGATGTTTTTTATCAGGTAGTAACGATGCATTGCATAATCGACCGCCCACCCTGATCAGTCCTCTCTCGTCTAAAAACGGATGTAATCTTATTAGTTTGCTTTGGCGACTTACCAGTACGTTGGAAGATAGGCGTTGTATGTCGTCAGCAAAGAAGAAGGATTGAGTGATCTTGATCCATAGTAACAGGGCTTCGTCCAATTCACACAGCTGCAAGTGTCGACCACTTCGATATATGGTCGCCTCAAAAACGGCGTCTTTACGTATCTTGATAGCTGTTCGGAGATTATGCACGAATCGCAAAATATAAGCAGTGACACGCTTCAGCATCCTTAGACTCGAGTAACGATCGATGAGATCCCAAATTGGAGGCAGCGCATGTGACGCACTTGCTGTATTGATTGCTTCGGAGCGCTGATCTAGATTGGTAGTAAAAATCTGTTGTGAAGGCCATGACGACTGATGACATTTCAGCCAAGGTGGGCCATTCCACCAAAGTTCGTGATTGGCTAAGTTTTGCGGCGGTACACCCCGTGTGGCGCAATCGGCTGGATTGTGCGCAGATTGTACGTGAAACCAATTTTCAGAGGGTATGATCTCCTGTATCTGCGACACACGGTTTGCGACGAAGGTACACCATCTTCCAGGGTGTTGTTGAATCCAAGCAATTACCACAGTCGAATCGGTCCAACAAGTGATGTGTCGTATGTATGGATCCAAAATCGGTCTGATGTGTTTGATTAATTGGACTAACAAGACAGCGGCGTATAATTCCAAACGTGGAATAGACAAAGTAGTTTGTTTAAGTGGGGCCACTCTTGTTTTCGCCGTGAGTAGGTGAACGGTAACACTACCGTCGGGAGAAATCGTGCGGACGTATACAGCAGCGGCGTAAGCGGTTTGCGATGCGTCTGCAAAGCCATGTAGGTCTACAATAGCGTTAGGAATTCCAGTACCAACCCACCTCGGCACCTTGATTGCTGCGAGGCTCGTGATATGGTCCCTATAATCAAACCACTGACGTTTAACATCGTCTGGCACAACTTCATCCCAGTCTACTTTAGGATTCCACAGCCGTTGAAATATCATCTTGGGAATGATCGTGCATGGGGACAGCAAACCCAGAGGGTCAAAAAGTTTAGATGCATCTGAAAGAAGTAATCTTTTAGTAAATTTTGAAGCATCTACTTTATAAACCTGGACGGCGAATGACAAAAGGTCTGATGACGGTTCCCATTGTAATCCCAGCGTACGCACGCTATCTGCTTCCGAGAAGTCCAATGGCTGCAAGATTTCTCGTTGGTGTTCTGGTACGGCGTTGATCACAAGAGGAGAGTTTGTTGACCATTTGCGAAGAGAGAAACCCCCTCGGCTCAATATTGTTGATACTTCAGATTGAAGTTTTAGCAACTCTTCTTCTTCAAAGCAGCCAGTCAGCAGGTCGTCCATATAGAAGTGGTGCAGTATGACTTCTGTTGCCATAGGGTAGTTTTGACCCTCATCTAGAGCGCATTGTTGAATGGCTTTTACTGCCAGATGAGAAGACGATGCGACGCCGTATGTGACAGTTAGTGTTCGGTAATCTTCGATGTCATCTTCAGGTGAGTCACGCCAGACGATGCGTTGGTAATCCACGTGTTCGTTATCTACTCGTACCTATCGATACATTTTCGTCACGTCAGCACTTATCGCAAAACGATATGTTCTCACTCGAACCAACGCAACGAAAAGATCAGCTTGGAGTTGTGGTCCGATCATCTGAGTGTCGTTTAAAGAAAATCCGGAAGTGGTGCGACAAGAAGCGTTGAACACAACTCTTAACTTCGTTGTTGTGCTTGTTTCTTTAACGACAGCTCTGTGTGGCATGTAATAGTGTTTTCCAAGCACTGGGGGGTGACTCACCTTTTCCATATGTCCCAGCTGAATGAATTCATGAATGAAGTCCTTGTATTGAATTCTGAGGTGTTCATCCTTGGCAAAAAGTGACTCCATTCGAAATAGTGCGCGAACAGCAGCGTGGCGGGAAGATCCTAATGGGCAGTCAGGTTTGAATGGAAGTCTGACTACGTAGCGTCCATCCTCTTGACGGTAATGTGTGCGTTCAAAGGATTTTTCGCACAACTGTTCCTCGAGGGTTAGATGTTTTATCTCCGGCAGCGATTCGACCTGCCAGAATTTGGAGACAGCCTTTGTGAGTGCGTTGTCTGTATGCAAGCAAACGGCAAGAGAAGTGCTGCCTCGCGGTGGTGATTCCATGACTTTCCCAAAGAGAACCCACCCAAGTGTAGATTGCTGTGCAAAGGGGGTACCGATGGGTCCCATAACCAAACCAGTGCGTAAAAACTGTCCTAGTTCGTCTGAACCCAAAAGGATATCAACTGGAGCCGGAGTGTAGAAATTCGGGTCCGCAAGATTTAGGCGCTTAATATGTGGCCAATCAGTTTGGCGGAGTTGGACCGGCGGTAAGAAGCTTGTTATTTTTGAAAGAATGTGAGCACGTATTGTCGTCAAGAAGCTCTGATCGTATGAAGATAAAGTGAGCTGAACTTCACCCCTAGAACTTCCAGCTGCAGTTCCACCTATTCCTTCAATCGCTGCTGAAGTCGAAGATCTTTTCAGCTTAAGTCGTTGTAAAAAGCCCTCAGTAATAAATGAAAGGTGCGAGCCGTTGTCAAATAGAAGTCGGGCTGGTTGATAGCGTCCAGATTGGTCAACAATTTTTACAATAGCAGTACCAAGAAGAACTTGATGTTCAGTGTGTGCGAAATTGGATTGCGTGAACTGACTGCTTGTGCTGGGTTCTACCGATGGACTTGTTGTTGGGGTCTCTTGGTGCAGAAGAGTGTGGTGGCGTACTTGACACACACGACATGCGTTAGGGCTGCGACATTCATGATGGGAGTGACCAACAACAAGGCAGTTTGAACACAAGTTTTTCTCTCGAACTACCGATGTTCTTCTGGCAATGTCAAGAGATCGAAAATTGTCGCAATTGTAAATTCTGTGTTTTGCTAAGCAGTACGCGCACGTGTCATTGTGGAATTTTGATGCTGCTCGTTTATTTGACTGATTATCCAATGCAGCGGTATGTAGTGAGCTTGAGGCGGACTTTGTTTTGCCTCTGGATTGCTGGTACGGTTTAGAACTGGTAGGTGCAATTTGATGAGAGTCTATCGCGTCTAGGGAACGGCATCTAATTTCGAGAAAATTGACTAGAGTGTCAAACGTTGCAACTTCGTCCTTTGTCTGCGACAACTCCCACTGCCTATGGGTTTCGGCATCAAATTTACTAACTGTTAAATGAACCAGCCAGTCGTCCCAGTTCTCTACGGCCCTTCCAAGTGCTTTCAGACTCTGATAATGCTCCTGAGTAGTGTCTAAAAGTGCCTTCAGAGCAGTGGATGATTCGCCATTGACTTTTTTCAACGCAAAAAGTGCTCGAAAATGGGAGTCAATTATAACACGTTGGACATTAAAGCGTTTCTTTAATAGGGCCCAGGCTTCTTCATAGTTTTCGTCGGTTGATTGAAAACCCCTAATTACCTGAAGAGCTGGTCCCTCCAAGCTGTTGCGCAAGTAGTGCAACTTATGCGACCCACTGAGTGACGATTCCTTGTGTATCATAGATTCGAATGCGTCATGAAATGGTCGCCACTCTTTTGGATCTCCCGAAAAATGTGGGAGCGGTATGCCGGGGAGTTTGATATCAGCACGTGTTTGCGAAATGGTGTTCGCTAATAACTGTGTTGTGTTGTCAGATGTTGTTTGTGATATTAAATTGCTTGCAGCTTTCAATTTGTTTGCGGCACGAGTTAAATTTGCGAAGGCTTCCCGATACCAATGCTCCCCTTGTTCCCGCTCCGCTTCCTGTGCTTCCACCGTTTCGATTCCACATGTTATTTCCACCTTATCTTGGGCTTGGCAGAAAGTTCCCCATTGATCTGCAAGAATGTGGAAATACGACTCCAAATCAGCTGCGTCGAGTGTTTCTGCTTTTTTACTTGCATTTAGGGTTCTTTTTAATGCATTTCGGCTGCTATCGCGTTTTGCTTCGGAAGTCATTGTGAAAAAAAACTGTACCGACAAATCACACGAATTCACAGACCGTTTGTCAGCGATAGAAAAAAATGTCCGTTAACTTTTGCCAACGTAGTAGCTCAAGTGGTGTGGTGTGAGAGCGCGAAATGGAAGACAAAGCGAAATGAGAAAATTACAACGCGATTAAATTTCTTTAGCTTTTTTTTTTTCGATTAGGCAAATAATGATATTTACGATAGGCTTGATAATTAATTTAATTAGGTTACTATACCGGTTAGAAGGACCAATGTTCGCGCTATTGACGAAAAAAGAAAAGAAAAGACTACGATCAATTTTTAACAACAAAAAAGCGATTTATTGAAGAGAGTCAAAAAAAGAGAGTTCCGCTGTCGGTGATGGTTGCGTGTAGACTAAATTCATTGGTATGCATATATTGGCTGCAACAGTAGGTAAAAAATTTTCTTGAAGACACTATGAGGATCGATAGCGCGTGCTCATAGTAGTGTGAGATTTTTACTCACTAAAAAAACGTCCCTTCGTGATAAATTTCTTTGATTACTACAACTAAGTTTTTACTTATCCAGCAGTTTTTCTTTCACGCATTGAGATCGTTTGGCAGGTCCCTTTCCATTGAAGGGTCCTGCTTGTTCCGCAAATTAGACGCGGTTTCTTGCTATCGCGTTAAGTCGAAAGGTTTAGTCCTTTGTAGACGACGCAGTAGATTCCTCTCATCTAGAATTCGAAGGACTTCATTGTTAACGTGTCCTTATAATCTGTCTTTATGCTTACGCGCGAAGTTTTTGATTTCATGTTCGACTGTTGCAATTCCTAAATCTCTATGGATATCGCTATTTCTAATAAACCACGGTGCATTAACTACTGATCTTAGCACTTTATTTTCAAAAGTTTGTAAAATATTGACATTACTTATTTTGGTACAACCCCAGAGTTGTATTCCATATGTCCATATCGGCTTTAGCACTTGCTTGTATAGAAGGAGTTTGTTCTCTATATTAAGCTTGGAATGTTTTCCAAGTAACCAGTACATTTCTCTATATTTGGTTTCTAGTTCTTTACGTTTTTTCTTCACGTGCGATTTCCACTTCAGCTTAGCATCAAGTGTCATTCCAAGATACTAAGCCTCGTTTGCAAACGGAATTTGAACCGAGTTTGAAAAGATCGGCAAATTATTTATTTTCTTATAAGTAAAATTGACATGAACAGATTTGTTTTCGTTTAAAGCTAGTCACCAAATCTTTGTCCATTCATTTACTTTATTCAATGCTTCTTGCAATTTTTCAGTCGTTTCTTCGATCGTTTTACCCGTTGCCAGGATGGCAGTGTCGTCGGCAAATGTAGCTAATCCGGTGCCTTCTTCTTGCGGTATATCGCGAGTATATAATAGGTACAAAAGCGGTCCAAGGACACTTCCCTGCGGCACCCCAGCCCTTATTTCTTTAAATTCTGAATATTCGTTTCCGTGTTTGACTCGGAAAAGACGATTCGTCAAGTATTTTTCCAGAATATTATATAAGTGTTCCGGCAGAATTTTTCGTAATTTATATTTCAATCCTTCATGCCAGACCTTGTCAAAAGCTTGAGAAACATCAAGGAATACGCTCGAGCAAATCTTTTTTTCTTCATAAGTTTTCTCAATTAAATCAGTTATTCTATGCACTTGGTCTATTGTTGAGTGCTTGGTTCTAAACCCAAACTGGTGATTGGGAATAAGATATCTTTCTTCTATAACCGGATGTAATCGCTTAAGTACTATTCTTTCGAAAACTTTAGACATAATCGGCAGCAGCGAAATAGGTCTATACGATTTTTTATCATTCGGCGGTTTTCCTGGCTTCGGAATCATTATTACTTCAGCGACTTTCCATTGACTCGGAACATATTCTAGTCTTATCGCTGCATTTATAATGTAGAGGAACTTAACTAACGCTTTTCTAGGTAACGATTTCAGAAGCTCTCCTGTGATTAGGTCGTATCCAGGAGCTTTATTCGGTTTCAGTTTCTTTATTTCTTGTTCAAGTTCGGTCAGAATTGCATTTCTTACAGTGTAATTGTGAAGTGCTATATCCGACGCATTATCATTTTCAACAAGCGCTTGTCCATCAAATGGTTTAAATGTTTCTTCTAAATGGGCGGCAAAGACTTCTGCTTTGTCTTTATCATTTTTGGCCCATTCGTTGTCATTTTTCTTGATTGGGGCCGCTTGTATTTTCGGTTTTTTATTGCCTTTTATAGCTTTCCAGAGCGAATAATTGGAATCTTTTTCCGCTGTTAAGCTTTCAATGCAGGTTTGAATTGTCCGATTTTTAAAATCAATAATGGCCTTTTTTAGCAAGTTACACAAGCGATTTAAATGCGATTTATGTTGCGGATCACGAGTGTGTTGCCATTTTTTACGCGCTTTTCCCTTCTCCCTTACCATTTCTTTTATTTCCGGTGGATATTTATGGGCATGATTGATCGGCGTTTTCATTTGGTAGGGAGTATTTTTCCACGCGGTGCGCTGCAGAACTTCAACAAAACGATCAACTTCGATTTCGAGTTCAGAAGACGTCCTAAGTGATACTCTCAGTTCGATATGTTCTTCAACGCCTTTTTTATAGCCTTCCCAATCAGTTTTTCTGCTAGTTAGTCTAGCAGGTACATCTTTTTTAATGAGGCGTTCACTCATCGTTAGAATGATAGGGGAATGATCGGAAGAGAGATCAAAACTTTCATCAATTTTAATACAGTTGTCTGGTATTCCTTTTAGAACAAAGAAATCGATCAGTTCGGGTATTTTGTTGCTATCAATCGGCCAATATGTTGGTTTACCAGTCGAGTGAAAGTCGCAACTGTGTTGCATGCAGGCGTTGTAAAGTGCTCTGCCTTTTTGTGAGACACGCGTTCCATGCAACAATTTTAAGAAGTTTCCTCATGTTCGTTTTGAAATGCTCCTGTTGTTAAGCTTATATTCAAGCTTCTTCAACCTTTCGACAATTAGCATGTTTGTTTTTGTTTGCTCCTCAAGCCTCGCAAGGGTAATGGAAAAGACGTGAGATACGGGGTTTTCCGAACTAACAGTGTTCGTGTTTGTTGACGTTGATGCTTGAGCACGCGTCTGCATGTCAGAATCTGATGGCTTTTCTTTAGACGCTTTTACCTTTACCCTGTGGAATTTGATCGGTGTTTGATGTCGCAGCTTGGGCGTACGTAAGCGCGCCAGGGTCAGCTCGGTTGTCTCTAGTCACCTTTCTTGCAGAAGTTTTCGACTTTTCCTTATTTACCGGTTTTGAAGGTGGGTTTTGCGGCTTCATAAGTCGATCTCTTCTTTTTTGCAATTCCTTTGCTACTTCACATCTTCTGTAATTAGCCGGGTACTTACCATTGCAGTTAATAAACGCTGCAGGGGTTTTTTTGTTTACGCCACACTCTTGACTAAGATGTTTACCGGCGCATTTGATAAATCGCGGTTCTTTTCGGCAATACGTTTGCGAATGGTTGAATCCTTGGCATCGTTTGCACTGAGGTATTAACCTTGTATTCTTGCGCATGTGTTCGATTTTGACTACGTCATTCAGACTTGTTCTTATTTCGTAAATCTTATCTAAACACTCAGCCTTATCAAAGGTTAGCATAAAAAGAGGAAGCTCGCGCTTAACCATCGTTTCCTCGCCTTCCAATTTTTGCTTTTCCCGTTTAATTAAGTTTATCGCATCGACGATTTTAAAGTTTTTGTTCTTCAAATCTTGAAAAACATCTTCCCTTCAGCATGAGGCATGAAGTCCTCTAGCTACGACTCGTATCGGTCTTTTAGATTTATTTTCATACGTACACCACTGGATTTTTTCAGTATTCAGTTTATTAGATACTGAGCGGTAACTGTCTGAATCCTTTACGTTCACTTTCCATTTGTTGTTGTTGAGCGATGTTACTTCAAAATCGGATAGCAACAAAGGTTTGAGAAAAGAATGCAGTTTATTATAGTCTGCAATTCCGATCACGTATATTGGTGGTGGTGGTCGTACCTTATTTCGTGGATTTGCTTCGGCACGCGTATTTATTTTGTCACGCTGTTCTTTACCTTCGCGTTTATTTTGCGTGTTTTCCTGCCTCGTTAACATTTCGGGCGAAGAGCCAGCTTTTTGTTTCTTGACTGGTGGCTTTTTTAGAATCCAATAGGTTTCCCGACTTAGTTCTTCATAATCCGTTTTATAATCCGTATTATCGAGGACGTTTGAACTCATTACGAGGTTTCGATGTATCATTAAATGCTTTATTTTCTGCTTTAAGTACATTTGACTCCTTTCTTAGTTCTTCGCAGAGAAGTTCCATTTTACTTAGCCTGGTCCGGAGTTCCGTATTTTCGTCCGTAAGGCTTTGCATTTTCGCTGAAGTCCGTTGTTCGTGCGTCGATGCTATCGATGTTGCCGGACATCTAGTTCCACACGTTTTTATGGTAGATCTTGATGTTGGAAATCTAACTACCCTAGTACCTTTTTTAAAAGGGTCAGATGAACGCAATAAATGGCTCTCCCCAGAATCCATAGACCCGACTTCCGAAGAGAGACAGATTTTCCAGTGTACCTGGACTACCACCTAGGGTATTTATATCTTTCGTTTTGTTCATTGCATATTTTTGTATACGCCATACTCGGTATACGGAAGGTGGATTTTAGTCGCCTCTTACGACAGGCATGACTACCTCGGGTATATTCTAACCCCCATCCAAAGGGGTAGGATCGTAGATGCTTATGCATTCGATGGAAAACCTATTTCCACCCTTATCGATAGCGGTGCTGAACAGTTAGTAATCGATCGTCGTTCTATACCACCTGATTACGCAGTTCAAAAATATGAAGGCTCATCAATAATTTCCACTGACAATAAGTGTAGACCTGTAGGACAAATTGACTTATTCGTTGCAGTTGGCGACATTTGTTGCACATTTGGTCCTGTAGCGGTGGTAAACAACGCACCTGTACCACTGATACTAGGCATTGATTGGAGAAAGGCCAACAATCTTACCATGACTGGAGAACGGAGATGTTCAGTTAAAACAAAATGCGAACTTAAGCTCACCACACGTACAAATATAAATTCCTGCAAATTAGAACAGAGCCATACCACCATGTTATCTAAAAGAAGTCGAACATCAAATCTCAACATTTTCCAAATCTATTTCCAGCACAAATTCAGAAATTTCGAGAAATAGTCAACAACAATTTACAAACCTTCTCGACAGACAATGAGATTTGAGGTTACTGGTCAACATTCCTTACGTACAGTAGATGATATACCAGTTCGCAGAAAGCCCTACCGCTATTCATGGAGCGACCGCCAGTTCATAAATGAAACAGTCGAAAATTGGAAAAAAAATAAACATTGCAAGAGATTGGCAATCAGCATATGCCTCTCCAGTTGTAATAGTCAACCAGCCTCATAATCCAAGTACCCCACGCAGATTGACAACAAATTACACACAGCTTAACAAAAAATTATACAAATACAATTTTAACCTCCACACATCTATGATATCATAGAGAAATTGGTTCAACAGGATGCATAAATTTTCAACACATTGGATATGAAAACAACATTTATTACGGTTGCCGTCAAACCACACAATATTCACAAATAACATTTATAACTCAATACGGTATGAAAAAATTTATGAGAATGCGATTTGGACTACCAATGCGTCCAAGACCATGAAACGTATAATGAAGCAAATCACTAGAGTCAGCTTTTCCAAATGAAAATATTCTTCTTGGGTTATGGCATTTCAGCACAAGGCACACGTCCAGATCCATCCCGTTCAAACTCCATCGACAGATACAACAATATTTTCAAAATAAAAACAGACGCTAAATCATTTCATGCATTTTCATCTCACCACAGAAAGTTCGTCAAAGATTTTTTAAGGATAGCATTACCAATCCGCAACGCATATAATTCATCCCCATTCATCTGGACAGAAGAAGCAGCAGCAACAGTAGAAATTTTAAAACAGAAGTTAAATTCTCCATTTTAGGAAAAAATGTTCATCCGAAGTTCAAATCGACGCATCATTAACCGGCCTTGAAGCAATCCTTTTGCAAAAACAAAACAATCAGCAAGTAATAATCGCTTATGCCAACCGTGCACCTCAAATTTAATAGTAAATTCGAGCTGTGGCTCCTATATTTGCAATCATACAATTTCACTATAAAACACAAATCAACCAATCAAAATATCTGCGCGGATGCACTTTCAAGAATTTCGGAAAATACAATAGCCCAACTAATTTTAAAATCAAACGATGACTATCAAGAGACTTGGCCTTTTGGAACCAAGAGCAATCTCGCAAAGACAGTTTGACGTAATTTCAATGGACCACTCAGCTTCCCAAAAGACAATAAACATTATTGCAAAATGTGTCCCTGACGTTAGTTCGCCTCACGTTACGAACCTAATAAAAATAGAATTATTTTAATTTACGGCACACCGAAAACCATCATCAATAATAATGCTACTAGCTTCACCTCCCTTGAAGTTCAAAATTTGTTCAAAGAGTACGGAATCCAAAATCGCACGACTCCACCATATTGGCCCGAATCGAATGGACTTATCGAGCGCGAAGTTAAATTTCGTCATTTCTCCGAAAATATCATCACTTCAAGAATCACCCTTCTATCTACTCCACGGATTCGAAGCCCGAATTCGGGACGAACTTCTTCTGAGTACAGTAGAGTGCCAAGTCAATAGACCGCAATCAATTTTACAACTTTTTTCAGACCTCCAAACAACAACAGAAAAGCAAAAAAAGCTAAACCCAGTATTGATCAACGTAGACTAATCTTTACCATGAAAGAAGGTGATCTGGTAGCATCAAATTTCAATAAAAATAGCAAATCGTGCCTAACATATTGTAATATGCGAGCTACGGCTCGAGTAGATAAAACGATATTCTGTGAAATTTATTTCTTTATTTTCTAGTCTATAAAACAATTCAAGTTCACACTATACTATTCTTCGCAAATTCTTTTCTTACAAGGTCTCTTTCCTCTCAAATCACTTTATCTCCTTTCAATTACTTAATTCACAAATCCAAACTAATTACTTTTTCTTGTTTACTCTCAACTTTCAATTTATCACCAAATTACAACTTCGCCCATTATCACTTTTCCAATCTCTTCGCCACGGTTCTAAACCAACTGTGTCTTTTTTTTGATCGCCATCTGTCCTTATATAGCAGAAGTTTCTGATAGCCAGAAACTTCTAGCAAATTCTTCGACCACTGGAACAAGAGAAATAATTCCCTTTTATCCCTGATATTATTCGTCTCTTTCGTTGACATGAGCTGTGGAGACTTCGTCCCAGACACGAACCTCGAATGAAAGGACAGTTCGAACCAAAATTCTGCCAGAATGGAAAGTCACTTCCGAATGTGCTGCATAGACATAGGAGTGTAGTTATTATTATGCTACACTACCCCCCTCTTAGACGTGTTCGTCCCGAACAAGTGCATCCTCATTTCGGCCATTGTATCGACTCAGTCGGTCCACATGAACCACTTTCATTTTGGCCCTCGGTCCTCGCTGGATGCGGTAGACAACATCGTTGATGCGGGTTACTATTCTGTAGGGACCTTCCCAGTTCCGCTGTAATTTAGGTGATTTCCCCTTTTGGCGATGGGGATTATACAGCCACACCAGATCTCCTTCCTGGAATCCTGACGTTGTTGCCTTGGCATCATACCTGGTCTTCATGCGGTCGCTCGCCATCTTAATCTGGCTTCTGGTCCTTTGGTGTATGTCCCTAAGCCTTTCCCTAAGGTCCGCCACGTACTCTTCTTCATTTCTGGGCTCATTGGTAGGAGATCCAAATTTCACCTCACTGGGTAAACGAGCTATTCCACCAAATAAGATTTCGAACGGCGTATGTCGAGTAGTGCTATGCACGGCACTTCTATAGGCCATCAAAAACAAGGGAATCTGCCGGTCCCAATCCCGTTGGTAGTCACCTACGACCTTCGAGAGATGTTCGTCCAAAGTCCTATTGAAACGCTCCACCATACCGTCCGACTGTGGATGAAGCGGGGTTGTCCTTGTCTTTTTGATTCCGAGTAGTTGACACATCTCTTGGAAGATTCTTGACTCGAAGTTCCGCCCTTAGTCAGAATGCAATTCCAAGGGCACACCGAATCTGCTAACCGAATTGTAGACGATCTGCTCCGCCACGGTTCTGGCTTCCTGGTTAGGGATCGGAAACGCTTCCGGCCACTTACTGAAGTAGTCCATCACTACGAGTATATACCGATTACCATTGTCGGTTTCCGGAAAGGGTCCTGCGATGTCAATGGCGATTCGTTCGAAAGGTGCTCCCACGTTGTATTGGTGCGTCTTACCTCGAGTTTTGATTCTCGGACCCTTGCTAGCTGCACACACGTCGCATTTTCTGCACCAGTCTTCGATATCTTCCTTCGCTTTTAACCAATAAAAACGTTCTCGTACCTTTTCTAGCGTCTTATTCACTCCCAAGTGGCCTCCGGTCGCCCCGCCATGCATTTCCTGTAACACCTCCTTGACCCTCGTCCGCGGTACGACAAGCTGCATTACAAACGACTTTCCGTCAGAGGATTCCCATTTTCTTCTCAGAACACCTTCTTGGACATGGAGGGAGTCCCACTGTGCAAAATATGCCTTTAAGGTCGGGCTTCTGTGAGAGATGTCCTGATGATCCGGTTTCTCCATGTTCTCCTTCCAGACCAGAATCGGCTCGATATCCGGGTCCTCCTTCTGACCGTTCCGGATCTCATCTACGCTCCAGCCGGCGATAGGTTCGGCTCTCATTCTTTGGATGGAAACCAGCTCCCGTTCTTCCTGACGCGCACAATGTTTACAATCCGTTCTGCATGGTCTCCGGGACAGTGCATCCGCATTAGAGTGGAGTTCTCCTTTACGATGCTGTATTTCGTAGTCGTAGATTTGCAGCCTTTCGATCCATCTTGCGACCTGACCCTCAGGACTCTTGAACTGTAATAGCCATTTTAAGGCTGCATGGTCTGTGCGAAGAACGAACTTCCTCCCGTAGAGGTATTTGTGAAAATGCTTCGTAGCCAAGATCAAAGCTAGAAGTTCCCGCCTTGTCACGCAGTAGTTCCTTTCTGGCTTAGAGAGCACCTTGCTGAAGTACGCAACCACCTTCTCTTGGCCGTCATGCACCTGGGAGAGTACGGCTCCTACCCCGACATTACTAGCATCTGCATCCACAACGAACGTTTCCCCGGGAGTGGGGTAAGCCAGTATCGGGGCATCGCATAGCCGTTGTTTAAGTGCCTTGAAGCTCTTCTCGCACTCAATTGACCATTTGAATTGTTTTCCCTTTTCCGTCAACTGGTGCAGGTTCTTTGCGATCCCGGCAAAATCCTTCACGAACCGTCTGTAGAAGGTGGCTAGGCCCAGGAAGCTCCTTAGTTTTTGTTTGTCTTTGGGGACTGGCCAGTTTTTCACCGCTTCGACTTTCTCCGGATCGGTTCTCACTCCTTTCGCTGAAATTATGTGTCCCAGGTACTTGACTTCCGCTCTAAACAGGGCGCACTTCTTGGGGTTGAGCTTCAGGTGGGCACTTCGAAGCCTTTGAAACACATCCCTTAGATTGTCTCGGTGTTGCGCAAACGTTTTTCCTACGACGATGACATCATCCAAGTATACCAAACAGGTTTTCCATGTTAACCCTTGCAGGACACATTCCATCAATCGCTCGAAAGTCGCCGGAGCATTGCACAGCCCGAATGGCATTGACCGTGAATTGCCATAGCCCATTTCCTGCGGTGAAGGCGGTTTTTTCCCGGTCTTCTGGATGGATCTGTACCTGCCAGTAGCCACTCTTCAAGTCGAGAGTGGAAAACCATCGGGCTCCTGATAGTGTGTCTAGCGTGTCGTCAATCCGTGGCAGAGGGTAGCTGTCTTTCTTGGTGACGTAATTGAGCTGCCGATAGTCCACGCAGAACCGCGTGCTGCCATCTTTCTTCTTAACCAGTACAACCGGTGATGCCCACGGACTTTTGGAACTTTCAATCACACCTTCTTTCTCCATTGCCGACACCATCTCTGCAACTTCTGTCTGCTTTGCCAATGGAAGGCGCCTAGCAGGCTGACGAATTGGTCTAGTATCACCAGTGTCTATTCGATGTTGTACCAGGTGTGTTCGGCCGTATTCTCCGTCCTGTGAGGCAAATACATCAGCGTACTCATTGATAAGATTCTCTGCCATAGTTCGCTGCTCCTGATTCAGCTCACTGGACTGGAGAATCGTCTCTCTCGTTTCCGATGTCTAAGGTGATGGGAGAGGTTTTGGAGCATCACGTTCAGATATTGTTGCGACGGCGGTAATCGGCGTGCATTTTCCAGTCACATCCCCTCGCCTTAGTTTGACAGTGTGTGGTCTTGCGTTCAAAACCCTCACTGGAACCATGGTGTTCTTTGGTTCGACTAACGTCTTTCCCACGATGTAGTCTTGAGAATTCTTCTCTGGGTCTGGTTCTACTATGTAGAATCGGTGGCTCCCAAGATCACCTTCCAGCTTCGTCCAAATGGTTGTCTCTGAAGACGGCGGCAAAACTTCGTCTTTGCTGATGACTGTCCTGAGAGTTACGGCATTCTCGTTTCCGTACACCATCGGAATCTCCACATTTCGATACCTCAGTACTTGCATCCCGATGTCCAAAATTACTTCATTTGCTTTCATGAAGTCTATTCCGATGATGCACTCGTCGCATATATCTGCCACCAGAAACGCATGGGAGAACGTCAGTCCTGCCAGAGTAATCGTAAGACAAACTTCTCCAAATACCTTCGCCATTTCCCCTGTTGCAGTCTTCAGGCAGTAGCTGTTGGTGTTGTGCAGCCAGGAGCTTTTGACGATATCTCTTCTTACAATGGAGGCAGTGGCACCTGTGTCGATGGTGGCTACGCACTTCTTCTCGTTGATTAGTGCCTCCACTGTCAGGCTCTTGTTACCCCGTTTGGTTTGCGAAACTTGAATGGTGGTCCTGGGGGCCTCGATTCCAGTAACCAACTTCTGCCCCGCGAAGCTGGTCCTTACGCATCTCCCGACTGCTGGTTTTGGGAAGTCTGACCGACAGGATGCTTCCTCTCTGCTTCTCCTACTTCCGCAATGTGGACAATTTCCTCGTCTAGGTGCACTTCTGCACTGCCGTTGTAGGTGTCCGGTTTGGTTGCAATTCCAGCAACGGATTTGACTTCCGCGAGCTTTGACGGCTGTTCTCTGGCATGAGCATTCCACGACGGACATTTCCCTGACACGGTGTATTCCCTGGTATGCTTGGTCCGCAGCCTTCATTGACAAAGCGAATGCCAATGCCTCGGGGAGTGTTCGCTTTTCAGCCATCCTTACAGCCATTTGCAGTTGTCTGTCCTCTATGGCCTGAATAAAAGCTTCCACCGCCATTTCGTTGATAAGCTCCTCACCGGCTTTAGGGTATGAAAGATGGGCTAGTCGCTCTATATCCGCTTGCAACTGTTGGAGCGTTTCCCCCCTTTTCTGGACTCGACTACGCAGCTGAACCCTGTACACCTGCTGCATGTGTTCATCCCCAAACCGCATCTCGATAGCCTGAACCAGAGAGTCGTAGTTCTGCTGTTTATCTTCCGGGATGGTCTGCAAGAGCTCCGCAGCTGGACCCCTCAGTGCAAGTGTGAGTGCAATGGACTTCTCTTCATCGTCCCAGCTATTGGTCATTGCGGCCGCTTCGAATTGCCTTTTATAAATTGGCCATGATGTTTGACCATCGAAGATAGGAGGCTGCATCTCCTTTCTTCTCAGACCGTCAGTGGAATATTCCCGTGCTTTCTGTCTCTTCACGTTGCTGAGCTCCTTAGCAAGATTTTCGACTTGCTTTCCTACTATCTCGAATTGCGTATCCACTTTTTCAAACTGAGTCTCTATTTTCCCGAACTGAGTTTCATGTTTCTCAAAATTTTCATCGAATCTAGTTTCGACTTTTTCGAGTTGCGTCTCGACCTTCTCGATTTTCTCTTCGATCACTTCGAATTTGGATTCCAAGTTCTTGTTTTGCTCATCAAGTTTACTTTCCAGAGCATCTAGAGAATTCTTTTGTTCGTCCATTGCTTTCTTTTGTTCATCCAACTTAAGTTCTAGAGAATTCCTTTGGTCGCCCATTGCTTTCTTTTGTTCGTCCATAGCTTTCTTTTGTTCATCCATTGCTTTCTTTTGTTCATCCAGCTTAAGTTCTAGAGAATTCTTTTGGTCATCGAGCTTATGACTTTGATCTTCTATTGCTTTCTTTTGTTCGTCCATGACTAACTTAAGTTGCAGGAGCAGACTTTTTATACCCGGGTCGGCTACTGTACTTGCTGGTTCCTCTTCCACGTCAAACTCTATGTCATGCGGATTTTCACCTTCCTGCGTTACTGCTTCTTCCAGACGAATCAGTAGGGCATCTTTTCCCCCAGTTGTGTCGAGATTCCGCTTACTGAGTTCTGCCTTTAGTTGAATTATAGTTAGTTTTCCCAATTTGCGACCCATTTTGCGCAACTAATTAACTCAACACAGAAATCGTTTTTTTTTTTTTTTTTTCTTGTGCAATTTCACACCACGGAAATAGTTATTCACAGAATAAGTTTTATCCCAGCTTCTGACACCAATGTAATATGCGAGCTACGGCTCGAGTAGATAAAACGATATTCTGTGAAATTTATTTCTTTATTTTCTAGTCTATAAAACAATTCAAGTTCACACTATACTATTCTTCGCAAATTCTTTTCTTACAAGGTCTCTTTCCTCTCAAATCACTTTATCTCCTTTCAATTACTTAATTCACAAATCCAAACTAATTACTTTTTCTTGTTTACTCTCAACTTTCAATTTATCACCAAATTACAACTTCGCCCATTATCACTTTTCCAATCTCTTCGCCACGGTTCTAAACCAACTGTGTCTTTTTTTTGATCGCCATCTGTCCTTATATAGCAGAAGTTTCTGATAGCCAGAAACTTCTAGCAAATTCTTCGACCACTGGAACAAGAGAAATAATTCCCTTTTATCCCTGATATTATTCGTCTCTTTCGTTGACATGAGCTGTGGAGACTTCGTCCCAGACACGAACCTCGAATGAAAGGACAGTTCGAACCAAAATTCTGCCAGAATGGAAAGTCACTTCGGAATTTGCTGCATAGACATAGGAGCGTAGTTATTATTATGCTACAATATTCTCGGCGACAACGCTATAAAAAATTTGGAAGTACAACGAACTTCGACAACAAATAATAAGAATCGTTCACACCGGACATATAAAAAGATACAAAAAACAAACAGCTGCTAACTGACACTCACAATGGATTAAAAAATATCGTTGAGACAAGTACTGGCGATGTGGAAGAGTTGCCAACTGAAGAATATTCTACGAGTATCGGGTCGTCAATGGAAGATAGTGAAAAGAAGAAGATATCGAGGATATTGCTGACCGGAAGGATGCAGCACCGGCTCGTTCCCGAAAACCACTAAGATGGCTCCAAGACTGTGAACTGCTAGAAGTAAGTTTTATAAGAAGGGGTCGTGTGGCCGCAACGACATCTATCTGTCAATTATTTTCCTCCTTTTTACTTGCAATTGGGTACCACTGGCCTCTAACGGCGACTGTTTATTTTACTTACTACGAAATAAAGTATTCCATTTTAGTTTTTGTTAAAAAAGCATGCCTTTGATTTCTCCGGACACACAATACTCATATTGCATCTCGAATTTCAACATATAGGTATACACTGTTACAATCACATTGATTACATTTACTTAATTCAATTTAACAATTTTAACACCTTTTACGAGTTGAAAAAGGTTTTCTTCACATTCGACTAGAAAAGGTTTGGATACGAGTGGAACTGAATCAATGTCTATTCCTTTATTAATAAAATCGTCGGCATCCAACTTTACAAATTTCTCCATTAAACTCAAAATTAGAACCTTTATTTGAAGTCAGAACCGATTCCTATTTTTTTCAAGTCAACTCGGAAAAAAAGAGTGAAGTTTGACTCGAAAGGAGTCAAAAAAGCAACAGTGGTATCAATATACTTAAATTTAAGACGCTATGCTGTTGGGAAACGTTCTAAAGCTTTCGTAGATGTACAATACTTTTTCTGAAATATGATGAATGGGCAGTGCCGTCTAAATGAAGGAGGAGGCGCATTATGACTAAGTATTCTTTTTCTCTTTTGTGCTTTCCTATGTGTGTCGACCACTGCAACTGGACATAGAGTAGACTTCTCGGGGTGACAGAAAAAGTAGAATGGGGTATGAAATAGGATTTTTTGTTTATCTTATCTTATGTCCGCATGTCACTAGTTTTTGGGCTTTACATTTTGAACTTTGAATATAAAATTTGAAACAATACAAGTGTAAACATTTTTAAAATCCGCCCACAGTTACGCCCACATTTCAAAAAAGTTTTTTTTTAAGATTTTTATTAGAAACTTTAAAATATTATTTTAACAAGATATACAAGATGGCGTAAAAATCATCACCATCAGAAGATGATCCCATTTTTGCAAATGGTGTCTTATGTCATCGCGCCTTTGACATTTGTGAAGTAAACAGAAGAAGAATGCACGTCGATATACCATGGATTGCAATACTCTTCAAGAACGCAGAATAATTGTGTCAATGTTTTTGACAAGTAATCGGTCTGTGGTTTTGCCTTAACGTATACTGAGCAAACACTGCGTCGTTTAGCCGCTTGCCTCGAGGAGATTGGCTCAACATGGGACACTGTCAGACGTGGTCAGCCCCGGAATAGACGTTCTGTCTAGAATATCGCTGTAGTGGCTGCAGATGTTCACCAACGATCCAGGTAATTGGGCAACGGAATTTTGTTGAAAGCCTTGAAGATGTACCCATACAATGTGCAAACAGTGCAATAGCTATAGACTGCAGACCGCTAATCGCTTGTAAATTACAGCCAAGCCCTTCTCCTTCCTCCCGGCAGCTTAATCTCTCGTTATTGGCGATTTGCACCAGCTCGTAAGATCGCCTTATTTGACCATTCCAAACTTCATTCTTTGGACTTTTTTAAGTCACGGGTCTATACGAACAAGCCAGACCTTGGCGGGCCTAAATTAGATCATCCGACAAGATGTGGAGAATTCATTAATTAATTGCGGAAACAATCATAGGCGCATTATATGAAAATGATAACGAGTCTTTTAAAAAATTACAATACAACACAATAATAGTCAAAATCAAAAGTTTTTGCATTATAATTTAGTGAAAGAATTAAGAGATATAGACAGTCTACAGAAAAAAACATTGTGCGATTGTACAAGCTGTGAAACCAACCTAGATCAAAGACCACCACTACTGATCAAAGACCACCAAATTTAAGTAAAGTTCAGCAGGCTAATTCTAGATCGAATAAAAACAATTTTTAATGTTCATATTCCAGACCACAGAATGCACAACAAAGTTACCAACAAGAAAATAGCATATCGCACTTAAGTACCAATAGACAACAAAATAATCACCTAGTAAGCAGTATACATAGGTACGAGTATGGACCTAATTATCACCGAATTCTAACTTATTAGGACAGTTGGAAACTCACAAAATCTTGAACCTAAGGACGTCAATGTGATAGAACCCAATTCTAATTATCCGGTTGAAGAAATTCATTCCGTGGGGGCCCCGGTGCTTTGGTAGAAAATTATTAACACCCTTTGTCACAAACAACCAAAATCATTATTGTCTTTGGGATACAGGTAGTACCATTAAAATTTGAAATACGAATAAACTGAAAGAAGCTTATAAAGAACTCGATAATGTGTTTAGCCAACTTAATACTGTAAATGGCAGAACCCAGGCACAGTATATGATACAATTTATCAAGTTCCAGTACCTCTTGAATTTGGTTATAATTCTATTTTTTTCTTAAAAGCATATGGTTTGAATTTAGCAGTTAAAGACTATACATAGTTCATTATTAGGAATTGATGTTCTCCAAAATATAGTAAAAAATATAAATTTAGTGAAAAAGCAGATTCATTTAAATAATAACATCCTACCTTATCTATGACTCAGAACAGCATAGGTGAATGCCAGTGCTTTGAGTTAAAAGATGAAGGTATTTATAATAGCTACAGAAAAGTCAATTTCGGAAGAAAAAACTAATTTAGGAAATCTGCTTAAAAAATATGCAAAATTGCAATACCAAGAAGGAAATAATAATAAATAATAAAAGTATTATGCAACAAATAGACTTTGTTTCGGAAAATACAGGGTTTCATTGGTTACCACAGAAACATGAGGAGGAAGTGGTTAGACAGGTTTCCGAGTGGGGGGCTCAGAGAATTATTAAGAAATCCAATAGTCGATATGCCTCACCAGTGATCATAGTAGCCAAAAAGTAATGCCAATGGTGAAGTTGAATACCGAATGTGTGCGATCACAGAAAACTTAATGATATCACTGTCGATGATAAATTAATTTTTGCAAAGTTAGGACGATCAAAGTAATTTTCAACGCTGGATCTTGCGCAGGGCTATCATCACATATTGATGAGGGCCCAAACATACATAAGGCAGTATTTGTAATGCCAATGGGTCTATATGAATATGTTAGTATGCGGTTTGGACTTAAAAATTAAATTGTACGGGAGTACATTAGTAAAATTGGTATTGTCTATTTAGACGATTTTTAATTTTTCAACTACCATCGAAGAACATTTAATAGTTCTAGAAAAAGTTTTCAGGAGACTTCAAGACACAATTTAAAAATACAAGCAAGTAAATGTTAATATTTGCAAAAAAATACAGAATTCTTGCGGCACATCTCAACTTCAGAGGGTGTGAAACTCTTAATCAATAAGAATAAAAAACTAACACTAAGTGTAAAAAACACGTGATGGGAGACAGGGAAAAGTCCGCACTCCAAGCAGCGGGCAAACAACTATCAGCCGATGAGGGAGCCAAATCAGGCCACCCAGCAACAGTGGCTAAAGAAGGTACTGGGAAGAGGAGGATATTGATCTTCAATCGTTGAAGCGTAAACATCGTCCGTGCGGAAGTTTTCATATTTTTTTTCTTATATTATCTTTAATTGATTAAAATTTTTACATATCCACTCATAATGGTTGATGTTTTCGGGGATTACTGGCATTTGAACTGCTGACTTTATAAGCTGCGGAGGGTTTTGCTGCAGAAGATTTCACACCAATTGTGTGAAGCTGTTCGAAGCAGCCCTCCAGCTCATAAAGTCAGCTGATGGTTTGTGCTATAAGTGCAAAATTTGCAACAATGTTCCATTCTTGGGATTAATATCTAAGCTTAGTTCCTTAACTAAGGAATTAAGCTTGTTAAAAGCGGAAATTCGCGAGTTGAAGAAGTGCATCGAATAAACCGGGTGCCTATACCATGCCTACTGCTAAATTATATGCCGTGATAACAGTTGCCCCCAAACCGAATAAGTGTTAGAACGCGTCGGTTATAAATGAAAATGTCATCGGAGTCACCGAAAATTCGAGCAAGGTTTCGCGCAAAAAACCTCGCAAAATTAAAAAAAAACGCGAGAAGAATATTAATATAATAATGACCAATCCGCCCGAATTTCATCGCAACACCACCGAAAGAATTGCATGCTGCAGGCTTTCATATTGACACTACGGAAAGTGCGGTTGTGAGCTACATTTATTCACAATTAGGCATATCGAATGGTCAACCGCTGTCTTAACCAAATTACGTTTTGTTAATTTTAAAATTAGTTTATCGAGTTGGCCATCGGGAATTCGAATTAAAAAATGTATACCAAAAAACTGAGTTGCTTTACCCGTCGCAGAGATCAAAACATAAACATTGATCAGCTGCGACAACCATGCATCTCCGTTGGTAAATATTGTCTTTATTATTAGAATATTGGTGGTATGAGAGCAAGACTGAGAGAGATCTACGTTTCACTCTCTGACCACCAAGAAGATATTACTGTTTTAACTGAAACTTGGTTACATCCACACATTTTTTCAACAGAGATCTTTGACCGGTCTTATGTGGTTTACCGGAAATATCGATGTAGATCTAGTGAGGAGAGAGACGGGGAGTTTTAATAGCTATCTCATCTCGCTTTCTCAGCCGGCTAATTACGTTAGAGCATCGAACGGTTGTCGTTGAACAGATGTGTGTATGTATTGATTTTGTTGATGAAGTTCGTTATCAATTGTTTATTTTTGTCTCCTACGTTCCGCCTGACAGTATTACCAACGTGTAAAAAAAGCACATTGATAACATTAGTAGTGTTGTTACTCATCTTGAAGCCTCTCAATTTCTCAATTTCCTTGGGTTTTGGGTGACTTCAATATTGGTGATGTCACTTAGAGGAATGTGGATGGTGATGAAAATTTAATCCCTTTCAATGTTAATCATGAATGGGAACAATTGGTTATCGATGGTCTATTATCTTTGAACTTATTTAAAATAAACAATATTTGGAATAGTTTAAATAGAATTCTAAATTTTCTAAAGATTTAGTATTTTTAAATAATGAAATTGATTTTAATATTTTAGAAGCTTTGGATCTTATTAATACTATCGACCCATATCAAAGCTTTCTGCAATTCCAAAATTATTTGAAAGCATTGTTAAGAATAAACTGTTTTTCGTGGTTAAAGAAATTATTTCCTATAATCAACATGGCTTTGTTCGAGGTAGGTCACGTACTACTAATTTAACATTATTAACTAATTATATATTTGATAGTTTCGAAAGACATTTACAAGTTGATGTACTCTACACAGATTTTACAAAAGCTTTTGATAGAGTACATCACACTTAATTTTAGCTAAGCTTAAATCATTGGGTTTTCACTCTTCAATGCTAAGGTGGTTTTCCAATTATTTAAGTGATAGAAGGTAATTGGTAAAAGTTGATAGTTTTACATCTTGGGTAATAAAAGTATAACTTCTGCCGTCCCACAAGGTAGTCATCTGGGCCCGTTGCTATTAATTTTGTTTTTAAATAATGTTCACGAAATATTCAATTTCAGTTAGGTTTTAACTTTCGCGGACGATTTAAAATTATTTGCACGGATAAATAATAGAGCTGACTGCATTCGATTTCATTCGGATATCAACAGTTTGTCGGTATGGTGTAAACACAATGGCATTAGAGCTCAATACTTCTAAATTTAAGAATTTTACAGAGCACTGAATTATAACGCCGCTTTTTCATGATTATTTTATTCATGACCTTATACTTCATCGCCTTGATGAAGTCAAAGATCTCGGGGTCGTATTTGACACAAAATTGAAGTTATCGTTGCATTAAGATTACACCATTGCTAAGTCTAACTCTATGTTAGGATTTCTTAAACGAAATAGCAAAGTCTTCCGAGATGTCTATAGTCTTAAATCTATCTACTGCTCGTTGCCCAGACCTTAATTAGAATATTCCTCCATTATTTGGAATTCCCCTCGAAAGAGTTCAAAAGAATTTCACGAGATACACTATCCGTAAATTAAACATGTTTGATGAACTTCCTAATTATGACGAAAGATGCAAATTTATTGGCCTGTGAACCTTAAATTTCAGGAGTAAGGCAACTGCTGTCATGTTTATTAATTATTATGTTAATTCACCGGAATTGGTTTTTCTTCTAAATATATATGGTCCCCATAGATCTTTGGGTTGTGAGAAATTTGCTTTTTGATAGAATGCATACGAGTCGAACCAATAACTAGGTGCATACGCACGTTTAATGATCTTTGCAGCGAAATTGATTTTAGCTTATCTCGAGTTGAATTTAAGAATTGCGTTTATTCATTAATTTATGATTAATAACATTATTGTTTATTTAAATTAGTCTATAAGATTTAAAATCGGTAGATGATCCTTAGTTGCGCAGCAAAAAACAGTTGTTTAAAGCGATACTGAGAGTATGCATTGAGAGAACGTAGTGTTCTGTATACTCTGTGATGGAAAAAAAAGAAGAAAAAAAGAAAAAAATAAAAAAAAAAAATTTAAAATGCCGCTAAAGAAGACGTTATAGGTGATTTACGCGACAGAGGTAATAACATTCTTGACGCTGTGAACCTTTCAAAAAAAAAAGAGAGAAAACGACCCGAGCGTGGAGAAGAAGCTATAGTGAAACGTAAACTTCCGCTTTTTGTACTATCGTTCGATAAAACGGAAAAACAGAAAAAAATATACAATATTCGTAAAATCACGACTGTGGTCGTTAAAATCGAGCCGCTACATGACAACACGAAGACAATCCCTCAATGCAAGCGTTGCCAAGAGTTTAATCATACGCAGGCGGAAGTGCCGCTGAAAAACATTCTTCTGAAAATTGCAGTTTGAGCAAAAATAAAAAACCAACTTGCGTTAACTGTAAAGGAAGGCACCCAACAAATTAACGCGGTTGCGAAGTCGCAAAGGATAACGCCGACTGTGCGGGGGACAAAATCAGACGATCGGACAAATAAGTCGGTAGAGCGTGTTGCTAAGCATACTGAGCGGGCTCGTAAGCCAGTTGTACAGACTCCTGAGCCAATTGAAAGGACGATCAAATCAGCAGTGCAGACTCTTGAACCAGTCAGTCAAACTTCTACGCCGATTAAAGGTATGTCGAAGTCGTCCACTAAAAAGACTGAACGAAAAATAACCTCGGATAAGCCAACGAATCCCAGTTTACTTAAATATTCTCAGGCTTCAGCCAAAGCAACCAAACGAAACGATTTTTCTTTTTCCTCACACCGTTCGCTCGTGTTGGAAAAGTTCTTTTTCTCATCGTGTGTTGTGACATGCATGAAGATGCATGACGGTGAGATATCCATACCACCGAAGCAAAAGAATAAATTTTCAAGAATGGAAGTTTTGCAAACGCGTATGCGTTATATATGAAACGATGTAACTGAAGGACGGGAAAAGTCAATCATTTCGCTGCACTTTGTGATGAAAATGTAGGCGAAAGTTACAAAATATAAAAGTGCGTGATTTGTGCATCCAGATTATCAACTCGATCATCTGCAATAAAATAAGTTTTTTTTCCCCGAGGGTAGGTAAAAAATCTTCTTGAAGACACTATGAGGATCGATAGCGCGTGCTCATAGTAGTGTGAGATTTTTACTCACTAAAAAAACGTCCCTTCGTGATAAATTTCTTTGATTACTACAACTAAGTTTTTACTTATCCAGCAGTTTTTCTTTCACGCATTGAGATCGTTTGGCAGGTCCCTTTCCATTGAAGGGTCCTGCTTGTTCCGCAAATTAGACGCGGTTTCTTGCTATCGCGTTAAGTCGAAAGGTTTAGTCCTTTGTAGACGACGCAGTAGATTCCTCTCATCTAGAATTCGAAGGACTTCATTGTTAACGTGTCCTTATAATCTGTCTTTATGCTTACGCGCGAAGTTTTTGATTTCATGTTCGACTGTTGCAATTCCTAAATCTCTATGGATATCGCTATTTCTAATAAACCACGGTGCATTAACTACTGATCTTAGCACTTTATTTTCAAAAGTTTGTAAAATATTGACATTACTTATTTTGGTACAACCCCAGAGTTGTATTCCATATGTCCATATCGGCTTTAGCACTTGCTTGTATAGAAGGAGTTTGTTCTCTATATTAAGCTTGGAATGTTTTCCAAGTAACCAGTACATTTCTCTATATTTGGTTTCTAGTTCTTTACGTTTTTTCTTCACGTGCGATTTCCACTTCAGCTTAGCATCAAGTGTCATTCCAAGATACTAAGCCTCGTTTGCAAACGGAATTTGAACCGAGTTTGAAAAGATCGGCAAATTATTTATTTTCTTATAAGTAAAATTGACATGAACAGATTTGTTTTCGTTTAAAGCTAGTCACCAAATCTTTGTCCATTCATTTACTTTATTCAATGCTTCTTGCAATTTTTCAGTCGTTTCTTCGATCGTTTTACCCGTTGCCAGGATGGCAGTGTCGTCGGCAAATGTAGCTAATCCGGTGCCTTCTTCTTGCGGTATATCGCGAGTATATAATAGGTACAAAAGCGGTCCAAGGACACTTCCCTGCGGCACCCCAGCCCTTATTTCTTTAAATTCTGAATATTCGTTTCCGTGTTTGACTCGGAAAAGACGATTCGTCAAGTATTTTTCCAGAATATTATATAAGTGTTCCGGCAGAATTTTTCGTAATTTATATTTCAATCCTTCATGCCAGACCTTGTCAAAAGCTTGAGAAACATCAAGGAATACGCTCGAGCAAATCTTTTTTTCTTCATAAGTTTTCTCAATTAAATCAGTTATTCTATGCACTTGGTCTATTGTTGAGTGCTTGGTTCTAAACCCAAACTGGTGATTGGGAATAAGATATCTTTCTTCTATAACCGGATGTAATCGCTTAAGTACTATTCTTTCGAAAACTTTAGACATAATCGGCAGCAGCGAAATAGGTCTATACGATTTTTTATCATTCGGCGGTTTTCCTGGCTTCGGAATCATTATTACTTCAGCGACTTTCCATTGACTCGGAACATATTCTAGTCTTATCGCTGCATTTATAATGTAGAGGAACTTAACTAACGCTTTTCTAGGTAACGATTTCAGAAGCTCTCCTGTGATTAGGTCGTATCCAGGAGCTTTATTCGGTTTCAGTTTCTTTATTTCTTGTTCAAGTTCGGTCAGAATTGCATTTCTTACAGTGTAATTGTGAAGTGCTATATCCGACGCATTATCATTTTCAACAAGCGCTTGTCCATCAAATGGTTTAAATGTTTCTTCTAAATGGGCGGCAAAGACTTCTGCTTTGTCTTTATCATTTTTGGCCCATTCGTTGTCATTTTTCTTGATTGGGGCCGCTTGTATTTTCGGTTTTTTAATGCCTTTTATAGCTTTCCAGAGCGAATAATTGGAATCTTTTTCCGCTGTTAAGCTTTCAATGCAGGTTTGAATTGTCCGATTTTTAAAATCAATAATGGCCTTTTTTAGCAAGTTACACAAGCGATTTAAATGCGATTTATGTTGCGGATCACGAGTTTGTTACCATTTTTTACGCGCTTTTCCCTTCTCCCTTACCATTTCTTTTATTTCCGGTGGATATTTATGGGCATGATTGATCGGCGTTTTCATTTGGTAGGGAGTATTTTTCCACGCGGTGCGCTGCAGAACTTCAACAAAACGATCAACTTCGATTTCGAGTTCAGAAGACGTCCTAAGTGATACTCTCAGTTCGATATGTTCTTCAACGCCTTTTTTAAAGCCTTCCCAATCAGTTTTTCTGCTAGTTAGTCTAGCAGGTACATCTTTTTTAATGAGGCGTTCACTCATCGTTAGAATAATAGGGGAATGATCGGAAGAGAGATCAAAACTTTCATCAATTTTAATACAGTTGTCTGGTATTCCTTTTAGAACAAAGAAATCGATCAGTTCGGGTATTTTGTTGCTATCAATCGGCCAATATGTTGGTTTACCAGTCGAGTGAAAGTCGCAACTGTGTTGCATGCAGGCGTTGTAAAGTGCTCTGCCTTTTTGTGAGACACGCGTTCCATGCAACAATTTTAAGAAGTTTCGTCATGTTCGTTTTGAAATGCTCCTGTTGTTAAGCTTATATTCAAGCTTCTCCAACCTTTCGACAATTAGCATGTTTGTTTTTGTTTGCTCCTCAAGCCTCGCAAGGGTAATGGAAAAGACGTGAGATACGGGGTTTTCCGAACTAACAGTGTTCGTGTTTGTTGACGTTGATGCTTGAGCACGCGTCTGCATGTCAGAATCTGATGGCTTTTCTTTAGACCCTTTTACCTTTACCCTGTGGAATTTGATTGGTGTTTGATGTCGCAGCTTGGGCATACGTAAGCGCGCCAGGGTCAGCTCGGTTGTCTCTAGTCACCTTTCTTGCAGAAGTTTTCGACTTTTCCTTATTTACCGGTTTTGAAGGTGGGTTTTGCGGCTTCATAAGTCGATCTCTTCTTTTTTGGCAATTTCTTTGCCCGGTGCTTACCATTGCAGTTAATAAACGCTGCAGGGGTTTTTTTTTGTTTACGCCACACTCTTGACTAAGATGTTTACCGGCGCATTTGACACAACGTGGTTCTTTTCGGCAATACGTTTGCGTATGGTTGAATACTTGGCATCGTTTGCACTGAAGTATCAACCGATTTTGACTACGACATTCCGAATTGTTCTTATTTCGTAAATCTTACCTAAACTCTCAGCCTTATTAAAGGTTAGCATAAAAAAAGGAAGCTCGCGCTTAACCATCGTTTCCTCGCCTTCCAATTTTTGCTTCTCCCGTTTAATTAAGTTTACCGCATCGAAGATTTTAAAGTCTTCCTTTCGGCATGAGGCATGAAGTCCTCTAGCTACGACTCGTATCGGTCTTTCAGATTTATTTTCATACGTATACCACTGGATTTTTTCAGTATTCAGTTTATTAGATACTGAGTGGTAACTGTCTGAGTCCTTTACGTTTACTTTCCATTTGTTGTTGTTAAGCGCTGTTACTTCAAAATCGGATAGCAACAAAGGTTTGAGAAAAGAATGCAGTTTATTATAGTCGGCAATTCCGATCACGTATATTGGTGGTGGTGGTCGTACCTTATTTCGTGGATTTTCTTCGGCACGCGTGTTTATTTTGTCAGGCTGTTCTTTACCTTCTCGATTATTTTGCGTGTTTTCTTGCCTCGTTAACATTTCGGGCGAAGAGCCAACTTTTCGTTTTTTGACTGGTGGTTTTTTTAGAATCCAATTGGTTTCCCGACTTAGTTCTTCATCATCCGTTTTATAATCCGTGTTATCGGGGACGTTTGAACTCGCAGCAGACGCATTACGAGGTTTCGATGTATCGTTAAATGCTTTATTTTCTGCTTTAAGTACATTTAATTCCTTTCTTAGTTCTTCGCAGAGAAGTTCCATTTTACTTAGCCTGGTCCGGAGTTCCGCATTTTCGTCCGTTAGGCTTTGAATTTTCGCTGAAGTCCGTTGTTCGTGCGCCACACTATCGATGTCGCCGGACTTCTTGTTCCGCACGTTTTTATGGTAGATCTTGATGTTGGTGATCTAACTACCCTAGTACCTTTTTTAAAAGGGTCAGATAAACGCAATAAATGGCTCTCCCCAGAATCCGTAGAACCGACCTCCGAAGAGGGTGGATTTTCCAATGTACCTGGACTGCCACCTGGGGTGTTTATATCTTTTGTTTTGTTCATTGCATGTTTAATAAAACAAGTGTCCAGGTGTTCGGCCTTTAGAGGCATTTCATACATATATATTATATTCATATATTAATTAATACGAATATTATATTTTATCGATTTATGTAAATACATATCTACGTATAAATATTTTAGGTTATCTTATATAAAGTTACTTTAATATTTCAATAACGGTTTGAGAGATTTTGCTCGAATATCAATCATTTAGATTTTCAGGTTAATTACTAACATATATATTACATACATATACTAAAAAATTAAAAGGCATAAGAAAATCGTCTCCAAGGAAAATATGTCCTGGAAAAGAATGAAGTGCGCAATTGTACACTGTTCTATAACCAAAAATGATTTGCCTGATGGAAAATTATTTAAATTTTCTAAAAAAGGAATAGTTAAATACGATGATAACCATTCATCGCTTTAGCAGAGGGAAAGAAATATTTAAAAAAAATGCTTACCCTTCTCTCTTGTTAAAACGAAGTGTTGCTATATCTGATGACGAGTTCATTTGTTTTGATCCAACGAGAGGCAAGGTTACATATGGAAATTAAATCATTTTGTTTCAAAGGTTTGGCCTTAACTATAGAAAGCGTTTTAAGAATAAGTGTCTCTTATTCTTAAAACGCTTTCTATAGTTAAGGCAACTCGTATTCATGGATCATAATGATTTATATTACATTTATGTAAATAAATTTAATCAAGTTCCGTTAGAGAACTTGTTTGGTAAAATAAGAGCGCGGAATATTAATAAAAGTAATCCAAGTGTGGAATTTAACTCCCTGCTAGCCAAAGTTATATCGATAAAATTTGTATTCAAATCGCAATGTTCCAACTGCGAAGAAGACGATTCGGAATATCTACAGGTGGATAGGAATGCTATTTTGCAGAGTGATATAACAGAACAAATAATGCTTACCCAAGAGCTATCACAAAATCACGACATTCTTAAGAATGAGGAATGTTTTGAAAAGAACATGAATACGAACAATATAGTTAATCCACCAGATGAAGACGCATTATCAGTCAAGGTACCGAAGGTCAACCACCTTGCTACAAGATACTTTGCCGGATATTGCTTCTTTAAAACAATAAAAAAATTAACAAAATCGGTGAAAATTGTACTGAAGAAATGTCAAAGGACAAACAGAATTTCGATCTAACGGAAGTATTGATAAAATTAAAAAAATATGAAAATTCAAAAGAAAATACGGTTCTCTTATGGCCGTCGGAAATATATTTTCAAGTATGCCGTCTTCATGTACAAATATTTCCCGAATACTTTCGAAAACTACCTTTTGCATCTAACTTAAAAGAAAATATAGTACAACCCGGATAAGTGCTTCACGCTTAAGTACACAACCCGTTTAAGTGCCTAAAATATTTCAGACTTATAGTTTTTCTACACTTTTTGTAGAAAATATACACGGATAAGTACTCCCCGCTTAAGTGTCTTACTCGGTTTAGTGCCCTCTATTTATCACTTTTTTTCGATCGTTTGCTCGTATAAAACTCGTGTAAGTACCTCATTCAAATCCTAAAATTTCATCGAAGCAAACTTCACTTCATCGCAAAAAATTATATATTCGCTTTGTGTCTTTTTGGTTGAGATTTATTTCAATTGGCATTTAGCTTACTGATTTGGATTTGTCGGTGAAATTTGCAAAAAAAAAATATATAATAATCTAGCGAAAGTTTTCATAAATCTCCACAGAAATGAATAGGCGCGTATCCACACTTTCAATTGAGCAGAAATTAAAATTGCTCTCGCAATTCGAAAGCAAAGTTAAAAAGAAAAAAGAACTAGTTTCATTTTTTAAATGTGACATATCGACGGTGAAAAGGATTTTAAGAAAAAAAAGATCAAATTCGTGAGGTTGCGTGTGGAAATAAAAACTTGAAATCAAAACGCCAACGCAAAGGTATGCATGAAGATGTGGAAAATGCTTTAACAAAATGATTTGATCAAGCTCGAGCTCAAAACGCAGTGATATCTCGCCCTTTCATTCTTAATAAGGCAAAAGAGTTAGCCCTTAAGCTTAACTCCGATTTTAAGCCCGACAATGGGTGGTTATGGAGATGGAAACATCGAGAGAATATCCAATTTACTGAAATACATGGTGAGTTCAATAAAAGTGATCAAAGCGGTGCAGAAAACTACGTAAGCCATGTCTTAGGTCCCATTTTAAAAAACTATTCCCCTGAAAATGTGTTTAACGGCGACGAAAGTGGTCTGATATACCGAGCACTGCCGAATGGCACACTTGCTCGACATGGAGAAACAATAAAAGGCAGTAAATCACAGAAAGTCCGAATTACTTTACTATTTTTATGCAACGCTGTTGGAACCTATAAAAAGGTCTTCGTTATTGGTAAATCGTGCGATAGGCTCTTACCTTGAAAGTTTAACAGCGAAAAAAGATTCCAATTATTCTTTTTGGAAAGCTGTAAAAGGCACCAAAAGGCCCAAGGTCCCCGCGCCGCCTATTAAATTAAATCACAATGAATGGGCAAGGGAAGATAAAGAGAAAGCGGACGTTTTTGCGGCCCACCTGGAAGATACCTTTAAACCGTACGATGGTCAAGTGTTTTACGACAATATCAATAGTCGGGAATCTAAAACCTAAGAAAGCTCCTGGTTATGACTTGATCACCGGAGAAATTCTCAAAGCTTTACCTAGAAAAGCACTGATTAAGCTTCTTCATATTGTAAATGCGGCGCTCAGATTAAAACACGTGCCTAACCAATGGAAAGTTGCGGAAGTTATAATGATTTTAAAACCAGGAAAGCCGCCAAATGAGGTAAAATCTTATAGACCAATTTCGCTACTTCCAGTCATATCCAAAATTTTCGAGAGAATATTGCTAAGGCGCATCCAACCGGTTATAGAAGGAAATAATCTTATCCCTGACCACCAGTTTGGGTTCAGAAGTAAGCATTCGACGATTGACCAGGTGCATAGAATTACTGATGTAATCGAGAAAGCACTTGAAGAGAAAAAGATTTGCTCAAGCGTATTTCTTGACGTCTCGCAAGCTTTTAATAAGGTATGGCATGGTGGCTTGAATTGTAAATTACGACAAGTTCTCCCTGTATGCCTATACGACATTCAAGAATCATATCTCGGGAATAGACTCTTCCGTGTTAGACATGGAAATGAATACTCGGAGCTAAAAGAAATTTCGGCCGGTGTACCGCAAGGAAGCGTTCTTGGGCCACTTCTCTATCTTGGCCCGAATACCTTTTGCAAACGAGGCTAAATACCTTGGAATGACACTCGACGCAAAACTGAAATGGAATTCTCACGTGAAAATGAAACGTAAAGAACTCGAAATCAAATATAGAGAAATGAACTGGTTGCTCGGAAAACAGTCCCAGCTTAGTACTGAGAACAAACTGCTTTTATACAAGCAAGTGCTAAAGCCGGTGTGGACTTACGGTATACAACTTTGGGGCTGTACCAAGAAAACAAACGCCAATATTTTACAAACTTTTCAAAATAAGGTGCTAAGAGAAATTGTCCACGCACCGTGGTATACTAGAAACGATGATATCCACAGGGATCTCGGAATTCCGACAATCGAAGCTGAAATTAGAAGCTTCGCGAGAAAGCATAGAAACCGACTAATCGGACATGTCAACAATTCAATCCTACAAATTCTGGATGAAAGCAATTTATTACGCCGACTACAAAGGACGAAACCTTTCGACTTGGCGAGATAGGAATCAACTGCGCCTAGATTGCGGAACATGCAGGATCTTTCAGTGGAAGGTAACCTGCCAAACGTGTTATTTTTTCATTATAGAAAAATTGCTTGATAAGGTCGTTCTTAGTTGCAATATATAACAAATTAAATCGCAGGGTGGTTTTTTTTAGTCAGTAAGAATCTGACACTACTATGAGCACGCGCTTGCTATCCTCATAGTGTCTATGGAAGATTTTTTCACCAACCCTCGGGAAAAAAATAAAAAAAAATATTGGAAAATCGAAAAATCCTCGATGTTTCAACAAGAAAAATCTACCTGTTCCCTATTATTCCAATCAAAAGGCTTGGATGACAACTTCTTTATGGAACTCTATACTATTCAAAATTGATGAAGAGATGAAAAAGAAAGGGAGACACATTCTGTTATTGGTGGACAATGCGTCCTGCCACAATACAACAGTTAAGCTAGGAAATATTTGTGTCCAATATCTTCCACCAAACACCACCGATTTGATTCAGCCACTTGATCAGGGAATTATTCACAGTTTCAAATCTCACTATAGGCAAATAATTATAAGAAAGCAACTGGTGGCCTTAGAAAAAGGTTTGAATCTACAACAATACGTCAAAACAATATCTGTTTTGGATGCACTTTTTTTTGTGAAAAGGGCTTGGTGGCCGGTCACAGAAGAAACGATTAAGAATTGTTTTAGAAAGGTTGTATGTATTCCAGACAAGTAAGTGCTGAAATAAAGTTTTTTTTTTTATTTTTTTTCAGGCGGGATCCTATTTTGGTCAAGAACTTTTGGAAAATGAAGAAATAACAATATCTGAACAAAATACTTTTACCGACGTTGCAATAACTTATGATAAATTTGCAAGTTTTGTTGATTGTGATAATGATCTGCAATGCTATGGCCTTCTCACAGATGGTGAAATTGTTGATGAAGTTCGGAAGCATTTAGGTGAAGCAGAAGAATACATAAATTCAGAAGATATGTGTGACGATGATGAAGAGCTTAACCCTCTTAATATAAAAGAAGCATTATATGCATTAGATGTTCTTAGAAAATTTGCTTTCTATAAAGATATTAGCACCCATGATATCGAAAATTTCGAGCAGAAAATTACCAACCTTCAAGTGCCAACCTTTCTTACTGAAGGCTAGCAATTTCTTTTTTCTTTTAAATGAATTCTAAATATTTTCTGCGTTAATTTATTCAGGATACTTTGAACTTTTACAATCGCAATAATACATACAAGATGCAATAAAAATGTGCGCTTTACATTATGTATGTTGGGTGAATAATATGAAGCAAGTTTCACTGAACACATCCAGTTCCACAATCCACACACACACACACACACATTTCACGACTACAGTCCACAACAAGATGGCTGTAAACCTTTTCCGTCTGTCACTTCTTTTTTAACTTTAACTAGAGTAACCTACAAATAAAGTTGTCTCATTTTATATCGGATGGAATCGTCTTTTATTTAACGCGCAACTCATCAGGTTATGGGCCCAGGCCATAATAAGAACCAAAAAGAAACTCAACACGGAAATATTTTTTTGCTGGAAATTTTCCTATATAAATTATTGGAATAATCATGAGCTCTTCTAGTTCACACGGTCGGATACCTCTTCTAAATGGGGACAATTACATCACTTGGAAGGCACAGATGGAAGCTGTACTACATCGTGGGAGATTTTTACAACACGTTAAAGGCGAAGTCACACGGCCAGAACAGGCAGGATCGGAGCAGACGCAGTGGGATGACAAGGATCTCGACGCCCGCGCGGAGTTGCTAATCGCAATGGAAGCTAGTATTGTAGCCTTAACTGCAAATTATAAAACTTCAAAAGAAGTTTGAAATTATCTGTCGGAGTGCTATGACAAAAAGGGACCACGCCAGAAGACAGAGGAATACCGAAAATTAACTAACCTTGAAATGTCCCCAGGCCAATCGATCGCTGAATATGTTCGAGAATTTAAAACGATAACCAACAGACTAAAGGAGTTAGAAGCTACATTGGATGATGATTTGCTAGTTGTAGTACTTTTAGATGGACTGTCTGAAGACTACAAAGATATAAGATCTGCTTTTGATGCCCAGAGCGTATATCCCGAAGTTGCAACCGTTTGTACGAGATTGCTGGAAGTAGGCGATAGAAAGAAGGATTGTCTAAACAACAACGTCCTCAGTGCAAAACACATTAAATTTCAAAAATTTAATAAAAATCAAAGGCAAAATAAGGTAAAAACTGATTCTTTTCCATATAATTGCAGAAAGTGCGGAAAGCGGGGCCACATGGCAAAGGATTGCTGGAGCAAAAACTATAAAGTCAAGCAAACTCAAGGCGACAGCGAATGTCAACAGGGTTTTGTCGTACAGGAGTGTACACCACCGCAGTCAGCTAATGCCACGTCTGAGCCAAACCACAAAAATATGTTATGGTGTCTAGACAGTGGGGCTACCTCACATATGTGTGCCGAGGAGTCAATATTCGTTAACCTCAACAAAACCGAAGTAACGAATCACGTAAAATTAGCTGATAACCACTTGGTAAATGTCAAGGGAATCGGAACTGCAAAATTTGGAATCAGTGTCGAAAATGGAAGCGAACCATTTTACCTATACAACACCTTGCTTGTTCCAAAATTAACGAACAATCTCATATCTGTCAGCAAAGCGACTGATCACGGCTATAAAGTTATTTTTGAAGGCTCTGGAGCCAACATCTTCGACAAGGCAAACCGCCCGGTAATGAAAGCTGAAAAGAGAAACGGTTTGTATTACATTGTAGTTGATGAAAAAGCAAAAATGAGCGCCAGTAGAACTGGAATTCCTAAATTGAAATGTGGATCACTAATGGTCTGGCATAAAAGGATGGGACACGTTAACGTAAATTCATTGAAGCAGTTGCTATCAAAAGAAATGGTCCGTGGGCTGCCGGATATATTTAAGGAAGATTTCAGTTCATGTACAACGTGTTTTCGATCGAAGCAAACTCAATTACCTTTCCAGAACAGCGAAAAGAAAACAACGGAGAAATTGCAGGTCGTTCATTCTGACATATGCGGACCCATGTGGACAGAATCTATAGGAAGAGCGAAATACTTCATAACATTCATTGATGATTTCTCGCGGAAGATATTCGTATATTTCTTGAAACGGAAAAACGAAGCTCTCGAAGCCTTTAAGAAATTTAAGGCATTTGCTGAAAATCAAACCGGCTATAAAATCAAGATACTAAGAACAGACAATGGAATGGAATTTTGCAACAGGGATTTCCAAAACTTTGTGGATCAGAATGGAATTCTGCATCAGAAGACTGTACCATATACCCCGCAGCAGAATGGTGTCGCCGAAAGGGCAAACCGGACTTTAACTGAAATGGCCAGGTGTCTGCTGGACGAAAGTAGTCTACCTGAGATGATGTGGGGAGAGCTAGTCAACACTGCAGCGTTTTTACGAAACCGATGTCCAACCAGAAGCAACGGTGATATTACTCCGGAGGAGCTTTGGAGTGGAAACAAACCGAATGTTTCTTTTCTAAGGGAGATCGGGTCAACAGTTTACAGCTTGGATAAGCGATCTAATTTGGGCAAATTTGAGTGTAAGTCAGAGGAAGGCATCCTTTGCGGTTACTCGGAAGAAACGAAAGCGTACAGGATTTGGGTACCAAGCAGGCGCAGTGTGATCAAAAGTAGAGACGTCAGATTTGTTAGCAATGGCAACAAGATCCAGATAAAAGGTACTAAATGCGAGAATAATAACTATTATCTTTTTTCGTTTCAGGATAGTGCTAAAACTTCTGATGCACCTCCTGAACATTGCAACGATTTGAGCAATTCAGAACTCGAAACTTTAGAACAGGACTCCGAATCGGATGAAACCGTTAATGAACATGATGTGACAATCATTCCCAAGGATGAGTCGAACCAGGTGCGGATCGACCCAGTAACCATCAAGGAAATTGATAGTTTGGAGGACGCAAGCGAGTGGCAAGAGGCGATGAAAACAGAGTATGACTCCCTAATGAAAAATAATACGTGGACTTTGGTTGAAAGACCAGTAAATAGGAAGGTGATCAAGTCCAAATGGGTTTTTAAAACCAAATATCGGCCGGATGGAACCGTGGAAAAGAGGAAGGCACGCCTCGTAGCTAGGGGTTTCGATCAAATTCAAGGTGTCGACTACCAAGATACCTACTCACCAGTGGCGAATGTTAGTTCGATCCGATTAACCATGGCAATCGCGATTGAAAAGAACTTGAACATGCATCATCTGGACGTTTCTTCAGCATACCTAAATGGGGAGATTGATACAATAATTTTTATGGAGCAACCGGAGGGCTTTGTGGACGGAGATGGAGTCTGCAAATTGAACAAAGCGATTTATGGATTGAAGCAGAGTGGACGGCAGTGGAACTTAAAACTGGATGAGACACTCAAGGCACTTGGATTTACCCCCTCAAAATATGACAGGTGCATCTATCACAAGTCTACAGGTGAGAAAATTACGCTAATTACTGTTTATGTGGATGACTTGCTTGTAGCGACAAATAATCAGAACGAGTTTGATGTGCTGAAGCAAAACTTGTCTGACGTTTTTGAAATAAAGGACTTAGGATATCCAGTGCGGTGTGTTGGACTAGAGGTCAAACGGTTCACTGACAGTCTTCGCATTAGCCAAGGTGGATTCATTAGCAACCTGTTAGATAAATACGGACTTACGGATTGTAAACCAGGCCGGTTACCAATCCCGGTAAATTGGACACCTATCCACCTTTAGTAGACCAGACATAGCTTATGCAGTCAACGTGTTATCGCAATTCAATGGCGATCCTCGACAGCAGCATTGGAATGCAGCAATGCACGTTCTTCGATACCTTCGGGGATCAAGGAATGCCGGCATCGTTTATAGGAAGACATCAATGGAACTCTACGCGTTTGCTGATGCTAGTTGGGCGAGTGATTTCAATGACAGGAAGTCACAAAGTGGATATGCATTCATTTACGGAGGCGGATCAATTCTATGGGGCTCGAAGAAGCAGAGAATTGTAACCACATCCAGCACAGAAGCGGAGTATGTGAATCTGAGTTCCGTTGCAAAGGAAGCAGCGTTTTTACGTAACTTAATGGAGGAACTCGGACTTCATCAAGGACCAGTGACGATTTGGAGCGACAGTCGCAGTGCACATGCAATAGCCAATGCAATGGGAGTTCAGGGGCGAACCAAGCACCTCGACATCAGATATCATTTTATCAAGGAGGCGGTAGCGGAAAGCAAAATCAGGATAGCTTTCGTCAGATCTGAAGAGATGGCTGCAGATGCATTAACGAAATCCATGGCAGTACCAGCTCACCTGCGATGTTTTACACATCTAGGAATGCTTTTTTTGGATTAAACTCACAACAACGGATTGTGGAATTGAGGAGGGGTGTTGGGTGAATAATATGAAGCAAGTTTCACTGAACACATCCAGTTCCACAATCCACACACACACACACACACATTTCACGACTACAGTCCACAACAAGATGGCTGTAAACCTTTTCCGTCTGTCACTTCTTTTTTAACTTTAACTAGAGTAACCTACAAATAAAGTTGTCTCATTTTATATCGGATGGAATCGTCTTTTATTTAACGCGCAACTCATCAATGTACATACGAGTACATAAATGAATTTGAAGCTTTATTATTAACATACTGTAACATAATGTAGCATAATGCAACAAATTCCGAAGTGAATTTTCATTCTGGTAGAATTTTGGTCCGAAGTGTCTTTTCATTCGAGGTTCGTGTCTGCAATTAGTCTCCACAGTTCGGATAATATCACGCTCTCTTATATCACATATAAGAGAGAACAAGAGATTATTGGCTGCAGCTGTCATCCTGGAATTATTACATCAGAATTTTCTTATTCCAGTGGTCGAAGAATTTGCTAGAAGTTTCTGGCTATTAGAAATGCAGCTATTTAAGGACAGATGGCGATCCAGACCAGGCAGTTGGTTCAGAACCGTGGAGAAGAGATTGGAAAAGTGATAATGGGCGAAGTTGTAATTTTGTGATAAAATGAAAGTTGAGAGTTAACAAGAAGAAGTAATTAGTTTGGATTTGTGAATTAAGTAATTGAAAGGAGATAAAGTGATTTGAGAGGAAAGAGACCTTGTAAGAAAAGAATTTGCGAAGAATAGTATAGTGTGAAATTGAATTGTTCTATAGACTAGTTTTATCTACTCGAGCCGTAGCTCGCATATTACATTGGTGGCAGAAGTGGGATAAAACTTATTCTGTGAACAACTATTTCCGTGGTGTGAAATTGCACAATAAAAAAAAAAAAAAAAACGATTTCTGTGTTGAGTTAACTAGTTGCGCAAAATGGGTCGCAAATTGGGAAAACTAACTATAATTCAAAAAAAGGCAGAACTCAGTAAGCGGAATCTCGACACAACTGGGGGAAAAGCTGCCATACTGATTCGTCTGGAAGAAGCAGTAACGCAGGAAGGTGAAAGTTCGCATGACATAGAGTTTGACGTGGAAGAGGAACCAGCAAGTTCAGTAGCCGACCCGGGTATAACAAGTCTGTTCCTGCAACTTAAGTCAGTCATGGACGAACAAAAGAAAACAATAGAAGACCAAAAGAAGTCTCTGGAACTTAAGCTCGATGACCAAAAGAAAGCAATAGACGACCAAAAGAAAGCAGTAGACGACCAAAAGAATTCTCTAGAACTTAAGCTGGACGAACAAAAGAAAGCAATGGACAAACAAAAGAATTTTCTAGATGCTCTGGAAAGCAAGCTTGATGAGCAAAACAAGAACTTGGAATCCAAATTCGAAGCGATCGAAGAGAAAATCGAGAAGGTTGAGACGCAACTCGAAAAAGTCGAAACTAGATTCGGTGAAAATTTTGAGAAACATGAAACTCAGTTCGGGAAGATAGAGACTCAGTTTGAAAAAGTGGATACGCAGTTCGAGATAGTAGGAAAACAAGTCGAAAATCTCGCTAAGGAGCTCAGCAACGTGAAGAGACAGAAAGCACGGGAATATTCCACTGACGGTCTGAGAAGAAAGGAGATGCAGCCTCCTATCTTCGATGGTCAAACATCATGCCCAATTTATAAGAGGCAATTCGAAGCGGCCGCAATGACCAATAGCTGGAACGATGAAGAGAAGCCTATTGCACTCACACTTGCACTGAGGGGTCCAGCTGCAGAGCTCTTGCAGACCATCCCGGAAGATAAACAGCAGAACTACGACTCTCTGGTTCAGGCTATCGAACACATGCAGCAGGTGTGCAGAGTTCAGCTGCGTAGTCGAGTCCAGAAAAGGGGGGAAACGCTCCAACAGTTGCAAGCGGATATAGAGCGACTAGCCCAACTTTCATTCCCTAAAGCCGGTGAGGAGCTTATCAACGAAATGGCGGTGGAAGCTTTTATTCAGGCCATAGAGGACAGACAACTGCAAATGGCTGTAAGGATGGCTGAAAAGCGAAAAGTCCCCGAGGCATTGGCATTCGCTTTGTCAATGAAGGCTGCGGACCAAGCATACCAGGGAATACACCGTTTCAGGGAAATGGCCGTCGTGGAATGCTCATGTGAGAGAATAGCCGTCATGGACGAAGACAAAGCTCGCGGAAGTCAAATCCGTTGCTGGAATTGCAACCAAACCGGACACCCACAACGGCAGTGCAGAAGTGCACCTAGACGAGGAAATTGTCCACATTGCAGAAGTAGTAGAAGCAGAGAGGAAGCATCCGGCGGTGATAACATCCATTCTGTCGGTCAGACTTCCCAAAACCAGCAGTCGGGAAATGCGTAAGGACCAACTTCGCGGGGCAGAAGTTGGTTACTGGAATCGAGGCCCCAGGACCACCATTCAAGTTTCGCAAACCAAACGGGGTAACAAGAGCCTGACAGTGGAGGCACTAATCAACAAGATGAATTGCGTAGCCACCATCGACACAGGTGCCACTGCCTCTATTGTAAGAAGAGATATCGTCAGAAGCTCCTGGCTGCACAACACCAACAGCTACTGCCTGAAGACTGCAACAGGGGAAATGGCGAAGGTGTTTAGAGAAATTCGTCTTACGATTACTCTGGCGGGACTGACGTTCTCCCATGCGTTTCTGGTGGCAGATATATGCGACGAGTGCATCATCGGAATAGACTTCATGAAAGCAAATGAAGTAATCTTGGACATCGGGATGCAAGTACTGAGGTATCGAAATGTGGAGATTCCGATGGTGTACGGAAACGAGAATGCCGTAACTCTCAGGACAGTCATCAGCAAAGACGAAGTTTTGCCGCCGGCTTCAGAAACAATCATTTGGACGTAGCCGGAAGGTGATCTTGAGAGCCACCGATTCTACATAGTAGAACCAGAAACAGAGAAGAATTCTCAAGACTACATCGTGGGAAAGACGTTAGTTGAACCAAAGAACACCATGGTTCCAGTGAGAGTTTTGAACGCGAGACCACACACTGTCAAACTAAGGCGAGGGGAGGTGACTGGAAAATGCACGCCGATTACCGCCGTCAAAACAATATCTGAACGTGATGCTCCGAAACCTCTCCCATCACCTTGGACAGCGGAAACGAGAGAGATGATTCTCCAGTCCAGTGAACTGAATCAGGAGCAGCGAACTATGGCAGAGAATCTTATCAATGAGTACGCTAATGTATTTGCCTCACAGGACGGAGAATACGGCCGAACACACATGGTACAACATCGAATAGACACTGGTGATACTAGACCAATTCGTCAGCCTGCTAGGCGCCTTCCATTGGCAAAGCAGACAGAAGTTGCAGAGATGGTGTCGGCAATGGAGAAAGAAGGTCTGATTGAAAGTTCCAAAAGTCCGTGGGCATCACCGGTTGTACTGGTTAAGAAGAAAGATGGCAGCACGCGGTTCTGCGTGGACTATCGGCAGCTCAATTACGTCACCAAGAAAGACAGCTATCCTCTGCCACGGATTGACGACACGCTAGACACACTATCAGGAGCCCGATGGTTTTCCACTCTCGACTTGAAGAGTGGCTACTGGCAGGTACAGATACATCCAGAAGACCGGGAGAAAAATGCAGGAAATGGACTATGGCAATTCACGGTAATGCCATTCGGGCTGTGCAATGCTCCGGCAACTTTCGAGCGGTTGAGGGAATGTGTCCTGCAAGGGTTAACATGGAAAACCTGTTTGGTATACTTGGATGATGTCATCGTCGTAGGAAAAACGTTTGCGCAACACCGAGACAATCTAAGGGATGTGTTTCAAAGGCTTCGAAGTGCCCACCTGAAGCTCAACCCCAAGAAGTGCGCCCTGTTTAGAGCGGAAGTCAAGTACCTGGGGCACATAATTTCAGCGAAAGGAGTGAGAACCGATCCTGAGAAGGTCGAAGCGGTGAAAAACTGGCCAGTACCCAAAGACAAACACCAACTAAGGAGCTTCATGGGACTAGCCACCTACTACAGACGGTTCGTGAAGGATTTTGCTGGGATCGCAAAGCGCCTGCACCAGTTGACGGAAAAGGGAAATCAATTCAAATGGTCGAGAAGAGCTTCAAGGCACTTAAACAACGGCTATGCGATGCCCCGATACTAGCTTACCCCACTCCCGGGGAAACGTTCATTGTGGATACAGATGCTAGTAATGTAAATAGGAGCCGTACTCTCTCAGGTGCATGATGGCCAAGAGAAAGTGGTTGCGTACTTCAGCAAGGTGCTCTCTAAGCCAGAAAGGAACTACTGCGTGACAAGGCGGGAACTTCTAGCTTTGATCTTGGCTACGAAGCATTTTCACAAATACCTCTATGGGAGGAAGTTCCTTCTTCGCACAGACCATGCAGCCTTAAAATGGCTATTACAGTTCAAGAAGGTGTTCTGAGAAAAAAATGGGAATCCTCCGACGGAAAGTCGTTTGTCATGCAGCTTGTCGTACCGCGGACGAGGGTCAAGGAGGTGTTACAGGAAATGCATGGCGGGGCGTCCGGAGGCCACTTGGGAGTGAATAAGACGCTAGAAAAGGTACGAGAAAGTTTTTATTGGTTAAAAGCGAAGGAAGATGTCGAAGACTGGTGCATAAAATGCGACGTGTGTGCAGCTAGCAAGGGTCCGAGAATCAAAACTCGAGGTAAGATGCACCAATACAACATGGGAGCACCTTTCGAACGAATCGCCATTGACATCGCAGGGCCCTTTCCGGAAACCGACAATGGTAATCGGTATATACTCGTAGTGATGGACTACTTCAGTAAGTGGCCGGAAGCGTTTCCGATCCCTAACCAGGAAGCCAGAAAAGTGGCGGAGCAGATAGTCTACAATTGGGTTAGCAGATTCGGTGTGCCCTTGAAATTGCATTCTGACCAAGGGCGGAACTTCGAGTCAAGAATCTTCCAAGAGATGTGGCAACTACTCGGAATAAAAAAGGCACGGACAACCCCACTTCATCCACAGTCAAACGGTATGGTGGAGCGTTTCAATAGGACTTTGGACGAACATCTCTCGAAGGTCGTAGGTGACCACCAACGGGATTGGGACCGGCAGATTTCCCTGTTTTTGATGGCCTATAGAAGTGCCGTGCATAGCACTACTCGACATACGCCGTTCGAATTCTTATTTGGTGGAATAGCTCGTTTATCCAGTGAGGTGAAATTTGGATCTCCTACCAATGAGCCCAGAAATGAAGAAGAGTACGTGGCGGACCCTAGGGAAAGGTTTAGGGACATACACCAAAGGACCAGAAGCCAGATTAAGATAACGAGCGACCGCATGAAGACCAGGTACGATGCCAAGGCAACAACGTGAGCATTCCAGGAATTAGATCTAGTGTGGCTGTATAATCCCCATCGCCAAAAGGGGAAATCACCTAAATTGGCAGAACTGGGAGGGCCCCTATAGAATAGTAACCCGCATCAACGATGTTGTCTACCGCATCCAGCGAGGACAAAGGGCCAAAATGAAAGTGGTTCATGTGGATCGACTGAGTCGATACAATGGCCGAAATGAGGATGCACTTGTTCGGGACGAACACGTCTAAGAGGGGGGCAGTGTAACATAATAATAACTACGCTCCTCCAGCAAATTCCAAAGTGTCTTTTCATTCGGGGTTCGTGTCTGCGATTAGTCTCCACAGTTCATGTCTATGATAAGAGACGGATAATATTGCGGATAAGAGAGAATTATAACTGCACGAAATGATTGTCATCTTGGAATTATTACATCAGAATTTTTAGGCATTTTGTTTTTAGGTATTTTTGTTTTTGGTCGAAGAATTTGCTAGAAGTTTCTGGCTATCAGAAACTTCTGCTATATAAGGACAGATGGCGATCGAGAGCAGGCAGTTGGTTTAGAACCGTGGCGAAGAGATTGGAAAAGTGATAATGGGCGAAGTTGTAATTTTGTGATAAATTGAAAGTTGAGATTTAACAAGAAGAAGTAATTAGTTTGGATTTGTGAATTAAGTAGGGACTCTCCCAGTTCTGCTGCAATTTAGGTGATTTCCCCTTTTGGCGATGGGGATTATATAGCCACTCTAGATCTCCTTCCTGGAATCCTGACGTTGTTGCCTTGGCATCAGACCTGGTCTTAATGCGATCTCTCGTTATCTTAATCTGGCTTCTGGTCCTTTGGTGTATGTCCCTAAGCCTTTCTCTAAGGTCCGCCACGTACTCTTCTTCATTTCTGGGCTCATTGGTAGGAGATCCAAAGTTCAACTCACTGGGTAACCGAGCTATCCCACCAAATAAGATTTCGAACGGCGAATGTCGAGTAGTGCTATGCACGGCACTTCTATAGGCCATCAAAAACAAGGGAATCTGCCGGTCCCAATCCCGTTGGTAGTCACCTACGACCTTCGAGAGATGTTCGTCCAAAGTCCTATTGAAACGCTCCACCATACCGTCCGACTGTGGATGAAACGGGGTTGTCCTTGTCTTTTTGATTCCGAGTAGTTGACACGTCTCTTGGAAGATTCTTGACTCGAAGTTCCGCCCTTGGTCAGAATGCAATTCCAAGGGCACACCGAATCTGCTAACCCAATTGTAGACGATCTGCTCCGCCACGGTTCTGGCTTCCTGGTTAGGGATCGGAAACGCTTCCGGCCACTTACTGAAGTAGTCCATCACTACGAGTATATACCGATTACCATTGTCAGTTTCCGGAAAGGGCCCTGTTCGGGCAATTGCTAGCTGCACACACGTCGCATTTTCTGCACCAGTCTTCGATATCTTCCTTCGCTTTTAACCAACTAAAACGTTCTCGTACCTTTTCTAGCGTCTTATTCACTCCCAAGTGGCCTCCGGTCGCCCCGCCATGCATTTCCTGTAACACCTCCTAGACCCTCGTCCGCAGCACGACAAGCTGCATTACAAACGTCTTCCGTCGGAGGATTCCCATTTTCTTCTCAGAACACCTTCTTGGACATTGAGGGAGTCCCACTGCGCAAAATATGCCTTTAAGGTCGGGATTCTGTGAGAGATGTCCTGATGATCCGGTTCCTCCATGTTCTCCTTCCAGGCCAGAATCGGCTCGATATCCGGGTCTTCCTTCTGACCGTTCCGGATCTCATCTACGCTCCAGCCGGCGATAGGTTCGGCTCTCATTCTTTGGATGGAAACCAGCTCCCGTTCTTCCTGACGCGCACAATGTTTACAATCCGTTCTACATGGTCTCCGGGACAGTGCATCCGCATTAGAGTGGAGTTTTCTTTACGATGCTGTATTTCGTAGTCGTAGATTTGCAGCCTTTCGATCCATCTTGCGACCTGACCCTCAGGACTCTTGAACTGTAATAGCTAGTTCCTTTCTGGCTTAGAGAGCACCTTGCTGAAGTACGCAACCACTTTCTCTTGGCCATTATGCACCTGGGAGAGTACGGCTCCTATTTACATTACTAGCATCTGTATCCACAATGAACGTTTCCCCGGGAGTGGGGTAAGCTAGTATCGGGACATCGCATAGCCTTTGTTTAAGTGCCTTGAAGCTCTTCTCGCACTCAATTGACCATTTGAATTGATTTCTCTTTTCCGTCAACTGGTGCAGGCGCTTTGCGATCCCAGCAAAATCCTTCACGAACCGTCTGTAGTAGGTGGCTAGGCTCATGGAGCTCCTTATTTGGTGTTTGTCTTTGGGTACTGGCCAGTTTTTCACCGCTTCGACCTTCTCCGGATCGGTTCTCACTCCTTTCGCTGAAATTATGTGCCCCAGGTACTTGACTTCCGCTCTAAACAGGGCGCACTTCTTGGGGTTGAGCTTCATGTGGGCACTTCGAAGCCTTTGAAACACATCCCTTAGATTGTCTCGGTGTTGCGCAAACGTTTTTCCAACGACGATGACATCATCCAAGTATACCAAACAGGTTTTCCATGTTAACCCTTGCAGGACACATTCCATCAATCGCTCGAAAGTCGCCGGAGCATTGCACAGCCCGAATGGCATTACCGTGAATTGCCATAGTCCATTTCCTGCGGTGAAGGCGGTTTTCTCCCGGTCTTCTGGATGGATCTGTACCTGCCAGTAGCCACTCTTCAAGTCGAGGGTGGAAAACCATTGGGCTCCTGATAGTGTGTCCAGCGTGTCATCAATCCGTGGCAGAGGATAGCTGTCTTTCTTGGTGACGTAATTGAGCTGCCGATAGTCCACGCAGAACCGAGTGTTGCCATCTTTCTTCTTAACCAATACAATCGGTGATGCCCACGGACTTTCGGAACTTTCAATCAGACCTTCTTTCTCCATTGCCGACACCATCTCTGCAACTTCTGTCTGCTTAGCCAATGGAAGGCGCCTAGCAGGCTAACGAATTGGTCTAGTATCACCAGTGTCTATTCGATGTTGTACCATGTGTGTTCGGCCGTAATCTCCGTCCTATGAGGCAAATACATCAGCGTACTCATTGATAAGATTCTCTGCCATAGTTCGCTGCTCCTGATTCAGCTGACTGGACTGGAGAATCGTCTCTCTTGTTTCCGATGTCCAAGGTGATGGGAGAGGTTTTGGAGCATCACGTTCAGATATTGCTGCGACGGCGGTAATCGGTGTGCATTTTCCAGTCAGCTCCCCTCGCCTTAGTTTGACAGTGTGTGGTCTCGCGTTCAAAACTCTCACTTGAACCATGGTGTTCTTTGGTTCGACTATCGTCTTTCCCACGATGTAGTTTTGAGAATGCTTCTCTAGGTCTGGTTCTACTATGTAGAATCGGTGGCTCCCAAGATCACTTTCCAGCTCCGTCCAAATGATTGTCTCTGAAGACGGCGGCAAAACTTCGTCTTTGCTGATGATTGTCCTGAGAGTTACGGCATTCTCGTTTCCGTACACCATCGGAATCTCCACATTTCGATACCTCAGTACTTGTATCCCGATGTCCAAGATTACTTCATTTGCTTTCATGAAGTCTATTCCGATGATGCACTCGTCGCATATATCTGCCACCAGAAACGCATGGGTTCTTCTGCCCCGCGAAGTTGGTCCTTACGCATTTCCCGACTGCTGGTTTTGGGAAGTCTGACCGACAGGATGCTTACTCGCTGCTTCTCCTACTTCCGCAATGTGGACAATTTCCTCGTCTAATTGCACTTCTGCACTGCCGTTGTAGGTGTCCGGTTTGGTTGCATTTCCAGCAACGGATTTGACTTCCGCGAGCTTTGTCTTCATCCATGATGGCTGTTCGCTGGCATGAGCATTCCACAACGGACATTTCCCTGACACGGTGTATTCCCTGGTATGCTTGGTCCGCAGCCTTCGTTGACAAAGCGAATGCCAATGCCTCGGGGAGTGTTCGCTTTTCAGCCATCCTTACGGCCATTTGCAGTTGTCTGTCCTCTTTGGCCTGAATAAAGCTTCCACCGCCATTTCGTTGATAAGCTCCTCACCGACTTTAGGGTATGAAAGATGGGCTAGTCGTTCTATATCCGCTTGCAACTGTTGGAGGGTTTCCCCCCTTTTCTGGACTCGACTACGCAGCTGAACCCTGTACACCTGCTGCATGTGTTCATCCCCAAACCGCATCTCGATAGCCTGAACCAGAGAGTCGTAGTTCTGCTGTTTATCTTCCGGGATGGTCTGCAAGAGCTCCGCTGCTGGACCCCTTTGTGCAAGCGTGAGTGCAATAGACTTCTCTTCATCGTCCCAGCTATTGGTCATTGCGGCCGCTTCGAATTGCCTCTTATAAATTGGCCATGATGTTTGACCATCGAAGATAGGAGGCTGCATCTCCTTTCTTCTCAGACCGTCAGTGGAATATTCCCGTGCTTTCTGTCTCTTCACGTTGCTGAGTTCCTTAGCAAGATTTTCGACTTGCTTTCCTCCTTTCTCGAATTGCGTATCCACGTTTTCAAACTGAGTCTCTATCCTCCCGAACTGAGTTTCGTGTTTCTCAAAGTTTTCATCGAATCTAGTTTCGACTTTCTCGATTTTCTCTTCGATCACTTCGAATTTAGATTCCAAGTTCCTGTTTTGCTCATCAGGTTTGCTTTCCAGAGCTTCTAGAGAATTCTTTTGTTCGTCCATCGCTCTCTTTTGTTCTTCCAGCTTAAGTTCTAGAGAATTCCTTTGATCTTCTATTGCTTTCTTTTGTTCGTCCATGACTAACTTAAGTTGCAGGAGCAGACTTTTTATACCCGGGTCGGCTACTGTACTTGCTGGTTCCTCTTCCACGTCAAACTCTACGTCATGCGGATTTTCACCTTCCTGCGTTACTGCTTCTTCCAAGCGAATCAGTAGGGCATCTTTTCCCCCAGTTGTGTCGAGATTCCGCTTACTGAGTTCTGCCTTTAGTTGAATTATAGTTAGTTTTCCCAATTTGCGACCCATTTTGCGCAACTAATTAACTCGACACAGAAATCGTTTTTTTTTTTTTCTTGTGCAATTTCACACCACGGAAATAGTTATTCACAGAATAAGTTTTATCCCACTTCTGACACCAATGCAATATGCCAGCTACTGCTCGAATAGATAAAACGATATTCTGTGAAATTTATTTCTTTATTTTCTAGTCTATAGAACAATTCAAGTTCACACTATACTATTCTTCGCAAATTATTTTCTTACAAGGTCTCTTTCCTCTCAAATCACTTTATCTCCTTTCTATTACTTAATTCACAAATCCAAACTAATTACTTCTTCTTGTTCACTCTCAACTTTAAATTTATCACAAAATTACAACTTCGCCCATTATCACTTATCCAATCTTTTCGCCACGGTTCTAAACCAACTGCCTGCTCTCGATCGCCATCTGTCCTTATATAGCAGGAGTTTCTCATAGCCAGAAACTTCTAGCAAATTCTTCGACGAGTGGAAAAATACCTAAAAATTCTGATGTAATAATTCCAAGATGACAATCATTTCGTGCAGTTATAATTCTCTTGCGGTTATATTCTCTCTTATCCGTGACGTCGCCTTAGACATCATCCATCTCTTATCGTGTACATGAACTGTGGAGACTAACCGCAGACACGAACCCTGAATGAAAAGACACTTTGGAATGGGCTGGAGGAGCGTAGTTATTATTATGTTACAGTATGTTATGACCACAAAATTAATTTAATAAATATCCTAATAGTGGTATTGGTCTTAAATAAAAGTAGAATTTCCAGAAATAAAATAAAAAAAATTGCAAAATGTGGTTGGGAAGGTGGCGGTCGATATCCTGCCACATCCTGGTTCGTGTCCCCTGGAAACTACTTCAGTTAAGGTGATTTAACTGCAATTTAATATTAACTAATTTAAGTTAATGATTACTTTGTTAAGTTAGTTAGTTTTTTTATAATAATTTCGAACATTAGTTACCTTCACTTAAGTAGACCAAGAGCAGCGATCAGTTATTATAAAGGTATAAATATAAAATGCAGTATGCAAAACTCATATTCATACCCATTTTCAGAACAAATTTGTGTCCACAAAGTATACAGAGTTTTTATTTATTTAATCAAGTGCTGAAAATAAGGTACATACATACAGACAAAATAACAAGCACACAACATAAGCCCAACCATTTGCACATATATACAGTCCCATTTCACCAAGATTTCAAAGTGTTACAACACTTGCTACTTATTTTTTCGTAAAAATATTATTACTTTTTCATTTGCAAATGAACCTTAGTTCACTTACGTGAATAATGCTTTATTGTATTCAAACATCGGTTTTACCGTGTTGTATGTAAGATGAACAGAGGCACTGGAATACAATACTGTGTGCCGTAAATGAGAGTGAGACATCGGTTTTACTGTATTGTATGTAAGATGAACAAAGGCACTGGAATATAATACTGTTTGCCGTAAATTAGAGTGAGACATCGGCTTTAATTAGACAGATCTAGAGATCTAGAACTGCCGTACTTGTATGCAGCTCAAGAATATGCGAACATGCATATTATCTACGGTGAATGTTGGTGTATATACGTATATACGATCTATACTCCATATCCATCCTACCAACCTGTCGGCATCAGAACTCCGTGACCGCAGTCGCACAAAATATTTTTTTTGTTTCTTTTTTGCGGTGAAGGTAAACAACGGTATGTGTGAGTGACATGATGGACTAAAAAGTGAGCAGAAAAAACAAATTTTCTGTGTTCTGATTTTTTCCCTTTTGTAAGAAGTTTAAGCTTTTTAAAAAGCATTTTTTTTAGTGAATTTCGTTTTCATATATCACTTCTTCCCATATTCTTTTTTTTTTATAATTTGCACGTGTGAAAGGGCTTATGAATACCCTTATACTAATTTTAGGATACGGGCGTTTTTGAGGAAAGGGGAAGAGACAGGGAGAAATACAGATTGATGTAGTTGGTTTGAAACTCAGCTGGTATTAAGTTTCAGTGAACTCCAAGGGTGGCTGTCCAGATATCTGGGGAGTATTTTTTGTTTCGCTGTTATTGTCGTTGCTTATGATTCACAGTGTTTTTGTCCGTCCTCCTGGTGTCATCATCACGATCAAGTTATGCCCTCGCAGTAGAGTCGACATTAGCTTTCACAATTGATCGACTTTTTTATTTATTTCATGCGAAATAAATAGATGATTATTGACATAAAGATTGGAACCGAGAACCTGCAGCGTGACCAGCGATGATGTTACCACTACACCACGGCCACCCTTAAATGAATGAGACATCTGGATATATTTATAGCCATACAAAAGCTTTCGACGTTACTGAGTCGTTCGAGAATTCATTTGTTCGTTTCACATTGTTCCTCGAACTTAGCGTAAATGCAGTTCAGAATTTATTTCAATGAATCAGAGAGTGGCCCATCATTTCGTTTGGTTGCTTTGGCTGAAGCCTGAGAATATTTCAGAAAACTGGGATTCGTTGGCTTATCCGAGGTTATTTTTCGTTCAGTCTTTTTAGTGGACGACTTCGACATACATTTAATCGGCGTAGAAGGTTGACTGACTGGTTCAAGAGTCTGCACTGCTGATTTGATCGTCCTTTCAGTTGGCTCAGGAGTCTGTACAACTGGCTTACGAGCCCGCTGAGTATGCTTAGCAACACGCTCTACCGACTTAGGTGCCCGATCGTCTGATTTTGTCCCCCGCACAGTCGGCGTTGTCCTTTGCGACTTCGCAACCGCGTTAATTTGTTAACGCAAGTTGCTTTTTTATTTTTGCTCAAACTGCAATTTTCAAAAGAATGTTTTTCAGTGGCGCTTTCCGACAGTACGCCTGCGTATGATTAAACTCTTGGCAACGCTTGCATTGAGGGATTGTCTTCGTGTTGTCATGTAGCGGCTCGATTTTAACGACCATAGTCGTGATTTTACGAATATTGTATATTTTTTTCTGTTTTTCCGTTTTATCGAACGATAGTACAAAAAGCGGAAGTTTACGTTTCACTATAGCTTCTTCTCCACGCTCGGGTCGTTTTCTCTCTTTTTTTTTTTGAAAGGTTCACAGCGTCAAGAATGTTATTACCTCTGTCGCGTAAATCACCTATAACGTCTTCTTTAGCGGCATTTTAAATTTTTTTTTTTTATTTTTTTCTTTTTTTCTTCTTTTTTTTCCATCACAGAGTATACAGAACACTACGTTCTCTCAATGCATACTCTCAGTATCGCTTTAAACAACTATTTTTTGCTGCGCAACTAAGGATCATCTACCGATCTTAAATCTTATAGACTAATTTAAATAAACAATAATGTTATTAATCATAAATCAATGAATAAACGCAATTCTTAAATTCCATTCGAGATAAGCTAAAATCAATTTCGCTGCAAAGATCATTAAACGTGCGTATGCACCTAGTTATTGGTTCTACTCGTATGCATTCTATCAAAAAGCAAATTTCTCACCCCCAGAGATCTATGGGGACCATATATATTTAGAAGAAAAACCAATTCCGGTGAATTAACATAATAATTAATAAACATGACAGCAGTTGCCTTACTCCTGAAATTTAAGGTTCACAGGCCAATTAATTTGCATCTTTCGTCATAATTAGGAAGTTCATCAAACATGTTTAATTTACGGATAGTGTATCTCGTGAAATTCTTTTGAACTCTTTCGAACCTAAGTTCTTGAACACCATACGGGGAATTCCAAATAATGGAGGAATATTCTAAATAAGGTCTGGCCAACGAGCAGTACAGACATCTCGGAAGACTTTGCTATTTCGTTTAAGAAATCCTAACATAGAGTTAGACTTAGCAATGGTGTAATCTTAATGCAACGATAACTTCAATTTTGTGTCAAATACGACCCCGAGATCTTTGTCTTCATCAAGGCGAAGAAGTATAAGGTCATGAATAAAATAATCATGAAAAAGCGGCGTTATAATTCAGTGCTCTGTAAAAATCTTAAATTTAGAAGTATTGAGCTCTAATGCATTGTGTTTACACCATGCCGACAAACTGTTGATATCCGAATGAAATCGAATGCAGTCAGCTCTATTATTTATCCGTGCAAATAATTTTAAATCGTCCGCGAAAGTTAAAACCTAACTGAAATTGAATATTTCGTGAACATTATGTAAAAACAAAATTAATAGCAACGGGCCCAGATGACTCCCTTGTGGGACGGCAGAAGTTATACTTTTATTACCCAAGATGTAAAACTATCAACTTTTACCAATTACCTTCTATCACTTAAATAATTGGAAAACCACCTTAGCATTGAAGAGTGAAAACCCAATGATTTAAGCTTAGCTAAAATTAAGTGTGATGTACTCTATCAAAAGCTTTTGTAAAATCTGTGTAGAGTACATCAACTTGTAAATGTCTTTCGAAACTATCAAATATATAATTAGTTAATAATGTTAAATTAGTAGTACATGACCTACCTCGAACAAAGCCATGTTGATTATAGGAAATAATTTCTTTAACCACGAAAAACAGTTTATTCTTAACAATGCTTTCAAACAGTTTTGGAATTGCAGAAAGCTTTGATATGGGTCGATAGTTTTCAACTTTTTGTCTTAAACCGCTTTTAAATATTGGAGTAATATAAGAATATTTCCTTTCACTATGAAATTCTCCTATTACAAGCAATTGGTTAAAAATTAATTTTAAGTTGATGGGATACGGAAGATACGAGTAAACACTTTTTTAATATTACCGCTGGAACTCCATCGAGGCTCGGGTTACTATTTATCATCCGAGAGTTGCAACACACCAATATCCAATACTTCAGTAATATTAGAGTAATGGTCCATCGTTGATTGGACTCGACACTTATTATATACCGACTCGAAAAAGTTAGCAAATAAGTCACAAGTTCCTTTCAAATCGGCTGAACTTATTATACATTTTCAAATTCCATTACCTTAGGCAAGCCTGAGGTATTTCGCCTTGAATTAATGTAATTCCAAAATGATTTACCATTACCCTTTACCGCAGACTCAACGGACAAGACGTATTGTGTATATAACAATCTATTCAATAACTCATATTCTTTTCTGAGTCTCAAAAAAATTTCACGATTAGAGCTCGTTTTTTTTTATGAATACGCTTTATTTTTACATTTCGTAAATTTACCAATCTTTTATTTGACCAAGGAATTCTAAACCGATTATTACGACGCGTTTTAGGTACAAATAACTCGAAACCAGAATTAATTTTTTCCATAAATACATCGTAATTACTTTTTAAACAAGATGTGTTCACCAATGCATCCCAATCAAAACTGTTAAGATAATTCATCGGAGCAGCGAATATGGTTTTAGAACAGCTGGAAGTAATCACGGAAGAATTATTATTATTTCCGTTAAAGTAACTAAGAAACCTAAATTCTAAGAATACAGCTTTATGATGCATTTTATTGGAATCAATAAGATCCAAAGCTTCTAAAATATTAAAATCAATTTCATTATTTAAAAATACTAAATCTTTAGAAAATTTAAAATTCTATTTAAACTATTCCAAATATTGTTTATTTTAAATAAGTTCAAAGATAATAGACCATCGATAACCAATTGTTCCCATTCATGATTAACATTGAAAGGGATTAAATTTTCATCACCATCCACATTCCTCTGAGTGACATCGCCAATATTGAAATCACCCAAAACCCAAGGAAATTGAGAAATTGAGAGGCTTCAAGATGAGTAACAACACTACTAATGTTATCAATGTGCTTTTTTTACACGTTGGTAATACTGTCAGGCGGAACGTAGGAGACAAAAATAAACAATTGATAACGAACTTCATCAACAAAATCAATACATACACACATCTGTTCAACGACAACCGTTCGATGCTCTAACGTAATTAGCCGGCTGAGAAAGCGAGATGAGATAGCTATTAAAACTCCCCGTCTCTCTCCTCACTAGATCTACATCGATATTTCCGGTAAACCACATAAGACCGGTCAAAGATCTCTGTTGAAAAAATGTGTGGATGTAACCAAGTTTCAGTTAAAACAGTAATATCTTCTTGGTGGTCAGAGAGTGAAACGTAGATCTCTCTCAGTCTTGCTCTCATACCACCAATATTCTAATAATAAAGACAATATTTACCAACGGAGATGCATGGTTGTCGCAGCTGATCAATGTTTATGTTTTGATCTCTGCGACGGGTAAAGCAACTCAGTTTTTTGGTATACATTTTTTAATTCGAATTCCCGATGGCCAACTCGATAAACTAATTTTAAAATTAACAAAACGTAATTTGGTTAAGTCAGCGGTTGACCATTCGATATGCCTAATTGTGAATAAATGTAGCTCACAACCGCACTTTCCGTAGTGTCAATATGAAAGCCTGCAGCATGCAATTCTTTCGGTGGTGTTGCGATGAAATTCGGGCGGATTGGTCATTATTATATTAATATTCTTCTCGCGTTTTTTTTTAATTTTGCGAGGTTTTTTGCGCGAAACCTTGCTCGAATTTTCGGTGACTCCGATGACATTTTCATTTATAACCGACGCGTTCTAACACTTATTCGGTTTGGGGGCAACTGTTATCACGGCATATAATTTAGCAGTAGGCATGGTATAGGCACCCGGTTTATTCGATGCACTTCTTCAACTCGCGAATTTCCGCTTTTAACAAGCTTAATTCCTTAGTTAAGGAACTAAGCTTAGGTATTAATCCCAAGAATGGAACATTGTTGCAAATTTTGCACTTATAGCACAAACCATCAGCTGACTTTATGAGCTGGAGGGCTGCTTCGAACAGCTTCACACAATTGGTGTGAAATTTTCTGCAGCAAAACCCTCCGCAGCTTATAAAGTCAGCAGTTCAAATGCCAGTAATCACCGCAAACATCAACCATTATGAGTGGATATGTAAAAATTTTAATCAATTAAAGAGAATATAAGAAAAAAAATATGAAAACTTCCGCACGGACAATGTTTACGCTTCAACGATTGAAGATCAATATCCTCCTCTTCCCAGTACCTTCTTAAGCCACTGTTGCTGGGTGGCCTGATTTGGCTCCCTCACCGGCTGATAATTGTTTGTCCGCTGCTTGGAGTGCGGACTTTTCCCTGTCTCCCATCACGTGTTTTTTACACTTAGTGTTAGTTTTTTATTCTTATTGATTAAGAGTTTCACACCCTCTGAAGTTGAGATGTGCCGCAAGAATTCTGTATTTTTTTGCAAATATTAACATTTACTTATTTGTATTTTTAAATTGTGTCTTGAAGTCTCCTGAAAACTTTTTCTAGAACTATTAAATGTTCTTCGATGGTAGTTGAAAAATTAAAAATCGTCTAAATAGACAATACCAATTTTACTAATGTACTCCCGTACAATTTAATTTTTAAGTCCAAACCGCATACTAACATATTCATATAGACCCATTGGCATTACAAATACTGCCTTATGTATGTTTGGGCCCTCATCAATATGTGATGATAGCCCTGCGCAAGATCCAGCGTTGAAAATTACTGGGATCGTTCTAACTTTGCAAAAACTAATTTATCATCGACAGTGATATCATTAAGTTTTCTTTGATCGCACACATTCGGTATTCAACTTCACCATTGGCATTACTTTTTGGCTACTATGATCACTGGTGAGGCATATCGACTATTGCATTTCTTAATAATTCTCTGAGCCCCCCACTCGGAAACCTGTCTAACCACTTCCTCCTCATGTTTCTTTGGTAACCAATGAAACCCTGTATTTTCCGAAACAAAGTATATTTGTTGCATAATACTTTTATTATTTATTATTATTTCCTTCTTGGTATTGCAATTTTGCATATTTTTTAAGCAGATTTCCTAAATTAGTTTTTTCTTCCGAAATTGACTTTTCTGTAGCTATTATAAATACCTTCATCTTTTAACTCAAAGCACTGGCATTCACCTATGCTGTTCTGAGTCATAGATAAGGTAGGATGTTATTATTTAAATGAATCTGCTTTTTCACTAAATTTATATTTTTTACTATATTTTGGAGAACATCAATTCCTAATAATGAACTATGTATAGTCTTTAACTGCTAAATTCAAACCATATGCTTTTAAGAAAAAAATAGAATTATAACCAAATTCAAGAGGTACTGGAACTTGATAAATTGTATCATATACTGTGCCTGGGTTCTGCCATTTACAGTATTAAGTTGGCTAAACACATTATCGAGTTCTTTATAAGCTTCTTTCAGTTTATTCGTATTTCAAATTTTAATGGTACTACCTGTATCCCACAGACAATAATGATTTTGGTTGTTTGTGACAAAGGGTGTTAATAATTTTCTACCAAAGCACCGGGGCCCCCACGGAATGAATTTCTTCAACCGGATAATTAGAATTGGGTTCTATCACATTGACGTCCTTAGGTTCAAGATTTTGTGAGTTTCCAACTGTCCTAATAAGTTAGAATTCGGTGATAATTAGGTCCATACTCGTACCTATGTATACTGCTTACTAGGTGATTATTTTGTTGTCTATTGGTACTTAAGTGCGATATGCTATTTTCTTGTTGGTAACTTTGTTGTGCATTCTGTGGTCTGGAATATGAACATTAAAAATTGTTTTTATTCGATCTAGAATTAGCCTGCTGAACTTTACTTAAATTTGGTGGTCTTTGATCAGTAGTGGTGGTCTATGATCTAGGTTGGTTTCACAGCTTGTATAATCGCACAATGTTTTTTTCTGTAGACTGTCTATATCTCTTAATTCTTTCACTAAATTATAATGCAAAAACTTTTGATTTTGACTATTATTGTGTTGTATTGTAATTTTTTAAAAGACTCGTTATCATTTTCATATAATGCGCCTATGATTGTTTCCGCAATTAATTAATGAATTCTCCACATCTTGTCGGATGATCTAATTTAGGCCCGCCAAGGTCTGGCTTGTTCGTATAGACCCGTGACTTAAAAAAGTCCAAAGAATGAAGTTTGGAATGGTCAAATAAGGCGATCTTACGAGCTGGTGCAAATCGCCAATAACGAGAGATTAAGCTGCCGGGAGGAAGGAGAAGGGCTTGGCTGTAATTTACAAGCGATTAGCGGTCTGCAGTCTATAGCTATTGCACTGTTTGCACATTGTATGGGTACATCTTCAAGGCTTTCAACAAAATTCCGTTGCCCAATTACCTGGATCGTTGGTGAGGCAACGATTGATTGTCCACTTGAACATCTGCAGCCACTACAGCGATATTCTAGACAGAACGTCTATTCCGGGGCTGGCCACGTCTGACAGTGTCCCGTGTTGAGCCAATCTCCTCGAGGCAAGCGGCTAAACGACGCAGTGTTTGCTCAGTATACGTTAAGGCAAAACCACAGACCGATTACTTGTCAAAAACATTGACACAATTATTCTGCGTTCTTGAAGAGTATTGCAATCCATGGTATATCGACGTGCATTCTTCTTCTGTTTACTTCACAAATGTCAAAGGCGCGATGACATAAGACACCATTTGCAAAAATGAGATCATCTTCTGATGGTGATGATTTTTACGCCATCTTGTATATCTTGTTAAAATAATATTTTAAAGTTTCTAATAAAAATCTTAAAAAAAAACTTTTTTGAAATGTGGGCGTAACTGTGGGCGGATTTTAAAAATGTTTACACTTGTATTGTTTCAAATTTTATATTCAAAGTTCAAAATGTAAGGCCCAAAAACTAGTGACATGCGGACATAAGATAAGATAAACAAAAAATCCTATTTCATACCCCATTCTACTTTTTCTGTCACCCCGAGAAGTCTACTCTATGTCCAGTTGCAGTGGTCGACATACATAGGAAAGCACAAAAGAGAAAAAGAATACTTAGTCATATTGCGCCTCCTCCTTCATTTAGACGGCACTGCCCATTCATCATATTTCAGAAAAAGTATTGTACATCTACGAAAGCTTTAGAACGTTTCCCAACAGCATAGCGTCTTAAATTTAAGTATATTGATACCACTGTTGCTTTTTTGACTCCTTTTTTGACTTCAAATAAAGGTTCTAATTTTGAGTTTAATGGAGAAATTTGTAAAGTTGGATGCCGACGATTTTATTAATAAAGGAATAGACATTGATTCAGTTCCACTCGTATCCAAACCTTTTCTAGTCGAATGTGAAGAAAACCTTTTTCAACTCGTAAAAGGTGTTAAAATTGTTAAATTGAATTAAGTAAATGTAATCAATGTGATTGTAACAGTGTATACCTATATGTTGAAATTCGAGATGCAATATGAGTATTGTGTGTCCGGAGAAATCAAAGGCATGCCTTTTTAAACAAAAACTAAAATGGAATACTTTATTTCGTAGTAAGTAAAATATACAGTCGCCGTTAGAGGCCAGTGGTACCCAATTGCAAGTAAAAAGGAGGAAAATAATTGACAGATAGATGTCGTTGCGGCCACACGACCCCTTCTTATAAAACTTACTTCTAGCAGTTCACAGTCTTGGAGCCATCTTAGTGGTTTTCGGGAACGAGCCGGTGCTGCATCCTTCCGGTCAGCAATATCCTCGATATCTTCTTCTTTTCACTATCTTCCATTGACGACCCGTTACTCGTAGAATATTCTTCAGTTGGCAACTCTTCCTCATCGCCAGTACTTGTCTCAACGATATTTTTTAATCCATTGTGAGTGTCAGTTAGCAGCTGTTTGTTTTTTGTATCTTTTTATATGTCCGGTGTGAACGATTCTTATTATTTGTTGTCGAAGTTCGTTGTACTTCCAAATTTTTTATAGCATTGTCGCCGAGAATATGTTAGGCATGATTTGCTATTTTTATTGAAATTTGATGCTACCAGATCACCTTCTTTTATGGTAAAGATTAGTCTACGTTGATCAATACTGTGATGATATTTTCGGAGAAATGACGAAATTTAACTTCGCGCTCGATAAGTCCATTCGATTCGGGCCAATATGGTGGAGTCGTGCGATTTTGGATTCCGTACTCTTTGAACAAATTTTTAACTTCAAAGGAGGTGAAGCTAGTAGCATTATTATTGATGATGGTTTTCGGTGTGCCGTAAATTAAAATAATTCTATTTTTATTAGGTTCGTAACGTGAGGCGAACTAACGTCAGGGACACATTTTGCAATAATGTTTATTGTCTTTTGGGAAGCTGAGTGGTCCATTGAAATTACGTCAAACTGTCTTTGCGAGATTGCTCTTGGTTCCAAAAGGCCAAGTCTCTTGATAGTCATCGTTTGATTTTAAAATTAGTTGGGCTATTGTATTTTCCGAAATTCTTGAAAGTGCATCCGCGCAGATATTTTGATTGGTTGATTTGTGTTTTATAGTGAAATTGTATGATTGCAAATATAGGAGCCACAGCTCGAATTTACTATTAAATTTGAGGTGCACGGTTGGCATAAGCGATTATTACTTGCTGATTGTTTTGTTTTTGTAAAAGGATTGCTTCAAGGCCGGTTAATGATGCGTCGATTTGAACTTCGGATGAACATTTTTTCCTAAAATGGAGAATTTAACTTCTGTTTTAAAATTTCTACTGTTGCTGCTGCTTCTTCTGTCCAGATGAATGGGGATGAATTATATGCGTTGCGGATTGGTAATGCTATCCTTAAAAAATCTTTGACGAACTTTCTGTGGTGAGATGAAAATGCATGAAATGATTTAGCGTCTGTTTTTATTTTGAAAATGTTGTTGTATCTGTCGATGGAGTTTGAACGGGATGGATCTGGACGTGTGCCTTGTGCTGAAATGCCATAACCCAAGAAGAATATTTCCATTTGGAAAAGCTGACTCTAGTGATTTGCTTCATTATACGTTTCATGGTCTTGGACGCATTGGTAGTCCAAATCGCATTCTCATAAATTTGTTTATACCGTATTGAGTTATAAATGTTATTTGTGAATATTGTGTGGTTTGACGGCAACCGTAATAAATGTTGTTTTCATATCCAATGTGTTGAAAATTTATGCATCCTGTTGAACCAATTTCTCTATGATATCATAGATGTGTGGAGGTTAAAATTGTATTTGTATAATTTTTTGTTAAGCTGTGTGTAATTTGTTGTCAATCTGCGTGGGGTACTTGGATTATGAGGCTGGTTGACTATTACAACTGGAGAGGCATATGCTGATTGCCAATCTCTTGCAATGTTTATTTTTTTCCAATTTTCGACTGTTTCATTTATGAACTGGCGGTCGCTCCATGAATAGCGGTAGGGCTTTCTGCGAACTGGTATATCATCTACTGTACGTAAGGAATGTTGACCAGTAACCTAAAATCTCATTGTCTGTCGAGAAGGTTTGTAAATTGTTGTTGACTATTTCTCGAAATTTCTGAATTTGTGCTGGAAATAGATTTGGAAAATGTTGAGATTTGATGTTCGACTTCTTTTAGATAACATGGTGGTATGGCTCTGTTCTAATTTGCAGGAATTTATATTTGTACGTGTGGTGAGCTTAAGTTCGCATTTTGTTTTAACTGAACATCTCCGTTCTACAGTCATGGTAAGATTGTTGGCCTTTCTCCAATCAATGCCTAGTATCAGTGGTACAGGTGCGTTGTTTACCACCGCTACAGGACCAAATGTGCAACAAATGTCGCCAACTGCAACGAATAAGTCAATTTGTCCTACAGGTCTACACTTATTGTCAGTGGAAATTATTGATGAGCCTTCGTATTTTTAAACTGCGTAATCAGGTGGTATAGAACGACGATCGATTACTAACTGTTCAGCACCGCTATCGATAAGGGTGGAAATAGGTTTTCCATCGAATGCATAAGCATCTACGATCCTACCCCTTTGGATGGGGGTTAGAATATACCCGAGGTAGTCATGCCTGTCGTAAGAGGCGACTAAAATCCACCTTCCGTATACCGAGTATGGCGTATACAAAAATATGCAATGAACAAAACGAAAGATATAAATACCCTAGGTGGTAGTCCAGGTACACTGGAAAATCTGTCTCTCTTCGGAAGTCGGGTCTATGGATTCTGGGGAGAGCCATTTATTGCGTTCATCTGACCCTTTTAAAAAAGGTACTAGGGTAGCTAGATTTCCAACATCAAGATCTACCATAAAAACGTGTGGAACTAGATATCCGGCAACATCGATAGTATCGACGCACGAACAACGGACTTCAGCGAAAATGCAAAGCCTTACGGACGAAAATACGGAACTCCGGACCAGGCTAAGTAAAATGGAACTTCTCTGCGAAGAACTAAGAAAGGAGTCAAATGTACTTAAAGCAGAAAATAAAGCATTTAATGATACATCGAAACCTCGTAATGAGTTCAAACGTCCCCGATAATACGGATTATAAAACGGATTATGAAGAACTAAGTCGGGAAACCTATTGGATTCTAAAAAAACCACCAGTCAAGAAACAAAAAGCTGGCTCTTCGCCCGAAATGTTAACGAGGCAGGAAAACACGCAAAATAAACGCGAAGGTAAAGAACAGCGTGACAAAATAAATACGCGTGCCGAAGAAAATCCACGAAATAAGATACGACCACCACCACCAATATACGTGATCGGAATTGCAGACTATAATAAACTGCATTCTTTTCTCAAACCTTTGTTGCTATCCGATTTTGAAGTAACATCGCTCAACAACAACAAATGGAAAGTGAACGTAAAGGATTCAGACAGTTACCGCTCAGTATCTAATAAACTGAATACTGAAAAAATCCAGTGGTGTACGTATGAAAATAAATCTTAAAGACCGATACGAGTCGTAGCTAGAGGACTTCATGCCTCATGCTGAAGGGAAGATGGTTTTCACGATTTGAAGAACAAAAACTTTAAAATCGTCGATGCGATAAACTTAATTAAACGGGAAAAGCAAAAATTGGAAGGCGAGGAAACGATGGTTAAGCGCGAGCTTTCTCTTTTTATGCTAACCTTTGATAAGGCTGAGCGTTTAGATAAGATTTACGAAATAAGAATAATTCTGAATGTCGTAGTCAAAATCGAACCCATGCGCAAGAATACAAGGTTGATACCTCAGTGCAAACGATGCCAAGGATTCAACCATACGCAAACGTATTGCCGAAAAGAACCGCGATGTATCAAATGCGCCGGTAAACATCTTAGTCAAGAGTGTGGCGTAAACAAAAAAAAACCCTGCAGCTTGTACTAACTGCAATGGTAAGCACCCGGCTAATTACAGAGGCTGTGAAGTAGCCAAGGAATTGCAAAAAAAGAAAAGATCGACTTATGAAGCCGCAAAATCCACCTTCAAAACCGGTAAATAAGGAAATGGAAAGTCGCGGAAGTAATAATGATTCTGAAGCCAGGAAATCCGCCGAATGATAAAAAATCGTATAGACCTATTTCGGTGCTGCCGATTATGTCTAAAGTTTTCGAAAGAATAGTACTTAGGCGATTTCAGCCGGTTATAGAAGAAAGATATCTTATTCCCAATCACCAGTTTGGGTTTACATCCAAGCACTCAACAATAGACCAAGTGCATAGAATAACTGATTTAATTGAGAAAGCTTAAAAGAAAAATATGTTTGCTCGAGCGTATTCCTTGATGTTTCTCAAGCTTTTGGCCAGGTTTGGCATGAAGGATTGAAATATAAATTGCGACAAGTTCTGCCGGAACACTTATGTTGTATAATATTCTGGAAAAATTCTTGACGAATCGACTTTTCCGAGTCAAACACGGAAATGAATATTCAGAATTTAAAGAAATAAGGGCTGGGGTGCCGCAGGGAAGAGTCCTCGGACCGCTTTTGTACCTATTATATACTCGCGTTATACCGCAAGAGGAAGGCACCGTATTAGCTACATTTGCCGACGACACTGCCATCCTGACAACTGGTCAAACGCTCGAAGAAACGACTGAAAAATTGCAAGAAACATTGAATAAAGTAAATGAATGAACAAAGATTTGGCGACTAGTTTTAAACGAAAACAAATCTGCTCATGTCAATTTTACTTATAAGAAAATAAATAATCTGCCGATCTTTTCAAACTCGGTTCAAATTCCGTTTGCAAACGAGGCTAAGTATCTTGGAATGACACTTGATGCTAAGCTGAAGTGGAAATCGCACGTGAAGAAAAAACGTAAAGCACTCGAAACCAAATACAGAGGAATGTACTGGTTACTTGGAAAACATTCCAAGCTTAATATAGGGAACAAACTGCTTTTATACAAGCAAGTGCTAAAGCCGATATGGACATATGGAATACAACTCTGTGGTTGTACCAAAATAAATGTCAATATTTTACAAACTTTTTAAAATAACGTGCTAAAATCAATATTTAATGCACCGTGGTTTATTAGAAATAGCAATATCCATAGAGATTTAGGAATTGCAACAGTCGAACATGGAATCAATAACACAAAAAACATAAAAAAAAATTATAAAAAAACAGCACTCGACAAAAAAAAAAAAAAAAATTTACGTATAGAATACGTAAGGTAGAATAAGATAGTTTTAAGATTTATTTTAAGGTAGTTTATAAGTTTTATTTATAAGAATACAAAAAAATGTTCAGACACTAAGTTTTTGACCAACTTTCTTAGTTTAAATTTTAAAAGAACGAATAAATAAACAAGTTTCATGTTCGTTACGTCGAAAGACATAGTTTTAAGTGTTAGGTTTAGCTTAGAGCGCCCGCATAGGGCCAGTAAGTTAGAATAAGAATAGTTAAGTTAGTTAAGCTAGTTTTAAGCGTTTTGTCTAGCATGTAAGTTATAATGAATTACCCAATAAAAAAATGCATTAAAAATGAAAATGAAAAAAATCAATAACTTCGCGCGTAAGCATAAAGACAGATTACAAGGACACGTTAACAATGAAGTCCTTAGAATTCTAGATGAGAGGAATCTACTGCGTCGTCTACAAAGAACTAAACCTTTCGACTTAACGCGATAGCAAGAAACCGCGTCTAATTTGCGTGAAAGAAAAACAGCGTCTAATTTACGTGAAAGAAAAACTGCTGGATAAGTCAAAACTTAGTTGTAGTAATCAAAGAAATTTATCACAAAGCACTCATAGTAGCACGCGCTATCGATCCTCATAGTGTCTTCATGAAGATTTTTTTAACTACCCTCGAACAAAAAAAATAAAAAATCTACGACTTGTAGGCCTGGATCACCACCTTTTGACTTCAATGTGCAGTTTGCTTGTTTTGGAGATGGTGTAACGCTCTGTTTTTCGGCCTCTTTTGGTCGAAATAAAAGACGTTGATTTCACAATGAAATTAACCTTTATTTCTTGTGATTAATTATAACTTTTCTTTTACAATTTTTAAGTTTTAAGTACTCTGCTTTTACGATGCTGCTACGTTGACGTCGTCTGGCGATGTGGTGACTTCGATATGAGTGGAAATGACTGTGATGAGTTGATGGTAGTTTCGTAGTGTGGGCACGCTTGTGTGTGTGTGTGTGGTGAATTGGTGTTAGTGTCTTCGCTTGGGTGCGTAGGATGGTGTTGCTGGTGTGGGGAAACTGCCCGAGGGTGGCGGATCGGAAATGTTGTTTGACGACCATCGAGGTCCCTTCGCTACAATGGTTTATTTGGGCAGTTGTTCAGTGAATAACCAGTTCTGTTGCATGTGAAACAGTGTACTGGACTTTGCGAAATTGGGTATTGAAATTTCTTATGCCCGAAACACATGTGCAGAAAATCTTGCAGTACAGCTGGCAGCTCTGCACGTGAAACAGATGTGCAGATATTTTTTGACGTGCATCGCATCGCATACTGTCATTTTACAGCTACTGTTACACAAATAAAATACCCAAAGAAAAACAGTTTGGTTTGCGACATACACTTACTTGTTGTTAAACCATTTATTGTGCATTAGTCTTAAGTAATTAATGTATTATTTGTAGTTAAATTACTAAATTCAAAAAAATATTTTCATAGTTCTGCAATAACCTTCAAAAGTTGGTGATACTAGATACCTCAAACTTTTTCTTTTTTTTGTGTTTTAGCATCACTGTCGATTGCAGCGATTTAAAAAGAGAGATATATTGCAGAACAGCACTGTATGCAGCATTTACATGTAATGCCCAAAACACATGTGCAGAAAATTTTAAAAAAGACGTTTTTTGACGTGCATCGCATCGGATATTGTACTGAATTGAAATTTAATTTACTTTTGTGAAAATAATCTTCCTGTGAATTGAATATTACACAATTTAATAAATTTCGGAAAGTGAAATTACTGTTAAATGTTTACCAGTAATACTGGAAGTTTTTGTGCTTGTGCCAGTTTGCTCTGAAGAAAAGAAACAGTCGCATATGGACTCGATTCATTTAGTCCGAAAATGAAAGAGAACTTCATGGGTTCTTCAGAAAATTATTCTTGGTCATAAAAACTGTTGATGCTGATGAATTAAGAAAAGCTACTTGGATGGGAATCGAACAATTCATGTTGCTTAAAGTATTGCTTGAAAAAAAGAATAGCAAAGAAAGATTTCATTCGGCAGTCCATAAGTGCAGAATGTCGATTAGCAATAACATTGGTGTAAGTCTGTGAAACATTATCAAAGCAATCTGTTCATTTATTAAATATTAATTTCGAGTACTGACAAACTCATTGAATGTATTGCTGAAGAAATTATTAAGGCGACTATTATTTTACACACCTTTGTAAAATTCCAAGACTCTACAAACTACAGTCCTTCCAATTACGTAGATCAAATATTGGAAAGAGATGAAATAATCAAAGGTACCTGGCGCCAGGAAGTAAGTCCCATGCCGCAAAGCAGATTATTCACTAGATTCAATGCTTCACGAAACTCATTTGCTATGCGAAATTTTTTAAAAGACCATATGTTTAACTAATTTTTTTTTAACAACTTGTATACATATTTTATTTTATTTGAATTTGAAATAAATAATAAAAAAAAAAACATTATTTAATCGACTTCAAGGAAGAAACATAAAAAATTAAGGAAAAATAAAAAAAAAAAAAACACAAAAGAAGTATGTAAACAGAATTATTTTTTGTAGATGAAATTGTTAACACATTGCAGCATTTGCAATTTGCAAGTTAGCAAATTCTGCTAACGAGAGGTTGGCTGCATCTACTTGCGTTGCAACACCTTCAAAAAAGTGTTCAGCCATGGTTTTTTTTTTGGCTCCGGTTCCGCAAAAGCCTCTTTCGCCAAGAAGACAATTTCAGACATTTCGGCCTTTGCTTCCTTCAGAATGCCTGAAATTCCACTCGCCTTCTTGCTCTTTTGAGGAGTGGATCCTTCAATGTTTTCTTCAAATATCTCGTAACCGACATGATGAAAAAACGTGTCAATAGATGCAGAAGTTTCCGGGCGCTCCAAGTATGGGAATTTTGACGTCAAATCTGCAGAACCGGAGCACAATGGAAGATTTTCTACCAAATATTCATAGGATGCACTACTTGAATCCTTCGGAAAGTTGCCTGAAGTACTGTAAATAAATATTATTCTCACTGTAAATGCATATGTATGTCTGACTATAATCTACTTGAAGTACTTACTTTTCGTTGGCAAATTCCACATCTTTAAAGAACATGAGCTGATCCTACCACTTCCATTTTTTTCTTGGAGAGATCGCTCCACTCCCTGAAGGATATTTATTTGATTTGAATTCTCTGTAGAATTTATCTCTCAGAGATCGCCATATATCCTTTAATTTGTTGGCTGAAACAAAAAGAAAAGAAAAAAAAACAAAGTATGTAGTAAAACATACATTTATTACTGGCAACATTAAGTATTTACCTGGAACTTTTATTTTTCTTGAGAGCTCCTCGAACTTATTGTCTGTAGCATTATGTTTTTATAATGCCGGCTCCTTTTATTGTAAAGAAATTGATTTTCTTTTAAAAACTCAATAAGTTGTTCCTATTTCCTACTCTCTCAAAATTGTCGGAAAGGGTCCTAAGAGGGGTTCCTGGCGAAAAAAGGGTGTCATAAAATTTGTTTGGAAACCTTTTTAAAAACGTCACTTCACTTTAAAATAATATTTTAATTTCTTCACAAAAAAATATATTTTTTTACTCAACTACTCAGTACAAAAGTCGTCACTCAACTACGATCTGCTAGTCTTTTTAGTTATTTATGTTTTAATTTTTTCACAAAAAAATCCTTTTTTTTACACAACTAATCACCACAAAAAAACCCTTTTTTTACACAACTAATCGCCACAAAAAAGTGTTTTTTTTACATAACTAATCACCATAAAAGTCGTAACTCAACTGCCGTCTGTTAATCATTGGTCAATAAAAATCCGAAATGAAATATAATTTAAAAGAAAAACAGTTAGGTCGGCGACGACAAGTACACACTTGTTTCTAGGTGCCTGGACCCATTTGCATCCCCTATAATAAGACATGGATAAGACTTATGTGTTATACGACGGAAGCGCTTTTTTATATCTTAAAATAAGGCATACATAAGATACAATACTTTTGCCCTTTTTCATACTTTATATATATATATCGCTTAAAAATTAAATACCAAAAGAAAAACAATTTGGTTTAAGTAATTAATGTATCATTAAGTTCAAAAAAATATTTTCATAGTTTTGCAATAAGCTTCAAAAGTTGGTGGTACTAAGTACCTCAAACTTTCTTTTTTTTTGTGTTTTGGCACCACTGTCAATTGCAGCGATTTAGAAATAGAGATATCTTGCAGAACAGCACTGCATGCAGCATTTATGTACATGTAACTTGTGTGTTCTAATTTCACTGCAAACAGAGTTCTGCAAATGTGTTTTGGGCATTATCTTCGCGAATTAAAACATGTGTTCTAATTTCACTGCATACAGAGTTCTGCACATGTCTTTTGGGCTTTACAGCGTGGACATTAATAGGTATTTGTTTTCGTATTTATATTCCCTGTAAATGACTGTGGCGTTTTGGTATTGTGGTACATAGTTGTTGTGTTATGGAACTGTTTGTGGGTGTGTATTGTGTCGTCGTTAAGTTCGAATAGTTCGGTTATGGCCGAATGTGTGCCAATGCGTTGAATACGGCGGTCTGTACTGTCACCAACACCCTCGAGCAAATACGCAATTTGGTTTTCCGTAGGAATATCTACATTTTTAGGGGGCTTAGAAATAATATCTAACTTACTCAAGTACTGGATTATAGATTCGTTCAGCCGTTTGATACGTGACTTAAATAATTGATAAAAAGATCAAAAGAAAAAACACTGTACTTCCGTTAATTTTACTTTATTTTTCTTCAGAGTGCCGCTGTCCTAAGCTTGGCTGCACACTCTGTCGAATTATATCGGAATAACAACAACTCTTTTTACAGTTTGCAGTATTACTTATACTCTAGATTTGCTTACTTCACAGAAATAACGAAAGGTGGAAATATTAATTAATTCTTAACTGCTAAATTGACATTATTGGAAATTCCAGTTCATTAGCATTAATAATTTACTCTTCATTCATTTTCAATATATATGTGCCGTCAGCAAGTTTTTCGACTCTGTACTGGGGGTCATATGTAACTTCACCCTCCTTTGATTTGAAATTCTCCTGAATTGAATTGGGAGTAGTTGCACTTATGGTTTCTTGCATATTTTTTACGACAACTTTAAGTTTCTTGTTTTTTTTCTTAATGATGATGAGACAATTATTAATGCTATTACAATTGTTGAACTTATGGCATAGTGATTGTTTTTGTGGTATTTTAATTCTTTGATCTCTTTAATGTTTTCAAAATTGATTACTACAATATTTTCGAATGTAATGGGTTTAGTAAAATTATATTGAATGTCTTCGAAATAGTGGTATATAGCCTTAAATTCGTAATTTTTGTTGGAGAAAGTCTTATCGGAGATTATAATAGAACAGTTGTTAAAGTTTATTAAAAATTTCCACTTACGTTTAATTTTCTATCGTCACAGTAATTTTTTATTTCATCGTAATTCATATTTTTACATAAAATAGTTTCTTCATTAATTTGTTTAATTTCTTTATAATAGTTTTCTTTAAGCTTACAATTATTAAAAGTTATACAATTACTCAATAGTTTTAATTCATTAATATACACTTCATTATTATGGATATATTCTTTTCCATTATATTCTATAATTTTCTGGTCTTCCTGAATAATTTCAAGTCCTTTTGCATTAGGTATACTTGTAAGAAGGTTCACCTTGACCTCTATTATAGTTGTTGGGATTTTAATTGCAATTATGAGGACATTACCTTTATATTTCATCATTCCTAGTCTAGAGTGTTTAATTTTGTAATAATCGATTTTGAATGTATTTATTTCTTCTGGAGTTAATATGCCTGGATGCAAAATATTATATTTGGTGGAGGCAATATTGTCTAATACTTGGTCTACTTTATTTTTTATTAAATTTAATTTAACTAACTGGTCTAAAATAATTTGTTGGTATATTATATTCTTTTGGGTCTCATCTGTTTTGTTAAATATTTTGAGAATTCTACCTCTATCCCCTTCTATCAAAGTTTTTAAATTGAATATAGTATCATTAAAATGTGAGTTAATCATAATTTGTTTGTTTATTGTTTCGATGGCGTTATGATCGTTTTCTTCAGTTATTTGCATGTGTTCCAGAATTTCTTTTCGATCGTTGTCATCCATAGTTCCGAATAGCCACTTCTGTGCAGTTCCTATGATGTTGACTAATCCTCGCTTACGTCTATTGGAGTGAATTGCAAGTACTTTTGATTTGACAGTGTCTAGTTCTTTTATTATTGCTTTATCTATTCCAATTGGTATTTGTCTTTAATTGTCTTCTATTTGTTCGATTGTTTTTATAATTTCTTGTGGACCGATTAGGTGAAGGATTGTAACAGTCCCGTTGATCATTTCCGTTGTTCCCATGTTTAATTTCACATAGCCGTTAGTTGATTCGATTTTATTTATAACTAACTTAGCGCCTGCTGCTTTGTTGCAGAGGGCCATTAGAAGTATTAAAATCTGTAAATTTACGTATTCTTTTAATATTTGAATTATGTTCATTAGTAATGTTTTTTATTCTATATCTTGGTTCCTACTTATGCCTTAGTCTTTTGTAGTTTTTTATTGGTGCTATGTTTCTGTTTTCTACATAATCTTACCTTTTCTTATTAGCATTTGTTTTTGTTTTCAATAATAGTTTGCTTTAGTTTATTACTCTCCGTGTGCATTGCCTGATCTGGTGTCATTTTTATAGTACTATGATACCTATTGTATTTTTTATAACTTTATGTAGTTTTGAAATAAGTATGAGTGTAGTATCCTTTAGGCTAACAAGTTTTTCTTGAATTGTCGAATGCAATCTTTCTATGTCGGAGTTTCCGGTGTGATTATTGGGTTTGGTTAAGTGTAATTCTACTTCATGGTTATTTAAGTATTCTACTAATTGATGTGATTTGAATTCATTGTCAGTTATAATTTTCTTTGGCTTTTCAAATTTAGAAAAGTGTTCTTCTAATATTTCTATCCTTTTTACCCAATTTTTGTTTGGTAAATGATAGGCATAAGCTTTCTTTGTTAATTTGTCAATCATGGTTACAAATGATTGTCCTTGGAATGTAAATACGTCCATATGAATGGTGTGATTTGGGGATTCAGGTGTTTCTGTGAGGTTAAATTTAGGCTTGATTGGGTTTCTTTCATACTTAGTTTCTAAACAGGTTTTACAGTTATTTATTATTATTTGTATATCCTTTATCATGTTAGGGTAATATATTTTATTGTTTTGTGTGTTATATGTTACTATTACACCACTATGAATACCTTCATTAGTGTGATACCTCGAAATTTGTCTATGCAGTTCCTCCTGCGTTTTTATTTCTCTTGCCCTAAGAGTACATTCTCTATTAGAATTTGTTGGATTTTATTGTATTCCGGGTATGATAGGTCTGTATATATACCTGTTTTTCCTGGTTTAATGGTTTTAGTCATATCAACTTGTATTATTCTCCTCCCATGAACTACTTCTACCTCTGCTGTAACATTGTTGGTTAGAACAAGTTGTGTTTTATATTTATTCACAATTTCTTCTTTAATTGGAAAATGGTCAAGTAATTGCTCTGGTTCGGAGTGTGTTGTAGCTAAATCTGACGCTTCGTTATCGTCTAAATTATTTACATTTTCTATTCTACTTAGGAAGTCTGCTATTTTGTTTTCCCTCCCTTTATTCAGATAATTGAATTCAGATAATTTTAATAGCCATCGCTGATTTCGTTGAGAAAATTCTTTTCCACTATACTTTTTGTTCAAATACTTTATTGGTTGGTGATCTGTTATTATTTTAAATTTGTTTCCCCATAGGTAGGCTCTGAAATAAGTGACTGACCAAACTATCGCTAAGAATTCTTTATCTGTCACTGAATAATTTTTTTCATTGTCATTGAGAGACCTAGATGCATAGCAAATAGGTTGTCCTTCCTGAGTGAGTACAGCGCCTATTGCATAATTAGAAGCATCAGTAAATAGTGTTAATGATTTATCAAACCTTGGAAATTTTAGTATAGGGTGGTTGATAATATTAAGTTTCAATGTTTCAAATGCTTGAATATACTCCGGATCATTTACTTTGATCTTAGTATCTTTTTTCAAATATCTGATCATTGGATATGCTATTTTAGAATAATCTTTTACAAATTTTATATAAAACCCAGTGGTTCCAAGAAACCCTTTTATTTGTTTTTCTGTTTGGGGAATTTTGTATTCTACAATACATCTTATTTTATTCTGGTTCGGTTTCATTCCATCCTTCGTTAACACATGACCTAAGAATTCTGTGTCCTTGCTTAAAAATTAACATTTGTCAAACTGAACTTTCAAATTGTGTCTGGTTAATACGTTGAATATCGTTTTTAGAGCATTTAGGTGTTCCTCTAAACTTGTGGAGAATATGAGGATATCGTCTAGATATACCACACAGATCTTATTGATGTGTTCCCTCAATATTTCATTCATAAGCCTTTGGAATGTAGCTGGGGCATTCTTCAGGCCAAATGGCATCCGAGTATATTCATATAATCCATTTGGTGTAATAAATGCGGTTTTATGAATATCTTTAGGATGCATTTTAATTTGATGATAACCTTTGGCTAAATCCAATGTTGTAAAATATTGGGCTCGCCCTAACTTATCTAATATACTATCTATATTAGGAAGAGGGTATTTGTCATCTAGTGTAATTTCATTTAGTTTCCTGTAGTCTACGCATAGTCTTAACTTTTGTTTTCCCGAGTTATCCAGTTTTTTTTTTGTACGACTACTATTGGGGAGGCATATCGACTATTGGATTTTCTTACAATCCCTTGTTTTTCCATTTCCTCAATTTGTGTTCTTACTTCTTCTTCATGCTTTGGGGGTAATCTATATAATCGGGTATTTATTTGTTGTTCGGTAGTAGTATTTATTTCGTGCATTATGGTGTTGGTGTTTGTCAACTGATCACCGTCTTTGTACACTAAATATTGATATTTTTGCAATAGTTTATCAATTTCCTCTTTTTCTTGATTGTTCAAATGAGTAGTGTCTATTGTTTTACTTCCTTGGTTGTCCAATTCGTAACACTCTGTTGTTTCATTTTCTTCGGAGAATAACTTTAATTTAACTGTATTATTAAGTCTCATAAAACGTTTACTTATGTTTATTTCAGTTACAGTTTTACTAATGAAGTCCATTTCAATAAGTAAATCATTTTATGCCATTTAATTTTATATTTATTATCCATTTGAAATTGTTCGGGTGGATCGGTAACGATGATTTGGATACGTTCCGTCGTTACGCTATGTATAGTTTTTAATGAAATGTCTTTCTCTTCTATTAATCTAAACTGCTTACAATCTACTTTAGAACTATTTATCAGACTATTGGTTGATCCTGCATCGATCAAAGCTTTATATATTTTGTGATTTATGGTAAAGTTTGTGTAAATTTTACTTCCGAGGCTTAATTGAGAAAATCCGTCAGCTCTATGTTATGAATTTGTTCCGTTATTTCGTTATTGACTACTCTAAGCTGTTTAGTTGTTCTTATATTATTTATTTCCATAGGAACTGGATTTTGGATTCTATTTCTAAATTGTCCTGATGGATTGAACGTATTTTGTTTGGGTCTATCTAAACTACCTTGAAAATTAGTTTTGAGTTGGTTCTGATTAGGGAAAGATCCTGAGTTTCTATTTTGAGGAATATTATAGGTAGTATGCTTATTAACTTTATACTGTGGTTGAGTATACCTATCATGACTTTGATTAGAACTATTTTTCGGAAATATTCTAAGGTTTCCCTCAGTGTCTGGTATATATGTATGTGTATAATGTAGACTTAACTTTGTTCAAGTCATATTCCTGCCTAATGTCTCTCGATAATTGTCCCATAGTTATTTGTTTAATTTTAATAATTAACATTTGATCTAGGGATTGGACTATCTCGTTCTTATTTGGTTCATAAGCTGCATGCTCGTGTATCTGGTTAGTAATATCTTCTAATTTATCAGTTAATTCTAAAATGCTATTTACCTTAATTAGATTAATTTGCCGTACGATTCCATTGAAGTTGGTGGTTGGTCTAAACTGCTGAATTAGTAGACTCCGGGCCTGTTCCCACGATGTTGGTTGCTTTATATAGATGATACTTTTTGCCTTTCCCGTTATTTTGTTGATGTATACGACTCTATAGACATCCGCCTTCTGCTGGTTAGGTACTTTTGCCATGTGGTTGTCTACAGTGGTGATGAACTGTGTTAATTCCTTCTTGTCTCCCGAAAAAGGTTGGATATAACGTATTTCTTTCTCGATGTTATATTTCAAATCTGTTTGTACAGTTTCTATCTTTTTTTTTCTGAATCTCTGCCATGGTATTCATGGCGGTTACCATAGCTTTCATCAGTTCTTCCATATTGCTAACTTTTTGGTTGCTATCGAAAATCTTGTTTCTCTTTGCCTTTTGATCAATTTTTGTTAAATTATTTGTTTCACTTTGCTTTCACTGAGTTAGGTTTGTCACTTTGCTCTTTGGCTTGGTGATCAATACACTTTTGCAGTTTTTCTATATCACTCTAGCTACTAGCTATGATAGCAATTTCACTGTGTATAATACCGTCACTGTTTCCGAAATAACAATTTTATTTATTATTATTTTTTCTTGTTGCACTTATAACCGTTAACCGTTTACTTAGTTCGTTCACAATTGATCCCTAGTTCGACGGAATGGGATCCTACTGACTGCGCCACTTAAATAATTGATGAGAAGATCAAAAGAAAAAACACTGTACTTCCGTTGATTTTACTTTATTTTTCTTCAGAGTGCCGCTGTCGTAGGCTTGGCTGCACACTCTGTCGAATTATATCGGAATAACAACAACTCTTTTTACAGTTTGCAGTATTACTTATACTCTAGATTTGCTTGCTTCACAGAAATAACGAAAGGTGGAAATATTAATTAATTCTTAACTGCTAAATTGACATTATTGGAAATTGCAGTTCATTAGCATTAATAATTTAGTCAGCAAGTTTTTCGACTCTGTACTGGGGGTCATCGTGCGTTTACTCTAGTCACTCCATCCGTTTATTTTTGCGACTTTTTCGATGGATTTTATGAATTGGTCGGTGGCGTTGCTATCTTCCCCATTGCATTCCAAAATCATTTGCGCCATGTCTGGGTTGACGGCGACAGTCTGAAAAACTGCTGAACAATTTCCTACCGAACTAGAAGTACATGGTGATGGTTTGATTTGCCTTTCTTTGAGGGTGGACAGGATTTTATTGTGTTTGATTATAATTTAAATTAACTCATCTTTTGTTATTGCTGTTATCTCCAGTCCAGTTTTGGAGTTCATCCTTCGTGAACTGGTTCAGCATTTCTGCGTCAATGGTCTTTTCTAAAAGTTGCTGGACGAGAAACATTTTGATGTTGGGAGTTATTTGTTTCCTTATTGTTTGTAGGTTGAGATATCTTGGTCATCTTCTTTCATTTTAGTAGTTAAATTTCAACAGGTTACGGTCCCAGTGTGTTAAAACCAAGTATTATACAGTTTAGTAACGCCATCGTAAAAGTATTCTTTTACTAAATCGAGTTCTGATGTAGTTAAAAAAAAAAATAATCGTTGGAATTGATGAGCGGAACTACATACGAATTTTGGAAATTGCACGTGCGAAGTGTCATAGTGTGTAATAATTTGTGGGGTTACGTGTACGGTACGATAACTAAGTCAAAAGCAACTGATGGCGACATATTATCAAAGTGGAAAACTAAGAATTCCAAGGCACTAGCCATGATCTTTCTGGGAGTAAAAGAAAATCAGTTAGGATATATAATTAATACTAGAAATGTACTACCTCAAGTGACGGGTGGATTCTTCTAGAACAGACATATATGTACATCGAAAGGTCTCGCAAGAAAAGTTGTCCTGTACCGGCGTCCTTTTCAGATGAAAATGAAAAGAGACCAAAGAATGACGCAATATATACGAGATTTCCAGAGTTGCTGTGACACCTTAGAAGAAGCCGGTATATCTATACCCAAAAAGTTACTTTGCACAATGCAAATTAAATTACTTGCCGGAAGTTTTTGACAATTTTTGTATTGCCATTGAGACTCGGGATGAACTTCTTGACATCGCTACCTAAAATCGAAATTGCTAGAGGAAGAAGAGCGAAGGCGCCATATTACAGAGGAGGAAACATGTTCTGAAAGTGTTGTTTTCATAAATAGGAAAACTAGAGGAAAGAAATATGAGTACAACGGGGGAAATAGTAGAAATGTTAGGTCGCGATCGAAACCACCACAGAGATTTGATGCAAACAGCTTCAAGTGTGGCAAATACAGACACAAGGCTAATGGATGCAAAACCAAACACAACAATTGGTCAAAAAGAGAGAGAGAAACAGCATCGGAGGCTGCAATGCCTACGTGTCAACAGGAGAGCTAGAAAAGCTGCACAAATACGATTGGTGTTTAGATAGCGGAGCGAGTGCGCATATGGGTAATGATCCAAATAAATTTATACAGTGGTATAACAGACACAAACAAATAATTAAAACAGCAGGTTATGACACAGTCATAGCCCATGGATTGGGTACATTAATTCTACACATAAATAACCAAGGCAGATTAACAAAAGTGAAGCTTATGAATGTATTGTATAGTTTAACACCGCACATTATTTTCCAAATTCTTTTCCCATGAAACTTTACACCTGCACGCGCAACATTTTCCTCATGCACTCAAAAGCTGTTCCCATGGAACACGGACACCGTACACTTGCACGCGCAACATTTTCCCCATGCACCTACACACGCTCCAGCCGTATGATGCTGACACCACGCCTGTAATGGGTAGAATTTTTTTTTTTAAATAAGACCTTAGTTTTATTTAATTGGCACCCGAGCAGGGACCACATGATCGGTACGCGTTAAAATTAGAAAATCAAAAAAAGTCCTCAAGTAGCACAAGTAATTTTTCAAATCTGCGCGAGTGATAAACGACCGAAAAAGAAAAGTCCTCAAGTAGCACAAATAATTTTCGAGTCACTGCGAGTGATAAACGATCAAAAAAGAAAAGTCCTCAAGTAGCACAAACAAATCATAGTTCTAAGAGTTTTCATTTAATACTCAAAGTGAAATCGTATAAAATCAAAAGAGAAATTTAGTAACTTAAACCAGATTAAAAATAAAAAGGAATTCAAGCAAATAACGTTGAATATAATAGAAACAAATTTAAATGAATATAATGGATAGCAAACTGGATAAAGATAAAGTGAAAATACAGTTCTATAAGTTAAGTATTAAGCAATAAAGTTTGATATAAAACACTACGATATATTATACAAAGTAAACAAAAAAAAAAAAGATATCAGTTAATGGGAAAAATTATTTCAACCATGGTTAACACTAAATCTAACACAGATACAACCGCAACCCAAGAAGGATGCGTACCCTCTAATCCTGGTCCGTCAAGCGCATCAACCCCTGACTTATCCGCTTAGCAATAAGAATAAAAATTCAAAAATAAAACGATAAAGGGCTATTTTGGAAGAACACAATTACCAAATCCATTACAAACCAGGAAAAACAAACGTAGTTGCAGACGCACTTTCAAGAGCTCCAAGAAACACTGACGTAAATTCTTAAACCACTACAATGCACAGCCGCGAAAGTTCTCCACAAGAACTTATCTCAAGTATAGAAGTACCTATTAATGCCTTCAAAGTCAAATATTTTTAAGCATAGATAAGTCTTCCAGTCAGAAATTCAATATTGTTTTTTCAGGATATCATCGACATACCATAACAGAACCCGAATACAATCATAAAAATATTGTACCAAATCCTTAAGAAAATTTTAAACCCATCCATTCTGAATTGCATAAAAACTCAAGAAAGAACAATGGGAATAATGCAGGAAGTATACCCAACCCACTTTAAAAATTATAGAATTAGATTTACTCTACTACAAGTAGAAGATATTACTAATGAGCAACATCAAGAAACCATAATAATTGAGACCCATAACTGTGCTCATAGAAATGCAAAAGAAAATCATTTACAATTTCTTGAAAAATACTACTTCCTCTCTTTTTTTTCCATCACAGAGCATACAGAACACTACGTTCTCTCAATGCATACTCTCAGTATTGCTTTACACAACTGTTTTTTTGTTGCGCGACTAAGGATCATCTACCGATTTTAAATCTCATAGACTACTTTAAATAAACAATAATGATATTAATCTAAAATCAATGAATAAACGCAATTCTTAAATTCAACTCAAGATAAGCTAAAATCAATTTCGCTGCAAATGCACCTAGTTATTGGTTCATTGCTACCATAATTGGTTCTACTCGTATGCATTCTATCAAAAAGCAAATTTCTCACCCGCAGCGATCTATGGGGAGCATAAATATTTATAAGAAGTGTTGGGGTCAAAATCCCGAAAACTGAAATCCCAAAAATCCAAAATCCTGAAAGGCCAAAATCCCGAAAAAAAATCCCGAAAAATTATATAAAATTAAAAATTTGTCGAATGTTCAAATATATACTGTTACGCCTTGAGGCGTTTATAAATAAAAAAAAATTAGAATTGCACTCTCGATCGCGGACAACGTCAAGCTGGCTATTGGACGGGATTTCGTCACCAGTATTACCATCAGAAAAGACCGCGCCGAAAGACGAGGAATAAACACAACCAATAATAGTTTGCAAACGATGTTAAAAAAAACGTTTGTAGTGCAATAGAAAAATAAAAATGACTTTATTTCACGACCGACAAAACATAAGTGATTTACTTCTAACTTAAACCTACGCTGCGGTCTCATCCCAATAATACACGCGCCGCCCAATAGTCCATAAGCAGTAGTTTTGGTGTCTGGGAAAAATTGTATGTAATCCGATGAGAATGAAAATTTTATTGTTTTTGATGACAACGTGGATTTTGTTGCTTAGCTGCTATTTGGGGTGCATCCCTCCCTAAGAGAGTTTATGGGTATTTAACCCTTAAACTAGGTTCGTGTCGTCGCATCATGATGGTTTCAGATGTCGTCGGGGATGCTCTTCTTGGGCTAGGTGCTTTGCTTCTTTCTTGTCTTCTATTGAGGTTAAAACGTTTATTAAAAATTGTAAATGTTGCTTTTCCCCCTATGCTGCATCTACACTTCCATATGATGAATAATATTAAAGCCAGTAGGATTGTTCCAGCAACTCCAGTTAAGATTCCTCTTGTTTTTTCAGGTATTGGGTCTAAAGCGTGTTCCCAAAAATGTTTTCGAGTCTGGATGACTATGGCAAATTCATTTAACTCTCCAGCGTCTCTTACTTTTATTTTATTCAATAACTTAGTATCTAACTTAGCTTCTTCTAATTTAATATTTATGCAACAATCTTCTAGGTTATCTGTAATAATTTTATCTTTTACAGGAATAGATTTTCCTTGGCTTAATGTTCTAATACTAGTTTCTAGAGTTTCGAAAATACAATTCTGTTCTAAAGTTAAAATTCCAACATTCATTAATATTCCGTCTTCCTTATTTTTACTACAGTTACAATGGTATTTAGTTTCTTCAGTTACTAGAAATATAAACACATTTTCCTTAATTTTATGAAACATTTTGATTTCCGAGTTTTCAGTTTTAAAAATGCAATTTGTTGCTTTATTTCTCAAAAAAAATATTAATTTCACAATTTTTGAAATCGAATGTGCTCTTGAACAATTGAGTTTTACATATAAACGTTTTATCTATTTCCTTACAATCTTCTACATTTTTCATTAAGGTATAATGCTCTTTATCTTTGCTTATTACTAATAACTTATTTGTTACATAGATTAAAATGATTCCATTTTTTATTACTTTTGGTACAGGTATTATCTCAAATAAATCAAAGTTTTCTTATAATAGGGATTAAAAGAAGTATAATAATGTCTTTATTTTTAATGTATGTTTTAATTTCAATTTCTTTCAAAATCTTAGAATAATTTTCTATTACGGGTTCGAAAATAAGAGAATCATCAATATTTCCAGTAGTTGCAGAGGTTCAATTATCCTAGGATGAAGTACACCATCTAAATAAATATGTAAAAGAGAGTGACGTTAGTTACTTCGCTTATAACTCAAGAACGCCTGAACCGATTTCGATGATTCGGACCAATTCGGACTGGTCTCCAGCCAAACAAGAAGAATACCCAAGAAAATTCCCGAAAAATCTCCGAAAAAAAAATTATGAAGAAAATTAATTTTCCCATACATTTTGTATGGAGCGATTTTACGACGCCATCTTCATGATAGATGACGTTTATGTTTACGTTACGTTGTGGCAATTTTTTTTTGACAAATTTTTGCGACAATTGTTTTTGCACCAAATTTGTGAGACAATTGTTTTTGTAGCAATTTTTTTTGTCACACATTAAAAACGAATATGATTTCGAATGCTTTTTCCGGTATTGCCAATAGATGGCGTTGTGTGCATCAACTTTTGACAGCTGATTCATTTGCACAGTCTTTATATCACATACTATTGTGCTGTGCAGATGCGCGTTGCGATTTATCAGAATTTTTTTATCGGCTTTCGACAGTTATTGTAATTCAATTTGATTTAATACATTGTTTTGATACGATTTTTTGTGAAAATTACCAGCGAAAAGTGATTTCATAGAGGTGAGTTCAATTTGATGAATACAAACGTTAATTTCGGATTGAGCAAATAATTTTTAGGTGAGTTACTTTGAAAATCAATTCGTATTCGCTGTTCATTTCATTCTGATTTATCATTTTGGTGTGGAATTATATTTTCAAACGGTAAGTTGCCAACGAAAACGTTTATTTTGTGAGGTTATAACATTTGACCACATGTTTGCATCGATGTTTATTTTGTGAGGTTATGACATTTGTGCACATGTATGTATCGATAATTCCTTAATTGCTTTTGTGACATTAATTTCTCAGTGTTATTCACAATGCCGCGAGCCAGAAGATCTAATCTTTCGCATCGAACCCGTCATCAATTGAATACGGATGAACAAGAAATCGCACGAGAACAGCGCAGTGTTAGTATGGCCCGACTTCGTGCAAACAACGCGTAAGAAGAAGCGCTTCAAGTGTTGATTTGAATCGAGTAGCGTTTCATTACGATTGCACAATTGACTACAGCTCTCATCCTTCCGTTCAAATTGGCCCAAAGGAGGTTGCGTGCAACCATTGCGGTGCATTGAAGTTCGCTGGAGAAACGCCTGAATTGTGCTGTCTCAGTGGCAAGGTTAAATTAACACCATTGCCCTTGCCACCAGAGCCATTGCATTCTTTGCTTCGTGGTGAAACACCAGAATCACATCATTTTCTATAGAACACTCAGAAATATAACGGATGCTTTCCAATGACTTCATTTGGAGCAGATATTATTGATGAACGCGGATTCAATCCGACATTCAAGGTAATAAAAGATTAAAGAAATTAAATTTAATTAAAGAAATTAGGATTGAATAAATTACAGAAAATCATTGATTCTAATTTCGTCATCGGCTCTACAAATCCAAGGCCGAATTGATGTTTTGGCAAGGAAACGATGGATATTATATCAACATCAAGATGATAAATCCATTGACCGGTGAGTATCGATATTATAATAATTTCCATTTCAATATGACACTAATGTCACTGATGTCATTTTAGGTGAGGAAACCTCCAAGAAGGTCAGCGCAATGAATTTTTGTGCGTATCGTTTGATGATTCGGCAAAATTTCGATAAGTATAGAGCGCCTCCTTTTTATCAGTTTAAATCAAACCAAACTACGTATGGAGGAGTACATTCATTTACGCGATGCAATTTGCACCGAAGGAAATGCAGCTGATATTGGTCGGTTGACCATTTTACCGGCGACGTTCGTTGGCAGCCCACGTCATATGCATGAATATGCGCAAGATGCAATGATATATATACGTCATTACGGCTGTCCAGACCTGTTCATCACCTTCACGTGCAATCCAAAGTGGATAGAAATTGTTCAAATGCTGCTTCCTGGCCAAACATCAAGTGATCGGCACGATATCACCGTACGTATATTCAGGCAAAAAATCCGGTAGCTGATGGACTATATTATTAAGCACCGTGTCTTTGGGGATACTCGATGTTGGATGTATTCGATTGAATGGCAAAAAAGAGGCTTGCCGCATGCGCACATTCTCAATTGGTTAGTCGAAAGAATGCAACCAGACCAAATTGATGACATCATATGTGCCGAGATTCCTGATCCCGAAACCAATCCAGACCTGCATGATGTCGTAAATACAAAAATGATTCATAGATCGTGTGGCGCCATTAACCCACAATCACCGTGCATGGTCGACGGCAAGTGTTCCAAGCGTTATCCACGAAATTTGACTGATGAGACCATCACTATCGGCGTCGATCATCTGATGATGGCGGTAGAACAATCACAGTCAAAGTGAAAGGAAATAATTTGATGGCCGACAACTCTTGGGTTGTTCCATATTCGCCACTAACGCGGAGTATTGCAATTCAGTGAAGTCCATCAAGTACATTTGCAAATATGTCACGAAAGGCAGTGAAATGGAAGCTCTTGGTCTTCAAGCTCCTGATCCCAATGATGAAATCACGCGCTATCAAGTTGGTCGATACGTAAGCTGCAATGAGGCGATTTGGCGTATATTCTCATTTCCCATTCACGAACGCTATCCGACTATTACACATTTGGCAGTGCATCTGGAGAACGGTCAACGAATTTATTTCACTGCAGCAAATACCGCCCAACGTGCTCAAAACTCATCAGCGACAACATAGACCAATTTCTTCTCGATTTGCCAAGTGATCCGTACATTACTTTACTCAGAGATGCCGCGTTATTACACTTGGAATGCTTCATCCAAGAAATTTCAACGTCGAAAGCAAGGCGATGTAGTTCCTGGTCATCCGGATGTACGTTCTACTGAAGCTCTTGGCCGTATTTATACAGTTTATTCGAAGAATGATGAATGCTTTTACTTGCGACTATTGCTGGTGAATGTTCGTGGGCAAACATCATTTGAATCACTGCGAACTGTCAATGGTGAAGTGTTGTCAACATTTCATGATGCATGTCAGGAGCTCAATTTGCTTGAAAACGATACGCATTGGGACACGACAATCGCTGAAGCAACTGTTTCCGCATCTCCAAGTCAGATACGCACATTATTTGCGATCATTATTTCCACATGTTTTCCATCGACTCCACGTGAATTGTGGGACAAGTACAAGGATGACATGTCAGAAGACATTTTGCATCGAGTTCGTTTCCATTCAGAGAATCCCCATCTTGAGATGAATGAAGAGATGCACAACCAGGCTTTGGTTTTGATAGAAGACATGTGTTACCTCATGTGCGCCAGTTTGTTAGTCAGGTTAGGAATGCCATCGCCAGATCGTAGAATAAACGACGCTTTCGAACGAGAATTCCAGGGTGAACGTGAATACGACACAAATGCATTACGCCAATTTGTTCAAACAAATGTACCTTTGTGGAATCCCCAACAAAAAGAAGTGTACGATACGGTGACGAAGGCAATTGATGATGGAAATGTTGGCATGTTTTTCCTTGATGCGCCTGGTGGCACTGGCAAGACATTCCTCATATCATTGATTTTGACTACAGTTCATGCACGATCAGAAATTGCCGTAGCAGTTGCTTCTTCTGGAATAGCGGCTACGCAGCTGGAAGGTTGCCGAACGGCTCATTTGGCATAGAAATTGCCATTAAACCTTCAAGTGGTTGAAGAACCAACATGTAACATAGCGAAACATTCAGCAATGGCCAAAGTTTTGGTAGCAAGCAAAATCATTATCTGGGAAGAATGCACAATGTCGCATAGACGTGCGTTAGAAGCTCTGAATCGCACTATGAAAGATCTGCGTAATGACGCAAGACGTTTTGGGGGTGCATTGATTTTACTCTCAGGCGATTTGCGGCAAACACTACCAGTAATACCACGATCGACAGCTGCCGATGAGATCAATGCCTGCCTCAAATCATCGACATTGTGGCGTTATGTGAAGAAACTTCAGCTGACGACAAACATGCGAGTTGCATTGCTAAACGATCCATCTGTTCTCCAATCAACTGCTAACTATTGGTAATGGTCGTGTTCCAGTCGACGCATCGAATGGATTGATTTCGTTCCCGCCGAATTTTTGCAATTTCGTCTCAACGAAAGAGGAGCTCATCAACAAAGTGTTTCCGAACATCATTGCTAACCACAAGAACTACGATTGGTTGAGTGAAAGAGCAATTTTAGCGGCAAAGAACAAGGATTTGGAGCACTTAAACTACGCAATTCAAAATCAAATCGTTGGTTCCCTGCATTCCTTCAAATCTATCGACTGTGCAACAAACGAAGACGAAGCAACCAACTATCCAACTGAGTTTTTGAATTCATTGGATGTGCCTAGCTTGCCACCGCACAATTTACAATTGAAGGTTGGTTCAGCTGTCATCATGTTTCGCAATCTCAATCAACCAAAATTATGCAACGGAACGCGTTTAGCGGTCACAAAACTCATGAGCAATGTGATTCACGCAAGAGTACTAAAAGTAAAGTTCAAAGGTGAGGAAGTTCTCATTCCGAGATTTCCAATGATCCCAACCGATATGCCATTCGAGTTTAAGCGAATCCAATTTCGAATTCGTCTCGCATTCGCCATGGCAATCAATAAATCACAAGGCCAATCATTGAGTGTCTGTGGCCTATATCTGGAAAATGAATGTTTTTCACACGGCCAACTGAATGTTGCATGTTCGCGTGTTGGAAAACCACCCGCTTTGATCGTTTTCGCACCTGACAACAAAACGGAAAATATCGTTTATCACAGAGTTCTTCAATGAGGGGAAATACAATTCAAAATCGACCCGACCGCAACCCATCCAGCAAATATTTCAACACAAACTATCAATTGAAATGGACAATTGACCACAGATTTTCTCCAATTTGAAATGATCCAGGGCAACGCCTCCGGGGTCAGCTTTTTAAATAATATATAGATTACTTCAGAGTAAGTTGTCTATCTTTGTCCATAAAATTATCTATAGCTAACAAGTCGTTTCCACGTAACCCCTGAGGTAGATTTTAAAGCGTTTAACATGTGGTACGCTGTTTTATCCCGTTTGACTAATCTAACTCAAATATGAAATTTAAACAAAATCGTTACAGCCGTTTAGGCTGCAGTTGATGAAAACCGCACAGACAGATAGACAGACAGACAGGGCAGAATTATTTCGAAACTTTTTTTTTCGACGAATGCAATACTTGCGCTACATACATATGTATTTGCAAGTGAAAATGTCGTGTATCATGCAGCCTTAAATTGAATACAATCATTGTACAATTTTTTTTTTTTAGATTTCAATAAAACGAATAGAATTCAAAGAAATTAATACTTGATTGATGAAAGAAGTGGCGAATACGGAACAACCCAACCCAATTATTTCCTTTCACTTTGACTGTGATTGTTCTACCGCCATCATCAGATGATCGACGCCGATAGTGATGGTCTCATCAGTCAAATTTCGTGGATAACGCTTGGAACACTTGCCGTCGACCATGCACGGTGATTGTGGGTTAATGGCGCCACACGATCTATGAATCATTTTTGTATTTACGACATCATGCAGGTCTGGATTGGTTTCGGGATCAGGAATCTCGGCACATATGATGTCATCAATTTGGTCTGGTTGCATTCTTTCGACTAACCAATTGAGAATGTGCGCATGCGGCAAGCCTCTTTTTTGCCATTCAATCGAATACATCCAACATCGAGTATCCCCAAAGACACGGTGCTTAACAATATAGTCCATCAGCGACCGGATTTTTTGCCTGAATACACGTACGGTGATATCGTGCCGATCACTTGACGTTTGGCCAGGAAGCAGCAGTTGAACAATTTCTATCCACTTTGGATTGCACGTGAAGGTGATGAACAGGTCTGGACAGCCGTAATGACGTATATATATCATTGCATCTTGCGCATATTCATGCATATGACGTGGGCTGCCAACGAACGTCGCCGGTAAAATGGTCAACCGACCAATATCAGCTGCATTTCCTTCGGTGCAAATTGCATCGCGTAAATGAATGTACTCCTCCATACGTAGTTTGGTTTGATTTAAACTGATAAAAAGGAGGCGCTCTATACTTATCGAAATTTTGCCGAATCATCAAACGATACGCACAAAAATTCATTGCGCTGACCTTCTTGGAGGTTTCCTCACCTAAAATGACATCAGTGACATTAGTGTCATATTGAAATGGAAATTATTATAATATCGATACTCACCGGTCAATGGATTTATCATCTTGATGTTGATATAATATCCATCGTCTCCTTTCCAAAACATCAATTCGGCCTTGGATTTGTAGAGCCGATGACGAAATTAGAATCAATGATTTTCTGTAATTTATTCAATCCTAATTTCTTTAATTAAATTTAATTTCTTTAATCTTTTATTACCTTGAATGTCGGATTGAATCCGCGTTCATCAATAATATCTGCTCCAAATGAAGTCATTGGAAAGCATCCGTTATATTTCTGAGTGTTCTATAGAAAATGATGTGATTCTGGTGTTTCACCACGAAGCAAAGAATGCAATGGCTCTGGTGGCAAGGGCAATGGTGGTAATTTAACCATGCCACTGAGACAGCACAATTCAGGCGTTTCTCCAGCGAACTTCAATGCACCGCAATGGTTGCACGCAACCTCCTTTGGGCCAATTTGAACGGAAGGATGAGAGCTGTAGTCAATTGTGCAATCGTAATGAAACGCTACTCGATTCAAATCAACACTTGAAGCACTTCTTCTTACGCGTTGTTTGCACGAAGTCGGGCCATACTAACACTGCGCTGTTCTCGTGCGATTTCTTGTTCATCCGTATTCAATTGATGACGGGTTCGATGCGAAAGATTAGATCTTCTGGCTCGCGGCATTGTGAATAACACTGAGAAATTAATGTCACAAAAGCAATTAAGGAATTATCGATACATACATGTCCACAAATGTCATAACCTCATAAAATAAACATCGATGCAAACATGCGGCAAATGTTATAACCTCACAAAGTAAACATTTTCGTTGGCAACTTACCGTTTGAAAATATAATTCCACACCAAAATGATAAATCAGAATGAAATGAACAGCGAATTCGAATTGATTTTCAAAGTAACTCACCTAAAAATTATTTGCTCAACCCGAAATTAACGTTTGTATTCATCAAACTGAACTCACCTCTATGAAATCACTTTTCGCTGGTAATTTTCACAAAAAATCGTATCAAAATAATGTATTAAATCAAATCGAATTACAATAACTGTCGAAAGCTGATAAAAAATTGATAAAACTTGAAAAAATTCTGATAAATCGCAACGCACATCTGCACAGCACAATAGTATTTTTTTTTTTTTTTTGGATTGCGCCAGGGATGTGTAATCTTCATAGATACTAGTAGCTCGAGTGCTACTAGCATGCACGATTCGCAAACCTGAGTACTCGATGCCAGGGATACGCCTACGTACTAAACACACACCCTACACACTTCAACCACTCTCCCCGCGGGACTGCCGTTAGGTATTACTTCGCGGGGCTGGTTAGCAATTCATGCTATGCTTCTTGTATTGCTGCTTCTGATGCTTCTGTTGCTTCTGCTGCTCTTCTTAGCTTTTCTATTCTCCGCAACTCTTTTTGTAGAGTTGTTACGAAAGAACATATTGCCATCCAATTTTCTTCCAACCGTAACATATGGTCGAGGAGTAATGACGGACTTGGCAGAGTAATTCTCCATGCCGTGAAACGTGTGCAGTAAAACACTGCGTGCTCCGTATCCTCATCTTCACCTGGGCATTCCGGGCAGGATGGTGAGTTGTCGTGTCCGAATCGGTGTAGATATTTGCGGTAGCCACCGTGGCCAGACAGGAACTGCGTTAGATGGTAGTTGCAGTCTCCATGCTTTCGACTTATCCAATCTTGGATTGTCGGTATAAGTTTGTATGTCCATCTGCCTTTTGTTGTATTAGCCCAGCGAGCTTGCCACATAGCTGCTGACGCTGCCCTTTCTTCAATTTTTATCACCTTGATACCAGTGGCGTCGTGATGACTCAATGCTCTTCTGTTATATATCCTCAGCATTTCATCTGCGAGAATATCGATGGGGACCATTCCAGCTATGACAAATGCAGCTTCGTCAGAGATGGTTCGAAAGCCGCTGATTGTCCGTAGCGCACAGAGTCTGTATGATGACGATAGTTTCCTTTTGGTCTCCTTCGTCCTCAGTGCCTCCGCCCAGACTGGGGCGGCATATAACAGAACTGAGGTGATAACTCTAGAGAGTAGAATCCTTCTAGCGTATCCAGGTCCACCGATGTTAGGCATGATACGCGAGAGAGCTCCCTGCATTTGCGATGCTTTTTTGGTAACAAAATCAACATGCATTTTAAACCGTAGCCTGTTGTCCAGCATTACTCCAAGGTATTTAACTGCCTCTTTCGACCTGATGGTTTGGTTACCAACCTGAAAGTTGGCAAATTCGACAGTTTTCCGGCTGGTTATAAGAACAGCTTCTGTTTTATGGTCAGCTAGTTCTAGTCCGGCGGATACTAGCCAATCTTTTATCCGGGCAATTGCTTCATTTGTAGCTGATTCTACTGCACGGATCTGTTTAGCTACTGTCACGACTGCAATGTCATCGGCGAATCCAATTATCGTTACTCCCCCAGGTAACGCTAATCGTAGTACTCCGTTGTACATGATGTTCCACAATAGTGGCCCTAAAACCGATCCCTGTGGAACTCCCGCAGTTACGTTGTAGTATTTTACGCCTTCATCGGTATTGTACCTCAGCTTTCTGTTGTTGAAGTAGTTCGTCACTATCCGTAGCAGGTAATATGGCGTATCCATCCTGGCAAGTGACCTTCTAATAAACGACCAGTTCGCAGAGTTAAATGCGTTTTTAATGTCCAGCGTTACTACTGCACAATACTCCTTTGTGCCGTAGAGCCACCTTTCTCCTTCGATGGCACCTTTGGCGATATCGACTACCGCTCTTATGGCATCAACAGTAGATCGTGCTCTTCTGAAGCCAAATTGGTGATCTGAGAGGGCTCCTTTCTCTTCTACTACTGCGAGAAATCTATTATAGATTATCTTCTCGAGGATCTTTCCCATGGTGTCTAATAGGCATATTGGGCGATAGGATGATGGTTCTCCTGGGGGTTTCTTTCCTTTTGGCAGTAGGACCAAATGCTGCGTTTTCCATTTTTCGGGAAAGGTTCCTTCTTCAAGGCACTGCTTCATTGTTGTTATGAAGAGGTCTGGTCTTTTTGTTACAGCTGCCTTTACTGCCTTGTTCGGGATGCCGTCGGGTCCCGGAGCCTTGTTGTCACCTATCTTGCTGCATGCCCTTAGCAGTTCCTCGTGAGTAATTAAAGGAATATCTTCTGGATTGACTTCTCGTATAATATTGCACATAGCAGCAGGCCTTTGAGGGAAGAGGTACTCTACTATGGATCTCAGCATTATCGGACATGTTATTTGAGGAGTCCTATAGCCCTTTAATTTTGTCATCACCATTCTGTATGCCGAGCCCCATGGGTTGATGTCGGCTTCTTGACAGAGACGTTTAAAGCATGCAGTTTTGCTTTCCTTAATGGCTCTATTTAAGCTACGTCTCGCCAGTCTAAGGGTGTCCAGGCATTGTTGGAAATCCGCCCTCCTTCTTGATCGTTGGACTTTACGCCGGGCTTGCAGACATTTTGCCCACAGCACAATAGTATGCGATGGAAAGACTGTGCAAATGAATCATCTGTCAAAAGTTGATGCACACAACGCCATCTTCTGGCAATACCGGAACCAGCATTTGAAATCATGTTCGTTTTTAATGTGTGACAAAAAAAATTGCTACACAAACAATTGTCTCACAAATTTGGTGCAAAAACAATTGTCGCAAAAAATTGTCAAAAAAAAATTGCCACAACGTAACGTAAACATAAACGTCATCTATCATGAAGATGGCATCGTAAAATCGCTCCATACAAAATGTATGGGAAAATTAATTTTCTTCATAATTTTTTTTTCGAGGATTTTTCGGGAATTTTCTCGGGTATTCTTCTGGTTTGGCCGGAGACCAGTCCGAATTGGTGCGAATCATCGAAATCGGTCCAGGCGTTCTTGAGTTATAAGCGTAATAACTAACGTCACTATCTTTTATATATTTAGATTTCATTAAAATATGAGTGTATTAAACTAATTTCTTCAATTGTGATACCTTCCCTTTTTATTTGGTTTATTACATTTACTATCTCATTGATCTCATTTGCTGTACTATTTTGAATATTTGCCACGTCAATTACCTGCGTGCTTAGTCTGGTCATAATTCTAATGTTCTCTTCCATTCCATCCTTGATTCTAACTTCATTGGACTTTATTGTGCTAACGGCTTCATCATAATACTTTGCATCCTGGTCGTCCATTGTTCCGAAAAGTGTTTTGAGTCCTGAACCTATGATGTTCACTAAACCTCTACGAATTCTTGTTCTTTTACCCATTATATTATATCTTGTGCTGCAATTTTAACAAATTGTGTTTCGCTGCTTCTTGGTATCGTCTACAGTTAGCTAAATGGCTTAAACATGCTTCGTTTATGGTTACTACAGTGTTTTTGAGTATTTCTAAATTTTCTTGTAATTCTTCTGTATTTACTTTGTTAACTAAGGTTAGTGTGCTACTTATTTCTTTTCCTTGTCCTTTAAAATTAAAGTATAATCCGTTATTTTCACCAAGCTTTGTTATCTCGACGTTTCCACATCTTGCCGTGCTGCAGCTCGTGATTTTAAAAAGTAAGGTCTAATATTAGCCTTATTATATTTTAGCTTCTTATTTCCAAATTTAGCTATAACGTAGTCCTCATTAACTTCTAGAATCTTGTATGGTCCTTTAAATCTAGTTTCTAACTTTCCCTTTACAACATTTCTTACAAGAATTTGTTGTCATACTTGATATGTAACTTACTTCAGTACATTTTGATCGTATCTAACTTTGGATTTTTGTTTAGATCTTAAGATCTTTTCTTTTGCTTTTGTACTAATTTCTGTCAGAGTAGCGCCAAGTTCATCGAAATAGTCATACATCGTATTTTCGTTTCGCGCGAGTTACGGTAGCCACCTGTACCCCCGCTGCCCCCTAATCATCCCATAATAACACACTCATCGAAGTCGTCAACCCAAAGCTACGTTGGACACCTAACACCCCCGCAACATATGCAGAATCATCATTTTTGTTATTAATTGAAATTGTAACGTAAGAATAAAATATAAATCAAGTATCATGTACTGCACAGGTGACAGGAACTGCAGAGTAAGCGTCTGGTAAGTTTCCGTTCGAAGTCACCTAGTGCAATCGATACAGAGGTTAGATTTTTAAGCTAAAATTGTAATTGATTCATGTAATAAACTTCTTCAAACCGTAAACATCGTTTTATTTACCTCAAGCTGAGGTTTAGAACTTAACTGGCGCAGTCGACGGAGTAGTGAACGGTTTTTTTTTTTGTTCTAATAAATTAATTGGAAATTAATAATAAATTCACCAAATTGTGTCGCGAGTAAAAATCTTAGTCAATAGCTAATCTTATAGTGCTTAAAGTAAACACTTAGTGATTCTACTCGATATCGTATCGAACGATATAAAAGACATAAAACAAACACTGAACATTAAATCCCGGTGGGTTTTAACCCTTTATCACTACAGAACCTAGTGCTTTAAAGAAAAATCATAGTGATTCAACTCAACCAACTCTCAACAAACATATCCTGCTTAACCAACGACATCCCGTATCCTGAACACCCGGACCAGCTCAAATCTGCAGACTGCAATGCTCATCAGTGCTATCTTTGGGTGCATGTGTGTGTAAGTCGTGTTGCAATAATAATCAATAATATATAATATAATAACAGCAAATATCACTAAACTGATTTATATTAAGACGTGCATTGAAATACATAAAAATATTTAACATATAAGAAAAAAAAAAAAAAAAAAACACATCTATATATATATTTGCATTTTCAAATACATTTAGATAAATACATTTGGTACTATACAATACATTCTATAACATATTATATATTCATAAATTTTCATAACATTGGTCTTAGTATTTCACCTTAACAAACGCGTTTGCATTGCTATCGAATGCCTAAACAAACCGCTAAAAAACCAATTACATTCTTTCCATACAATCTAAGGCGTTTATCTAAAAGCCTAAACTCGATTCCTGAAGACTCATATCTAGATAGCTCTTCCTCTGACACAAATTCTGTAAATATGTCTACAGAACAAAATAACTCAAGCAACCCAACCCAAGCCCCGATTGTAGCAAATATCAATGCAAACGATATTTTTAACTCATTAAGGATCGCTGATGCTATCAAGGATCTACCTAAATACGATGGGAACACTCGTCTTCTACACGAGTTAGTGAAATTGTCTTCAGAAAAGAGGCTAGGCGAAATAAGATAACACCCAGATTTTCTAAACACATTATAAAAACAAATAATAAATTAACCATCCTTACCAAAGGAAATAAGAAAATTCACAAAAGCAAATTAAGAAGAAAGGCGAAGAAAACTTAGACCAAATATTTATAATAACGTACCCATCATTATATTTTTTTTTAACATTAAGAAAAAATTAAAATTAATATTAAAATATTATATATATTCAAGGAATATGAATATAAACATGGTAGTATAATCACTGAATATGATTGAGACTACCCATCATTATATTTTTTTTAACATAAAAAAAAAAAAAAAATTAAAATTAATATTAAAATATTATATATATTCAAGGAATATGAATATAAACATGGTAGCATAATCACTGAATATGATTGAGACTACCCATCATTATTTTTTTTTATTATTTTAGCATTTAGAAAAATCAAAATTAATATTAAAATATTATATACATACATTCACTGCATATGAATGTAAACATGATAGTATGATCACTGAATATGATCACGAGGCTATCCTAATTTTAACATTGAAAATTAGATTGATAATAATTGAACAGGACACTGAACTCAACAACTCTATAACTAGCTTCACCCCTCTTTTCAGCCTCCCACTAATATCTACCCAACTAATCGAAATATTTAACCTTCCAAAAAACCGCGGAATACTTCCTCTTCGGCTAGGACCCTCTAGAACTATCATTAACTACAATAATCTTATCCATATTATTAACCTAGAAGACTATAACACTAACATCCAACAAATTAGAAACACACTTGATCTTTTTGGAAAACGAGCAGCATTAACTAACTCTGCTCACATAACAAAACTTAAACTCAAGGAACTCGAAAAGAAACTAACAACACTATACCCTATTAAAAGAAACAAACGAGGTCTGATTAACGGACTCGAATCAGCAATTAAATTTATTACAGGAAATATGGATGCGCAAGACGCACATAATATTAACATTCAAATAGAACACATAAACTCAAATATAAACAACCTTACTAACAATATACTAACCCAACACGCAATAAATTTCCAAACAATAGAAAGATTCACAAATATTACATCACACATTAATAAAGAACAGGCTAAGATAGAACAATTTCTAGAAAAAACATTTAATGCAGTCAAAAGGGAAGGACACATACTAACCGAAACACAATATCTAAATCAGATAAATTTCAACATTGATCTACTAACCAATCATCTATCTAATATCGCAGAGGCAGTGATCCTAAGTAGATTAAACATAATACCAAAATTTTTACTAAATATAAACGAAATAGAAAATATAGAAAGAAAATTAATTAAACAAGACATTAAAGTCAAATCAGTAGAACAAATTTACGAATTTCTAGGATTACAAGCATATTATAATGGTTCCAATATCATATTTAACATACGCATTCCTAACCTATCATCCCAAAAATACTTCCTCCATCATGTAATTCCCCTTCCTATCAATGACACAAAACTTATAATAACAAATCCATATATAAATATAAACGAAAATAACATACAGCACTTTACTGCACCTTGCCCCAAGATAGAAGGAACTTTCTACTGCATGAAACCAAACTACGAGAAAGACCTCAAGAGCTCTCAATGCATTGGAAGACTCATGACCAACGAAGCAGCCAATTGTCCTTTCAGTGACGTTGGAAAAATTGAAGGAATCTCACAACCAGAACCGAATTTTATACTATTTATCAATATACCCAAAATGCTAATAAACTCTACTTGCAGTACAAAATCTTTAACAGTCGAGGGTACAGCACTTATACACTTTAAAAACTGCGACGTCGAGGTAAATGGAATATCCTACCAGAACAGCCCTGATACCTACTGGGACGACATACATGTTCCACCACCACCAAGCAGCGACATAGAAGTCAACTCTACAACGGAAATATTAAGTCTCGAAAAACTTAAGGACTACAATTTCCTTACGGAGTCAAAGCTATATAATCTAGATGCCAAGACCGAAATCCTTCATTATTTCACAACATCATCAGCAGCCGTATTTGCCATCGCTATCACCATCATCATAGTCGTCATCATTCACGTCACAAAGAACAATCCCCAAATCGGCCAGCCTCCGACACTTCAATCTTTCGCTCCTGCTTCAATGACGTCACTATTTTCATCGGAATCAGTCCCAAGATCGTCATTTTGGCCGTCGCTCTATACTAAGGGGGGAGGAGTTACGGTAGCCACCTGTACCCCCGCTGCCCCCTAATCATCCCATAATAACACACTCATCGAAGTCGTCAACCCAAAGCTACGTTGGACACCTAACACCCCCGCAACATATGCAGAATCATCATTTTTGTTATTAATTGAAATTGTAACGTAAGAATAAAATATAAATCAAGTATCATGTACTGCACAGGTGACAGGAACTGCAGAGTAAGCGTCTGGTAAGTTTCCGTTCGAAGTCACCTAGTGCAATCGATACAGAGGTTAGATTTTTAAGCTAAAATTGTAATTGATTCATGTAATTAACTTCTTCAAACCGAAAACATCGTTTTTTTTACCTCAAGCTGAGATTTAGAACTTAACTCGCGCGCATGTAGAATTCGACCGCTACAAAAAAAATTAAAAAAAATAATTCCATCAACAAATAATTACTTTTCGCGCCCGTCAAATTGCATTCAATGTGGTGCAGTGGAAAAATAAATAAATAATAATAATAAAAAAAAAAAAAAACAGTGCTAAAAGTGCAGTTGAAAAAAAAATAAAAAAATAAATCAGTGCCGGTGCTTTCCATCTTTCACCTCCTCTCACAAGCGGTTACGCTTCTTTGTTATCGCAATTGGAGTACGTGCTATGTATGTACATACTTGCGATGACTGAGAGAGTGTAACATTTGATCCGAATAGCGGACCTTAGCTGATTGTCGTTTGGGCAAAGCACCTGCGACAGTTTGTTTTGGAAAACTATTCATTGGATCTTCACTTCACAGCTTCGCTTACGTCAGAGTTGTGTCTTTTTGTGTTTCTATGATGTAGTGATGAGGGAATTTAGGGTTGATCTTACCAACATTCGTGGGCTTCGAATGAATTTCTTTGATGTGTACGCCCACGCCTATTGCCATAAACCAGCTGTTTTGGCACTAAGTGAAACACAGTTGAAGAATCTTCCGATTTGAAACTGCCTGGATATAACTTAGTGTCATTATTCTTTCCCCACCGTGGCCTCGCAATTTACGTCCGTAGTGATATTGCTTACCAAGTTCCACCACAGTATGGCCACTGTTCCAACCCGGAATTTAATTTCAAATGGCTAAAATTCACCGTCCGTAAGCAAATAATTCACTACTGCTTTATTTATAGAAGCCCTAGTGCGGAGAGCAACTCAACTTTTGACGAATTTGATGCGCTGTCCGATTCCATCACTCGAATTGTCTCCTTGTACCCTCATACTGAAATCGTCATTGCGGGCGATTTCAATATACACAATTCGGATTGGCTTCAACATTCTGGCCAGACAACACCCGAAGGAAGGTATGTTGAACTTTTCGCTGAGGTAAACAATTTGACTCAGCTTGTAAATGAGCCTACACGTATACCGGACATTGTAAGTCATTCCGCCAACACTTTGGACTTGTTTCTTACTTCGCACCCTGATAAATACACTATTGATGTTTTAGCGCCTCGGTCGGTCTGACCATAATATCGTATCAGCTAAATTCTCCTACTCCGACCACTCAGTTAAAGAAAAAACTCTTAAAAGAAAAGTATGGCAATACGAGAAAGCCAACTGGAGCAGCTTTAGTAGCTTCTTTAGGAGTTTTAACTGGTCGCTATGCTTCTTCGATAGCGACGTGGATGCCGCTCCTGATATGATCACTAACACTATACTCTTAGGTATGAATGACTTTATTCCTAACAGAATAAAGAGCATTAAACCTAAGGCAAACTCGTGGTTTGACCAGAGCTGTAAAAAGGCTATCAGGTTGAAGGAAGTAAGTTTTCGGTCTTATAAAGCCAACAAATCTGAGGAAAACCGAAAAAAGTTTAAACAAGCCAGCAAAGACTGCAATGTCCATATTCGACGTGTAAAATTCTTACATGACCAAAAATTGGGGCAAAAAATCCTACAATGTCCCGAAGGTAGTAAAAATGTTCGGTCAGTCGTCAAAAATATTAAAAGTTCTGCCTCGTCTGCCACCCCCACGCTCATTTACAACGACATTCCAGCTGTCAGCTCCTTAGACAAAGCTAATCTGCTTGCTGCTCATTTTGCAGCGAACTCCACGCTGCCAGATAATGCTTTGTCTCCACCTGTATTTGAGAGCGTCAAATTTTCCATGGGACAAGTCCACTTTCGCATTCGTACAGTTGCAGGAGTACTCAAAGGTCTTAACATACACAAATCCGCTGGTCCAGATGGTATCCCCCTATAGTTCTGAAGAGGTGTTCTTCCACGCTGGCAAAACCTTTGCGTAAGCTTTTCTGTCTATCCTACTTTTCAGGGCACTTTCCGAGTAGATGGAAAACAGCATTTGTCCAGCCCGTCCCCAAAAAAGGCGAATCTCCCGTCCAACTACCGTCCCATTGCACTTACGTCCTTTCTTTCCAATTTCATGGAAGCGCTGATAAATCGTCAGCTTATGAAATATCTCGATTCACGAAAACTCCTTAATGACCGGCAGTATGGTTTTCGTAGCAACAGGTCCACTGGTGATTTGATGGCATATCTCACCGAGAAGTAGAACCAATCTCTCCATCACTTCGGCGAAACGAACATGGTTGCGCTTGATATTTCAAAAGCATTTGGCAGAGTTTGGCATCAGGCTCTTTTGTCGAAAATGCGTGCATATGGCATCGATGAGTCTCTTCTTCAATGGATTAGAAATTACCTTTCGGGGCGTTCAATACAATTTATTTTGGACGGCTTCAAGTCTGCAATTCAGCAAATAAATGCTGGTGTTCCCCAAGGCTCTGTTTTGTCTCCGACTCTCTTTCTTATTTTTATAAATGATCTCTTGTCTGCAACTTCTAATCCAATCCATTCCTTCGCTTATGACAGTACCCTCAGTTTTTCATATCCGTTTCCTAACTCACGTCCTTGCTCTTCGGCCGTAGAAGGGGAACGGCAACGTATGTTAAGCACATTAAATTCCAACCTGGACAGCATAATTAAATGGGGTTCAACCAACAGAGTGGAATTTAATGCTTCCAAAACACAATGCTGTCTTCTGTCTCTCAAGCGAAACCAAAACCCTCAACCATTATCCATGGATGGTACTTGCATCATTGAAACCGAAAGGCTTGCCATTCTCGGTATGTGTATTAATAACCATCTTCGATGGAATGATCACATATTCGAGGTCGCCAAAAATTCTGCAAAATGTCTAGGATTCCTTAAACGGTGCATGAAATATTTTACCCCGTCTGATCTGGCATCAATTTATAAGGCATTTATCCGGAATATAAAACCCATATCTGGTCCGGTGCACCCAAGACCGTTCTGCACATTCTTGATAGGGTACAAAATCGCGCGTTAAAACTTATAGGTGATAGAGACATTGCGAATTCCATTCATTCACTAGAACATCGGAGAAATGTTTCCTGTCTCTCCCTGACTTATCGTTTTTTCCACAAAAAATGCTCCAGCGAAATAGCCAGTTGTATTCCTCCCCTTCAAAATTTCACCCGCAATACGCAACATGCTTCGAATGCACATCACTTTACCCTAAAGCCAAACTTCGGTCGTACTGTCAAATATAGAGATTCATTTATAAGCCGAACAACACGAATGTGGAACGATCTACCAGGCTCCAGGCTCTGTATTTCCCCATCACTACAACCTTCAAACATTCAAAGCCAACGTGCATAGGTACCTCCTCTGTTCCTCTTCCCCCTTTTTGCTGACGCCCGTGCCCTGAAACAATTAAAGGGTATTAATACTCCCCTTGGCGCGCGCAGATTGTAAAAAAGAAAAAAACTTTCACTCGGTTGATTTGCGCGTTTTCCGTATACTAACTCATAGGGTGTGTATCCAGTTGTACCGTGTAAGGTCGTGTTGTAACTAAAGCTTGCAAAAGTCATTTTTTCGTTCCAATTGGCCTCATCACCTATTTCCCTACCTGTGGTTTTGAGGTATTCAACTAATCTACAGTGAACTCTTTCCACGGCTCCATTGGCTTGCGGGTATGCTAAGCTTTTCATTATGTGTTTCATGTTGAAAATCCTACATAACTCATTGAATATTTCATTGCAGAATTCTTTGCCGTTGTCTGTTAAACTTATTTTGGGAAGTCCAAAATTATAACAACCTGCAATTCTTTTGATTTAAGAGGTATGAATTTAGTCAATTTCGAAAGATCGTCCTGAATAGTGAGCCCGAATTTGTATCCTTCTTCTGTCTCTGTTAATGACCCTATCAAGTCCATGGAAATTTGTTCAAATGCCCTATCCGAGGTCGAAACCAATTTCATGGGGTTTCGGGTTGGTTTTCGGAGTACTTTTTCGTACTGACAGTGTTCACAATTCTTAACATAATTTTCAACGTCTCTTTACATACCTTTCCAAAATAACTTATCTTTTATGCTTACATACGTCGCTTTTTGACCTCTATGCCCTCCCGAAAGTCAATTATGGTTTCCCGACATAATTCGTTTCCTTTCCTCTAAGTCAAAAATTTCCCTACGTGTTTTGTTAAACTCCTGCTCTTCATGTTCGTTTTCTGTTACAATTATCTCCTCACTATAACTATTTTCTACCATATCATTATTTTCTGCGGCTGATGGTGGTAAACCATATTCCTCCGCCATGCTTCTAATAATGTTGTCAATTAATTGGTCAACTTCCTCGAATGACTCTGCTTCTATGTTTTTCTCTGCTTCCATCATCCTTACGTTTCTTGATAGTTCGTCCGCGACAACATTTCCACATCCTTTCTTGTACCTAATCTCGGACTCAAACTCTTCTAACTTTAACCGCCACCTAACTAGCCTTGAACCAGGATCCTTAACATTAAAAAACCATGTTAATGGTCGATGATCGGCTTGCACGGTATATTTCCTTCCATATATGTAAGGCCTAAACTGTTTGGTTGCCCAAACTATCGCTAAACATTCCTTCTCTGTTGTGCTATAATTCCGTTCTGCTTTATTTAACGTCCTACTAACAAACTGAATCGGAAGATATCTTCCATTAATTTCCTGGCTAAGAACTGCTCCTATTCCGGTGTTTGATGCGTCAGTTGTTATTAAAAAGGTCTTAGTGTAGTCTAAGTACTGTAAAATAGGATGGCTCGTGATTGTATTCTTTAGCTGCTCAAAAGCTGCTTGCTGCTCAGTACCCCAATGAAACTCTACGTCCTTCTTTAAAAGTTTATTTAACGGGTCTGCAATTTTGCTGAAATTCGGAACAAACTTCCTATAGTACTCTATCATGCTTAGAAAGGATTTGATCCCTTTCACGTTAATCGGTGCCTGCATTTCAACTATATTTTTTATCTTATTCGGATCCGGCTTAACGCCTTTTTCGGTAATAATGTGTCCTAAATATTGAACTCTTTTCGCAGAAATTCGCATTTGTCAGGCTGCAATTTTAGGTTTGCAGTCCTCATTCTGATTGTGCTCCTGTAAATTCTGGCCATAAACAACGATGTCGTCAAGATACACAAAGCACTTGATGCCTTGCAATCCAGACAACACATTGTTCATAAGCCTTTGAAAACACGCCGGAGCGTTTTTCAATCCAAATGGCATCCTCGTGTATTCGAAGTGCCCGTATGGTGTGCTGAACGCCGTTTTCTCCACATCTTTTTCATGCACGGGAATCTGATGAAAACCCGAGGTTAGGTCAAATACCTTGCCTTCCCTAACTGATCAAGTATTTCATTTATGTTCGGTAGAGGATAGTTATCAGCTATCGTCAACTCGTTGAGCTTCCGATAGTCTATAACCATCCTCCACTTCTTCTTGTCACTTGCATCTGCCTTCTTTGGAGCGATCCAAAGAGGGGAGCTCCATGGAGAACTACTGTTTCTAATAATACCATCTTTTTCAGTTTCTGTACCTGACTCCTAACTTCCTCATCATGTACTTTGCGGTACCGGTATGTTTTTCTAAACACCGGCTGAGCCCCCCCGACTGTTTGAATCTCATGTTTCATTGCGTTAGTACAGGTCAGTTTTTAATCTTCAATACTGAATACGTCACTGTATTCTTTTATTATGGCTAATATACTATCTTTTTCCTCCTTATTCATATGGTCAGTCCTAACATTCCCACAGACCTTAACTTCTCTTTTATCCTTTATCTCGAATTCTCTTAAGTTCTCTCCAACAATTCTAACCTGGCTCAAGTCAAAATTATTCTCTGTGGTGTTGACCACAGCGGCCACACAACAACCAACCCTGTTTTTCGTTAAACATCCGCCAATTCCTGTTTAGGTATGGCGATGTCTTGGCCAAGACTACTCCAATTTTCTACAGAAAGCAATCGGATTACTTCGGTTCTACCTTTCAACACTTGTTCTTGACTTAAATATTTTAATGTAATTTCTTCAGCTTTATTTTTCATCACTCTCTATTTATAATCAATGGAATCAATGGAATAGCCTCCTTCTTTTAAAAATCGACTGCCTAATATTCCATCATAATCACCTAAGAGGTCATTTTCTATAACCTGAAATTCCACTGTATTTATCTTTACTTTTCCCTTATTATTCGGGAATAACTTTTCTTAAAGTCTCATGCGGTTTTCCACCTAAGCCTTTGAATTTAATTGTATTTCCTGAGACTACTTCTCGATAGAAGATGCACTTCGCAGAAATCGTAGACACTCCGGCTCCTGTATCGACAATCAACTTCCTAACATCCTCATTTATTATCACGTTGAAATGAGGGCTTTCCGAGTTACATAAATTACTAAGCACTTTATTCTCCTTGACATGTCTTATAGACTGTTCTGGCTTAAAATCCTTTCTACCTGGTTTTGTACTTGACCTGGAATTTGGATTTTGTTCTTGAGATCTTTGCGTATAAGCTTCCTGTCGTTTGGGTAATTGGCAATTCCTGACGATATGGCCGACTTTCCCATAATTAAAGCACTTCGTCCCCGCAATATTTATTTTGGCTAGGTTTTTATTTGTGTAGTCATTATTTGTATTGGTTTTGAAAAGAGTTAATCTCTGTTGTTAAGATGATAGCCTTTCTAATAATCCGTTAATGAAAACAGTAAATGCTTAATATATTCGATTTGACCTTGCTGATGTTCCTCTTTCACATCGCGCAATTTAGCCTGCATTAAACATCTTTCTAGGGTCTCTACTCTCTGTGTATACAGCGAAACTGATTCATTCCTACCCTGATGTATGCTTATAAGCTCCCTATGCAATTGCAAACTGCTATGGGGTTCCCTAAATACATATATTACTTAATTCTGCCTCCAATGTTTCCCAATCATTTATGTCTTTATTCATAAGGATCGTAGTTGCATTACCTCTAATTCTAGTGTTAATAAACTTGAATAGGATTACTTTTTGAGCCACACTGACCAACTCTATTGCATCATTACATGCACCTATAAAGCTAAACACATCTTCACTACTGCTATTAAAAGCGGGAATGAAAAATGTCAAAACTGCTATTGGTACTTCAGTCATTACTGGTTGATCTAATCTGTTCCTAATTTCAGGAGTATTTTCTGGAATGTTTTGTCCACTGCTTTCCTCACTTTCACTATCACTTCCACTAGCTGACATATAAGCTCTTCTTGTTATCCAACTAGACAGAAGAATCTGATAATTGCCTTCGTTGTTTTCTATCCATTCTGAACTTTTTAATTTAATTTCTCCTGAGGGAAATTGCACCTTATACATCTACTATGGGAGTTCAAATGTTCTACTAGGAGACTAGGAGACAAAAAGAAATATGTTAACTTAAATTAACTTAAAATAAGAATAAAACTGCGACGATAATCCTTCTCGATCGATAGGGAACTTGGTCCACAGTTATTTAAAACTTCACAATTTGCACAGTTCTTTCTCAGTTATTTCCTTTTTCTTTTGACTTAATGCACGTCGCGTCGTACGTTGTTATGCTTCACTTTTCTCTTTCTTTGTATTATTCTTTTGTTGTTCTAGGGGATATCTCGGTATCCCACCGCTGCCACGAAAAATTTTATGTTACTCCTTGGGGCGTTTATAAATAAAAAAAATTAGAATTGCACTCTCGGTCGCGGACAACGTCAAGCTGGCTATTGGACGGGATTTCGTCACCAGTATTACCATCAGAAAAGACCGCGCCGAAAGACGAGGAATAAACACAACCAATAATAGTTTGCAAACGATGTTAAAAAAAACGTTTGTAGTGCAATAGAAAAATAAAAATGACTTTATTTCACGACCGACAAAACATAAGTGATTTACTTCTAACTTAAACCTACGCTGCGGTCTCAGCCCAATAATACATGCGCCGCCCAATAGTGCATAAGCAGCAGTTTTGGTGTCTGGGAAAAATTGTATGTAATCCGATGAGAATGAAAATTTTATTGTTTTTGATGACAACGTGGATTTTGTTGCTTAGCTGCTATTTGGGGTGCATCCCTCCCTAAGAGAGTTTATGGGTATTTAACCCTTAAACTAGGTTCGTGTCGTCGCATCATGATGGTTTCAGATGTCGTCGGGGATGCTCTTCTTGGGCTAAGTGCTTTGCTTCTTTCTTGTCTTCTATTGAGGTTAAAACATTTATTAAAAATTGTAAATGTTGCTTTTCCCCCCTGTGCTGCATCTACACTTCCATGTGATGAATAATATTAAAGCCAGTAGGATTGTTCCAGCAACTCCAGTTAAGATTCCTCTTGTTTTTTCAGGTATTGGGTCTAAAGCGTGTTCCCAAAAATGTTTTCGATTCTGGATGACTATGGCAAATTCATTTAACTCTCCAGAGCCTCTTACTTTTATTTTATTCAATAACTTAGTATCTAACTTAGCTTCCTCTAATTTAATATTTATGCAACAATCTTCTAGGTTATCTGTAATAATTTTATCTTTTACAGGAATAGATTTTCCTAGGCTTAATGTTCTAATACTAGTTTCTAGAGTTTCGAAAATACAATTCTGTTCTAAAGTTAAAATTCCAACATTCATTAATATTCCGTCTTCCTTATTTTTACTACAGTTACAATGGTATTTAGTTTCTTCAGTTACTAGAAATATAAACACATTTTCCTTAATTTTATGAAACATTTTGATTTCCGAGTTTTCAGTTTTAAAAATGCAATTTGTTGCTTTATTTCTCAAAAAAAATATTAATTTCACAATTTTTGAAATCGAATGTGCTCTTGAACAATTGAGTTTTACATATAAACGTTTCATCTATTTCCTTACAATCTTCTACATTTTTTATTAAGGTATAATGCTCTTTATCTTTGCTTATTACTAATAACTTATTTGTTACATCGATTAAAATGATTCCATTTTTTATTAATTTTGGTACAGGTATTATCTCAAATAAATCAAAGTTTTCTTAGGGATTAAAAGAAGTATAATAATGTCTTTATTTTTAATGTATGTTTTAATTTCAATTTCTTTCAAAATCTTAGAATAATTTTCTATTACGGGTTCGAAAATAAGAGAATCATCAATATTTCCAGTAGTTGCAGAGGTTCAATTATCCTAGGATGAAGTACACCATCTAAATAAATATGTAAAAGAGAGTGACGTTAGTTACTTCGCTTATAACTCAAGAACGCCTGAACCGATTTCGATGATTCGGACCAATTCGGACTGGTCTCCGGCCAAACAAGAAGAATACCCAAGAAAATTCCCGAAAAATCTCCGAAAAAAAAATTATGAAGAAAATTAATTTTCCCATACATTTTGTATGGAGCGATTTTACGTCGCCATCTTCATGATAGATGACGTTTATGTTTACGTTACGTTGTGGCAATTTCTCTTTGGCAATTTTTTGCGACAATTGTTTTTGCACCAAATTTGTGAGACAATTGTTTGTGTAGCAAATTTTTTTGTCACACATTAAAAACGAACATGATTTCAAATGCTGGTTCCCGTATTGCCAGTAGATGGCGTTGTGTGCATCAACTTTTGATAGATGATTCATTTACACAGTCTTTCCATCGCATACTATTGTGCTGTGCAGATGTGCGTTGCGATTTATCAGCATTTTTTCAAGATTTATCAATTTTTTATCAGCTTTCGACAGTTATTGTAATTCGATTTGATTTAATACATTGTTTTGATACGATTTTTTGTGAAAATTACCAGCGAAAAGTGATTTCATAGAGATGAGTTCAGTTTGATGAATACAAAAGTTAATTTCGGATTGTGCAAATAATTTTTAGGTGAGTTACTTTGAAAATGAATTCACATTCGCTGTTCATTTCATTCTGATTTATCATTTTGGTGTGGAATTCTATTTTCAAACGGTAAGTTGCCAACGAAGATGTTTATTTTGTGAGGTTGTGCACATGACATTTGTGCACATATATGTATCGATAATTCCTTAATTGCTTTTGTGACATTCATTTCTCAGTGTTGTTCACAATGCCGCGAGCCAGAAGATCTAATCTTTCGCATCGAACCCGTCATCAATTGAATACGGATGAACAAGAAATCGCACGAGAACAGCGACTTCGTGCAAACAACTCAACCACGTGAAAATCGAAATCAAAGCGTAAGAAGAAGTGCTTCAAGTGTTGATTTGAATCGAGTAGCGTTTCATTACGATTGCACAATTGACTACAGCTCGCATCCTTCCGTTCAAATTGGCCCAATGGAGGTTGCGTGCAACCATTGCGGTGCATTGAAGTTCGCTGGAGAAACGCCTGGATTGTGCTGTCTCAGTGGCAAGGTTAAATTACCACCATTGCCCTTGCCACCAGAGCCATTGCATTCTTTGCTTCGTGGTGAAACACCAGAATCACGTCATTTTTTATAGAACGCTGAGAAATATAACGGATGCTTTAAAATGACTTCATTTGGAGCAGATATTATTGATGAACGCGGATTCAATCCGACATTCAAGGTAATAAAAGATTAAAGAAATTAAATTTAATTAAAGAAATTAGGATTGAATAAATTAAAGAAAATCAATCAATGGATTCTAATTTCGTCATCGACTCTACAAATCCAAGGCCGAATTGATGTTTTGGCAAGGAGACGATGGATATTATATCAACATCAAGATGATAAATCCATTGACCGGTGAGTATCGATATCATAATCAGTCGTTCACAGACCTACGTGTTTCGACTTCTAATAAGTGCACAGTAAATTATTTAAGTAGTGAAAAAGACTTGTATTAACAAGCGCCAGCTTGGCCTAGAGGTAGTGTCAGTGGACCGTGAATCGGTGGTCACGGGTTCATTTCCCGGATAGACCCAGACTTTTTTTTTTACACATAATATTATACATAATAATAAAATCAAAGTGCAACAACACGTGATGGGAGATAATGGGAAGTCCGCTCTCCCAATAGCGAAAGTAGCGGACCAACAAGCATCAGCCGATGAGGCAGTTGCGTCAGGCCACCCAGCAACGGTGGCCACAGAAGGTACACGAAAGAAGAGGAGGAAGATAAAACCAACTCCCTTGGTAAAGAGTCCCTCCATATCAGCTTCAACTGAAAAGCTGCCGGTTGGAGTGAAGGAAGGGGCGCCTGAGACCGCAACAGAAGCAGCAGTGAAGAAACGTCTGAGGTCAGATGACTGTGACGAATTTCCATACGTCTCCGACGGTGGAGAAGGTCGCTACACGGGGGAGAGCAACAGTTTTGCCTCTCTAGCAGGCTCAGAGTCCGAGGATGAAGAGGAAGAGGTGGAACAGCTGAACAGCAGCATTAAACAGCTGCAGCAAAATGTGCTCTCCATCAAAGCCAAGCAAATGGCATGAAGGGAGAAGGAACGCCAATTAGAGGTGCAACTCTCACAGCAAGTGTAACAACAACAACCACAACGTCAACCACAACCACAAGAAGAAGAACAACAACAAAAGCAGCCAAAGCAGGTACCACAAAAGCAGTTGCAACAACAGCTGAAGAAGAAGCTGAATCAAAATCAGCTAGTACAACAACAGCAGCCGAAGATGCAGAAACAACTACAGAAGGAGCAGCCAAAGCAGCAACAGCAACAACAGCAACAACAGCAACAACAGCAACAACAGCAGAAACAGCAGCAACGGCAGCAACAACAACAACAGCAGCAGAAGGCAACGAAGACAAAGGTGCCTCCTATAAATACGTACAAAATGGAACTTGAAGAGAAAATCGAGCTATGTAAGTCGGCCATAGGCAATAACTTTTATATTAAAAGACTTAATAACGATAGGCATGCTATCCACTGCAGTACAGTGGAACAGTATAAAACAGTAAAAAATCTATTGAGGGACTCGACGACGGAGTTCTTCTCCTTCACCCCGATGGGGGAAAAGCTGCAAACAATGCTGCTGAGGGGGATGGATCCGTCTACTGATCCGGAGACGCTCCTTGCGCTCTTCAAAGAGAAAGAGTGCAACGATCTCAACTTCGTAGGGGTAAAGCCATTCACTACAGCTAGGGTCAAAAGGGAGAAGCGGAAACTGCCGTTCTTCCTCGTTCAACTCTCACCCAACAGCAAACTGGATGGTCTAAGGAGTATTAAAGTCCTAGACTACCAGGTTGTCGCATGGGAAAAATTAAAAAGGAGCGAAAACATTTTACAATGTGTTCGCTGCCAAAGGTTCGGGCACGCCGCGTCGAACTGCGAAATGCAGCCTCGATGTGTCAAGTGTGGAAAGAACCACAAAGCCGAGGAATGCACTCTAGGTAAGGATGGAGTGGCAGATAAGAGCCAGCTCTCGTGTGCTTTATGCAGGAACTCGGGACACACCGCAAACTATCGGGGTTGTCCTAAGTTCCAGTACATTAAAAAAGTAAATCTGGCTCGTCAGCAGAAGGTCGTAGTGAAACGTTCACCTACTACAATTCAAACACAATCCGTGACTTCCCAAGTGACCTACGCCCAAATGGCGGCAGGTCGGGGAAACGCGGAACAGAAAAGACCGAAGGTTGCTTCTCAGGACCCAGCGCCTAGAGCACCGGAGGTTCAAACTGAATTGCTGGCCATCTTGCTCTCTATCCAAGGGCAGATGGAGCAGCTTCAACGTCAGGTACAGAAGCAGGCGAAGCGGGTGGACCAGATCTACGCACTTCTGCCGGGCCTAACGCATCCCCAGTCGTAATGGGTACGAACATGGAGGAGCAACCCTTGAAGATCCTTGCGGTGAATGTGAATTCACTGATTAGGATCGAGCGAAGAGCCGTATTATTTAAGTTGTTAGAAGACCAAACCCCTGAAGTGCTTATGGTTGGCGAAACAAAGCTATCCCAGAAGCACAAATTGGGGCACAGTAAATACAATATTATCAGAAGAGACCAACTCAACTCCACACAAGGAGGAGGTGTTGCGATCTTCATACACAAACAACTGCAATTTAAGGTAGTGTACAGCGGTGAAGTGCGAAGGTTCCAGGTGCTGGAAGTGTGTATTGTGTGCATTCATCTCCATAGAGGAAAGAAGATGTACATGATAGCACTCTATGCACCTGAAGCGACTCAATCTACTTTATTTATTTCAGAGCTCGAGACACTTTTTCGATGCCTAAGGCTGGAGTCGGAGGAGAATTATTTCATCATGGCCGGAGATATTAACGCCAAACATAGAGATTGGGGAAATGACACACTAAATCCTAGAGGGAACCTACTACTCAATTGGTGGGGTCGGCACAGTGTCGAGTATAAACTCGATTTGAAAGCTACAGATAGTCCGTCGTTTCCTAGAAGCGGCTCCTATCTGGATCTTATGCTGTTCGACGTACGGTTACAACTGACCGACAACATGGACCGACAAATTATAAACTGCCTGCACACTTTTGTGTATGACAGTGACCATTGCGGACTCAGTGCCGTAATAACGATTCCCAACGAAATTGCGGAGTTGGAGGAGTTTGTCCAAACGCACTGCTACAATTATAGTAGGACGCGTTGGACTCGCTTCTCATGAACTTTGACAAGAGCACTCTCTTCGAATTCGCTCTACCCACCGTCCAATAGGAATCTGTCAAACGAGGAGATTGACTGGTACCTAAAACAAATGGACGAGACAATTAAACGAACTATGGACATTACGATACCTCGGTATCAACATACTGACAACGCAGATATATTCCGTAATGCAACTATTGACGCACTACACCAATACAAAAGTAGACTGCTGTCGAGACTAAAAACCTTGTACAGACAGTTTACTGACAGGCAAAACTCGGAGGTTAGGACGCTGAAGTCGTTGATTAAAAACCTCCAGAAATTAATCAAGGGAAACTACAGACTTTCTGTAAATCTGCATTGGAACAACAAAATTCGGGCTGTAAAATCCAACAACCCGAGTATGTTCCCGCAAATAAATAAAATATTTCGGAGGAATAATCAAAACGACCTTCCGTGTCTTAAGATCCCCCGAACGACGAACAATGGACAAATACTAATAACAGCAGGTATAGATTCAGATAACGCAGTAGAGGATGACAACTTCTTTGTGATCGAAGATCCGCAGGAGAAGGTAGAGGCTATAGGAATGACTTTCCAGGAAGTGTATAAGGTGAATGATACCATTTGCCCGAACCACGACCTGAAAAATCGCGTCCTAGTGCACAACTTCTACCTTCGAAATGATATAGAGCACTGGCGATCCTAGAATTCTGGTTTTACCGGGTTCAATGACGAAAACTTGGCAAACAATGCCATCGCCAATGAAAGGGTACATCCCCCGTATGTATCGAAGGTAGAACTCCAAACGATCTTCGCATCATTGAGAAAGAAGAAATCAGTGGGAATCATCGGAGTGTCGAACATTGTGCTTCGACATCACCCTCTAGAAGCGGTGGACATTTACACCACTCTGTTTAACAATGCGCTAATAATGCACATTATCCAGCGCATTGGAAAACAGCAGTGATACAACCCATCCCCAAAAGGGGTAAGGACACCTCCAATCCGGCAAATCTCCGGTCGATAAGTCTCCTTCCGAACATCAGCAAGGCATTCGAAAAAGTGATCAATAGAGCCCTGCTGAAGTGGACTGAGAACAATAATATAATTCCGGATAATCAATTCGGTTTTAAGGCGGGGCATGATACAATACATGCCGCGTCTAAACTGGTATCGGATATAAAATGGCACAAAAGCAAGAAACAATGCACGGGTGCCTGCCTGATTGACTTGGAGAAGGCCTTCGACACCGCATGGTTAGAGGGACTCTTCTACAAGCTAAGTAGGCTGGGCATAAGCAAACCACTGCTGTACATACTTTATAACATGCTCACCAGTAGACAGTTCTTTGTCAAAAATGGCAATGTGACTTCTGCTGGAACATTTCTAATTAAAAACGGTCTGCAACAAGGTGCTGTTAATTCACCGATCCTTTTCAACATTTACACGAGCGATCTGATAGGATCACTTCACCATGCCATAGCGTACGCAGACGACTGATTGCGTACAGATCAAAAATCGAGGTCATTGCATTTCTCTTACAACGTGACTTCGACAAGATTCAGCGATATTGCGGAAACCATTCTTTTTAGGACGCCGTTGTCTGGTGCCTCTAGGGATACCAGAAAGAATTGGCGAAAGTTGGACAATAGTTGGACCGCACGGATAGCCACTTGCTGGGGCTCTGGTTAGACCAATATCTATATTTTAAAAAACATATAGATGCTGCTCTGGCCAGAGCCAAAGGTGCTTTTGCCCTTACAAAGAGACTTTTTTATAGCAAGCAACTCGATGCAAGGCTAAAGGTAATCCGGGCTTGCCTTCGGACTTGCCTTCATTTGTACTGAACACCAGAGCCCCAGTACATAAAATTCTATCCCAATGAGGTCCTATACAACAGGACTAACCTAATAAGAGTGGATAATTTCGTTATCAAGCTGATTCGAAGGCACATTGCAAGAGCAATAAGCTCGACGAACAACCTGATCTCTGGGGCTTATTACCCCTGTTACGAGTATCACGAGAGAGTGCGCCTTAACGGCTTTGTCCCCCCGGAGGCGTTCCTCTATTTTGATGAGTAAGGTCTTATCCTGGACAGATTGGCGGTGCCGCTAATCTTCCATGTTGCTCGGAAAGCTGTGGATAGGCGACTCAACTACGACAGAGACGTTGCACACAGCAGTGTGGAGCGTCTCCGGTTCAGAAGGGCGGTATCAAGTGGCGATATTGAGGACGTACAGCGTCAGTACGGACATTTCTGGTGGCTAGCTGAAAGAGGGGAAACTCCTTCGTCGTTTCCTCATAATCCAAGGTAGCCTGTTTGATGTTCAAGGTTGGCTGTTTGTTGCCCATGGCCGACTTACATAGTCTAGGTTTAGGTAGATTGTAGATAATAATATAAAAAAAAAAAAAAAAAAAATAGTACGTAGAGAATTACGTAAGGTAGAATAAGATAGGTTAAGGTAGAATAAGGTAGCTTAAGATTTATTTTAAGGTAGCTTTGTAAGTTATATATATAAAATATAAGAACAATCAAAATAAGTTCTTTTACTAAGTTTTTTCACTTATTTAAAATTTTTTCTTAGTAATAAACAATAAAAAAAATAATAAAATAAATAAAGAACTAAAGTATGTTACGTCGAAAGACATAGTTTTAAGTATTAGGTTTAGCTTAGAGCGCCCGCATAGGGGCAGTAAGTTAGAATAGAATAACATAGTTAAGCTAGTTTTAAGCATTTTTATTGTCTAGCACGTAAGGTATAATGAATTGAAAAATAAAAAATGCATCAAAAATGAAAAAAAAATTAAATCGATATCATAATAATTTTCATTTCAATATGACACTAATGTCGCTGATATCATTTTAGGTGAGGAAAATACCAAGAAGGTCAGCGCAATGAATTTTTGTGCGTATCGTTTGATGATTCGCCAAAATATCGATAACTATTTGCTCCGATTTCGCCGATTGTTTCAGCAATTTTGCGTCGATATGTATGCCAAAATAGAAGCGGAGCGCCTCCTTTTTATCAGTTTAAATCAAACCAAACTACGTATGGAGGAGTACATTCATTTACGCGATGCAATTTGCACCGAAGGAAATGTAGCTGATATTGGTCGGTTGACCATTTTACCGGCGACGTTCGCTGGCAGCCCACGTCATATGCATGAATATGCGCAAGATGCAACGGCATATGTACGTCATTACGGCTGTCCAGACCTGTTCATCACCTTCACGTGCAATCCAAAGTGGATAGAAATTGTTCAACTGCTGCTTCCTGGCAAAACATCAAGTGATCGGCACGATTGCTAAGCATCGTGTCTTTGGAAATACTCGATGTTGGATGTATTCGATTGAATGGCAAAAAAGAGGCTTGCCGCATGCGCACATTCTCATTTGGTTAGCCGAAAGAATGCAACTAAATTGATGACATTTGTGCCGAGATTCCTGATCCCGAAACCAATCCAGACCTGCATGATATCGTAATTACAAACATAATTCATGGACCGTGTGGCGCCATTAACCCACAATCACCGTGCGTGGTCGACGGCAAGTGTTCCAAGCATTATCCACGAAATTTGACTGGTGAGACCATCACTGCCAACGATGGTTATCCACTGTATCGGCAACGATCATCTGATGATGGCGGTAGAACAATCACAGTCAAAGTGAAAGGAAATGATTTCGTGGTCGACAACTCTTGGGTTGTTCCGTATTAGCCACTTCTTTCCAAAACATTCAATTCGCATTGTAACGGGGAGTATTGCAATTCAGTGAAGTCCACCAAGTACATCTGCAAATATGTCACGAAAGGCAGTGACATGACGGCTTTTGGTCTTCAAGCTCCTGATCCCAATTATGAAATCACGCGCTATCAAGTTGGTCGATACGTAAGCTGCAATGAGGCGATTTGGCGTATATTCTTATTTCCCATTCACGAACGCTATCCGACTATTACACATTTGGCAGTGCATCTGGAGAACGGTCAACGAATTTATTTCACTGCAGCAAATACCGCCCAACGTGCTCAAAACTCATCAGCGACAACATAGACCAATTTCTTCTCGATTTGCCAAGTGATCCGTACATTACTTTACTCAGAGATGCCGCGTTATTACACTTGGAATGCTTCATCCAAGAAATTTCAACGTCGAAAGCAAGGCGATGTAGTTCCTGGTCATCCGGATGTACGTTCTACTGAAGCTCTTGGCCGTATTTATACAGTTTATTCGAAGAATGATGAATGCTTTTACTTGCGACTATTGCTGGTGAATGTTCGTGGGCAAACATCATTTGAATCACTGCGAACTGTCAATGGTGAAGTGTTGTCAACATTTCATGATGCATGTCAGGAGCTCAATTTGCTTGAAAACGATACGCATTGGGACACGACAATCGCTGAAGCAACTGTTTCCGCATCTCCAAGTCAGATACGCACATTATTTGCGATCATTATTTCCACATGTTTTCCATCGACTCCACGTGAATTGTGGGACAAGTACAAGGATGACATGTCAGAAGACATTTTGCATCGAGTTCGTTTCCATTCAGAGAATCCCCATCTTGAGATGAATGAAGAGATGCACAACCAGGCTTTGGTTTTGATAGAAGACATGTGTTACCTCATGTGCGCCAGTTTGTTAGTCAGGTTAGGAATGCCATCGCCAGATCGTAGAATAAACGACGCTTTCGAACGAGAATTCCAGGGTGAACGTGAATACGACACAAATGCATTACGCCAATTTGTTCAAACAAATGTACCTTTGTGGAATCCCCAACAAAAAGAAGTGTACGATACGGTGACGAAGGCAATTGATGATGGAAATGTTGGCATGTTTTTCCTTGATGCGCCTGGTGGCACTGGCAAGACATTCCTCATATCATTGATTTTGACTACAGTTCATGCACGATCAGAAATTGCCGTAGCAGTTGCTTCTTCTGGAATAGCGGCTACGCAGCTGGAAGGTTGCCGAACGGCTCATTTGGCATAGAAATTGCCATTAAACCTTCAAGTGGTTGAAGAACCAACATGTAACATAGCGAAACATTCAGCAATGGCCAAAGTTTTGGTAGCAAGCAAAATCATTATCTGGGAAGAATGCACAATGTCGCATAGACGTGCGTTAGAAGCTCTGAATCGCACTATGAAAGATCTGCGTAATGACGCAAGACGTTTTGGGGGTGCATTGATTTTACTCTCAGGCGATTTGCGGCAAACACTACCAGTAATACCACGATCGACAGCTGCCGATGAGATCAATGCCTGCCTCAAATCATCGACATTGTGGCGTTATGTGAAGAAACTTCAGCTGACGACAAACATGCGAGTTGCATTGCTAAACGATCCATCTGTTCTCCAATCAACTGCTAACTATTGGTAATGGTCGTGTTCCAGTCGACGCATCGAATGGATTGATTTCGTTCCCGCCGAATTTTTGCAATTTCGTCTCAACGAAAGAGGAGCTCATCAACAAAGTGTTTCCGAACATCATTGCTAACCACAAGAACTACGATTGGTTGAGTGAAAGAGCAATTTTAGCGGCAAAGAACAAGGATTTGGAGCACTTAAACTACGCAATTCAAAATCAAATCGTTGGTTCCCTGCATTCCTTCAAATCTATCGACTGTGCAACAAACGAAGACGAAGCAACCAACTATCCAACTGAGTTTTTGAATTCATTGGATGTGCCTAGCTTGCCACCGCACAATTTACAATTGAAGGTTGGTTCAGCTGTCATCATGTTTCGCAATCTCAATCAACCAAAATTATGCAACGGAACGCGTTTAGCGGTCACAAAACTCATGAGCAATGTGATTCACGCAAGAGTACTAAAAGTAAAGTTCAAAGGTGAGGAAGTTCTCATTCCGAGATTTCCAATGATCCCAACCGATATGCCATTCGAGTTTAAGCGAATCCAATTTCGAATTCGTCTCGCATTCGCCATGGCAATCAATAAATCACAAGGCCAATCATTGAGTGTCTGTGGCCTATATCTGGAAAATGAATGTTTTTCACACGGTCAACTGAATGTCGCAGGTTCCCGTGTTGGAAAAAATATCGTTTATCACAGAGTGCTTCAATGAGGGGAAATACAATTCAAAATCGACCCGACCGCAACCCATCCAGCAAATATTTCAACACAAACCATCAATTGAAATGGACAATTGACCACAGCTTTTCTCCAATTTGAAATGTTGCAGGGCAACGCCTCCGGGGACAGCTTATAAAATAATACATAGATTACTTCAGAGTAAGTTGTCTAACTTTATCCATAAAATTATCTATAGCTAACAAGTCGTTTCCACGTAACCCCTGAGGTAGATTTTAAAGCGTTTAACATGTGGTACGCTGTTTTATCCCGTTTGACTAATCTAACTACAGCCGTTTAGGTTGCAATTGATGAAAACCGCACAGACAGACAGACAGGGCAGAATTATTTCGAAACTTTTTTTTTCGACGAATGCAATACTTGCCCTACATACATATTTTCAAGTGAAAATGTTGTGTGTCATGCAGCCTTAAATTGAATACAATCATTGTTCTATTCTTTTTTTTTAGATTTCAATAAAACGAATAGAATTCGAAGAAATTAATACTTGATTTTATTCTATTTTCACCAAATATTGGACGGGACGAAGTCCGTTGGGTCAGCTAGTTGTAGTATATATAGACGATTTGTTAGTAGCTTCTGATGACTTATCATTGCTTATGAAATCAAAAATTTCAATTGCGAACAAGTTTGAAATGAAGGACTTGGGTAAAGTTAATAATATTCTGGGTATCGAAGTAAGAAGAGAAAATCCAACATGTAAAATATTCATTCATCAGAGGTATTAGATATATCGAAAAACTAATTTAAAAATTTGCATTTGAAGCAAATCCATCTGCAACAACAATCGATCCAAGCAACCAGCTGACTAAAGAATTATGCCCAAAGTTTCCAAAAAAAAGTTGCTGAAATGGCAAAGTACCCATACCGCGGGTTAATAGGGAGTCTTATATATTTAGCTAACGCAAGGAGACTAGACATAGCATTTGCTGCAAGTACACTGAGTAGATTTTGTTCTAACACGGGAAAGGATCACTGCACGACAGCGAAGCGGATCATACGATACCTGAAAGGAACGTTAAGCTATGAAATCCTATATGAAAAGTCAGATTCAACTATCTACGGTTACGTGGACTCGGACTGGGGAAGCAACCGCGACGATGAAAAGTCATGTACCGGACATGTGACTGACTATATTAGCGAATGGTTCTGTTAGCTGGAAATCCAAGAAGCAAAAATATTAGCGAATGGTCCTGTTAGCTAGAAATCCAAGGAGCAAAAATTCTTTGCGCTTTCCACCATGGAGGCTGATTATATGGCGCTTTCAGAGGTTACAAGGGAAATTATTTATCAGAGGCAGTTGCTAAAGGAAGTAGAAGTTGAGCATCTTGTAAAGGGCCCTACATTAATATACTGCGACAACCAGAGCGCAATCAGACTGGGTACAGATTCTGTACACTACGATAGATCCAAACAAGTAGACATACGATACCATTATACTCGGGACATGCAGAAAGAAGGACGATTTGAAATCAAATACCTATCTACCAGTAAAATGGTTTCAGATATATTATTATTATTATTACTTTATTAAAAGGTAAATTAAATTTACAATTTAAATATAATGTACAGAACTAGCTACCAGGGCTTATGGCTGTTTTTTTATTAAAGTTTGTAGGTTACTTACGAAAATGTAAGATGTGGGGGAGGTCTGAAGCTGCCACGTGCACGAACCTTATCGGTCACGTAGGCCTGTCAGCTCCAGACCGCCCCGTTAATGGGCTTAAAATAATCTAATTAAATGCTATTGTCTAAATTAAGTTCCTTTAAAATATCGAAAACGGCATTAATATTATGTTCGGAAGGTACAGCTAGGAGATCAGAAATCTTTTTTTTAAATAGGCTATAAGTTAACTTGGATACTTTCGGGCATTCGTAAATAAAGTGTTTGATTGATAATATTTGATTGGATTTGCAGAGGTGACATGTTGGCGGATTTTCCTTACGTAGAATGTGGCTCTGAGTCATTTGTGTGTGTCCTAGCCGGAGTCTCAGAAAACATTTATTGCTTCTAGGTGTAGTTGTTGTGGGATAAAGTTGTGGGTCACCATCTAAATTGAAGTATCTGTAGAGATGAGTGTATTCTGCCCATGATTGTTTTTTTTTTGTTCCAAGTGTGAGATTATGTGTCTGGTGAAATCTGTTTTGGGTGGTGGGTAGGGTGTGATGATTGGTTCTGTTGAAACGCTGCGTGCAACACTGTCTGCAAGTTCGTTTCCTCTGATACCGGGATGGCTTGGGATCCAGAGGATTATCAATTCTATTTCCTTCCTATTCTTAGTTTAGTTTATTCATCAAACAAAGTTACAGTACGTTAGTGATTACTTGATAATAATATAATAAATAAAATAATAAAATAAAAAAAAGAAGAGTTAAACATTGCCACCATTAAAGTTATTTAAAATTAATAGCAAATTATTTTTAAATGAAAATCTACATTGACTGAAATCGATCATATCTCAGACGGTATTGGCTTCTCTTAAGCACCTAGACAATGGTTCATTGGCAGAATAATTTGTTCTGTGATATGGAATATTAAAAAACAATCGGTTTCTTAGCAACCTCGTAGGAACATTGAAGTTAATTAAGGCCAAAATATCGGAACAATCAATATGATTTGCCAATACATCACGAATAAACAAATCCTCAGAGAACTTTCTTCGAATGGTAAGAGGTAAGATACCAAATAATTTGCACCTTGTTCCATTGGAAGGCATATCTATGTCCCAGTGAAGCCTTTTCACTAATACTCTTTTTTTTTATAATCTGCGCTACTCTTTAATTGTTTCAGGGCACGGGCGTCAGCAAAAAGGGGGAAGAGGAACAGAGGAGGTACCTATGCACGTTGGCTTTGAATGTTTGAAGGTTGTAGTGATGGGGAAATACAGAGCCTGGAGCCTGGTAGATCGTTCCACATTCGTGTTGTTCGGCTTATAAATGAATCTCTATATTTGACAGTACGACCGAAGTTTGGCTTTAGGGTAAACTGATGTGCATTCGAAGCATGTCGCGTATTGCGGGTGAAATTTTGAAGGGGAGGAATACAACTGGCTATTTCGCTGGAGCATTTTTTGTGGAAAAAACGATAAGTCAGGGAGAGACAGGAGGCATTTCTCCGATGTTGTAGTGAATGAATGGAATTCACAATCTCTCTATCACCTATAAGTTTTAACGCGCGATTTTGTACCCTATCAAGAATGTGCAGAACGATCTTGGGTGCACCGGACCAGATATGGGTTTTATATTCCAGCTTAGGGCGGATGAATGCCTTATAAATTGAGGCCAGATCAGGCGGGGTAAAATATTTCTTGCACTCTTGTAAAAATTTTTTGTATTTTTTCGATTCTAAAAGAGTGAACTTCATACAAAGGGCTCCAAATAGTACTACAATATTCAAGAGTAGATCTAACAAACACAAAAACAGGCATTTCAAAGTATGTGGATCACAGAACTCCTTTGAATTGCGCAAGATGAATCCCAACATTGAATTACCTTTGGCGACTAAAAAGTCTGTATGTTTTAAGAAATTAAGTTTTTGGTCAAAAATTAACCCAAGGTCTTTTTTTAAAAGTTACAATTGAAAGAAACATTCAGTTTATTTTATAAGAGAAATTAATAACTGAACGATTTCGACAAAACGTTAAACTTTGACATTTTTCAATATTAAGGTGTAAGGAGTTAATCAAATACCAATTCGATAATCTCACAAGATCTTCTTGTAATAACATGCAATCATGTTCAGTTTTTATACACCGAAAGACTTTCAAATCGTCCACATACACAAGGCACTTAGAATTTAAAAATACGTTGGGAATATCATTAATAAATAACAAGAAAAAAGAGGGCCAAGATGGCTTCCTTGCGGCACACCTGAGGTAGCTCTGATAGGTGACGAGGGCATGTTATTTATACGAACATACTGAATACGACCCTTTAAGTATGCATTTATCCAGTTAAAAAAGTTAGAGTGGAATCCAATTTTGTTTAACTTCATAAGTAATATATTATTATTAACACGATCGAATGCTTTGGAGAAGTCTGTATACACAACATCAAATTGATAATCTTTCCCAAGTCCATTTAATATGTAATTTGAAAAAATTGTAAGGTTTGTGCTGGTAAATTTACCAGCAACAAAACCATGTTGACAGGGAGAAATAGTACTTTTAAGAATTTGAGTTAATCTTACATAAATTAGTTTTTCAAAAATTTTAGGAATTGTAGAAATCTTACAAATAGGCCGATAGTTAAAAACTTCTTGTCGACTTCCTGATTTATAAATTGGTGTTATTATAGAACGATTTAAAAACTCACCACTATCAAGGGAACGATTAAAAATTATTTTTAACGGTACAGCAAACACTTTCACACACCTCTGTAAAATAATGGGAGCAATTCCATCAATATCTAGTCGTGTATCAACTTTAATCATTGTTAAAGCTTGTTCGATTTCTGAAGTTGAAAGGTTTAAACTACCAATGCTCAAATCACAATCAGTGTTATATAATTGATTACCAAGGGGTATATTCGGAGAGCTATCTAAATAAACGGATTGAAAATGTTTAGCAAAAAAGTTACACCCAACTAAAAGATCGGATGATGATAGGCCATCGTGACGCATTAGATTAGGAATGTCATTCGATTGTTTTTTAGCATTTACAAATTTCCAAAAACGTTTACTAATGGATTTTAAATCAGATTCAACAGATAATAAATACTGATTGTAAAGGAATTTATTCAGAGTGTCAACATTTTTTTGCAATATTCGATGATGCTTTTAAAGATCTCGATCATTGGCAATTGCGTTGTGCACAATTTTTAAAAATGAACCATAGCAGTAATTAAGATTTGCATTAACAAATAATGCTTGCCAATCTGTTCCATAGTTATTAATTGAGTCGAAATACGTCTTAGCAAAATTATATATGAAATATGCAGGTGAAAAATGCGTATAAAATTCAAAATTCAAACTGAATGCGATATGATGAATTGTGTCAGGAAAAAGAGAAACCATGGAGTTGTTTATACCCACATGCAAATCCGAATCAACGAAGACCAAGTCAAGCACATTATTAAAATAATTATGAAAATAATTTAATTGTTTAAGATCGAATTGTGCAAAGGTATCCACAACTACACGATTGTGATTAAATATAACATTAAAAGGAACAAGTATATTCTCATCAGAATCATAAATCTGTTTAACACTTGCCAAATTAAAATCACCTACAATAATAACTTTTTGAATATCATTAAAATAAATAAAAATAAATATTTGGCGCAACAGCTTTTTAAGTGCCAGGGCCTAGCTTCTCGCAACCACTCGTGTTGTGTGCGTTATATTTTTCACACGAATGGAAGGGACCTACAGTTTAGTGCCGTATCCGAACGGCAATTTGTTTTGAGAAGCTTTCTCGTGACAATAATACTCTCGGATGTTTGTCAGACGTTCGCGATAGGTGGGATCGTGAAAAAACTTTTTGGTGTTTTCTGGAATTCGAACTTAGAACCTCTTACGTAGTGATCCGACACACTAACCACTACGCCACGACGCACAGTGTGCAATTTTGCACATCTAGTGGAACTTTATTCCTGACACGCTTGATTATATATCTTTTGATATGAACTTCAGTTCAGTTATGTAATATATTTAATTGTAAGAAGTCTGACACACAATTTATTATATTTATGTTTTTAAATTATTTTATTTGGACTACAATTTTGTAATTAGTCGGACGTATCATCTTCTTCATCGGAACTGCTGCTAGCTGGGTATGCTTGGGGAGTCTTCAAGAGGGCAATACTTTCCTGAGGAAGTGGGTTTCTCATTCGGTGAAGCACTGTACAGCGACCCGATAGATAGGGATCTGACGAAAGCAAAAACCTGTTCAGTACATCTCTATTCGTATTTTTCCTTGACGTCTTTCGGCTGAAATGCTCGCGGAATCGTCTGTATTCTTTGTTGCTTGCTTCTTGCGCTTCTTCCGACAACTGACCAAGTGGAAGAATGCAAGCTTGAATAATATCCTTTGAATGGATGAAAAGCTTATGTATACTTGCAGGCATATGATACCAAGCGTAATGCTCAAGATATATTTTTCGGGTTTCACTGGCATAACTTGCAAATTTGTCTGGATCAATTTCATATTCACTAGATATTGCTTCGAGTAAAATTCGAAAATGTTGGATGAGATCAACATTAATCCCTGTTATCTCTGCGCTTATTTTCGCGTTTCTAAAAAATTTACGTGCAGTGTTGCCATCATTTGTGTTCCCTGCTATTTGCTTTGGCATGTCTACTAATAATCCCATTTGTTCCCGAAATCGTGATTGTATATAAATCTTCTTGATCGCTACTAAATTTTTTTCTTCTTGCGATCGTGCTTGCCACTTTTTTATTTCCAACTTGTAGGAGATGTGCAATAGACATTCAAATGATCTAATCCAAGAATGCAATGGAGACATCCGAAAGTTGAACATTTGTTCATCTGGTTTTTTAATGGCACTTATTTCGTTATTCATCTCCTTGGGAGTTGCACCACAAATATAGCATTTTTGGGAGGAGTCATATTGCGACAAAACACTGCAAACTTTCCCGTCTACCATTGTAAATAGAAGCTCATGCTTGCATTGCACTTGCATGTCATTTAAATTGAAATTTGTTGGCATGAGTTGATTTATTTGATCTTGCATTTGATGTTTCTCGGTTTTAATTAGTTCCTTGGTTTCTTTTTTAAAAATAAATTTAACGAGCCTGCAGTACCGCGTTGAATTAGGCCTTGGGTTTTGCCATATAATTTTGTTTGATATGTCATCAACCAAACGAAGGGGCACAAATGATATTGAAAATAAATTCTCGTCACTACATCCTGTATTATCCATATTTTGCTTGTAGCGACTTTGTGCTGAACTACCGTCACAGCCCCATTTGGAGATTAGGCGCAAAGATAAAACATGCACACCCAAATTTGCTAAATGTTCAGCTAAGTCGCTTTGTGCCTTGATGATACGTTTTACTGTAATATCTAGTAAAGCTTGAAGTTTCACTTCAGCAGATACATCAGTTACATTAAAAGCTGATCCTTCAGGGTAGCAGTCTTTCATTGCCTCTTGCACTAAGTAGTAAGGCGGGTACACATTGGAGTTTATATCCTTAAGCTGCTGGCGCATGTTTTTATACTGAAATGTACTTAATTTAATGTTCACCATGAGCAAAACCGCTTCCTCTGGACTAACCTTTTTTATTTCCTTTCCTTGACTGGATCTAGCCCTTTTAAGATTAGTAGCCCTTGCAGGAGAACTAAATGCAAGCTCCTTGACAAGATCTGCAGCGTCTCTTTTGCCAGCTGATCTTAAACTCACTTCTGCAGCAATAGCGATTTCGCTTGGAGTTTTAGTGCACACAAGTTCCTTTATTTTTCTTTTTTGCACTTTAGATGCACATTCTTTAAATGCTTTCGAAGGTCGTCCAGGATTCGATTTTATGCTTGTTGTTGGCAGACTATCATAAAATTCTGCTGGCAATTGAATGTCCTCATTCAACCATTTCATATTATTGCTTTGAAACCTTTTAATATCTCGCATACTTTCTTGCCACCTTTCATTAATTTTGCAACTCATAGAGCTTACATATATTTGCAGCACTCTGGGGACTTTATTAGTGTCCGCAAGGCCAAAGCTTTCCAATATGTAAGCCGAAATTAGTTTATTTCGGTCCACTTTTTAGTGGAAAAAATTTCAAAAATTTCTTGAATTTTCATTTTGCTATAGACCTAACAAAAAAAAAGAAAGTTGTATGGGGTGAGCACTCAAGAGCAAAAAGTGTGAATGGATTCTGATTAATTTAACACCACAGAACATTTTAAGTCACATTTCACGGGGGATACATTCGGATATATTTTTAAAAGTCTTCACAAAGTCACAAAACACAAAAAAACCAAGAATCCTAAAGTCTTATCACAAAACATTTATTTCTTCCATTTTCATAGCTAATAATTAATTTTGACTTACCTTAAAAAATTAGTAGATTATAGAAAAACAATAAAAAAAATATATTATGTAGACTAGCTATGCTTATCACTTTCAACAACAACGGCCAACTTGGCCCACAATATGCCACTGATTTCATCTATTTTTTCAGAAATGTTTTGCGGCTGTTTGTGATGTTACACAACGGCAAATACCGTTCTTATAACATTTTTGTTGTTTACATGCTAATGTCTGGGATTTTAGCTATCATCGTATACCAAAAAATTATCATTCGGACGACTTTGATTTTTTAATTAAGTTCCGCTAGATGTGCAAAATTGCACACTGTGCGACGCCCACTTTTGATTATCATTACGGCTTTTTAATATTGAACTACAATTGTCAATGTGAGCTTTATACAAATCAAATGAACTACTTGGTGGAATGTAAGATACAATGAGAAAAATTTCGTTAATACAATCAAATTTGATGTTTATTATTACTTGGTCAACAACGAGAGCATCAGCTGTTGATGGCAAATCAACTTTAGTGCATTGAAATGCAGTCCGCACAGAAGCAAGCACTCCACCTCCTCTCTCACAATCAAATAGATTATAGTTGCGATCTTTGCGAAAAACAGCATACTGATCATAAATAAACATCTCGGCATCGTGGTGATTATCATTAAGCCAAGTTTCTGTGAGAGCGATTATATCATATTGCAAAGAAGAAGAAAAGAGAAGTACTTGTTGCAATTTGGTACGAAGTCCCCCGGTATTTTGGTAATACATAAGAAAAAGAGTAAGATATCGGTTTTAATTGATGATCATTAGCATTAAGCGATGTTGTTGGTTGCGATGGTAAGAATGACGTAGCAGAGAGAATAGATGCTTCGAAGACCGATGCACTGGTAGAGTGTATTGATGATGTCGGTGATGGTGAAGATGATGATTATCAGATTAGCATTGGTGACTGATGTAATTGCGGAGGCGGGAGTTCGGTGGCTGGTGGAAGTGGTGGCGACGGCGGCAGTTGTTGCGATGATAATATGGGGTTTTGTATGATTGTTGGTGCGAGTTTTGGAATTATATTAGTTTGATGTAACACAAATTTTTTTATTTGGACAAAGCATGGCCATACTGACGAATCCATAACAACAGATAATTTTGATGATGGAACACTCAGTTTAAATGTCACAAATTCATGATTAGTTAAATCAGAGTCTTTCTTAACTAACATGTAACATTTGAATTGGTTAGATGGAATGCTGGTTTTCATTGAAATATGCTTTATTATGTCATTGTGTCTTTATTGAATTTAGACAAATGCAACCATTTGTAATCAGGAAATACACCAAGAGAAGACGTAGTATCAGTACCGATTATTTTTTTTTTGACTTTGAAGATTTTTTTATACCACTAGCTGGCTTCCATTTCTTTTCTTGATGATGTTGCCCCGGATTTTGTTGATGATTGTTGATCGGTTTCTAATATTGCGAATAGCATTCACAGTAGAGAGGCTGTCGGTACATATGATAGAGTTCTTGCGAGATTTTTGCCAGTTCTGTTGCTTTAAAAATAGCATACATAGTTACTGGCCTTACCTCAGTTGGCAAACCTGCACTATTGGCATGGTTTAGCGCAATAAAAATTCTTGAAGGGAATTTGGAGACCTTTTTTCGTCTTAAAATTTTAACGGCGTCATCTGTGATGGGGGATTTATGTGATTCGCAGATTTTCGGAGCAAGGCGCACAGTTAATATTTCTTTATGGCCTTCAATGGATGGAGTAAGCATGTTTTTGATTGGTGTCGTTCTAAAAACCTTTAAGGAACATCTGATAGCTGCATAATAGGGTGGTTTTATTATCTGCAATGTGGTTTTGCTGTTCTTACCGTAGATTGCCAATCCATAATCGATTTTAGATAAAACTATTGCTTTGGTTATATTAATGAGAGAGTTTACATGAACAAAACTATTTTTCGAGGATAAAAATTTAATTACGTTTAGCCTGGTAGCTAGTTTATTTCCTAATTCTAGACAATGAGCCTGCTCAATATCATTGTCCCTATTCAATACAGTTATCTCTTTTCTTTTTCTTTTTCTTTATGAAGTCCTTTATACTTTCATTTTCTTTTATGATTCATTCGTTTTTCGTCTAATACGTGATTCGGAACCCTCGAGATCGAGAGAAATAAATTATAATTACAGTCCAGTCGTTTGTTTTATTCGTAAAAATTCATTTTCCGATCGAACATTTGGTCCATCGACCCAGATAACGTATTAGAATTCGAATCGAGTTGTAATTGTTAATAATTATCTCGTTTTATTAACGTCGCATAATTAAATTTGATGCTGCGCAGTGGAATTTACCACACACACACACACATGCAATCACACATTGCAAAAGTGGACAGACGTAGGTTCCACAAGCAAATAGTATCGGTGGTGTATTGTTGTTTCGTCTACAATATATACTGCGTTCTCTTTTTGCACTGCAACTACGCCAAGACATTCTAGCTATCGCACTCTTACTCTCTCTCTCTAAAAGTGTCATGTCTATCGAAAAGCTAAAAGCATCTCGAGCAGGAAAAAAAGGTTGTATCACGAGAATCCAGATGAAAATTCAGGAAAAACAAGAATCGATTACCGCCACGGATCTAGATTGCCGTCTTCAACTACTGGAAGGATATATAAAGCAATATCTTGCAATTCAAGATGCTATCGATGACTTTCTCCCTGCGAAGAGGGAAGAGAAGGACTACAAGGTAAGTGTTGAAGAGCTACATATATTGTTCCGTCATATCACAAATTCTCGCACTTTCAGCAAAACCGAAAAGTATCTCGTCCAAACATGTTATTGCACACCCCGTTTCTGGAGATGATCTTCCAAAAATACAGCCACCAACATTCTCGGGCGAATATACGGAGCACAACACGTTCATCCAACAGTTTACTGCAACGATCGACTCTAAGGCTATACCAACAATTAGGAAATTTCAATTGTTGATGGATGAGTATTTGAAAGGCTAGGCAAAATTAACCATCAAGTCGTTAGATGTTACTGAGGAGAATTATTAGAAGGCGTTGGAGTTGTTAAAAGGGCACCATAAAAATAAATGCATTGTCTTCCAGTCGCACATTCGGGGACTGTACCATTTTCCATCAGTTCCAAGGAATTCGGGAACTGAACTCGTCGTTTCGTTGATGGGAGTGGAGGGACATCTTGGTGCCTTAAGATCATTGGGTACAGATACTGATATCGTTAATGCACTCCTTCTTCATATAACATCACTCAAGCTGGACATCGAAACGCATGCTAAGTGGGAGGACTCTTTGAACTTGGACAATTTGCCTACATGGAAGGATTGCTCATTATTCCTCACCAAGCGGAGTAAAAAACTCGATATCAGAGATCCTCGCAGCAAGACAACAACATCCGTGTCATTATCATCGTCGTCGTCATCTAAGCCGTACCTTTCGAATAGTGAAGCCAAATTTAAAAATCGTCTCATAACTTTATTAGCCATCGCTGAGCTGCATTGTGCTTTCTGCAATTTGAAACAACACACCATATCAGATTGCAACAAATTCATCAAGCTTTCTGTAAACGAACGGTTTCGGACTGTCAAGAATATTGGATTGTGCATTCACTGCTTAGCTGATAGTCACTCAGTAAAGGTTTGCAAGTCGTCGAAATGCAAGGTATGCAGCGAACAACATCACTCACTAATTCATCGCTTTCAGGTGGCAGCTTCAAATTCAGTACAGACAACCTCAAGTGTTGCCAGCAATCCAAATCTTAGCACATCGGATTCCAATGCAAATCTTATATCATCTGCACTTCATTCCACCACACTGAAAGGAAATTCAAGAAGCTACGTATTCCTGGCTACTGCTTTAGTAAATGTCAAAGCAGCAAACGGTGAGTACATTCTGACTCGTGTACTCTTGGACTCGGGATCGCAGATAAATTTAATTTTGATGCACTTGGCACAAAAACTACGTTTGAAGGTTATCGATTTCTGCGGAGAATTAGGAGCAGTCGGAAACATCAATTTGCCAGCTCGTCACAAAACATTTGCTTCAGTAAAATCAAGATTCAATGACTTCGAAACTAACTTAGAATTGATGATTTTGTCATCGATAACATCAAATCAACCCGAAGTTCACATCGACATCAGTGATTGGTGCATGCCTCCAGATTTCGTTAGCCCACCCCAACTTTAATAGACCTCAACGCATTGACATGCTTATCGGAGCTGATATCTTTTTCGACCTGTTAGTCGATGGTCAGATAAATTTGGGAGAAGAATTCCCCTTCCTTCAAAACACTTTGTTAGGTTTGATTGCACATGCGCGCGAAAGCATTGACAGATCCAATGGAACTGCAGATATTGAACTCACCGATATGCTGCAAACGTTTTTTAAAATCGAAGATGTCCAATCAAATTCGCCAAATTGGACCGAGGAACAGATAGCATGTGAGAACTTGTTTTGCAAAACCACTCAGCAAAGATCGGATGGTAGACTAGAAGTACATTTACCATTTAAGGAGGATGTCACTGCCCTTGGGAACTCAAAATTAATTGCAGAGAAATGCTTCTTAAGTCTGGAGAGGCGCCTTAAAAAACTTCCTGAAATAAGGGAACAGTATATTTCATTCATGCGAGAATACGAGTCTCTAGGACATATGGAAGCTATACCATCAAATGAGATTGAAAATGTACGATACTATATACCTCATCAATTTGTTCTTCGCCCAGAAAGTTCGTCAAGATGATTGAGAGTTGTCTTTGATGCATCCTGTCGAACATCATCAAAAGTATCGCTAAATGATATCCTTATGGTGGGACCTATAGTGCAACAGGATTTGTATTCCATCTCGCTTCGGTTTCATTCTCACCTGATTGCCTTGACTGCAGATATACTGAAAATGTGTAGGCAATTCTTCGTTCGGCCTACAGATATGAATTTTCAAGCAATCTTGTGGCGTGAGAATGTGAATTCCAACATTAATGTCTTTCGATTGAAAACAGTAACATATAGCAGGTTATCAGCACCATACCATGCCACAGCCTTCAAAGGATGAACTCCAGTTTGGCAATCCATTAATATCGGTGCAGAATGCCAATGTTGTCACTAAAAGAACCGTGTTGGCAGATGTGGCACGGTTATATGACCCTTTGGAGTTAGTAAACCCAGTTATAGTATTGGGAGAGATATTTCTTCAACGATTGTGGATTTCTAAAATGGGATGAGGAAGAAAGAAGAGTGGATCAATTATCGCTCAAAACTCGATGAACTTAAAAGGGTGCATGTTCCAAGATACATATTTTCAAAGGATGCTGTTATTGTGAGTTGCATGGGTTCTCGGATGCCTCCTTCAAAGCCTTTGCCTGTTGCCTTTACGTCCGCTTCGTGGATATGCTGGGAAATATAAGCGTTAATCTTTTAAGTGCGAAGTCCAAAGTTGCACCTGTGTCCGCTCAAAGTTTGCCCCGATTGGAACTATGCGCTTCATTACTCCTATCCAAACTACTTCGTCGAGTTAGGGACTCCTTTGACAAGAAATTCGATCAGATCGTATTGTGGACAGATTCAGAAATTGGCCTCAATTGACTTGCTGACCATCCTTCGTCGTGCAATACATTCATTGCTAATAGAGTGTCTGCCATACAGGAACTAACTGCGGAATTGACATGAAGGCATGTCAATATGAAATCAAATCCAGCCGACTTCGTATCGCGGGGATCATTGGTTGCAGAATTGATTGAATCCTGTTGTTTTAAAGGCCCTGCTTTTCTCTATCGTCATACTAGTGAGTGGCCACTCAAGGAGATGCAACGGTGGTTAATATCCTTGAACGGCGTAAGTTTACATCTGTATTTCTCGGGTTAGCACACAAAAATAATTTTGGCTTTGACAATTTAATTAAAAATCATAAATTCATTACAAGCTATAAAAAATTTATTCGGATCTTCGCCTACTGCGTTCGATTTTTTGAGAATTTAAGGAGAAAACGTCAAAACGATAAGTTATTGCTAGGTGAATTTTCAGCGGGGGAGTACGAAGTTGCTTTGCTTAAAATTATATTTTGTGTTCAGCAGAGTTCCTTCGGAGACGAAATAGCAAACCTTCAATCAAAGAATCACATCGTTAGTTCGAAGAGTCCCGTCAAGAAACTTAATCCATATCTTCACATCGGTCCTTTGGTGACTTTGATACGCGTTGGTGGTCGGCTGGATCTTTCAGACTTACCATACGAGGCGAAGCATCCAATTTTGCTGCCAAAGTCTCATCCGTTTGTCAGAATTTATATTAATTTTTTTATATCTAAAAAACCATCATGCTGGAGCTCAAGCGTTGGTGTCAATTTCCAGGCAAAAATTTTGGATCGTTGATGCACGAAACATGGCGACTAGTGTGGTGCATAATTGTTTGCAATGCTTTCGAATGCGGCCTAAGTTACCAGGACAAATTTTGGGTAATCTACCGGCACCAAGGGTATGCAGTGGACGACCATTTCTAGTTTCGGGTGTGGATTTTTGCGGCCCTTTCTGTACTACAATGAAGTCTCGTGGATTTCATACCAAAAAATCTTATATGGCAGTCTTCGTATGTTTCGCTACAAAGGCTGTGCACTTGGAGGTCGCCTCGGACCTGTCGACAAATGGATTTTTGGCTGCTCTTAAGCGATTCATTTCTCGTCGCGGAATTTGTTGCCATCTATACTGCGATAATCCCACTAATTTCGTAGGAGCAAGAAATGAATTAGCAGAACTACGAAAACAATTCTACAATGAACAAACTCGAACATCAATTTTAAGAATTTGTGCTGAGGATAATATCGAGTTCTATCATATACCACCTCGTTCCCCACCTTTTTGATGTTTGTGGGAGTCGGCAGTTAAGTCAGCAAAGAGCCTTCTTGTCAGAACGTGTACTTCGAATTCGTTCACGTTTGAAGAACTTTCAACTGTAGCAGCTGAAATAGAGGCTATTCTTAATTCACGGCCTCTTACTCCATTAACTTCGGATCCAAGTGATGAACAAGTGCTAACTCCTGGGCATTTTTTTAATTGGTGGCCCTCTCACTTCATTCGCAGAGTCAGACGTCACCAATATATTGTTGGCAACAAATAAATGCTATTCGACTTCACTTCTGGAAGCGCTGGTCTCATGAATATGTGACCCAACTTAAACATCGCTACAAGTGGAGTTCTAAATCAGGTGATGTCAGACCTGGTATGATGGCTCTTGTGTCCTATGATAATTTACCTCCTCAAAAATGGTTACTCGGTCATATTGCTGAGACTATTCCCGGCAAGGACGGTCATGTTCGGGTCATACGCATCAAAACTAAAAATGGCATCATATCGAGAGCTGTACACAAGGTGGCACCACTACCATTTGAAAATGTGTCTTAAAGAATATGGGATTCTTTCAGAGGCGGCGGCATGTTCAATATCATTGTCTATATTCAATACAGTTGTCTCTTTTCTTTTTCTTTATGAAGTCCTTTGTACATTCATTTTCTTTTATGATTCATTCGTTTTTCGTTTAATACGTGGTTCGGAACCCTCGAGATCGAGAGAAATAAATATTTTATAATTACAGTCAGGTACAGGCGTAACATTTGACGATAAGTTTAATTTTAAGGCTCTGTTCGATCGGAAAATGAATTTTTACGAATAAAACAAACGACTGGTTGTTTTATTCGTAAAAATTCATTTTTTGATCGAACAGAGCCTTAAAATTAAACTTATCGTCAAATGTTACGCCTAAGATACTTAAACTATTTACATTTGGAATTTGGAGCCTGTTGAAATTTATTTCTAAGCTATTACAACATGTTTTTTTTTTTCATATATGCAAGTGTTTGCTCTTATTTGAGGATATGATAGCCCCTGATTGAATGCACCAGTCTATTAAATCCGTAAGGATGTTTCGGTACATTTGTTTAGCATCCCTGACTTGGTTGCATTTGGATAATAATAGAAGACCGTCGGCGTACAAAACATGGTCAATCTTTTTGAATTTGGATATTATTTCGCTTATGTCATTGTATGCTATTGTAATATGCGAGCTAGGGCTCGAGTAGATAAAACGATATTCTGTGAAATTTATTTCTTTATTTTCTAGTCTATAGAACAATTCAAGTTCACACTATACTATTCTTCGCAAACTCCTTCCTTACAAGACCTCTTTCTTCTCAAATCACTTTATCTCATTTCAATTACTTAATTCACAAATCCAAACTAATTACTTCTTCTTATTGACTCTCAACTTGCAATTTATCACAAAATTACATCTTCGGCTGTTATCACTTTTCCAATCTCCTCGTGCGGCTCAAAACCAACTGCCCCCCTTGATCGCCATCTGTCCTTATATAGCAGAATTTCTGATAGCCAAAAATTTCTAGCAAATTCTTCGACCACTGGAACAAGAAAATTCTGATGTAATAATTCCAAGATTAAAATAATTTCTTGCAGTTATACTTCTCTCTTATCCGTGACGTCGTCTTAGACATCATCCGTCTCTTATCGTGGACACGAACCGTGAACACTAACCACAGACACGAACCTTGAATGAAAAGACACTTCGGAACAAAATTATGCCAGTTCGAGGGCGTAGTTATTATGCTACATAATGTTACACTGCCCCCCTCTTAGACTTGTTCGTCCCGAACAAGTGCGTCCTCACTTCGGCCATTGTATCGACTCAGTCGGTCCACATGAACCACTTTCATTTTGGCCCTTGGTCCTCGCTGGATGCGGTAGACAACATCGTTGATGCGGGTTATTATTCTGTAGGGACCCTCCCAGTTCTGCTGCAACTTAGGTGATTTCCCCTTTTGGCGATGGGGTTTATACAGCCACACTAGATCTCCTTCCTGGAATCCTGACGTTGTTGCCTTGGCATCATACCTGGTCTTCGTGCGGTCGCTCGTTATCTTAATCTGGCTTCTGGTTCTTTGGTGTATGTCCCTAAGCCTTTCCCTAAGGTCCGCCACGTACTCTTCTTCATTTCTGGGCTCATTGGTAGGAGATCCAAATTTCACCTCACTGGGTAACCGAGCTATTCCACCAAACAAGATTTCGAACGGCGTATGTCGAGTCCTATTGAAACGCTCCACCATACCGACCGACTGTGGATGAAGCGGGGTTGTCCGTGCCTTTTTGATTCCGGAAGATTCTTGACTCGAAATTTCGCCCTTGGTCAGAATGCAATTCCAAGGGTATACCGAATCTGCTCACCCAATTGTAGACGATCTGCTCCGCCACGGTTCTGGCTTCCTGGTTAGGGATCGGAAACGCTTCCGGCCACTTACTGAAGTAGTCCAATACTACGAGTATATACCGATTACCATTGTCGGTTTCCGGAAAGGGCCCTGCGATGTCAATGGCGATTCGTGCGAAAGGTGCTTCCACGTTGTATTGGTGCATCTTACCTCGAGTTTTGATTCTCGAACCCTTGTTAGCTGCACACACGTCGCATTTCCGGAACCTGTCTTCGACATCTTCCTTCGCTTTTAACCAATAAAAACGTTCTCGTACCTTTTCTAGCGTCTTATTCACTCCCAAGTGGCCTCCGGACACCCCGCCATGCATTTCCTGTAACACCTCCTTGACCCTCGTCCGTGGCACGACAAGCTGCATTACAAACGTCTTCCGTCGGAGGATTTCCATTTTCTTTCTTCTCAGAACACCTTCTTGGACATGGAGGGAGTCCCACTGTGCAAAATATGCCTTTAAGGTCGGGCTTCTGTGAGAGATGTTCTGATGATCCGGTTTCTCCGTGTTCTCCCTCCAGGCCAGAATCGGCTCGATATCCGGGTCTTCCTTCTGAACGTTCCGGATCTCATCTACGCTCCAGCCGGCGATAGGTTCGGCTCTCATTCTTTGGATGGAAACTAGCTCCCGTTCTTTCTGACGCGCACAATGCTTATAATCCTTTCTGCATGGTCTCCGGGACAGTGCATCCGCATTAGAGTGGAGCTTTCCTTTACGATGCTGTATTTCGTAGTCGTAGATTTGCAGCCTTTCGATCCATCTTGCGACCTGACCCTCAGGACTCTTGAACTGTAATAGCCATTTTAAGGCTGCATGGTCTGTGCGAAGAACGAACTTTCTCCCATAAAGGTATTTGTGAAAATGCTTCGTAGCCAAGATCAAAGCTAGAAGTTCCCGCCTTGTCACGCAGTAGTTCCTTTCTGGCTTAGAGAGCACCTTGCTGAAGTACGCAACCACCTTCTCTTGGCCCTCATGCACCTGGGAGAGTATGGCTCCTACCCCGACATTACTAGCATCTGTATCCACAATGAACGTTTCCCCGGGAGTGGAGTAAGCTAGTATCGGGGCATCGCATAGCCGTTGTTTAAGTGCCTTGAAGCTCTTCTCGCACTCAATTGACCATTTGAATTGTTTTCCCTTTTCCGTCAATTGGTGCAGGCTCTTTGCGGTCCCGGCAAAATCCTTCACGAACCGTCTGTAGTAGGTGGCTAGGCCCAGGAAGCTCCTTAGTTGGTGTTTATCCTTTGGGACTGGCCACTTTTTCACCGCTTCGACCTTCTCTGGACCGGTTCTCACTCTTTTCGCTGAAATTATGTTCCCCAAGTACTTGACTTCCGCTCTAAACAGGGCGCACTTCTTGGGGTTGAGCTTCAGGTGGGCACTTCGAAGCCTTTGAAACACATCCCTTAGATTGTCTCGGTGTTGCGCAAACGTTTTCCTACGACGATGACATCATCCAAGTATACCAAACAGGTTTTCCATGTTAACGCTTGCAGGACACATTCCATCAATCGCTCGAAAGTCGCCGGAGCATTGCACAGCCCGAATGGCATTACCATGAATTGCCATAGCCCATTTCCTGCGGTGAAGGCGGTTTTCTCCCGGTCTTCTGGATGGATCTGTACCTGCCAGTAGCCACTCTTCAAGTCGAGAGTGGAAAACCATCGGGCTCCTGATAGTGTGTCTAGCGTGTCGTCAATCCGTGGCAGAGGATAGCTGTCTTTCTTGGTGATGTAATTGAGCTGCCGATAGTCCACGCAGAACCGCGTGCTGCCATCTTTCTTCTTAACCAGTACAACCGGTGATGCCCACGGACTTTTGGAACTTTCAATCAGACCTTCTTTCTCCATTGCCGACACCATATCTGCAACTTCTGTCTGCTTTGCCAATGGAAGGCCCCTAGCAATCTGACGAATTGGTCTAGTATCACCAGTGTCTATTCGATGTTGTACCAAGTGTGTTCCGCCGTATTCTCCGTCCTGTGAGGCAAATACATCAGCGTACTCATTGATAAGATTCTCTGCCATAGTTCGCTGCTTCTGATTCAGCTCACTGGACTGGAGAATCGTCTCTCTCGTTTCCGCTGTCCAAGGTGATGGGAGAGGTTTCGGAGCATCACGTTCAGATATTGTTGTGACGGCGGTAATCGGCGTGCATTTTAAAGTCACCTCCCCTCGCCTTAGTTTGACAGTGTGTGGTCTCGCGTTCAAAACTCTTACTGGAGCCATGGTGTTCTTTGGTTCGACTAACGTCTTTCCCACGATGTAGTCTTTGGAGTTCTTCTCTGGGTCTGGTTCTACTATGTAGAATCGGTGGCTCCCAAGATCACCTTCCAGCTTCGTCCAAATGATTGTCTCTGAAGACGGCGGCAAAACTTCGTCTTTGCTGATGACTGTCCTGAGAGTTACGGCATTCTCGTTTCCGTACACCATCGGAATCTCCACATTTCGATACCTCAGTACTTGCATCCCGATGTCCAAGATTACTTCATTTGCTTTCATGAAGTCTATTCCGATGATGCACTCGTCGCATATATCTGCCACCAGAAACGCATGGGAGAACGTCAGTCCCGCCAGAGTAATCGTAAGCCGAACTTCTCCAAACACCTTCGCCATTTCCCCTGTTGCAGTCTTCAGGCAGTAGCTGTTGGTGTTGTGCAGCCAGGAGCTTTTGACGATATCTCTTCTTACAATGGAGGCAGTGGCACCTGTGTCGATGGTGGCTACGCACTTCTTCTTGTTGATTAGTGCCTCCACTGTCAGGCTCTTGTTACCCCGTTTGGTTTGCGAAACTTGAATGGTGGTCCTGGGGGCCTCGATTCCAGTAACCAACTTCTGCCCCGCGAAGCTGGTCCTTACGCATTTCCCAACTGCTGGTTTTGGGAAGACTGACCGACAGGATGGATGTTATCACCGCCAGATGCTTCCTCTCTGCTTCTCCTACTTCCGCAATGTGGACAGTTTCCTCGTCTAGGTGCACTTCTGCACTGCCGTTGTAGGTGTCTGGTTTGGTTGCAATTTCAGCAACGGATTTGACTTCCGCGAGCTCTGTCTTCATCCATGACGGCTGTTCGCTGGCATGAGCATTCCACGACGGACATTTCCCTGACACGGTGTATTCCCTGGTATGCTTGGTCTGCAGCCTTCATTGACAAAGCGTATGCCAATGCCTCGGGGAGTGTTCGCTTTTCAGCCATCCTTACGGCCATTTGCAGTTGTCTGTCCTCTATGGCCTGAATAAAAGCTTCCACCGCCATTTCGTTGATAAACTCCTCACCGGCTTTAGGGTATGAAAGATGGGCTAGTCGTTCTATATCCGCTTGCAACTGTTGGAGCGTTTCCTCTCTTTTCTGGACTCGACTACGCAGCTGAACCCTGTACACCTGCTGCATGTGTTCATCCCCAAACCGCATCTCGATAGCCTGAACCAGAGAGTCGTAGTTCTGCTGTTTATCTTCCGGGATGGTCTGCAAGAGCTCCGCAGCTGGACCCCTTAGTGCAAGCGTGAGTGCAATAGACTTCTCTTCATCGTCCCAGCTATTGGTCATTGCGGCCGCTTCGAATTGCCTCTTATAAATTGGCCATGATGTTTGACTATCGAAGATAGGAGGCTGCATCTCCTTTCTTCTCAGACCGTCAGTGGAATATTCCCGTGCTTTCTGTCTCTTCACGTTGCTGAGTTCCTTAGCAAGATTTTCGACTTGCTTTCCTACTCTCTCGAATTGCGTATCCACTTTTTCAAACTGAGTCTCTATCTTCCCGAACTGAGTTTCATGTTTCTCAAAGTTTTCATCGAATCTAGTTTCGACTTTTTCGAGTTGCGTCTCGACCTTATCGATTTTCTCTTCGATCGTTTCGAATTTGGACTCCAAGTTCTTGTTTTGCTCATCAAGTTTGCTTTCCAGAGCATCTAGAGAATTCTTTTGTTCGTCCATTGCTTTCTTTTGTTCGTCCATTGCTTTCTTTTGGTCGTCCAGCTTAAGTTCTATAGAATTCTTTTGGTCATCAAATTTAAGTTCCAGAGACTTCTTTTGGTCTTCTATTGCTTTCTTTTGTTCGTCCATGACTAACTTAAGTTGCAGGAGCAGACTTGCTGTACCCGGGTCGGCTACTGTACTTGCTGGTTCCTCTTCCACGTCAAACTCTACGTCATGCGGATGTTCACCTTCCTGCGTTACTGCTTCTTCCAGACGAATCAGTAGGGCATGTTTTCCCCCAGTTGTGTCGAGATTCCGCTTACTGAGTTCTGCCTTTAGTTGAATTATACTTAGTTTCCCGATTTGCGACCCATTTTGCGCAACTAATTAACTCAACACAGAAATCGTTTTTTTTTTTTTTTTGTGCAATTTCACACCACGGAAATAGTTATTCACAGAATAAGTTTTATCCCACTTCTGACACCAATGTAATATGCGAGCTACGGCTCGAGTAGATAAAACGATATTCTGTGAAATTTATTTCTTTATTTTCTAGTCTATAGAAAAATTCAAGTTCGCACTATACTATTCTTCGCAAACTCCTTCCTTACAAGACCTCTTTCTTCTCAATTCACTTTATCTCCTTTCAATTACTTAATTCAAAAATCCAAACTAATTACTTCTTCTTATTGACTCTCAACTTTCAATTTATCACAAAATTACAATTTCGCTGTTATCACTTTTCCAATCTCCTCGTGCGGTTCAAAACCAACTGCCCCCCTTGATCGCCATCTGTCCTTATATAGCAGAATTTCTGATAGCCAGAAACTTCTAGCAAATTCTTCGACCACTGGAACAAGAAAATTCTGATGTAATAATTCCAAGATTACAATAATTTCTTGCAGTTATAATTCTCTCCTATCCGTGACGTCGTCTTAGACATCATCCGTCTCTTATCGTGGACGCGAACCGTGAACACTAACCGCAGATACGAACCTCGAATGAAAAGACACTTCGGAACAAAATTATGCCAGTTCGAGGGCGTAGTTATTACGCTACATTATGTTACACTATTATAAATAGAGTCACTGACAACGGCGAGCCTGGGGGTATTCCATTGTATAAATTGTATATATTGGAGTAGACGTTGTTGGCTTTGATTCCAAGCTTCCTATTGGATAGGAGTAAATTTTGGGGCCGATGTTCCATTTAAGGAGTTTATTAAGGACTACATGTATACCAATGCGATCAAAGGCTTTCTGAAAGTCCAAAGGCAGAATTGAAACATGGTTCTTGCAAGAAATAGCAGAGGTAACATATTCGTCGATGTGAAGCAAAGAGTCTATTGTGCTTCGTCCATGTTTAAAAGCAACTTGTTTCAAATTAATATAGTTGTTCTTTTCAATGTACCAGAGTAGTCTCATGGATATGATTTTCTCCAGTATTTTGCCAACGCACGGTAACAAAGAAATAGGCTTGTATCCTTTAGTGTCTGTTGCTTGTTGTTTTGGTTTTAGGATTGGAACGATACTTGCTATTTTCCAACTTTGTGGGATGATGCCTTGATCAAGGATTTCATTATATAATGCTAATATTCGATGTTTGGCAGCTAGTGGAGCCTGGTGTTTTCCCTTTGACAGATGTTAGGCAAGTATCTAGTTAAAGGATGTTAATTGGATTTTCAATTAACATGGATGAAGAGCTCAAAGTGTAAGTTCGAATTGGATTTATTAAAGCAGTTTGCTTGGCTAATAAAAAGTCTGATGAAAAATTTGAGTTGCTGGAGTAGTTGGACCACGTTTTACCAAAGTGTTCACAAATTTCGCGCGGGTCATTGATTGTTTCTAATACTGAATCAATTGTTTTTATGAAGTGGGGAGTGTAGTTCCCTTCCCAGTGAGAATTTTTATGTCGCTCCAGATTTTTTTACTGGTAGAATTGGGGTTAATATTTGTTGTAAACTTTTGAAAATTTTCCCTTTTAACTTCTTTAACTTTTTTACGAAATACAGCATTAGCCTTACGATAACTGATGAGATTGACAGTGGTTGGATATTTTTTTAAGGTATTCCATAGGTGTTGTTTGTTTTTTCGGAAGATGCCAATCTCAGCACTCCACCATGAGGCAAGAAATTTATGTGGGATATTTTTGGTTTGGGGGATCGATAAATTTACGGCGAACCGCAAGGCCTTGGTAATTACAGCCGCTTCCTTGTTAATATTTTTGCATTGCCTTGGGATGCTTTTCAAGAATTCTAATACTTTATTTTGAAAAATACTCCAATCCGCGCGGTCGGTTAGAAACTTTGCACTCGGTTTTTTGTACTCACAGACAGTTCCGAGACAAATAGTGATCAGAATTGGGAAATGGTTGCTTCCGTGGAGGTTTTTGATTATGGACCATGATGTGTTGGGAATTAACTGGGAAGATATGATGGTTAGAACCACGTGGGTTAAGGTCTTGTGGGTGGAGAAGTGTGTTAGGCTACCATCGTTTACAACAGAAAGATTGAAATTTGCTAAGAAATGCTCAATTACCTTGCCTCTTGAGTTACTTAGAGAGGAACCTCAGAGTGGGCTCCAGAAGTTGAAGTCCCCTGTCAGTACAACAGGTGAGTTAAATGATCTTATTACACCCCCTATATCGGAAGTTGAAAATGATTGTAGAGTGATACAAAAATGATCTTTGTCTTAAATAATACCTCTACTCTAAGTTTTGGGGTAAAAGTGTTATGAAGGTGAGTTTCTTGAAGTGATATGATTGCTGGGTTATGGTGTTTTATTAATAATTCTAACTCGTGCTAATTATTAATATAACCATTGAGGTTCCATTGCAGAACCTTAAGCAACCAACTTGGTTATATTGCGAAAAGTCGTGAGTGGAGAAATTGGAGGGTGAACTAGTGCAGTGCAGTTGATTCAACCCCTGACCAGCAGAGTCGCTGTTTGGAGCGTTGACTGGGTTAATATTGCATGATACCATCATCTTCTTCGGCTGAAGAAGTTAAAAAATATTGGTTGGCTTTGATAAGATTTTGGGTGACTATAGAGATAGGTGAGCAAGTGAGGGATGTAGTATCCATATGTTTATTTGGGGAAGGGTGGTTTCTGTGCTATTGTGATTCGTGTACTTGTATGTTGTGTTTGCCTTGTGGGTTGGTTTAGATTTGAGAGAGATTGGATGTATATTTGAAAGATGTGTGTCACAGGAATGAATTTCTGGCTTGTTATTTGATGGCTGTTTTGATGTCTTAGGGAGTAAATTGAGTGCTGGTTTATTATTAGTATTTTCGTTGGAAACTTGGAAGACTGTGCTTTTTTCTTGCGTTGGCAGATGACCATTGAGAGAATGGGTAGAAAGTGGGTGGGGACTTTGGGCGAGATACTGATATTGTTATCAGTTGCGGTTTTTTGAGTACCTGAGGTGTTTTTTCGGTTTGTGTTGCATTTCTGACGACTTCGGAATATGCTGAGCTGGTTAAAGGAGTTGGGTTTTGTTCACTGTAAATCTGTTTAGCTTCTGTCATGGTGCATTTATTGATAGTTTTTATTTTTTAAATTTCTTTTGCTTGTAGGAAGCGTTTACAAATTTTAGAAGAGGAAGGATGTTCTTCTTTACAGTTAGCGCAGAAAACTCGTGAACATATGTCAGCGTTGTGGGAAGGAAGGTTGCATGTTTCGCAAGAAGCAACAACTTTGCACTTTTTAGAGGTATGCCCAAGCAGCTGACAGTTGCGACACCGCATTGGGTTCGGAAAATATTCTTTAACTTTGAGGTTATACCAACCAACGTTGACTGTACTAGGAGGGGTAATAAATGTGTAGATTGCCGACACGTAGCTGCGTAATGTACTCATAAGACGTGCTGATGCCATCGATTGCTTTTTTAAGTAAGAAGACGCTGTATGTTGTGGTTTTCCTTCATTTGTTGGGGAGATCACAATAAATTTGGGGTTGATTGCATTTCAATGTGTGGGAAGGGTTTTATTCTATTCAAAAGATGAATAGTTCGGTTTTTTTTCGTTTTTTTATATTTGGGTTCGTTAAGCGGATCTGTATCGAGTCCGCCATACCGATTACCCGAAAGCACATGTGGCCCTGAGGCCATCTGAATTTGACGTTTTTCACTGTTTGTTTTGCTTTTTTTTTGTAATCACTTGCACGAAAGAAAGGGACAGAGCGATTGAAAGGCTATTGAAATTGCGGAATCACACCGAAAACTACAGGGAGAGCGAGGAGAGCATAGTCTGAGAACGCTGTTGTGTCTCGAAAGCTACTCGGTGACTGGTTTCATATATAAAACATGACCATTGCGTAAGAATTTTAAAATTAAAATTTTAAGAATGTTGAAAAAAATGTACAGTACGTTGACAGAGGGAGTGCTAAATTGAGTTAAGTAGATGCTTTACTTTACGCATATTTTATTTCTAATGCAATAACTTTGCTTTTACATACACTATATAAAGTTTATCAAATATTATTATTATTTAGTTAATACTCAACCAAGGAAAGGAGCAGGCAATACAGAACTGAACCCCGATAGTACAATAGGGGTCCCTCTGACAACTATTAAAACAATAATCAATGATAAGATACGACAGGAGTTCAATAACTACTGGACGAATCCAGACACGTGCAAAGTGGCTAGATCTGTAATAACCAAACCGAGTAATAACACAGCAAAAAGAGCTCTTAACTCAAGCAGAACACAATTGAGATTGATGGTGGAACTTTTAACAGGGCACATCAATCTCAACAAACATTCGTTCAGACTCGGGATAGCTGATACAGCAATCTGTGCCAACTGTGAAGAGGAGGAGGAAGATATAGAACACTTCCTCTGTCACTGCCCCGCTACAGCGAGGCTAAGGCTGAAAATTCTCGGATCTCCAAGGATTCCGGATATTACACACCTCAATAAGAAAGGAATCGGGGATATACTGGAGTTCGCCGGACGAACACTACGATTCCCCGATTACTATACATAATTCCCAAAACACATCACTATTCCTTACAGTTACACAGATGAGGAGAACACAACGGGCCCAATGGAAGCCTAAGTGAAGAGCATAAGCTCACCCTCTCAAACCAACCAACCTAATACTCAACCAGTGAATAAAACGGACGTGGAGTAAAAGGGCTATGTGTTTATCTTGGTCATCTTCTCTCATTTTAGCGGTTAAATTTCAACAAAAGATCAAATCGAAATTTTTAGGAATAATTGAAAACCTTTTCTCATTAAATTTATTCAAAGAATGACAGTAAATTATATTTATTCAAAGAATGACAACAAACTGTGTCAAAAAATGCAGGGATTCTGAAGCATATAAAAACTGTTTTTCTGTTAACGTTTGCTATCAAGTCAACTCTCTCCGATTTTGAAAAGATTCTAAATAAGTGGAATAATCTTGTTTGAATCAACATAACTGATACTAAGTCCTATTGGTGCGAAGTTTGCAATTATAAAGTTGCCAGTGGCGAGAATTAATTTCATGAGCTTTCTCGTTTTGCAATTTTAGGCCTGGTTTTGAACGAATCTTTAGCCACCTTAATTCAATAAAGTCAACTAAAGCAATCGTAATAATTATCAATCAGCTCCAGTTGGGTAACGTAAATGCTATACGACAGAATACATAGGGATAATTTTCTTTAAGTTGACTTTCAATTTTATTTCATTATTAAATAATTGAAACTTAATATTGCGAACTACATACAATAGAAATTCGTCAGTAATTAAACAGATATTATCAATATAAATTTGAGAACAACTAAAATTTAATCCATGTGCAATTTATTTCGTGATTTTGGATAATTTTTAAATAAAGTTGTGTGTTACCCGTTTTATAGATTTTTTATTTGATCTCATTTCTGACTTGAATCATTGTCGAAAAATGTTTAGCTCAATTTGCAACTGCTTTTAAAAATATAAAAGCAAGTAGAACTTTAGTTTACTCGTTTTTACTACCAAGCGGTTGTTGGTCACGAAAAGCAGTGTATATTTTGAATGCGAGCGAAAATATGTTACTCCTTTCCTTTTTCAGGAGTGTTCGCAATTATACTCGTTTCAGAAAATAAGAAGCGAGCAGAAAGACTCTTTCGTGGCGAGTTTACTCCTTTTAGTAAACTTTTTTTTTTGTGTGAAGGTTTTTTCGTTTGTGGGTTCTTATAAGAAATTTGTTTGTGCTTTTCATGCGTTAATTTTTCTGTGCGAAAATGGGTGAATAGAGGATTATTTAGGATTATATACTCGTAGATATGTACGTATGTATTATATGTCGATGTACATACACATGAATATATATAATGCAGGCCCAAAAGTTTGAGGCCTACCTTGGCAACTGACTTCATTCATGCATGGAGAATGAATTTTATGAATGAACAATACACAACACTCAGATAATAAAAGTCGGATTTTACATCCACGTTTTTGAACGGGTGTTTACAAATGTGGGAAAAACCTGTTTTTTTGTTTATTGAGAATTGTTTAGGTTTTTAATAATTATTGAATTTTACGACTTTTGGTTGTTGCTTCAGCACTTGTTCATGACTCCTTACATCGAAAGGGTCCCAAAATTTGCTAACCTATATTGCAAGAGTCTTACATAAAAGCCACACTTTAAAGTCATACGAATTTATTCGAGATTCTTCTTCACGTCTTGAGTAAACAACTCTTTAAAAATGGGAAAATTCGCAGAAACCACAATCAAGAAATGATCTGCAATAATTACCCTTTTTAAAAAAGCGGATCGCAGCGGGAAGTTGGTTCGAAGTTGAAGTATCAAGGTGCTGCGTTCAACGTACCATTGAACGACACGCTCAAACCGGAAGTCTTGAGGATAAACCACGGTTAGGACGGCCTAGAGCTACAACTAAACATAAGGATCGGCTAATAGTTACAACAAGCAAACGAAGGAGATGAAAAGCAGCACCCGAAATACGCGCCGAAATAACGTAAACACGGAATAAACTGCTGTCCTTGATAACGGTCAAACGAAGATTAAGATATGCTGGACTATTTGGGTGAATTGCTGTTCGAAAACAGCTGCTGCGACCACAAAACAAGCAGAAAAGGTTAGAATGGGCCAAAAAGCATAAAGACTGGACGGAAGAAGATTTCAACAGAGTTTTATGGAGCCATGAATCCAAGTTCGAGGTATTTGGAACAAAACGGGGAGTTTTCTTTCGACTGCGTTGTGGAATATTCTATTAGATTGATGCAGCAATATACCACAAGCAACAATTCAAAAACTGATAGCTAGAATGTCAAGAATTATATAATAAAAACAAAAGTAATCGAATGTAAAGGTGGCTTTTTCGACGAAAAATCGGTTTAAGTAATTTTTTCAATCAGTGAATAAAACGGACGTTTTTTATGTTAAGAACAAAATGAAAATATTTTTCTTCTTATTTTAGTTTCATACATATATGTATGATCTCCTTTCATTTTACATGATTATTATTCTACTAAAGAGTTTTTTTTTTTTTGTGTTAAATTTAGTTTTTCCTTCTAACACTGAGGGTGGCATCCAACTTTTGGCCTGCAGTGTATGTACCTATGTATATCGATATACGCATGAATATATACATAACTCTTTCTCCTACATAAAAAATTCACAGGTAAAACCGCTCACACACAAAAAAAAAACTGCACATTAAATACCAACAACTAAAAGCCCACAAAAATAAATCAGCATCAGAGTGCTCCTCTAGCAATGGGTGCAGCACTGGAACAAAAAGTCAACAGGACGTGGCAACCACTTGACTTCTTCTCACGCAAACTAAGCACAGCCGAAACCAAGTACAGCACGTACGACCGCGAGCTGCTTGCAGTCTAAAGCTCGATAAAATTTTTCAACCATATCCTCGATGGTCGCCCATTCGTGGTAAAGACAGACCACAAACCGCTGGTCTATGCGTTTTCACAGAGAGCAGATAAAGCATCGCCGAGGCAATTCAGACACCTGGATTACATATCCCAGTACACCACCGAGATTGTGTACGTTGAAGGCGTGAACAACGTAGGCGACAGATATGCCCGATTCACAATGCAGCGTGAGAGCGAAGCGAGAAATCCTCGTCGTCATAAAATCGATTCCCAGTTCACAATGAAGACGATACTTTGACAGCGAGCCTGTATTATCTATGTGTAAAGTAAAAAAGCAACAACGGCAACACACCATCTTTCTCTTTCTGGCTACATAACAAAGTCACATCAGCCTGCTGACAGGCAATCTCGTCGCGAGAGTTTTTCAATTTTCTGAAAAGAATGCGTTGCGATAGAACGAGTCTCGCATCACTGTGTATTGCTTCATATTGTAACATCGCCTAAAAGGATGCTACAATAATGTAGAATAATAACTACGCTCCTCCAGCCCATTCCAAAGTGTCTTTTCATTCGAGGTTCGTGTCGCGGTTAGTCTCCACAGTTCATGTCTACGAAAGAGACGGATAATATCACGGATAAGAAAGAATTATAACTGCAAGAAATGATTGTCATCTTGGAATTATTACATCAGAATTTTTCTTGTTCCAGTGGTCGAAGAATTTGCTAGAAGTTTCTGGCTTTCAGAAACTTCTGCTATATAAGGACAGATGGCGATCGAAAGGGGGCAGTTGGTTTAGAACCGTGGCGAAGAGATTGGAAAAGTGATAATGGGCGAAGTTGTAATTTTGTGATAAAAGGAAAGTTGAGAGTTAACAAGAAGAAGTAATTAGTTTGGATTTGTGAATTAAGAAATTGAAAGGAGATAAAGTGATTTGAGAGGCAAGAGACCTTGTAAGAAAAGAATTTTGCGAAGAATTGTATAGTGTGAACTTGAATTGTTCTATAGACTAGAAAATAAAGAAATAAATTTCACAGAATATCGTTTTATCTCCTCGAGCCGTAGCTCGCATATTACAATATATTTGCGTAGATCGAAACCTTTTTTGACAACTCGCGCCAGACTCGTCTCGCTCTCGTCTCGCTCTCGTCTCGCTATCACGCTGCATTGTGAATTGGGCATACCCTGTTGATTCTTGTCCCCAGTCCACCGAAGAGTCAGACTTGTGTCACCTAAGAATCGTTTTTGATTAAATCCCTTAAAGCGATGACAGCGTCACCTACTAGTCAAGAATTGGTGAGTAGGTGCTGCCACATATATATAGGTTCTCGAGTAAATACAGGAACAATTTATCTTAATTTAATCTAATTCTTTATTGAACGTATTGTAACATAAAGTAGCATAATGCAACAAATTCCGAAATGTCTTTTCATTCTGGCATAATTTTGTTCCGAAGTGTCTTTTCATTCGAGGTTCGTGTCTGCAATTAGTCTCCACAGTTCGGATAATATCACGGATAAGAGAGAACAAGAGATTATTGGCTGCAGCTGTTATCCTGGAATTATTACATCAGAATTTTCTGATGTAAGGAGATAAAGTGATTTGAGAAGAAAGAGACCTTGTAAGGAAGGAGTTTGTGAAGAATAGTATAGTGTGAACTTGAATTGTTCTATAGACTAGAAAATAAAGAAATAATTTCACAGAATATCGTTTTATCTACTCGAGCCGTTGCTCGCATATTACATTGGTGTCAGAAGTGGGATAAAACTTATTCTGTGAATAACTATTTCCGTGGTGTGAATTTGCACAAAAAAAAAACGATTTCTGTGTTGAGTTAATTAGTTGCGCAAAATGGGTCGCAAATTGGGGAAACTAAGTATAATTCAACTAAAGGCAGAACTCAGTAAGCGGAATCTCAACACAACTGGGGGAAAAGATGCCCTGCTGATTCATCTGGAAGAAGCAGTAACGCAGGAAGGTGAAAATCCGCATGACGTAGAGTTTGACGTGGAAGAGGAACCAGCAAGTACAGTAGCCGACCCGGGTATAACAAGTCTGCTAATGCAACTTAAGTTAGTCATGGACGAACAAAAGAAAACAATAGAAGATCAAAGGAATTCTCTAGAACTTACTTACTGGACGAACAAAAGAAGCGATGGACGAACAAAAGAAAGCAATGGGCGACCAAAGGAATTCTCTAGAACTTAAGATGGACGAACAAAAGAAAGCAATGGACGAACAAAAGAATTCTCTAGATGCTCTGGAAAGCAAACTTGATGAGCAAAACAGGAACTTGGAATCTAAATTCGAAGCGATCGAAGAGAAAATCGAGAAAGTCGAAACTAGATTCGATGAAAACTTTGAGAAACATGAAACTCAGTTCGGGAAGATAAAGACTCAGTTTGAAAAAGTGGATACGCAATTCGAGAGAGTAGGAAAGCAAGTCGAAAATCTTGCTAAGGAACTCAGCAACGTGAAGAGACAGAAAGCACGGGAATATTCCACTGACGGTCTGAGAAGAAAGGAGATGCAGCCTCCTATCTTCGATAGTCAAACATCATGGCCAATTTATAAGAGGCAATTCGAAGCGGCCGCAATGACCAATAGCTGGGACGATGAAGAGAAGTCTATTGCACTCACGCTTGCACTAAGGGGTCCAGCTGCGGAGCTCTTGCAGACCATCCCGGAAGATAAACAGCAGAACTACGACTCTCTGGTTCAGGCTATCGAGATGCGGTTTGGGGATGAACACATGCAGCAGGTGTACAGGGTTCAGCTGCGTAGTCGAGTCCAGAAAAGGGGGGAAACGCTCCAACAGTTGCAAGCGGATATAGAACGACTAGCCCATCTTTCATACTCTAAAGCCGGTGAGGAGCTTATCAACGAAATGGCGGTGGAAGCTTTTATTCAGGCCATAGAGGACAGGCAACTGCAAATGGCTGTAAGGATGGCTGAAAAGCGAACACTCCCCGAGGCATTGGCATTCGCTTTGTCAATGAAGGCTGCGGACCAAGCATACCAGGGAATACACCGTGTCAGGGAAATGTCCGTCGTGGACTGCTCGTGCCAGCGAACAGCTGAAATTGCAACCAAACCGGACAAATACAACGGCAGTGGTAGAAGTGCACTTAGACGAGGAAATAGTCCACATTGCGGAAGTAGGAGAAACAGAGAGAAAGCATCCTGTCGGTCAGACTTCCCAAAACCAGCAGTCGGGAAATGCGTAAGGACCAGCTTCGCGGGGCAGAAGTTGGTTACTGGAATCGAGGAGCCCAGGACCACCATTCAAGTTTCGCAAACCAAACGGGGTAACAAGAGCCTGACAGTGGAGGCACTAATCAACAAGAAGAAGTGCGTAGCCACCATCGACACAGGTGCCACCGCCTCCATCGTGGGAAAGACGTTAGTCGAACCAAAGAACACCATGGTTCCAGTGAAAGTTTTGAACGCGAGACCACACACTGTCAAACTAAGGCGAGGGGAGGTGACTGGAAAATACACGAAGATTACCGCCGTCGCAACAATATCTGAACGTGATGCTCCAAAACCTCTCCCATCACCATGGACAGCGGAAACGAGAGAGACGATTCTCCAGTCCAGTGAGCTAAATCAGGAGCAGCGAACTATGGCAGAGAATCTTATCAATGAGTACGCTGATGTATTTGCCTCACAGGACGGAGAATACGGCCAAACACACCTGGTACAACATCGAATAGACACTGGTGATACTAGACCAATTCGTCAGCCAGCTAGGCGCCTTCCATTGGCAAAGCAGACAGAAGTTGCAGAGATGGTGTCGGCAATGGAGAAAGAAGGTCTGATTAAAAGTTCCAAAAGTCCGTGGGCATCACCGGTTGTACTGGTTAAGAAGAAAGATGGCAACAGTCGGTTCTGCGTGGACTATCGGCAGCTCAATTACGTCACCAAGAAAGACAGCTATCCTCTGCCATGGATCGACGACACGCTGGACACACTATCAGGAGCCCAATGGTTTTCCACCCTCGACTTGAAGAGTGGCTACTGGCAGGTACAGATCCATCCAGAAGACCGGCAGAAAACCGCCTTCACCGCAGGAAATGGGCTATGGCAATTCACGGTAATGCCATTCGGGCTGTGCAATGCTCCGGCGACTTTCGAGCGACTGATGGAATGTGTCCTGCAAGGGTTAACATGGAAAACCTGTTTGGTATACTTGGATGAATGTCATCGTCGTTGGAAAAACGTTTGGGCAACACCGAGACAATCTAAGGGATGTGTTTCAAAGGCTTCGAAGTGCCCACCTGAAGCTCAACCCCAAGAAGTGCGCCCTGCTAAGAGCGGAAGTCAAGTACCTGGGACACATAATTTCAGCGAAAGGAATGAGAACCGATCCAGAGACGGTCGAAGCGGTAAAAAACTGGCCAGTCCCCAAAGACAAACACCAACTAAGGAGCTTCCTGGGCCTAGCCACCTAATACAGACGGTTCGTGAAGGATTTTGCCGGGATCGCAAAGAGCCTGCACCAGTTGACGGAAAAGGGAAAACAATTCAAATGGTCAATTGAGTGTGAGAAGAGCTTCAAGGCACTTAAACAACGGCTATGCGATGCCCCGATACTAGCTTACCCCACTCCCGGGGAAACGCTCATTTTGCATGCAGATGCTAGCCGTAGAGCCGTACTCTCCCAGGTGCATGATGGCCAAGAGATGGTGGTTGCGAACTTCAGCAAGGTGCTCTCTAAGCCAGAAAGGAACTACTGCGTGACAAGGCGGGAACTTCTAGCTTTGATCTTGGCTACGAAGCATTTTCACAAATACCTCTATGGGATTAAGTTCGTTTTTCGCACAGACCATGCAGCCTTAAAATGACTATTACAGTTCAAGAGTCCTGAGGGTCAGGTCGCAAGATGGATCGAAAGGCTGCAAATCTACGACTATGAAATACAGCATCGTAAAGGAAAACTCCACTCTAATGCGGATGCACTGTCCCGGAGACCATGCAGAACGGATTGTAAACATTGTGCGCGTCAGGAAGAACGGGAACTGGTTTCCATCTAAAGAATGAGAGCGAAATCTATTGCCGGCTGGAGCGTAGATGAGATCCGGAACTTACAGAAGGAAGACCCGGATATCGAGCCGATTCTGGCCTGGAAGGAGAACATGGAGAAATCGGATCATCAGAACATCTCTCACAGAAGCCCGACCTTAAAGGCATATTTTGGGCAGTGGGACTCCCTCCATGTCCAAGAAGGTGTTCTGAGAAGAAAATGGGAATCCTCCGACGGAAAGTCGTTTGTAATGCAGCTTGTCGTGCCACGGACGAGGGTCAACGAGGTGTTACAGGAAATGCATGTCGCGGCGTCCGGAGGCCACTTGGGAGTGAATAAGACGCTAGAAAATGTACGAGAACGTTTTTATTGGTTAAAAGCAGCTAACAAGGGTCCGAGAATCAAAACTCGAGGTAAGATGCACCAATACAACGTGGGAGCACCTTTCGAACGAATCGCCATTGACATCGCAGGGATCTTTCCGGAAACCGACAATGGTAATCGGTATATACTCGTAGTATTGGACTACTTCAGTAAGTGGCCGGAAGCGTTTCCGATCCCTAACCAGGAAGCCAGAACCGTGGCGGAGCAGATCGTCTACAATTGGGTGAGCAGATTCGGTGTGCCCTTGGAATTGCATTCAGACCAAGGGCGGAACTTCGAGTCTAGAATCTTCCAAGAGATGTGTCAACTACTCGGAATCAAAAAGACACGGACAACCCCGCTTCATCCACAGTCGGACGGTATGGTGGAGCGTTTCAATAGGACTTTGGACGAACATCTCTCGAAGGTCGTAAGTGACTACCAATGGGATTGGATTGTTGCTTTGGCATCATACCTGGTCTTCATGCGGTCGCTTGTTATCTTAATCAGGCTTCTGGTTCTTTGGTGTATGTCCCTAAGCATTTCCCTAAGGTCCGCCACGTACTCTTCTTCATTTCTGGGCTCATTGGTAGGAGATCCAAATTTCACCTCACTGGGTAAACGAGCTATTCCACCAAATAAGATTTCGAACGGCGTATGTCGAGTAGTGCTATGCACGGCACTTCTATAGGCCATCGAAAACAAGGGAATCTGCCGGTTACAATCCCGTTGGTAGTCACTTACGACCTTCGAGAGTTGTTCGTCCAAAGTCCTATTGAAACGCTCCACCATACCGTCTCTTGGAAGATTCTTGACTCGAAGTTCCGCCCTTGGTCAGAATGCAATTCCAAGAGCACACCGAATCTGCTAACCCAATTGTAGACGATCTGCTCCGCCACGGTTCTGGCTTCCTGGTTAGGGATCGGAAACGCTTCCGGCCACTTACTGAAGTAGTCCATCACTACGAGTATATACCGATTACCATTGTCGGTTTCCGGAAAGGGCCCTGCGATGTCAATGTCTAGCGTCTTATTCACTCCCAAGTGGCCTCCGGACGCCCCACCATGCATTTCCTGTAACACCTCCTTGACCCTCGTCCGCGGTACGACAAGTTGCATTACAAACGACTTTCCGTCGGAGGATTCCCATTTTCTTCTCAGAACACCTTCTTGGACATGGAGGGAGTCCCACTGCGCAAAATATGCCTTTAAGGTCGGGCTTCTGTGAGAGATGTCCTGATGATCCGGTTTCTCCATGTTCTCCTTCCAGGCCAGAATCGGCTCGATATCCGGGTCTTCCTTCTGAACGTTCCGGATCTCATCTACGCTCCAGCCGGCGATAGGTTCGGCTCTCATTCTTTGGATGGAAACCAGCTCCCGTTCTTCCTGACGCGCACAATGTTTACAATCCGTTCTGCATGGTCTCCGGGACAGTGCATCCGCATTAGAGTGGAGTTTTCCTTTACGATGCTGTATTTCGTAGTCGTAGATTTGCAGCCTTTCGATCCATCTTGCGACCTGACCCTCAGGACTCTTGAACCGTAATAGTCATTTTAAGGCTGCATGGTCTGTGCGAAAAACGAACTTCCTCCCATAGAGGTATTTGTGAAAATGCTTCGTAGCCAAGATCAAAGCTAGAAGTTCCCGCCTTGTCACGCAGTAGTTCCTTTCTGGCTTAGAGAGCACCTTGCTGAAGTTCGCAACCACCATCTCTTGGCCATCATGCACCTGGGAGAGTACGGCTCTACGGCTAGCATCTGCATCCAAAATGAGCGTTTCCCCGGGAGTGGGGTAAGCTAGTATCGGGGCATCGCATAGCCGTTGTTTAAGTGCCTTGAAGCTCTTCTCGCACTCAATTGACCATTTGAATTGTTTTCCCTTTTCCGTCAACTGGTGCAGGCTATTTGCGATCCCGGCAAAATCCTTCACGAACCGTCTGTAGTAGGTGGCTAGGCCCAGGAAACTCCTTAGTTGGTGTTTGTCTTTGGGGACTGGCCAGTTTTTTACCGCTTCGACCGTCTCTGGATCGGTTCTCACTCCTTTCGCTGAAATTATGTGTCCCAGGTACTTGACTTCCGCTCTTAGCAGGGCACACTTCTTGGGGTTGAGCTTCAGGTGGGCACTTCGAAGCCTTTGAAACACATCCCTTAGATTGTCTCGGTGTTGCCCAAACGTTTTTCCAACGACGATGACATCATCCAAGTATACCAAACAGGTTTTCCATGTTAACCCTTGCGGAACACAATCCATCAATCGCTCGAAAGTTGCCGGAGCAACAGCCCGAATGGCATTACCGTGAATTGCCATAGTCCATTTCCTGCATTTTTCTCACGGTCTTCTGGATGGATCTGTACCTGCCAGTAGCCACTCTTCAAGTCGAGAGTGGAAAACCATCGGGCTCCTGATAGTGTGTCCAGCGTGTCGTCGATCCATGGCAGAGGATAGCTGTCTTTCTTGGTAACGTAATTGAGCTGCCGATAGTCCACACAGAACCGCGTGCTGCCATCTTTCTTCTTAACCAGTACAACCGGTGATGCCCACGGACTTTTGGAACTTTCAATCAGACCTTCTTTCTCCATTGCCGACACCATATCTGCAACTTCTGTCTGCTTTGCCAATGGAAGGCCCCTAGCAATCTGACGAATTGGTCTAGTATCACCAGTGTCTATTCGATGTTGTACCAAGTGTGTTCCGCCGTATTCTCCGTCCTGTGAGGCAAATACATCAGCGTACTCATTGATAAGATTCTCTGCCATAGTTCGCTGCTTCTGATTCAGCTCACTGGACTGGAGAATCGTCTCTCTCGTTTCCGCTGTCCAAGGTGATGGGAGAGGTTTCGGAGCATCACGTTCAGATATTGTTGTGACGGCGGTAATCGGCGTGCATTTTAAAGGCACCTCCCCTCGCCTTATTTTGACAGTGTGTGGTCTCGCGTTCAAAACTCTTACTGGAGCCATGGTGTTCTTTGGTTCGACTAACGTCTTTCCCACGATGTAGTCTTTAGAGTTCTTCTCTGGGTCTGGTTCTACTATGTAGAATCGGTGGCTCCCAAGATCACCTTCCAGCTTCGTCCAAATGATTGTCTCTGAAGACGGCGGCAAAACTTCGTCTTTGCTGATGACTGTCCTGAGAGTTACGGCATTCTCGTTTCCGTACACCATCGGAATCTCCACATTTCGATACCTCAGTACTTGCATCCCGATGTCCAAGATTACTTCATTTGCTTTCATGAAGTCTATTCCGATGATGCACTCTTCGCATATATCTGCCACCAGAAACGCATGGGAGAACGTCAGTCCTGCCAGAGTAATCGTAAGACGAACTTCTCCAAACACCTTCGCCATTTCCCCTGTTGCAGTCTTCAGGCAGTAGCTGTTGGTGTTGTGCAGCCAGGAGCTTTTGACGATATCTCTTCTTACAATGGAGGCAGTGGCACCTGTGTCGATGGTGGCTACGCACTTCTTCTTGTTGATTAGTGCCTCCACTGTCAGGCTCTTGTTACCCCGTTTGGTTTGCGAAACTTGAATGGTGGTCCTGGGGGCCTCGATTCCAGTAACCAACTTATGCCCCGCGAAGTTGGCCCTTACGCACTTTCCTGACTGCTGGTTTTGGGAAGTCTGACTGACAGGATGGATGTTATCACCGCCAGATGCTTCCTCTCTGCTTCTCCTACTTCCGCAATGTGGACAATTTCCTCGTCTAGGTGCACTTCTGCACTGCCGTTGTAGGTGTCCAGTTTGGTTGCAATTCCAGCAACGGATTTGACTTCCGCGAGCTCTGTCTTCATCCATGACGGCTGTTCTCTGGCATGAGCATTCCACGACGGACATTTCCCTGACCCGGTGTATTCCCTGGTATGCTTGGTCCGCAGCCTTCATTGACAAAGCGAATGCCAATGCCTCGGGGAGTGTTCGCTTTTCAGCCATCCTTACAGCCATTTGCAGTTGTCTGTCCTCTATGGCCTGAATAAAAGCTTCCACCGCCATTTCGTTGATAAGCTCCTCACCGGCTTTAGGGTATGAAAGATGGGCATGGATGGAATGGATTCCACCAAGGCAAAGTATACTTGCTTTAGAACTTCGAATGATGTACAGTTGCTCAAATGATACAGAGCATATGTAGATTGTCGAAGCCGCAAGCAAAGATACTTTATGTGGTAATCCCACTTAAAGTTACAGTCTACTTCAATCCCAAGATATCGATAGACGTTCACTGTTTGAATATAGTCTGCACAATCATCTGTAAAGCTCAAAGGTGTATCATGAGTTCTGTTTTTGTGTAGACATTCAAAGTTGTGGAATTTGATTCTAATAGGTATTCTTATGATGTGTGGAGGCCGAATATGCAATAACTTAGTCTTTTTGGAGTTAATGACAAGTCCATTATCGTGACACCAACATAGAACGTTGTCAAACTCTACTTGCATTTTCTGCGTGGCACAGTTGATGTTCTTGTCGCTCACAATTATAGCAGTGTCATCAGCATATTGGAGCCCTATACTATTTTCCAACACAGATAGCATATCATTAACATACACGATAAAAAGCAGGGGTCCTAAGATCGATCCTTGTGGTACTCCCATCTCAGCATTTTGAAGAGCACTGAAGTTGTTTGATACTTTGACCTTGAAACCTCTATCACAAAGATAACTTGCAAACCAATTTAAAAGGTGACCTCGAATACCAATTTTTTCCAACATTTGAATAATTTTTTTATGACAAAGTGTGTCGAAAGCTTTTCTAAAATCGATAAACATCACCAGCGAGTGATGATTCTTATTCAAATTGGTATTGATGGTATTGGCAAATTCTTTTAGCAATTGGTTGACGTTTCTGTTTCTCATGAACCCAAACTGGCTCTTGTTAATAATTTGGTATCGGTCAAGATAATCTTGTAATTTTTTTGCCATTACTTCTTCTATTACTTTGTCAAGTACTGGTAGAATGGAGATAGGACGGTAGTTTGAAACATCGTCTTTCTTTCCAGATTTGTAAATGGGTCGAACGATGGCTACTTTCAGTTTTTTTGGGAATACGCTTTGTTCCAACGACTTATTTACTAACTGAGTGACTGCAGGTACTAAAACACTGGAATTGTATTTTAAATCTTTAGCTCTGACACCGTCTACACCAGGTGATTTATTCACATTCATTTTGTTTAAAATGTTCTCTATTTCACCTTCCGATACGTAGCCTACGAACATAGATTGTGTTGCATTTGTTACTCTTCCACTATAAGTTTTTAAGTCGCATTTGTGAACAATAGATTTGATTTCTTCTGTAAACTGTGTAGCGAATTTATTCGAAATATTTCCTCCATTTAAATTTGGTACAAAGTTTCGGTTGATCACGTCATCAATATTATTAGGCGTTTTTCCTAAGATACTATTTATGAGTCGCCAAGTATTCTTTGGATCCTTCTTATATTCTACAAATTTATTTTTATAGTAGTTTGATTTTATCATTTTTATTCTTCTGTTGGCATAGTTTCGAAAAGATTTATATTGATTTTCATAGCTCAAACATTGTCTATTGCTTTTCCATTTATTATAAAGTCTGTCTCTTTCTTTACAGTTTCCGCTGTTAGCCAAGGACTTTTTCTTTCTCTTCTTTTTATTTTAATTTTTATGAAAGAGTTTTCATATATGCCATTAAAAATGTCTATAAACCTTTCACAAAATTCATCCACACTTGTTGCATTGTCCAAAATACTCCAGTTCGTATTTGAAATTTGTACACGTACTCTATTTTCATTAATTATTGTTTTTTGTATTGTTTTATTCTGTTTGTATGTATTTCGGTATTCCACAAATTAACGTATAGTGATCAGATATGTTTGATTCAATAGTTGCTGCGTATATTTTCCTGGATTCACTTCGTATTAAACAATGATCAATGGCAGTACTAGAACCTCTGTTCAAATCGATTCTAGTACTGGACAAAGCAACATTTTGAAGTCCCTTGACATTTATCATATCTAGGTATCTAACCGTACAGATTTCTTCATTTTTGTTTAGATCTATGTTCATGTCGCCCATAACTATCAGACTGTCTCTTCTGCGAACAGAATTAATTTGTTTTTCTGCCTCTTCTAAAAAGCTGTACTCATTTAGTTTCGGTGGTCGATAAATTGCTAAGAGAGTTATTTCGTGTTTGCTTATTTTAGCTTGTATCTGTATATTTTCATAGTACAGAGTATTATAATTTATTCTTTCGTAAGATATTTCCTTTCTGACATACAAAGCAATTCCACCACCAGTTTGATTTCTTCTATTTAAAAACTCCGCATTAAAACCATCCAGCTGATAGAGACAGGTTTCCTCATCAAAAATGTTTGTTTCAACTAATATTATAATTTTTACATAATGAATAATTTTATCAATATTACTTACAAATAAGTCCCAATTTTTTCTCAATGAATATTTAAGTATAAACACAAAAATTCTAAATTTTTTTCTTCATTAATATTTATGTCAGTAAACGTATTATGCACCCTATGATCTACAATAGACATTTGAATACACTCATTTTCATTATGGTTGTCAGCCATTTTTGTTGTTGATGTTTATTCTTTCGTTTAAAGTGTGAGAGAGATGGAGATTATATTATTTTATTTTGTCAATGGCTTCAACACCAGCGATTCGCAGAACCGTTGCACCTTCGTGTTTGCGTGCTAAAATTTTTCCGTCTCGCGTCCAGACATACTTCCAAGCAGCAGTTTTGGCTTTATTTTTTGTTTGCCATAGAAGTTGTCTGTTTTCTGCAGTTAGTTGACAGTTTATAAAGATCTTACTGTTTAATATTTCGGTTTTCTTGCTTTCGGTGATGTCGTGCATAATTAGTTTACTTTTAATGTCATTATTTTTTAGCGGTCCCTTAACTTTGGCGAAATGCAAAATTTTTGCTTTGCACATCGAGTTCGTGAAAGATACCACTATTTTCGGTGGTTTTGTGTTCTGTTTTGTGTTAATACGGTAGACATTGTCAATATCGGTGTTATTTATTTCTGTACCAATAGCCCTTGCCACTTCGGTTACCATTTCTGTCAAGTTTTCATCTTTTGTGTATGGCACATTTGTTATTTCTATATTATTTTTTATGATTTCTTGGTCCATTCTATTGATTTGTTTTTGCATCGTTGATATTATTTCGTCTTTATGTTCGCATTGTGATTTTAGCTCTTTTTTCTGTCCCGTCAGTGTATGCAGGAGTTCGTTGTTTTTCTCCATTGTCTCCTTCATATTATCGTATCCGCTTGATAGAAACTCCACTGATCTCAGGTATTAAGTTCCAGAGACTTCTTTTGTTCTTCTATTGCTTTCTTTTGTTCGTCCATGACTAACTTAAGCTGCAGGAGCAGACTTGTTATACCCGGGTCGGCTACTGTACTTGCTGGTTCCTCTTCCACGTCAAACTCTACGTCATGCGGATTTTCACCTTCCTGCGTTACTGCTTCTTCCAGACGAATCAGTAGGGCATCTTTTCCCCCAGTTGTGTCGAGTTTCCGCTTACTGAGTTCTGCCTTTAGTTGAGTTATAGTTAGTTTTCCCAATTTGCGACCCATTTTGCAACTAACTCAACACAGAAATGGTTTTTTTTTTTTTTTTTTTTTTTTTTTTTTTTTTTTTTTATTGTGCAATTTCACACCCGGAAATAGTTATTCACAGAATAAGTTTTATCCCACTTCTGACACCAATGCTATATGCGAGCTACGGCTCGAATAGATAAAACGATATTCTGTGAGATTTATTTCTTTATTTTCTAGTCTATAGAAGTCCAATTCAAGTTCACACTATACTATTCTTCACAAATTCTTTTCTTACAATGTCTCTTTCCTCTCAAATCACTTTATCTACTTTCTATTACTTAATTCACAAATGCAAACTAATTACTTCTTCTTGTTAACTCTCGACTTTCGTTTTATCACAAAATTACAACTTCAGCGGTTATCACTTTTCCAATCTCTTCGCCATGGTTCTAAATCAACTGCCCCCTTTCGATCGCCATCTGTCCTTATATAGCAGAAGTTTCTGATAGCCAGAAACTTCTAGCAAATTCTTCGACCACTGGAACAAGAAAAATTCTGATGTAATAATTCCAAGATGACAATCATTTCTTGCAGTTATAATTCTTTCTTATCCGTGATATTATCCGTCTCTTTCTTAGACATGAACTGTATAGACTTAACCGCAGACACGAACCTCGAATGAAAAGACACTTTGGATTGGGCTGGAGGAGCGTAGTTATTATTCTACATTATTGTAGCATCCTTTTAGGTGATGTTACAATATACTTCTTGATCGGAAGAACGCCATCTAGTCCTTGGTATTGGATTTTCAGCGACACCTACATCTGATGTGCCGCCACATGACTCCCCCTTCAGTGGCGAAGGCACGATGAATTGTCAAATATCACTTTTTTTAGATATGTTTTAATATCCGTCGAGTCCTGCTGTTGTTGATCTTTTATTAAAATTTCTGTTTCCAGATGCGCTGGTTTCAACCTTTCAACTGCAATATTTAGCCTCCGCCCTTCTGCCTGAATGGTGAACAATCTGTCGTTTATCCTTTGGATGATTTTATACGGACCTGTGTAAAGCTGTTCGATTGGTTTCTTCACGGCATCGCAACGAAGGAAATCGTGAGAACATTCGTATAAGTTCGGGTAAACGAATAATTTTTTCTTTGCGTGATGTGCAGTTGGTGTCGGTCGCATTTGTCGCATGGCTTCTCTATGCTTCTCAACGAATATCTGTGGATTAGCTGAAAAGTCATCGTTAGTGAAAAACTTACCGGGAACCCTAAGATTGGTCCCGTAAAGCATCTCTGCCGCCGACGCCTTGATGTCTTCTTTGTATGCAGTTCGTAGTCCTAGCATCGCTGTTGGAAGGGCATCAATCCAGTTGCTTCCTTCGTGGCACATCAGCGCCGCCTTCAATGACATATGCCAATGTTCGATGAGGCCATTGGATGCTGGGTGGTAGGGCGACGTGTGTATCCTTGTCGTTCCGCACATGTTGGTCAAGGCTTGGAACAACGCTGATTCAAACTACGTTCCTTGGTCGGTTGTGAGGGATTTCGGTGAACCAAATCGCGCAATCCAGTATGTGTAAAACGCCGTTGCCACCGTATCCGCACACATGTCCTTTAGTGGAATAGCTTCCGGCCATCTAGTGAAACAGTCGATCATTGTCAGGCAATATCTGTGGTCTTGACACAGTGGAAGGACTATGAGATCTATGTGGACGTGATGGAATCGTTGATCGGGAACTTTGATAGACTCAGGGCGTAGACTGTTGTGTTGTTGAACTTTGGCATTGGATGCAAGTACGTAACCATCTCAATGCGTCCTTCTTGATGCTGGGCCAGACGTATTTTTGCAAAGTTGGCGGCTTGTTGCCTTTCCACCAGGATGAGATAGACTGTGAACAGAATCGAAGGCCTTACGATGCAGAGCTGAAGGTATGTACGGCCTGATTGTCAGTCGAGGTGTCACAGAATATCTTGCAGTCTGAACCCATCGTGAGCTGTTGAAGTCTAAGTGCTGACTCTTTTTGGTTGTTTAAAATTGCTTGAAATTCTAAGTCCTTGAGTTGACATGCGTGAAGTTCATCTAGGTCCAGCTTAAACGGCATAGTTATGACATTGATGCGCGACAATGCGTCAGCTATGGAGTTGTCTTTGCCTGATAGATAGATGATATCCATGGTGTACTAGGATATGAAGTCTAATTGTCTCAACCGTCGCTGTGGTGCCTTGTTTGAATGCTACTGAATTGCATAGATGAGCGGTTTGTGGTCTGTTTGTACAACAAAGTGGCGGCCATCCAGAAGGTGTCTGAAAAAAGGTAAATCGCCAACAACTCTCGATCGTAGGTGACAGCTTGCAGGAAGTCAGTCCGATAGGTTGCAGGTCACTGGTTCTTACTTGCTCTAGCTTGGCTCCAACTGCGACGTCGGACGCATCCGTTCTCAATATCAATGGTGCCTCAGGATCTATGTGATTCACCAGGGTACCCTTACTGATGCTGTTTGTGCAACTTAAAAATGTTTCTTCCGTCTGCGGAGTTCAGGGAACAGGTCGGTTATCGTTTTTCTTTGAATCCTTTATGGACGCATTTAGTGGTGCCTGAATGTGGGCACAGTTAGGTACGTACCGCCTATAGTAGTTCACGATTCCAAGAAAACAATGTAGTTCCATGATGGTAGATGGCTTTGGATATTCTAAAATTGCCTGGACTCTTTCTTCAGGTGGTTTGCTTTCAGTCTTGTTTATGGTATGCCCCAGGTAAGTAACCTCAGGTTTTCCAAAAACGCATTTGGTGGTGTTGATTGTGAGGCCATGTTCGTGGCGACGTTGCAGGACTTTGCGGATATGTTCTCGGTGCTCCTCTTCCGAGTCAGAAAAAATGAGAATGTCATCTATATAACAACACACAAAGTCTAATCCACGCATATGTCGTTGGAAAGTTTGTGATGCATTCTTGAGACCTAACGGCATGACAGTAAATTCAAATAGACCAAAGGGAGTGGTCACTGCCGTCTTCGCAATATCTTCGGTTGCCATTGGGATCTGGTAGTAAGCTTTGTCCAAGTCTAAGATTGAGAAAAAATTCTTTTTGTTCAGTGGCTCAGTAAAATCTAAATGTGCGGAATTGGGTAACGATCCGGTTGTGTCTGGGCATTCAAACGACGGTAATCTCCGCAACACCTCCATCCGCCGGATTTTGTCTCTACTAAATGAATAGGGCTTGCCCATGGACTTCTGGACGGATGGCAGATGCCATTTTTCCCCAATGCCTCGACGTCGGCTTTGGCCTCTTTAAATTTGTTGCCTGCGAGTCGACGCGGTCGTTTAGCAACTGGTTGACCTGTGGTGATGATGCGAAGTTGTACGGTGCTGGTTTCGGGCTTGGTTCCAGATATGTTGTTGTTGGCCTTTGCCGATAGAAACTGTTTTACGATGTCGCTGTATGGTGCAGACCACTGACTGTTGAGAGTCCAAATACAGCGGCAGTGTGAAAATGTCCAGGAACTGTTAGAGATGTAGTTGCATCGGTGACACGTCTGGATTTCAAGTCGATGACCAACCCGTAGTGCGCAAGGGGGTGTGCGCCAATTATTGCTGTTTTTACATCAGCAACAACAAATGGCCATGTTATGACGCGTCGAAGCCCCAAGTTGAGGGTGAGCACTTTCTCGCCATAGGTGTGTATTGGTGAGTTGTTTACTGCGTAGAGAGTTGTTTCCATGGACGTATTTTTGCAGCCACTTGGACGGGGCAGGACAGAAGTTGAGGAGCCGGAGTCAAGTAAAAATTTCTGGTTTGTGTTCTTGACTTAAGCTGTTGTCTACCGCCTGAGATGACAACGGCGGTTTTAGTTTAACTGTTGTAAGTAACTGCAAGGTTTGTTGCACTTCCGAGCATTATTGCCAAACTTTCTATGAAAGAAGCAAACCTTGGATTCTGGTTGGGACGTTGACCTCTTGGGAATTGAATTGTTCCTCGAATTAGAGTGGGATCGTTGCTTGTTTGTGCTGCTGTGGCCAGCCGTTAATGTTTGTACCAATGCTGTCAAGGTCGATAACGAAGACTCGATGGTATGAAGGCGTCGATGAACATCGCTGGCAGAAAAGTTTGTAGATTGGGAATCATCCTCTCGAATCTCAGTTGAGAACACTGTTTATGGATGTGTTATCGACGATCCTGTCTGCGATTTCCGCTAGTGCTGTCAACTGGATTCCATGATTTTCGAAAAGAATACCACACACGTGATTAGGCATTCGTGTCATCCATAGAGTCAGGAGCATCTCGTCAGGAACGTTTTGGCCTGCCAGCCTGCGGATTTCCCTTAGAAGGCTGGACGGTCGCCTGTCTCTAAGTTCGAGCCCTGTCATGAACCTGTTTAGCTGTCGCTCTTTTGACTCTGTGAACCTAGAGATTAATTGAGTTTTAAATGCCTGATACTTCTCTTTAATTGGCGGCGTTTGAACAAGGTCTGAGACTTCGTTGAGTATTTCCGGGTCCAACGAAGCAATGACGGCATTGAAACGGTTGTTGTCACTGATTATTCTGTTGGTGTGGAAAACCGCTTCCACTTGGACGAACCAAAGAGCCGGATTGACTTTCCAGAATGCAGGAATCCTCACATTTTTTAGCGCCGCGATCTCTTGAATCTCGGCTTCAGAATAAAGAGTTGACTGCAATAGCACTGTGTTTGCTGCCCCACATTCAGAAGTATTAGTAGCTGCGTCCTCTTTGCCAGTATCTTCATCCCCTGGATTCGACATAGTGTAAATGTCGCAGCAGAGCAATGTCTAAAATGCGTAGTAAGCGATGGTTCGTGGTTCGATGAACAACTTTGCATGTATGTTTTTACGTGCATGTACGTGACGCAGTAGGAATTTTTTTTTATTATCCTGATCACATCGGGGTCACCAATTACGGGTTCTCGAGTAAATACACGGACAATTTATCTTAATTTAATCTAATTCTTTATTGAATGTATGAATCAGAAGTGGGGACAATAAACTCCATACGACTTAAAGTTGATAAGGAGTATAATTTAGAAAAAAACATGGAGAAACAATTGGAGGATAAACAAATTGACGTTAAAACATTCATTAATATGCAACTTTTTCATAAAGTGAATGCACATTGGACAAATGAAGAGAAAGATTTGTGTCTGAAGTTTTTTTATAAGTCCCCTTCCATATACTCCCATATGCTGAGCACTGGATTTAGTTTACCATCTGTCAGCACAATTTATAGATGGCATCCTTCCCTAAGCTTACCGGCTGGATTTTTAAGCCAAATGATACAACTTTTAAAAAGTAAGGCTGCAACAATGTCAAACATCGAAAAGAGGTGTGTTTTAGTTTTCGATGAAATGACTATCAAACCTGAACTTGATTATAACATCAAAAATGATTGCATTTACGGTTTTTCTGATTTTGGGGAGCTGGGTAAATACGCCACTGTAGCTTCTAAGGTAATGGTGTTTATTCTTAGAGGGCTAAATAAAAATTGGAAGCAAACTGTATCCTATTATATAGGATGCCCAAGAGGTGAGGATATTTCTGAAATGCTAAAACTGACTATATCGAAAAGTTGGGAGTGCGGACTTAAAGTTATAGCTGTATGCTCTGATCAAGGCAGCAATAATAGAAAAGCATATAAAATACTGGGAGCAAACGAAAAAAAACCTTTTTGTGAAATTGCAAACCAGAAGATCTTCTTTTTATATGACTATTACCATTTATTTAAAAGTGTTAGAAATTGTTTGCTTAAAAACAATTTAAGAATATCTGACGATGTTATAGCTTGGAGAATCCTCGTAAAACCTTTTGAAGAAGATTCCAAAAATGTATTTCAAGTGTACTTTAAGTTAACAAAAAGTCACATAAACAAGAATAACTTTGAAAAGCTTTCAGTTAAATTTGCAACACAAGTTTTCAGTGCTAATGTTGCTGCTGGGGTTTTTAACGCTATTTCTGCAAATTGCTACTAAACTGATGCCGATAAAAAGATTGCTGCCTCAACAGCAACTTTTTTATGTATAGTTGTAATTTCAATACAAACAATCCCAATCGACAGCCTATTTCAGCATATAGTGAAACTCTTCGGTCCATTAAAACAGCTAGGGAATGGATATCACTATGGGAAGCAACTGGTAAGATGAAAAAGCCATACTGCTTCGGTGGCCTACTCCAAACACTACTTGCTATAGAAATGATCAGCAATTATGACGGGTTTGCAGCTTTTAAGTTACAAAAGAAACTTAATTGCGAAAATTGCACTCTGTACATGGTAGGCAAATCAGACGAATACAGGGAACAAACTTTATTGATAAAATTAAGAGCACATAAAACCTACACTACATCTTCCGAATTTGGAAAATTAACTATTCCTTCTGTTGAATTTGAAGCACATGTTAAAAAATTGCATGCATTTTTTGAAAGCCAATTCACAAAAGTAAGGCATGAAGATCATATAATCGAGAGATTATTGCCACCTGCACTAACACTGGCAACATCCGAGAGTTGGAAGTGTAAAGATGAGGAGCACAGGCACTCCATATGCAAATTTGTCCTTATTGGTCTAGTCAAATTTTCAATAAAAAAAGCCAAAAAGTATTCCTGTAGAGTTAAAAGTGTGAGGAACTGAGAACTCTACTTAATTTATTATTATTATTTATTTTTTATTTTGTGAAAGAGCAAGTGTGTGGTTTAGTATGTAGGCGCAGGCTGCGGAAATCTCCTTCCAAATCTGCGAATCGTGCATGCTAGTAGTACGGGCTACTAGTATCTATTAAGATTACATATCCTTTGGCGCATCCAAAAACCATCCCTTAATCTTTATTTTCACCCACCAAAAAATAATGCTCAATGATGATCCTTTTCGGATTCTTGACAAATGCAGTGTATGTGTTTTGTTTGCTATTCTTCACTCAGTCGGCCACCTGCTGACTAAAACTTGAGTGAGGCAAAACCGGTTTTACTACTCAATTTGTACTAATAACTCACCTATTATTTCATATTACTAAATTCTCAGAGAGCGATAAAATTTTTATTTTCTCGAGGGAACGACAGTACCGCCTCATAGGCGGTACGAGTCAGAAATAAAAAAATTTGCTTGATGATAGTACTTTAATATTGTAATATGCGAGCTACGGCTCGAGTGGATAAAACAATATTCTGTGAAATTATTTCTTTATTTTCTAGTCTATAGAACAATTCAGGTTCACACTATACTATTCTTCGCAATTCTTTTCTTACAAGGTCTCTGTCCTCTCAAATCACTTTATCTCCTTTCAATTACTTAATTCACAAATCCAAACTAATTACTTCTTCTTGCTAAATCTCAACTTTCAATTTATCACAAAATTACAACTTCGCCCATTATCACTTTTCTAATCTCTTCGCCACAGTTTAGAAACTACTGCACCCTTTTGATCGCCATCTGTCCTTATATAGCAGAAGTTTCTGATAGCCAGAAACTTCTAGCAAATTCTTCGACCACTGGAACAAGAGAAATTCCAAGATGACAATCATTCTTGCAGTTATAATTCCCTCTCATCCGTGATATTATCCGTCTCTTTCGTAGACATGAACTGTGGAAACCGCAGGCACGAACCTCGAATGAAAGGACACTTCGAACCAAAATTCTGCCAGAATGAAAAGACACTTCGGAATTTGTTGCATCATATTTTTAGGGAGCGTAGTTATTATTATGCTACACTGCCCCCCTCTTAGACGTGTTCGTCCCGAACAAGTGCATCCTCATTTCGGCCATTGTATCATCTCAGTCGGTCCACATGAACCACTTTCATTTTGGCCCTTGGTCCGCTGGATGCGGTAGACAAAATCGTTGATGCAGGTTAATATTCTGTAGGGACCTTCCCAGTTCCGCTGCAATTTAGGTGATTTCCCCTTTTGGCGATGGGGATTATACAGCCACACCAAATCTCCTTCCTGGAATCCTGACGTTGTTGCCTTGGCATCATACCTGCGGTCGCTCGTTATCTTAATCTGGCTTCTGGTCCTTTGGTGTATGTCCCTAAGCCTTTCCTTAAGGTCCGACACGTACTCTTCTTCATTTCTGGGCTCATTGGTAGGAGATCCAAATTTCACCTCACTGGGTAAACGAGCTATTCCACCAAATAAGATTTCGAACGGCGTATGTCGAGTAGTGCTATGCACGGCACTTCTATAGGCCATCAAAAGCAAGGGAATCTGCCGGTCCCAATCCCGTTGGTAGTCACTTACGACCTTCGAGAGATGTTCGTCCAAAGTCCTATTGAAACGCTCCACCATACCGTCTCTTGGAAGATTCTTGACTCGAAGTTCCGCCCTTGGTCAGAATGCAATTCCAAGAGCACACCGAATCTGCTAACCCAATTGTAGACGATCTGCCCCGCCACGGTTCTGGCTTCCTGGTTAGGGATCGGAAACGCTTCCGGCCACTTACTGAAGTAGTCCATCACTACGAGTATATACCGATTACCATTGTCGGTTTCCGGAAAGGGCCCTGCGATGTCAATGGCGATTCGTTCGAAAGGTGCTCCCACGTTGTATTGGTGCATCTTACCTCGAGTTTTGATTCTCGGACCCTTGCTAGCTGCACACACGTCGCATTTTCTGCACCAGTCTTCGATATCTTCCTTCCCTTTTAACCAATAAAAATGTTCTCGTACCTTTTCTGGCGTCTTATTCACTCCCAAGTGGCCTCCGGTCGCCCCGCCATGCATTTCCTGTAACACCTCCTTGACCCTCGTCCACGGTACGACAAGCTGCATTACAAACGACTTTCCGTCGGAGGATTCCCATTTTCTTCTCAGAACACCTTCTTGGACATGGAGGGAGTCCCACTGCGCAAAATATGCCTTTAAGGTCGGGCTTCTGTGAGAGATGTCCTGATGATCCGGTTTCTCCATGTTCTCCTTCCAGGCCAGAATCGGCTCGATATCCGGGTCTTCCTTCTGAGCGTTCCGGATCTCATCTACGCTCCAGCCGGCGATAGGTTCGGCTCTCATTCTTTGGATGGAAACCAGCTCCCGTTCTTCCTGACGCGCACAATGTTTACAATCCGTTCTGCATGGTCTCCGGGACAGTGCATCCGCATTAGAGTGGAGCCTTCCTTTACGATGCTGTATTTCGTAGTCGTAGATTTACAGCCTTTCGATCCATCTTGCGACCTGACCCTCAGGATTCTTGAACTGTAATAGTCATTTTAAGGCTGCATGGTCTGTGCGAAAAACGAACTTCCTCCCATAGAGGTATTTGTGAAAATGCTTCGTAGCCAAGATCAAAGCTAGAAGTTCCCGCCTTGTCACGCAGTAGTTCCTTTCTGGCTTAGAGAGCACCTTGCTGAAGTACGCAACCACCTTCTCTTGGCCATCATGCACCTGGGAGAGTACGGCTCCTACCCCTACATTTTACTAGCATCTGCATCCACAATGAACGTTTCCCCGGAAGTGGAGTAAGCTAGTATCGGGGCATCGCATAGCCGTTGTTTAAGTGCCTTGAAGCTCTTCTCGCACTCAATTGACCATTTGAATTGTTTTCCCTTTTCCGTCAACTGGTGCAGGCTCTTTGCGATCCCGGCAAAATCCTTCACGAACCGTCTGTAGTAGGTGGCTAGGCCCAGAAAGCTCCTTAGTTGGTGTTTGTCTTTGGGGACTGGCCAGTTTTTCACCGCTTCGACCTTCTCTGGATCGGTTCTCACTCCTTTCGCTGAAATTATGTGCCCCAGGTACTTGACTTCCGCTCTAAACAGGGCGCACTTCTTGGGGTTGAGCTTCAGGTGGGCACTTCGAAGCCTTTGAAACACATCCCTTAGATTGCCTCGGTGTTCCGCAAACGTTTTTCCTACGACGATGACATCATCCAAGTATACCAAACAGGTTTTCCATGTTAACCCTTGCGGAACACATTCCATCAATCGCTCGAAAGTCGCCGGAGCATTGCACAGCCCGAATGGCATTACCGTGAATTGCCATAGCCCATTTCCTGCGGTGAAGGCGGTTTTCTCCCGGTCTTGTGGATAGATCTGTACCTGCCAGTAGCCACTCTTCAAGTCGAGAGTGGAAAACCATCGGGCTCCTGATAGTGTGTCTAGCGTGTCGTCAATTTGTAGCAGAGGATAGCTGTCTTTCTTGGTAACGTAATTGAGCTGCCGATAGTCCACGCAGAACCGCGTGCTGCCATCTTTCTTCTTAACCAGTACAACCGGTGATGCCCACGGACTTTTGGAACTTTCAATCAGACCTTCTTTCTCAATTGCCGGCACCATCTCTGCTACTTCTGTCTGCTTTGCCAATGGAAGGCGCCTAGCAGGCTGCCGAATTGGTCTAGTATCACCAGTGTCTATTCGATGTTGTACCAGGTGTGTTCGGCCGTATTCTCCGTCCTGTGAGGCAAATACATCAGCGTACTCATTGATAAGATTCTCTGCCATAGTTCGCTGCTCCTGATTCAGCTCACTGGACTGGAGAATCGTCTCTCTCGTTTCCTCTGTCCAAGGTGATGGGAGAGGTTTTGGAGCATCACGTTCAGATATTGTTGCGACGGCGGTAATCGGCGTGCATTTTCCAGTCACCTCCCCTCACCTTAGTTTGACAGTGTGTGGTCTTGCGTTCAAAACTCTTACTGGAACCATGGTGTTCTTTGGTTCGACTAACGTCTTTCCCACGATGTAGTCTTGAGAATTCTTCTCTGGGTCTGGTTCTACTATGTAAAATCGGTGGCTCCAAGATCACCTTCCAGCTTCGTCCAAATGATTGTCTCTGAAGACGGCGACAAAACTTCGTCTTTGCTGATGACTGTCCTGAGAGTTACGGCATTCTCGTTGCCGTACACCATCGGAATCTCCACATTTCGATACCTCAGTACTTGCATCCCGATGTCCAAGATTACTTCATTTGCTTTCATGAAGTCTATTCCGATGATGCACTCGTCGCATATATCTGCCACCAGAAACGCATGGGAGAACGTCAGTCCTGCCAGAGTAATCGTAAGACGAACTTCTCCAAACACCTTCGCCATTTCCCCTGTTGCAGTCTTCAGGCAGTAGCTGTTGGTGTTGTGCAGCCAGGAGTTTTTGACGATATCTCTTCTTACAATGGAGGCAGTGGCACCTGTGTCGATGGTGGCTACGCACTTCTTCTTGTTGATTAGTGCCTCCACTGTCAGGCTCTTGTTACCCCGTTTGGTTTGCGAAACTTGAATGGTGGTCCTGGGGGCCTCGATTCCAGTAACCAACTTATGCCCCGCGAAGTTGGTCCTTACGCACTTTCCTGACTGCTGGTTTTGGGAAGTCTGACTGACAGGATGGATGTTATCACCGCCAGATGCTTCCTCTCTGCTTCTCCTACTTCCGCAATGTGGACAATTTCCTCGTCTAGGTGCACTTCTGCACTGCCGTTGTAGGTGTCCGATTTGGTTGCAATTCCAGCAACGGATTTGACTTCCGCGAGCTCTGTCTTCATCCATGACGGCTGTTCTCTGGCATGAGCATTCCACGACGGACATTTCCCTGACCCGGTGTATTCCCTGGTATGCTTGGTCCGCAGCCTTCATTGACAAAGCGAATGCTAATGCCTCGGGGAGTGTTCGCTTATCAGCCATCCTTACAGCCATTTGCAGTTGTCTGTCCTCTATGGCCTGAATAAAAGCTTCCACCGCCATTTCGTTGATAAGCTCCTCACCGGCTTTAGGGTATGAAAGATGGGCTAGTCGCTCTATATCCGCTTGCAACTGTTGGAGCGTTTCCCCCCTTTTCTGTACTCGACTACGCAGCTTAACCCTGTACACCTGCTGCATGTGTTCATCCCCAAACCGCATCTCGATAGCCTGAACCAGAGAGTCGTAGTTCTGCTGTTTATCTTTCGGGATGGTCTGCAAGAGCTCCGCAGCTGAACCCCTCAGTGCAAGCGTGAGTGCAATAGACTTCTCTTCATCGTCCCAGCTATTGGTCATTGCGGCCGCTTCGAATTGCCTCTTATAAATTGGCCATGATGTTTGACCATCGAAGATAGGAGGCTGCATCTCCTTTCTTCTCAGAGCGTCAGTGGAATATTCCCGTGCTTTCTGTCTCTTCACGTTGCTGAGCTCCTTAGCAAGATTTTCGACTTGCTTTCCTACTATCTCGAATTGCGTATCCACTTTTTCATGTTTCTCAAAATTTTCATCGAATCTAGTTTCGACTTTTTGAGTTGCGTCTCGACCTTCTCGATTTTCTCTTCGATCACTTCGAATTTGGATTCCAAGTTCTTGTTTTGCTCATCAAGTTTGCTTTCCAGAGCATCTAGAGAATTCTTTTGTTCGTCCATTGCTTACTTTTGTTCATCCAGCTTAAGTTCTAGAGAATTCTTTTGTTCGTCCATTGCTTTCTTTTGTTCGTCCAGCTTAAGTTCTAGAGAATTCCTTTGATCTTCTATTGTTTTCTTTTGTTCGTCCATGACTAAATTAAGTTGCAGTAGCAGACTTGTTATACCCGGGTCGGCTGCTGTACTTGCTGGTTCCTCTTCCACGTCAAACTCTACGTCGTGCGGATTTTCACCTTCCTGCGTTACTGCTTCTTCCAGACGAATCAGTAGGGCATCTTTTCCCCCAGTTGTGTCGAGGTTCCGCTTACTGAGTTCTGCCTTTAGTTGAGTTATAGTTAGTTTTCCCAATTTGCGACCCATTTTACGCAACTAATTAACTCAACACAGAAATGTTTTTTTTTTTTTCTTTTTTTTTTTCTTTTTTTTTTCAATTGCAATTTCACACCACGGAAATAGTTATTCACAGAATAAGTTTTATCCCGCTTCTGACACCAATGTAATATGCGAGCTACGGCTCGAGTAGATAAAACAATATTCTGTGAAATTATTTCTTTATTTTCTAGTCTCTAGAACACTTCAGGTTCACTCTATACTATTCTTCGCAATTCTTTTCTTACAAGGTCTCTGTCCTCTCAAATCACTTTATCTCCTTTCAATTACTTAATTCACAAATCCAAACTAATTACTTCTTCTTGTTAAATCTCAACTTTCAATTTATCACAAAATTACAACTTCGCCCACTATCACTTTTCTAATCTCTTCGCCACAGTTTAGAAACTACTGCCCCCTTTTTGATCGCCATCTGTCCTTATATAGCAGAAGTTTCTGATAGCCAGAAACTTCTAGCAAATTCTTCGACCACTGGAACAAGAGAAATTCCAAGATGACAATCATTCTTGCAGTTATAATTCCCTCTCATCCGTGATATTATCCGTCTCTTTCGTAGACATGAACTGTGGAAACCGCAGACACGAACCTCGAATGAAAGGACAGTTCGAACCAAAATTCTGCCAGAATGAAAAGTCACTTTGGAATTTGTTGCATCATACTTTTAGGGAGCGTAGTTATTATTATGCTACAATATATTCCTACAGTGGGGACATCTCGATTGAGGAAGTTGCATATACTTTGGAATTATAATTTTCTCTGCAGGTGCAAAATGTACTATCTGGTACCCATAAGCGCCTATACTTATGCAATTTAAATGTGCCGTAATAAACCACCTTATCGATATAGAAGACTATGTAATCCAACAAAGCCATATCTCCTCAAACTAAAAGTTTGGAAGGAAATGTTAAATTTTTTTTATAACTGTCAGTTGTAATTGCTGCACGCACACACCCAAAAGAAAACACAGTTGGGTTTTCTTGAAAGAATCGATCTGCTGGTTGTCAAAATTGTGATGGAGTAGTTTATTCATGGATTCCGAATTGTTAAGTGGGTTGCGAAAGCGTCATCTTGTTGAGTGGAATACATGTAAATACCTTCATAAGTGTAAATAAAGAAGTTGTACATTATTTTCAAATAAATTAATATAACCTTTTCGTAAATGTACACATAACAGCGACGTGCCGAAGTGCTTGTTTTTTATTTGTTATTTTATTAAAAAGTGTTGGTCTTTTGGCTTATTTTTTTGTTGATCCAGAAAAGTGGTGGCTTAATTTAAGAACAAAGTACCTGCTTGTGAAAAAAGCATCAATACCAAAGTTCCTTTTCCAATTCAAGCAATTAAAAACGGGACTCGCGGTCGTAGTGCTATTTATATAAAAGCAAGAAATTTGTTGCGGTAATAAAAATTTAATAGAGGAACACGGATGCAATGATTTCAGTAAGTTTATTCTTTATTGCTTCGTATTGTGTACATTATACATATACGCATTTTCGACCTAGTTTTGTATATTCAAACGTGATTAACGTGGTCAATGCTTCAGAATGGAGTTCAAGGCAAATTCTTTTATCATTCAGTGATGTGTTTAATTGCTACTAAAATGTGCAGACATCTTTCATTTATTAGGAAAAGGCATTTCAGATTGGAAAATTACTGGTTCACTCTATAAGATTAAGATTGCGTTGGGTTGTACACTGCCGGGTCTTCTTAAGTTCTTATTCAATCTCATGCATTTACATTTGTAGATAGATTTTTTTGTGTTTTGTATTCTTTTTAGTTCATTGTCAATAAGGCTTGTAAAATCGATAAAATCTGATATTTTCTTTTTTGTAAGGTAGCTGTTGGAGAAAGAGATAATTACAAATAGCACAATTGGAGTTAAGCAATCAAGAGTATAACTGGCAAAGGTTTACCGATGTTGATTATCATTTCCGGAACGAATGCAGCTTAGCATCTAAGCATTTTAATTTTTTGATGTAATTCGACGCATTTTATTGTGCTGATTCTAAAATTGTAATAAAAAAAAGTCAGACTTTACGATTAGGAGTTATAACGATTTTAATTTAGTGAGTTTAACTATATGGTATTCGTGCCATAAAACCATTTGGGGCTAAACTGCATTCGTTCTGAGGATAATGTGTATATTGAATGTAGTGGAATCTGATGTACAAATATAACTGCATATTCGTACAACAGTCCATAACTTCCCCAGGTTCCTGTTATGGATCGGTTTGATAACGTTTCATTTGCTGATTAGGGAATGCATATTAAACCATGTTTTAAATTATGCAATTATGACTGGTATCAATTGCGGTAATAACTAGGTAACTAGTTAGCTGCTTAGAAAAGGAACGTATCAGAAGATTGGTAGCTTAGTTATTTTAATATTTATTGTTAGGGTCGATAACGAACTTCTTATTGGAACCTCAAATTTATCCGCACATAAATTTACATTTTCAGCTGAGTCTTCTAATGCAATTATTAAATTCACTTACAAAACGGTTTTTATTTTTATTTATTTAATGAGATTAATTTCACTTGGTTTACGCAACACAAACTGCTTAGTTAAAAATTTTATATACAGTTTGATGATCTGATACTTTAAAACCTCTTCTTACCTTAATATGTACAGTTTCAAATAGGACATACGAGGGCAAGGTGAAAAGTTCTCGGACTGACAATGAAAGACTGCGATTTTCAGTTAAAAAATGATTTTATTTTTCTACATAATCTCCCTTGACTTCAACCCACTTGGTCCAGCGTTTCTCCAACATCAGTATTCCTTCTCGGAAGTGAGAGTCTGGAAGGCTGTGAAAATATTCATCTACGGCCCTCTCAACTTCTGCATTAGATGCGAAGCGCTTCCCAGAAACAAATTTCTTCAAGTTTGGGAACAGATGGAAGTCTGAGGGTGCCAAATCAGGTGAATAGAGGGGATGGCCGAGCAAATCGTACCCCAAATCCCACAGTTTTCCTATCGCCAACGCACACTTGTGTACAGATGCATTGTCCTGGTGGAAGATGATTTTTTTCTTCTTCAAGCCAGGCCTCTTCTCGCGAATTTTGGCATCCAGCTGGTCAAGAAGGTTGGAGTAATATTCACCTGTAATTGTTCTGCCTTTCTCAAGGTAATCAATTAACAGGATCCCTTTCGCATCCCAAAATACACTGGTCATGACCTTTCTGGCAGATGTGATCGGCTTCGCTTTCTTTGGCGCTGAACCACCGGCTTCCACCCACTGCTTCGACTGCTGTTTCGTTTCTGGCGTGTAGTGGTGGACCCATGTCTCATCCATGGTGACAAATCGCCGCACAAAATCGATCGGATCTCTATTGAATCGGTCCAAAGATTGCCGCGAAAATCGTTTGCGCATTTGCTTTTGATCGGCATTCAGCAAATGCGGCACCCATCTTGCACAGAGCTTTCGCATCCCTAAGTTTTTGTGCAAGATGTTTCGCACCTTCTCTTCCGATATACAAACAGCCTCAGCTATCTCACTCACCTTCACTCGCCTATCGTCCAACACGATATCATGCACTTTTTCGATGGTTTCTGGTGTGGTTGCGGTTTTTGACCGTCTTTCACGTGGGTAATCTACGAGGGACGTGCGACCACGATTAAATACAGCTGCCCACTTTTTAACAGTTGACATGGAAGGAGCTGAGTCCCCGTAAACTTTTGTCAACTTTGGATGAATTTCCCTAGGGGTTAACCCATCCAAAACGAAGAATTTTATCACCGCACGATATTTTATATACTTGAGAGAACAAGTTGAAACTTGTCATACGAACTAATGAGAAGTGCACCCAGGCAGGAATCATAAATTTTTGCTGATTGGAACGCCATCTCTGCGTCAGGCCGAGAACTTTTCACCTTGCTCTCGTATCACAAAAATCACATGATATCTAAATTTGTTTTCCTTTCACCAAAACTGTTCTTTTGAAACGATCTAAGTCTATCATTCGCATATACCACCTTTATGTCTAGAAAGCTTAATCAATCATATCTTCTATAACCAGGTAAGAACACTTCACATCCTTCTAAATTTTTTGTTAAATGGGTTCCACTTAGTAATTTCAATACACGTAATGGTTAAATGAATAGATTGTGTAGATGCTTTTAGTGTAATGTGGCTTAAGTGGATGTTATTCGTCATCGTTCATTTTTATTGAATTCGTCTATATTAGCGATTTTATTAAACATGACATAGAAACCTAAAACAGATCATCATTCTGAGAAAATTTGTAGAAATAAAAAGTTATTCATTCCAAGGTTGGGATTTCACATCCCTGCCATATGGCATCTCTCAAATCCATCAGTCATCCATAGTGACAGGTAGTTAGATCTTGCCTTACCATTATACAATATGGATCGTTTAACCACCGCTCGACGCATTAAAATCGTTGCATCTACCAAAATAACAGTTCGCGATTTAAGGACAGATTGTGGTCGTCATAATCGCTCAACTGAGCAAACAATTTGAAACATAATCACCAAATTCAAACACATCGATGTTTGTGATGTTGTAAGGTGCATTATCGTAATGCTCGATCAACTGAAAACATAGCTGAAAAATCAACAAGTTGACGCCTATTTCACGAAAAGTTCCTCGGCCGTTTGGAGATTTGGCGACATCGATAATAAAAACAGAAGCCATAATTTTCAAAAATGACATTTTTATTCGTATATTATTTTGTATTGCCTATTTCTGGGCAATATACCTCATTTTTGAAAATTATGACTTCTGTTTTTTATTATCTTTATTTGTTTATTTCTACTAGTTATTTACAATATTTTATAGTTTTAAAACAAAGTATATGATGTTAGAAAGTGGAAATTAAAGAGAAATTGTTATTTATCTGTGAATAATACCTCGAAAATGCCTTCCGTTTAGACGTCTTTTGGAAACTTCAATTGTTATTAACTTTGTTAATAATAGTTTCCTCGCAAAAAAAAAATATCATTTTCGTTTTTTGGAGGCCATTTCACATATAAAAACATTTTTTTCAAGTTTTTCCGAATAGGCCATAATGGAAGGCACAGCCCCGAAAAGTTATCGAAAACTACCTTACAAGAATCGAAGTTTTCAAAAACTCCCGTGGCGGTCATTTAATCGATATTGTATTACTTACATAATGGCATAGTCTAAATAGAATAGTCTTTTTATTTTATTTTAAATTGAAATCCTAATGCACAAAATGAATAACTATGTAAATTCAAATTAGTGCGACTCGAAAATAGTGAGAACGTTTTGTACGACCCAGCCGTGCACTTTATTACTTGCACCTACAGATTGTCAAGAAAGTGTTTACACAAGGTAAAAACACAATAAGTTTTACTTTTTTATTACTAATAGAAGAAGTAAATTTATTTAATTTCTGGTTTTTAACTTACCATAATTCATGTTTTAAAAATTAAGTAGCATACAAAAAATACTTCATTTTATTTAATTACAACAAAAAAAAACTAAAACAGGACAAAAATTGTATTGTCAAGAATTATGATAAGTCAAGATTATGATACGTTACAAACTAGATTTGTCTAAACTCAGAATTAACGGTACTTTACCAAGGGCCAATTTGTAAAAAGTGCAATTGTCCTGAAAAACGGGTTTAACGATTTCGATAAAAGTTCATATCTGGGGTAATATAGATGTTTGCAATAACAGTGCATTCTCGGGTTTTCGGACTTTCGAAAATTGGCTATTTCTCAGATATGGCTAAGACGATTTTAATCAACATTGATGTCTAAGTTATTTTCAACATATGCAAGGACATGCCACTCAAATTTTGGGCATAGCGTAACAAATTTTTTTTATATTTCCAACGCATTTTACTACTTAATTAATGCGTTCTCTTCACTGAGACAGAACATCCTTCCGTCGTCGTCAATCGCGAGTAACGTTGCTTTCTGTTTTCTATACGAAGCGCTGCGGCATCTGCAATCGGTTGGTCTTTGAACATAGCGGCTGGGATTCGTAGATACTCTTGGCTGGAGCATTTTTGTCCATTCGGTCGATGTGTCCGAGCCAAAGTTGTCTTTTGTTGGCTTTTTGGATTACATTCATGTCTTGGTACACCTAGAGTAGAATTCGACTAAGAATTCTGCTCTGCTTTCCTGCTTACTGTCCAGCACTCGGTTCTATATAGCAGAACTGGCGCTAGTTTCCACCCCATTTCTTTCGCCAATAGCAACGGTTTCAAACGACAAGTCTTCGCCGAATCTCCACTAGGATGTAATTCGGGGAGTTAATGTTGACTCCGAGGTAGATAAGCTCCTTAACTGCCACGAAGTAGTAGCTAACAGCATTGACATTTAGTCCCAGGGAAGAGGATTACTTCTTCATTGACTGGAGGCGGGCGCTCTTCTTGTCCTGTCACTCTCTCAATATTATGCCTATTCAGGTGCTGCTGAAAATGCTGCTTAAACACATCTACACTCTCAATATTATGCCCATTCAGGTGCTGCTGAAAATGGTGCTTAAACACATCTACAATTCCCTGTTCCCCGTGTTTGGTGACTAGGTTCCCTTCACTATTTTGAACAGCCAAGGTTCCGTCCTTGAAGCCAGCTTCCAATTACTTGGCCTTTTTATAGAACTGTGTTGTCCATGTAGGGTCGATGCGACTCTTTGATTTCCTCTTGTTTTGCGCTGCAGCGCCGCAAGATGTGCTTCTTCTGTCAGCTCTTTTTGGTACTTGCAAACATCATCATACCATTGACAGATGAGTGGCTGGAGTGGCTTATATCCCAAGGTAGATTCGGCTACATCTTTGATGATGTTGCGAAACTGGGTCCACTGTGTGTTGGCATCAGTAGAGGGCGAAAGCACAACGGGGAGTCCCTGACTCACTTGTTCGTCGTAGCCTACTCCAGGCGTGCTAAGGCGTCCAACATCAAGTCCCTTTTTTGGGCCATTCGCAGCTTCTTCTCGTTGGACACTGGAACTCTAAATTTGGCTACCACGAGAAAATGGTCTGAGTCGACGTTTGCTTCTCGGAATGTGTGTCTATTAGTCGGAAGCCATTATCTGTTGTATGCTTTCTGATTAAACCGTCGAATATGTTTCCCTGGCCAATTTTGGTGTTGAAGACCCCGAGCACGACTTTTTACATCATACTCCGAACAGGCTCCGTAGAAGGGCACTTTCTGGATAAGGTCTGCACCCTCATGGGTAGAGCATGTACTCATATTAGTCTGATGTTGCAAAAAGTAGCTCTGATGCGAATTTCAGTCAGAAGATCTCTTATCGTCTTATATTCAATGGCCCTTAGAAATAAACGTATTTAAACTCATGTTTTTCTTAAAGTCGCCTCTAGTTCCAAATCGGTAATAATAAACACGAATGTCACTTCTAACCAAGAAAACCGTTTAGATGTGGCCTTTAAGTCGGGTTTAAAGTGACAGTCAAAAGCGTGTAAAGTGAAAATGGGGGGAAAACGAAGAATAGAGCACGGACAAATTATAAAATGCGTTAAAATACTGCAGAAATGCAAAATTTTTAGTCTGAAATCTGAATTGAATTTCTTCGATCTGTCAAAAGTAAGCTGTGCAAGTTCACAGTAGCGAAAATTTGGAAATGATCACGACACCTATTTTGAATGTGACTTCTGCGAAATCAGTTTTATTATCAAAAAAAAAAAATACAACAATTTACAATCAGCAGTGACTTTATGATTTACTTTTAATATGTCTATTACTAAGGGCCAATGACTCTTGACCTTAGCCGATTTCCCACAAAGAAACTGTATCGTAACATGTGTAACCTTTTGTGGCAGCTGTATTAAATGTCGCAATTTTTCCTTTTCTGCATACCTGATCTTATCCACCGTATCTCCTGGATCACGGTAATTTCTACCTTGTACTGTGTGAGAACAGACCCAAGTTTCTAAGTAGCATCTGAGGTACACAAAGTGCGAACGTTTCAGGTGCATAGTCGCATGCCATAATCCGTGCACGTCCCGGTTTATTTTGCCTAAATTTGGAAACAGGCAAATTTACAATCGAACAACACATATGTATGAAGCAAGTAAGTATAATTTAAGTGTAGAATAGTATAAGCCGAGTTGCATAACATCAATAAACTTTGCCACATAACTGTTTCATTACAGTCGTGATTCAAAATTTGTACCATTGTTTCTGCCTTGCGTTTAAAATGGACTTGCTTTAATTTTCATCGCTTGGATAAGACTAGTATGCGAAAGCAATTTATGTATTTTCGCTCTAAGCAAGACTCATTAGTGCATAGCATCGTTTATCAACATCATTTCATTTTTCAGCAGCCATAAATCCCCAGAATTATTTTATGAATATAGCTATATATAGTACACCTATCTATAAACATTTTAACCATTCATATAAAGATTTCAAACAACCATATAAAGAAATAAAGATACATGTATTGAATTTTGTTGATTTAAAAACTTTCCTCAGTAATACATTTTCTGTATTTCAAGGCACTCGTGGTGTAGTTATACAACATGCACTTCCCTCCAACCTAACATATACAGTGCTTTCCACCCATGGTCTCCGCTTAAATTTTTCAACATTCTCTCCTCATCCAGCACAGTCGCCCAAAGTATCCAGGCGAATTTCTTTCAGAATCGGATAAATCGCTATAAAGTTGAAAACATCCTCTCTCACTCTATTGTTACACAGATCGTAAAAAATTGCTAGCTGTGGACGATCCGGCATAAAGTTTAGTGGGATCAGCTCACTTCTTACTTTCAAAAGTTGGTTTATGTTATCGCTTTATACTTTTTAAACGGACACTCGTTTAAAAGGTATGTTTCGTATCTCAGTTTCGAGTAGTACATTTTAATTTTCTTTTTTTATAATTTGCACGTGTTAAAGGGGATATGAATACCCTTATACTAATTTTTTAGAACACGTGCGTTTTGTGGAAAGGGGAAGAGACAGAGAGAAAGACAGAGTGGTGTGGTTTGAAACTCAGGTGGTATTAAGTTTCTGTAAACTCCAAGGGTGGCTGTCCAGATAACTGGGGAGTATTTTGTTTGTTTTCGCTATCATTGTCGTTGCTTATGATTCACAGTATTTTTTTTCCGACCTCCTGATGTCATCATCACGATCAAGTTGCATTTTAGCCATATAACCACCCTACTGCCAGTGTTATGCCTTCACAGTAGAGTTGACTTTGCTTTCGCAAGTGATCGACCTTTTTATTTATTTCGTGCGAAATAAATAGATGATTCTTGACTTCAGGATTCGAACCGTGAATCAACAGCGTGACAAGCGATGATGTTACCACTACACCACGGCTACCCTCATTACATACATTCTTTGTTGGAAACTCATTGCTGACAATAGGACATTAAACTTAGATTTTAAGGCTGTTTCTTGATCTGCCGTTATTACCACAAGGTAGAAATCACATTCGGATGCTAAACTTTCCCATTCTTGACAATGATAACCTCTTAGTTAGGCTTAGGCGGTCTATCTTGCTCCATCTACAATATATTAACAAAAAATAAACAAATATTTGGCGCAACAGCTCTTTAAGCGCCAGGGCCTAGCTTCTCGCAACTACTTGTGTTGTGTGCGTTATATTTTTCACACGAATGGAAGGGACCTACCGTTTAGTGCCGTATCCGAACGGCAATTTGTTTTGAGAAGCTTTCTCGTGACAACAATACTCTCGGATGTTTGTCAGACGTTCGCGAGAGGTCGGATCGTGAAAAAACTTTTTGGTGTTTTCTGGGATTCGAACTTGGAACCTCTTGCGTAATGATCCGACACACTAACCACTACGCCACGACGCCCACAATACAATATATTACTTTCACTATATATTCAAAGTGCAGTCGTAGAGTATCCGGGAACAAAGGAGGTACATCAGTTTTTAAATGCAGCATATAATTAGGCGTGCTATTTAATAATAATAATATTTTGGCAGCCCAATACTGGGCGTGGCGATGAACAATTTTTTTTTCGATTGAGAGAAGCTTCTCATGACAATTTTACTCTCGGATGTTTGTGTTTTCTTCGATTCGAACCTTGAACCTCTCCCTCAGTGATCGCGGACTTAACCACTGAGCCACAACGCCCAGGCGTGCTAGTTGGTAGTAGAAAAACTCACTTTAGGAAGAATCTAAGGAATCTTTCCACTTTCTGAAAAGGATGAAAACCCCATACTTGGGCTAAACAAATATCAACTTCACAGCTGCGCATAATATTTTCATTTTTGTGTCGTGCGTTTTGCCCATATTAGCAGTACAACGTCTCCAAACCAAAAAGATTGCAAGTTTAGCTTCTGATAACTTTTCTTTAAGATGCCTTTTCATATTGAGACTTGTGAACATCAGAACTCCTAGGTACTTGTATTCGCTTACTATTTCGATACGTTCACCTTGAAAACATTCACTTCCGAAAATCGTCATTTTCGACTTATCAAGATTCAAATACAGGTTCCACAGCTTGCAGTAGTCGCTAGTCTATTTATCATTAACTGCATCCCGTCAATTAAATTAGATAGGAAAATGATGTCCGCATACATAAGCGCATCCTAATTTGGAACAGTTCAATTCTTCAAACTCATCAGAGAGTTGGTTTGTGTATTTAATATTATCCCGTTTTTTGCATTGAATAAATATATTATAAAAGAGTTATACATAACATACCAACAAAAAATAAATAGATTTTCCGCAACTTATTTTAGTTTTTCTATTTTTTCGAGTAGTATAGCTATAATACATATGTGCGTCCGAGATCAGGAAGTGACGTCATGAAGATAATTTCAAGGTTATTGTACGTTAAAAATAATGATAAGGTTTGCGGTTTTGAAGGTCACAGCTGATAAAATGTTTTCAAAGACATTTTGTTCAAGGTTATTAATGTTGGAAGTATGTAGATGGAAGATAGATCTGAGTGCTTCGGGATTTGGAAATTTCCTTTTATTAAAAAAAAAAAAAATATAGATAAATATATATGTGTATTATGAATAGCTCAAGGTCACTATGTGTGTGCGTAATGTATCATAGTTATCCTAGGTAAGAGTAACGTTATCAGTATTGAAATGTTCAAGACTAAAAGTAAGTAGCTGTTGTAGTAATGGCCTTCACACAATACATCTATAAAAATAGCCCTACTCACTACAATAACCTTGAACGTTCAGGATTTGCATTATGTTGTAAAATCACATACTATAATATATTGAAGGTAAGTTCAAGATTATTGTACGTTTTCAAGGTTGTCAGCTGATAAGGTTTGCGGTTTTGAAGGTCGCAGCTGATTATAAATTATAATCCACTAAATCAAATGGTTTCCCGAGAAATCTAATCATCAGTTGAATCTTAACTTTTGACAAGTAAACATATAAATAAAAAAATATACTTTATTTTCGATGGTCAGCATTATCATCTTGCCTTTTTTCGACCCGTTTTTCGTTAAGCAACGGTTTAAAATTTGTGCTTCGGTTTTTAACACCAGATTCTTCAAGTCTGCGTTGGATTATACTGCCTAAGACTCGAATTCCTTATTAAAAAGTTTTTCTTGTTGTTGGAAATTTGTCGAACAATTGGCAGATAGCTTTATCATAATTGTTTGATGTGCCCCTATTATAACCTCTACCTGCCTCATCGTTCACATTGCCGTGCTCATTATATGTATTAGTCCACACAAAAACATGTGCCATATGCAAGCAGCTAGAAAGGAATAATTTGAGACACGCTTCTTTGAAACAGGCTGTACGTATTTTTTTTGACAAAAACCTGGTACCCCGTCTTGTAGCATATGCCCACCTAAACCCAAATATGAAATTTAAACAATTTAATGAAATTTAAATATCGAATTTCTTCAAAATCGGCTATTAGTAAAGTACCGTTAATTTTGGAGTTAGAATGAAAATTCCAATTTCGCCTCGAATTTTGACCCTTCCCTCAGATGTGAAGTTTAAAGTAAATTTGTCTTGCCGTTTAGGCTGGAGTCGACCATACATACAGATAGAATTGAGAGACTTACTTTGTTGAGTTTTTCTATTATAATAATGGCAAGATTGATTAAAATCACAATATCGAACATTTTCAGGAAAGCAATATTTGCTGTTATAGGTGCAGGTAAAATGGATTTCAAAATAACCCAAGTTTAGCCTTAACTGTGATGGCAAAATTGGAAGCAGTCTTTCACGTGCGACCCAGTCGTGCACTTTATTTTGCTTTCATATGAAAAAATGTTCTCTTTATAAATCGTTTTCGTCGAACGCCTAATTTAAGAACTATCGCACAGATTTTGATGAAATTTGGTTTGGTTTTTAGTTCGAAATGGAGTGTTCATGGTTTTATATGGAAGTCATAAAAATGGGAGTAATGGAGGTAAAATAATGTGTATAAGTGGGATGAATTTTCAAAAATCTTTGTTATAATGATTGTATTAAAATCTGGTTTCTAAGTTTGCTTTGGCATGTTCATACATACTCGTATGTTGAAGGTAAGCATGGAAGTGTAAACAAGATTTGGAGAAGATGTTCAAATGTTTTTTTTTTTTTTTTAAATTCGATATCCCAAAATATCGGTCTGGTAATTTCTGAAAAGTAGTTTATCATGATATTAGACGTTTTGAACATAAATTCTTCATTTGATCCCTCTTCCGTTATAGATTTGGAGTAGATAAAACCAAATAATGTAATGGTATCAGAAAATATAAAAACCGTTCATTCCTGAAATACCCTTTATTTATAGTCACTTAAAGAAAATTATTATGATCAATTAATATAGGCAGCAACGAACTCAGTGTGAAATTGCATTTATTTATATATGTGTTCAAAGCAGTTATACACCATTGACTGGTGTTAAACGATAAGTTAAGTAGAAAATCGTGAAATATATATTTATTAGATCCACCAGGCTGAACATTTATCTTGAATCTATTAACTTATAGCTACTAAGAAAAAAAATCACAACTGTTTAACTTAAGTTTTAAAATTGAGATAAAATAATATTTTAATTAACACATCCTCTTTTTCTGTTTACCTTAATACGTTTAGATAATTCATTTAGTAACAGTAAATAGGAGCAAAAATCGATGGTCTACTGTTATGGGTTACCAGCATAATTTAATTGAGTCCATATATGTTACCATTGTATATGAATCGTATACAGAACTTGTGAATTGGCTACCCTTGTAAGTTGGTAACCGTCGAAAACGTAAGCAAAAATCAAGAGCTCTCTTAAGACGGTACGCTAAAAATGCTCACAAACAAATTCTGTTCACCGGCGAGAAAATGTTTACCGTCGGAGAAACTTTTAATAAACAAAATGATCAAGTGTATGCTCGGACATCAAAAGAAGCTTTAGAACTTATTCCAGGGGTTGGAAAAGGCCACTACCCCGGAAATGTAATGGTATAGTGCAGAGTGAGCTAAGATGGCATAACCAACCTCCATTTTTGTGAAAAAGGATTCAAGACTTCGGCGAAAGTTTACCAATCTACTGTTTTGGAAGACGTCGTTAACCCTCTAAGCCGAACAATGTTCGCAAACAAGCACTGGACTTTCCAACAAGATTCTGTTCCAGCCCACAAGGCGAAAACCACTCAAAAGTGGCAAAAAAAATGTACCCGACTTCATATCACCGGAAGATTAGCCAGGTGGTAGTCTGCACCTCAACCCTTTGGATTACAAGTTGTAGTCCGTTTTAGAGGGAATGACCTGCTCTACTCATCAGAAATATTGAGTCTTTGAAGCGAGCCCTTGTCCGCGCTGCCGACAACTTTCCGATGAATGAGGTCCGTAATGCGATTGATGATTGACCAGTTCGTCTCAGGTCGTGCTTTAAGGCAAATGTCGGCCATTTCGAATGAAGGCTTCCATAACTTGTAGCTAGGGATTTGACAAATAAAAAGTATACATTTTTTTTTTAAAAATATCAGCATGTTTTCATTTCGCATAAGTTTTTCTTTGTATCAGTATTTATGGCTAGACTAGGTATGCGCTTACGCCCCAGAGATGATAAGGACGACGTGCCCAAAGATTGCTTTTATCTCTCCTCGACAGGACTTACGACCAATGCCAACGTTATGACGTCAAAATCATGCTTGCGATTTTAACGTAAAATTTGGAAAGTAGGATATTTGCGAAAACACCGTCAGAAGATATAGCTTGCACAACAACAGCTCTGGAAACGGACTCAGGCTAATCGACTTTGCGGCGGCGCGAAATATCACTGTAGCTGACATGCAATTCCCGGACCTCATATTGATAAGGGCACTTGGCGCTCTCCGGATCAACTAACTGTAAACCAAGGCAAGACACTGTATGTTCGCACCTTCCGAGCAGCTAGCATTTACTCAGATCACTACCTTATTGCTGCCAAGGTCCTCATGCGGATATCCCAAACACCATAACACCAAAGAAGTACAGAGAGAAAATTTAAAAGCCAGGGGTTACAACTCAGAACACCTCTGACTACGTAGAAGATAAAACTTTCCACACTTACAGCACAGACTATGATGTAGAACTCGATTTTCGATTTTCAAAATACAGTCTGTTACAAAGAAAATTGTTTGTATCTCTTAAATGTAAATTATCAAGGTGTGTGTGCGCTTTTCCACAACTTTCAATATTAATCTTACGAGTACATATCTAGAAAGATTTTCAAATCAAATTTTTAATACGAGTTTTCAATATGTAATTTCGTGCATCTATAAAACTTCTATTTTTATTTTTATTAATTTGCGCGAATTATTAAGTACTAGCTGACCCAACGGACTTCGTCTCGTCCAATATTTGGTGAAAATAGAATAAAATCAAGTATTAATTTCTTTGAATTCTATTCGTTTTATTGAAATCTAAAAAAAAAAAAGAATAGAACAATGATTGTATTCAATTTAAGGCATTTTCACTTGCAAATATGTATGTAGGGCAAGTATTGCATTCGTCGGAAAAAAAAGTTTCGAAATAATTCTGCCCTGTCTGTCTGTCTGTCTGTCTGTGCGGTTTTCATCAACTGCAACCTAAACGGCTGTAATTATTTTGTTTAAATTTCATATTTGAGTTAGATTAGTCAAACGGGATAAAACAGCGTACCACATGTTAATCGCTTTAAAATCTACCTCAGGGGTTACGTGGAAACGACTTGTTAGCTATAGATAATTTTATGGACAAAGTTAGACAACTTACTCTGAAGTAATCTATGTATTATTTAAAAAGCTGACCCCGGAGGCGTTGCCCTGCATCATTTCAAATTGGAGAAAATCTGTGGTCAATTGTCCATTTCAATTGATGGTTTGTGTTGAAATATTTGCTGGATGGGTTGCGGTCGGGTCGATTTTGAATTGTATTTCTCCTCATTGAAGCACTCTGTGACAAACGATATTTTTCGTTTTGTTGTCAGGTGCGAAAACGATCAAAGCGGATGGTTTTCCAACACGGGAACATGCGACATACAGTTGACCATGTGAAAAACATTCATTTTCCAGATTCAGGCCACAAACACTCAATGATTGGCCTTGTGATTTATTGATTGCCATGGCGAATGCGAGACGAATTGGAAATTGGATTCGCTTAAACTCAAATGGCATATCGGTTGGGATCATTGGAATTCTCGGAATGAGAACTTCCTCACCTCTGAACTTTCCTTTTAGTACTCTCGCGTGAATCACATTGCTCATGAGTTTTGTGACCGCTAAACGCGTTCCGTTGCATAATTTTGGTTGATTGAAATTGCGAAGCATGATGATGACTGAACCAACCTTCAATGGTAAATTGTGCGGTGGCAAGCTAGGCACATCCAATGAATTCAAAAACTCAGTTGGATAGTTGGTTGCTTCGTCTTCGTTTGTTGCACAGTCGATAGATTTGAAGGAATGCGGGGAACCAACGATTTCATTTTGAATTGTGCAGTTTAAGTGCTCCACATCCTTGTTCTTTGCCGGAACACGACCATTACCGATAGTTAGCAGTTGATTGGAGAACAGATGGATCGTTTAGCAATGCAACTCGCATGTTTGTCGTTAGCTGAAGTTTCTTCACATAACGCCACAATGTCGATGATATGAAGCAGGCATTGATCTCATCGGCAGCGGTCGATCGTGGTATTACTGGTAGTGTTTGCCGGAAATCGCCTGAGAGTAAAATCAATGCACCCCCAAAACGTATTGCGTCATTACGCAGATCTTTCTTAGTGCGATTCAGAGCTCTAACGCACGTGTTAAAAGAGTACCCGATGGCAGGAATAAAAAACGATTTTATTGTTGACCCTCGTGGTCGTACTTCTTTATTCTAACAATCAAATTCACAACGAATCGAAATGTGTCACACTCTGACACATTCCGAAAGCCAGTAGCCAGTAGCCAGTGGCTACGCTGGTGCTGCCAGTTATTTTAACATTCACCGCCCACCTCGTCGAGGCACTGCGACGAATGTAGTCCATCTTCAGGCCGCCCACCATTTACATCATCAGCTTCCATGGGAAGCACAATTAGCTTCAAAATCGCGCGCTTCAGCGTTGATGATTGCGTTCGGATGACCGCCACTCTCACGATACCAGCTGCAGCTGTTTCCACCCCTTCAGTTTGCCTTGAGAGTTGTCCAAGATGTTCGGTTCAGGTACTGTGATCAACGAGCGGCCAGCTAAAAAGTGCCCCGGAGTGAGAGCATCCAGATCTGCCCGATCGTCCGACATAGCTGATGTCGGCCTGGAATTGAGAATCGCTTCAACTTGCTTGAGTACCGTGAAGAATCCTTCGAAAGTTAAACGTGCGTCTCCAATGGTCCGTTTCAAGTGATGCTTCATACTTTTTACTCCGGCCTCCCAGATACCGCCGAAATTTGGAGACCCGGGTGGGATGAAGTGCCATGATACTCTTTGTTGGGCACAAACGTTGGCTGCCGAGCTGAGTTGTTTTCGTAGATCCTTGAGGTTCTGTCGCAAATGCGTTTGCTCCCACAAATGTTTTGGCGCAGTCGCTGTAAATATCGGAGCTGTAGCCTCGAGTTGCAAAGAACCGTCTTAACGCGGCGAGGAAGGCTTCGTTCGTCATATCGCTCACCAGGTCAAGGTGAACCGCTGGCGTACTCAGGCAAATAAACAGCACAACATATTCCTTATGACTGCGGATGCCTCTTCCCTTTGACATCCGAATATTATAAGGACCGGCATAATCAAGTCCACAATGCAAGAATGGCAATGAAGGTACACAGCGGTGGTCGGGAAAATTACCCATGAGCTGACTGGTCATCGTGCCCTTCTGCCGGTGACATTTTATGCACCTTTGTACATATCTCCTTATTGCAACTCGGGCGTCCAGAATCCAGTATCGTCTTCGTCGAAAGTGCAACATGACCTGAGTACCGTCATGCAAGGTTACCATATGAGCATCGGCTATTAACAAAGCGGAACGGACGCTCTCTTTCGGCAGAATGATTGGAAACTTCTCCGCTTCTGGTATTCGGGCGTATTTGAGTCTCCCGTTGAGACGTAGTTCTTCATCTTTGTTGATGATAGGATTCAACTTCCTTAACTTGCTTTTTGAGGGCAGTAGCTTCCTGATAAGTGCTCGTAATGTCCATCTTCGTTCGTTTGCAGTGATCCATGGAGTTCCCGCGTGAGCATTGCCCCTTAGACCATTATAGAACCGCTGGCACCGCGCTGTGACCCCAATCAGAGTATGGATGTTCGAATATTTGTGCAAGAGTTCCATCTCACTCACTTGCTTCGTCTTCTGCAATCCCAGATGAGATTGAACGGCTACGGTTTCAACTGGAGGTACTCCTTGTTCCGGCCATTCTGCCTCTGGTTTCGTCAGCCAGTCTGGGCCCACCCACCATATATCCAAATTCTCAAGTTGAGAAGGATAAACTCCACGGGCAGCGACATCTGCTGGATTACTCGAAGTAGGTACATATTTCCACGAGGAGACCGGCGTTAGCTCTTGAACTTTCATGACCCGATTAGCGACATACTGGTTTTGGAGCCAGACCAACAGAACAATTCCGACTTCGCAGCTAGTAAGACTCCGTTGAGCTCGAGGCGAGGAATCGTAGTTTTTTTTTCAATGGGGCGACTTTGGTTTTCGCCTCCAGCAAAGACACCTTGATTTCACCATGACTTGTTTCAACTCTTAAATAGGCGACAGCCGCAAAGGCGGTCGATGACGCATCAGCAAAGACATGCAACTGGGTGCAGCGTACATCCGGTGACAAAAAAACCCATCTAGGTACGTCCACCTTCTCGAGCGATGGAAATTCCTCCCGGAACTTGTGCCAATTTCGTTGGTGAGGCTCAAGTAAGGGATCGTCCCAGAGACACCCCAACAGCCATAACTGTTGACTGATTAATTTGCCGATGATCACTACTGGAGCAAGCAATCCTAGGGGGTCGTATATAGTTGCCAAGTCAGACAATTGCTGTCGTTTTGTGATAGTGCCTGACCGTTGATTCAATCGCGTTCGATATCCCAGTGAATCCGTCTTGCAACGCCAATAGACACCAAGTGCTGAAGTGTCGGAACGACTGAGGTCTCGTGTGTGTTCTCCCCGTTCTGTGCTGATGCTGAGGTTTTCCAAAAACTCCAGTGAATTTGAGGTCCACTTCCGAAGGACAAATCCGCCTCGGAGCAGGAGCTTCTGGAGTTGTTCTTGAAGTTCCAGCGCGTCATCCACAGTGTCAGCTCCATGCAGGCAGTCGTCCATATAAAATGACTCTCTAAGCACTTTTGCGGCTTTAGGAAAATGGGCTTCCTCTTCGTTGGCGAGGGTTTGAAGAACTTTGATGGCCAGGTATGGAGCACAGTTTAGTCCATAGGTCACCGTTAGAAGGCGAAAGGTCATGTTGCCACCTGCTTCGTTTTTCCAAATGATTCGCTGCATGTCGGCATCTTCTTGCCTCACTCTAATTTGCCGATAACATTTAGTTATATCAGCCATGAAGCCGACTTTGCGATTTCGCCACCTGAGTATAATGGTTGCTAAATCTGCTTGCAATTTCGGCCTACCAGAAAGCAGTAATTTAAAGAGACACCGCATCTTCCCTTCCTGGAAGCGTTAAAAACAGTCCTCAGTTTCGTAGTTGCACTAGATTCCCTGTACACCCCATGATGGGGAAGGTAACAAACGTTCTGTGACTGATCTTCGTCTCGCACTGGCTCCATATGGCCTAGTTCCTCGTACTCCCGCATGAATTCCTCATACAGCGACTTGAGTTTTGGATCTCTTTCTAACCGATGGAATAGAATTATCGCGTCGGACTTCGAATCTGAAAGAGTAGAAAGATCAGCTGATTCCTTAATTGGATACTTAACGAGAAACCGCCCAGACTCGGTGCGCCGAACAGAATTTCTGAAGGACTCTTCGCAAGAGATCTCGTCCTGCGTCATGGTGGATTTGTCATCTACGCTTTCCTGTTGCGGAGATTTCAGTCCAGGTAGTCGTCCGCTAAGTACCCAGCCGAGTCGGGTGTTCTGGGCCGTGGATGCTCCATCATTGGAATGATATACTTCGCCACAAAGTCGGGCTCCGTATACATCAGCTCCTAGAATGACGTCGATTGTCCCTGGCTCGTGGAACGTGGGATCAGCCAACTCGAGAGTCGGGATTTCTTTAAACAGCTGCGGCGACAATGGAGTCATCGGTGTCAGAGACCCCAGTCGTGGTAAAACCAAAGCACTACACTCAATGTTGAAAGATGGATCTTTAAGAGAGCTCACAATTATTTTGAGCAATCCTGTAGATTTTCAGACTTTGGCTCCACCAACACCAATCACTGGAACTGCAATTCGTCGTCGAGGAACTCTCAGTTGTTGAGCTGTATATTCGCTGATAAGTGTCGCTTGTGATCCAGTATCCAAAAGCGCTCGTACTTGAAGGCAGTGACCTTTAGTAGACTGGATATTACCTGCGCGGTCGCTAGCAGGACCGACGGTAGTTGCTCTTCTGCCGTGGGCACTTCCTCCGGCTTTTGGTCGTCCCCTTTTGTTCGCCCCATGTTCAGGTGGTGTGAGGCAATTCTACTTACGAGACTGTCATGTAGCATTGTATGGTGTCGTTGCCCACAGTCGCTGCAGGTATATTTTGATGAGCATGCCATCAGAAGATGTCCGCTCTTCATGCAATTTTTACAAAGATTTGCATTGTTTACTATGTCGAGGCGGCGTGCCGCTGACAACTGTCGAAACTTTGAGCAAAACATGAGAATGTGCTTGTCACCGCAGCACGCAAAGCGGTTGACGTTTGTGTGGTGAGTTTTGATTGGTTGTGAGCTGGGTGTGGTGAACTTAGACCTTGCCTTAGATGCCGATTCCATTCCTTCTAGACCCTGAATACGATTCTCCAGAAACTGGCGCAGCTCCTTGTAGGTGGGAAGGTAATTAGGAGACTTCAGGGACATTTCCCAATCCTTCACAAGTATAGAATCCAACTTTCCTGTTATCAGGAATACAAGCCAGTGGTCCCATTCATCTGTTGGGCATCCTAGCTGTGAAAGCGCTCGTACTGCTTCGGTTGTCCCATTTAAAACTTTTCGCAACGCAGTGATGGATTCTGCAGCCATGGATGGAAGTCTGACGACTTCTCGCAAGTAGGATTTGATCAGCTTGCGTTTGCTATCATACCGCTGGTGTAAGGCGTCCCAGGCAATCTGAAAATTGTTTTCATTTACAAAAATATTTCTTACCAACACGTCTGCATCTCCTCGCAAGCAACTTTTCAAATAGTACAGTCGCTGGACATTGGACAGTGACTCGTCTCTGATGACACATGTGCTGAAAATGTTTTTGAAGGGAAGCCATTCAAGGAATGACCTGGGTGGATGGTGGTTGCTGCATGGGCGTTCGACGAAAGTGACAGAGTGCTCCTGGGCATGATCCTTCGTGGGTTCTGTTATATCGATGAGTTCCCCAACGGCTTCGCAGTAAGCGGTTTCGACTTCAGAGAACTGCTTTTATTTTCCTTCGGCAGATGACTCCTCCCATGCCGCAACATACTTCGCCCAATACTCCATGAGGAGATTCTTCCGAGTTAGAAGAAACCACCTAGTCTGCTTGGCTTTCGCAGTTTTCTGAGTATTGGAGGAAAAGTTTAGAATTAATTTGGCCAATGTTTCTTCTTTGGACTCCTTTGGGTTACCCATTGTCAATCTGGAAACTGCTATCACAATGTGGATTCCGAAATCAGGTTTCCTTGTAATCCAATTTGAATGGAGAAATCAGGTTTCTCTTCGAATGAATGCGAATGAATGCGAATCCCTGCAAGGGATGCCAAAATGTTAAAAGAGTCCCCGATGGCAGGAATAAAAAACGATATTATTGTTGACCCTCGTGGTCGTACTTCTTTATTCTAACAATCAATTTCACAATGAATCGAAATGTGTCACACTCTGACACATTCCGAAAGCCAGTAGCCAGTGGCTACGCTGGTGCTGCCATCACTGTCAGGGTTCAGTGTTGCCAGTTATTTTAACAGCACGTGATTTTGCTTGCTACCAAAACTTTGGCCATTGCTGAATGTTTCGCTATGTTACATGTTGGTTCTTCAACCACTTGAAGGTTTAATGGCAATTTCAATGCCGAATGAGCGGTTCGGCAACCTTCCAGCTGCGTAGCCGCTATTCCAGAAGAAGCAACTGCTGCAGCAATTTCTGATCTTGCATGAACTGTAGCCAAAATCAATGATATGAGGAATGTCTTGCCAGTGCCACCAGGCGCATCAAGGAAAAACATGCCAACATTTCCATCATCAATTGCCTTCGTCACCGTATCGTACACTTCTTTTTGTTGGGGATTCAACAAAGGTACATTTGTTCGAACAAATTGGCGTAATGCATTTGTGTCGTATTCACGTTCACGCTGCAATTCTCGTTCGAAAGCGTAGTTTATTCCACGATCTGGCGATGGCATTCCTAACCTGACTAACAAACTGGCGCACATGAGGTAACACATGTCTTCTATCAAAACCAAAGCCTGGTTGTGCATCTCTTCATTCATCTCAAGATGGGGATTCTCTGAATGGAAACGAACTCGATGCAAAATGTCTTCTGACATGTCATCCTTGTACTTGTCCCACAATTCACGTGGGTTCGATTGAAAACATGGGGAAATAATGTGCGTATCTGACTTGGAGATGCGGAAACAGTTGCTTCAGCGATTGTCGTGTCCCAATGCGTATCGTTTTCAAGCAAATTGAGCTCCTGACATGCATCATGAAATGTTGACAACACTTCACCATTGACAGTTCGCAGTGATTCAAATGATGTCGGCCCACGAACATTCACCAGCAATAGTCGCAAGTAAAAGCATTCATCATTCTTCGGATGAACTGTATAAATACGGCCAAGAGCTTCAGTAGAACGCACATCCGGATGACCAGGAACTATATCGCCTGGATTTCGACGTTGGAATTTTTTGGATGAAGCATTGCAAGTGTAATAACGCCGCATCTCTGAGTAAAGTAACGTACGTGCAAACGGATCACTTTGGCAAATCGAGAAGAAATTGGTCAATGTTGTCGCTGGTGAGTTTTGAGCACGTTGAGCGGTATTTGCTGCAGTGAAATAAACTCGTTGACCGTTCTCCAGATGCACTGCCAGATGTGTAAAAGTCGGATAGCGTTCGTGAATGGGAAATGAGAATATATGCCAAATCGCCTCATTGCAGCTTACGTATCGACCAACTTGATAGCGCGTGATTTCATCATTGGGATCAGGAGACCAAAAGCCGCCATGTCACTGCCTTTCGTGACATATTTGTTAATGTACTTGATGGACTTCACTGAATTGCAATACTCCACATTACAATGCGCCTTGAATGGTTTGGAAAGAAGTGGCGAATACGGAACAACCCAAGAGTTGTCGACCACGAAATCATTTCCTTTCACTTTGACTGTGATTGTTCTACCGCCATCATCAGATGATCGACGCCGATACAGTGGATAACCATCGTTGCCATTGATGGTCTCATCAGTCAAATTTCGTGGATAACGCTTGGAACACTTGCCGTCGACCATGCACGGTGATTGAGGGTTAATGGCGCCACACGGTCCATGAATCATGTTTGTAATTACGACATCATGCAGGTCTGGATTGGTTTCGGGATTAGGAATCTCGGCACATTCAAGCCTGATTGCATTCAAGCCTCTTTTTTGCCATTCAATCGAATACATCCAACATCGAATATCCCCAAAGAGACGTTGCTTAACAATATAGTCCATCAGCGTCCGGATTTTTTGCCTGAATACACGTACGGTGATATCGTGCCGATCACTTGATGTTTGGCCAGGAAGCGGCAGTTGAACAATTTCTATCCACTTTGGATTGCACGTGAAGATGAAGAATAGGTCTGCACGGCCGTAGTGATGTATATACACCCCGCGCAACAAAAAAAGCCGCACACGGGTTTTCCATTTTTTTGCGCGTAATTACCTTTAAGGGATTCGCCGAATTATATTTTATTGCTTCCGGGTTAGGTAATGCACATTTTGGAATGTGTCGAAATTCATTCTGGCAGTATTTAACAGTGCGTGCAGTTGTATTTCTTAAATAAAAGTGAAAAGAGTATATCGCGATGTCTAAAAGGGTAGAATTGAGTAAAGAAAATAAGACAGTTATCGTCGCCTTATCCAAACAGAATCAGTCATTTCGTGAAATTGGTCGACAAATTGGATGCAATGAGAGTTCTGTAAGAAGATTCTGTAACAAATATCGTCGGGATCACAATCTGGACAGAAAAATTGGCGCAGGATTGAAGAGATGTACCACTGTTCGGGAGGACCGGGAACTGAAGAGGCTAAGCTTAAGAAACAGGTTTAAAAATGCATCGGAGTTAAGAGCTGACCTGCGAGAAGCTACTGGGGCTGAAGTTAGCGTCAGAACTGTCCAGAATCGTCTCAACGAGATGGGTTTGCTAGCAAGGAGACCAGCGAAAAAGCCACTTCTGAGAAAGGCAAAACTGGAGTGTTCAAGATTGGTCAAATGTGGTGTTCTCGGATGAGTCCAAGTTTAACCTAGTCGGACCGGATGGGAAGCAGATAGTTCGTCGTAGAAAAGGGGAACGCTACAGCGACGAATGCATAGCTCACACCGTAAAACATTCTCCTTTTGTTATGGTGTGGGGATGCATCACCGCAATCGGAGTTGGATCTCTAATTATGCTCGAGGGCACTGTTAACGCCATGCAGTACAAACAAATTATCTTAGATGGTGTTGTACCGAGTATGGAAATGATAACAGCAGAAACATCAAAACCAATTTTTCAACATGATTCAGCACCTTGCCACCGAGCAAAATCTGTGAGTAATTCGCAGTTTTTTTTTTCATATTTATGGGTGTTTTGAAAATCTTATGATTTTAATTTTTAAATTTCCTCCACAAATTAAAACTTTGAAAGAAGAATTAGGAATAGAATCCCTAATTTGGCCGGGAAACAGTCCAGATCTCAACCCCATCGAAAATGTCTGCGCTCTTATGGGAAAGAAGATCCAAGATAAAAAAACAAAAACCATGCAGCATCTAAAGAGCATCATTGAAAAAGTGTGGTTCATGAAATTAATAACAATTCCCTCGGTAATCTCTATGCCTCCATGCCAAACAGGGTTCATGACGTTGTTACGGCAAAGGGTGGTGCTACTAAATACTAGAATCATATTTTAGTATTATGAAAGTTTTAAATTATGTAAAAAGGTTTCTTAGTTAATAAAAATATGAAAAAAGAAATTTGCTTTTCAAATTGTTGCTCTTTTTTTAATTTATGTATATTGATAGTACTTGGGTAATATCTGATATTTTGTAGTCTGATCTTCACGATCATTACTTTTTTTCAATTAGGCTACGAAATGTATTGTCAAATTGGGGAATGTGTTAACTTAAATGTTAAACATCAAAAATACAAAGTGACTACGCAGTGATTAGTCATCATTTATTAAATTTCTTCCATTTTGTTAAAAATTACCATGTGCGGCTTTTTTTGTTGCGCGGGGTGTATGTCATTGCATCTTGCGCATATTCATGCATATGACGTGGGCTGCGAACGAACATCGCCGGTAAAATGGTCAACCGACCAATATCAGCTGCATTTCCTTCGGTGCAAATTGCATCGCGTAAATGAATGTACTCCTCCATACGTAGTTTGGTTTGATTTAAACTGATAAAAAGGAGGCGCTCCGCTTCTATTTTGGCATACATATCGACGCAAAATTGCTGAAACAATCGGCGAAATCGAAGCAAATAGTTATCGACATTTTGGCGGATCATCAAACGATACGCATAAAAATTCATTGTGCTGACCTTCTTAGTGGTTTCCTCACCTAAAATGATATCAGTGACATTAGTGTCATATTGAAATGAAAATTATTATGATATCGATACTCACCGGTCAATGGATTTATCATCTTGATGTTGATATAATATCCATCGTCTCCTTGCCAAAACATCAATTCGGCCTTGGATCTGTAGAGTCGATGACGAAATTAGAATCAATGATTTTCTTTAATTTATTTAATCTTAACTTCTTTAATTAAATTTAATTTCTTTAATCTTTTATTACCTTGAATGTCGGATTGAATCCGCGTTCATCAATAATATCTGCTCCAAATGAAGTCATTTGAAAGCATCCGTTATATTTCTGAGTGTTCTATAGAAAATGACGTAATTTTGGTGTTTCACCACGAAGCACAGAATGCAATGGCTCTGGTGGCAAGGGCAATGGTGGTAATTTAACCTTGCCACTGAGACAGCACAATCCAGGCGTTTATCCAACGAACTTCAATGCATCGCAATGGTTGCACGCAACCTCCATTGGGCCAATTTGAACGGAAGGATGAAGTAATGAAACGCTACTCGATTCAAATCAACACTTGAAGCACTTCTTCTTACGCGTTGATTTCGATTTTCACGTTGTTGAGTTGTTTGATTTGCTCGACGATTTCTCATTGTTAACTGAGCCGTTTCGTTTGCCGCCTGTCTTTCTTCTTGTGTTTGTGATGCACGAAGTCGGGCCATACTAACACTGCGCTGTTCTCGTGCGGTTTCTTGTTCATCCGTATTCAATTGATGACGGGTTCGATGCGAAAGATTAGATCTTCTGGCTCGCGGCATTGTGAATAACACTGAGAAATGAATGTCACAAAAGCAATTAAGGAATTATCGATACATACATGTGCACAAATGTCATAACCTCACAAAATAAACATCGATGCAAACATGTGCTCAAATGTTATAACCTCACAAAATAAACATCTTCGTTGGCAACTTACCGTTTGAAAATAGAATTCCACACCAAAATGATAAATCAGAATGAAATGAACAGCGAATTCGAATTGATTTTTAAAAGTAACTCAACTAAAAATTAATTGCACAATCCGAAATTAACGTTTTTATTCATCAAACAGAGCTCACCTCTATGAAATCACTTTTCGTTGGTAATTTTCACAAAAAATCGTATCAAAACAATGTATTAAATCAAATTGAATTACAATAACTGTCGAAAGCTGATAAAAATTTGATAAAACTTGAAAAAATGCTGATAAATCGCAACGCACGTCTGCACAGCTCAATAGTATGCGATGGAAAGACTGTGCAAATGAATCAGCTGTCAAAAGTTGATGCACACAACGCCATCTACTGGCAATACCGGAACCAGCATTTGAATTCATGTTCGTTTTTAATGTGTGACAAAAAAAATTGCTACAAAAACAATTGTCTCACAAATCTGGTGCAAAAACAATTGTCGCAAAAAATTGTCAAAAAAAAATTGCCTCAAAGTAACGTAAACATAAACGTCATCTATCATGAAGATGGCGTCGTAAAATCGCTCCATACAAAATGTATGGGAAAATTAATTTTCTTCATAATTTTTTTTTCGGGGATTTTTCGGGAATTTTCTTGGGTATTCTTCTTGTTTGGCCGGAGACCAGTCCGAATTGGTGCGAATCATCGAAATCGGTCCAGGCGTTTCTTGAGTTATAAGCGAAGTAACTAACGTCACTCTCTTTTATATATTTAGATTATTTTCTAAAATTTTGAAAACTAAAAACACTAATTTATGCCAATTATTTTCTCAAATTTTCAAAACTAAAATCATTTATTTATTCTTGTGAAGTGATTTGTGTTTTCTTTTTTAAACCAACTAAAACAGCCCGAAAACACAAAACCAACAATTTGCTTAATATAATGGCTATGATATTCGTTATTTAGCTAAACTGAGTAGATAGATAAATAAATAATTTTATTTTCTTTAAAAAGTTGTTATAAAAAAACATGTAACATTCAAGTTTTCAAAAGTTATTATTTATTAACAAGGAATTAAAAATTATAATGCTAATTACAGTTTAACGAGCGAGTGTAATTCAATGCTTTTCACCATGAATTGCAAGTAAACTATCGCTGCCAAGAACAGAGCCTATAGACAATGACTCCAGCCCAACAGAGCAAACAAGATCTTGCTAAATTAGCCTCGGAAACACGTGCAATTTAACGGTCGATTTCACGAAGAAAAAATACAATGAGGTAGTCGCCAACAAGCATTTAGAATACCCTAGTGGCTCGCGCACTTTCTGGTCAATTGCAAAAGTGATGAGCAATAACTTGAGTCACTCCTCATTCTCACCTCCAGTGAAAGAGGATGGATCACTAGCCGCAATACCCACAGAAAAAGCCGAATTTGAATTACAAAACGGCATTTGGCACCGACGGATTACCAGCTATTGTACTTTAAAATTGAGCACCTGAACTAGCACCGATCTTTTCTGGTCTTTTTTCTATGTCATACGTGAAAATGTTTCCTTAAATGTGGGAAACTACCCACATTCAACAGATACCCAAAAAGGGAAAGAAATGCTCGTCCCAAAATTATCGTCTTATAGCGTTGTTACCTATGATATCCAAATTGATGGAAAAAGCCATTAATGCCGAAATAATACAATTTCTGGTGCGAAACGAGCTAATAAGCGACCGGCAGTATGGTTTTCGCAGCCGTCGTTTAACTATAAATTTGTTGAATTACGAATATGTAACCCACATGTGGACCTCAACCATCGAGCACCACGGCGAATCAAGAGCTGTTGTCCTAGGCATCTCAAAAGCATCCGATCAAGTTTGACATAGTTTGACATTAACTAAACTAGCTTCTTACGCACTACCAAAAGGGCTCTGTGGTTGGGTGAAAAATGTTCTCCAGGACAGATCAATTCGAGTTGTACTCGATAGTGTGTCTTCCGACAGCTTTGCTGTAAGTGCTGAAATGTCACAGGGATTTATGCTTTCACAGTATAATGTACGTATATAATAATGTTTCTACTTCATATCTACAATTACTAGAGTCAACAAATAGCAAGATCTTTAGTTTTTCCGATGACAGCACCCTAATATCATCTTGCTCGAACAACATTAATTAATTTAATTACTTTTCACTCTTTAAATATTGTCAAATTTTGTCACTTTCCATCATTTAACTTGATGTTAAAATACAGTAATTCAAGTATGTATTATCAAAAGATGAAAGTCTTACAATACTTAATTTGAATTTAAATTTGTATCTCATTGACAACTCTGAGAGAGAGAAACTCGTTGAAAGGAAATTCGTCGAGAACATGCCGGTAAATGTAATTACGCCATATCGTCAAAGATGCGACCAAATCAACTCATTTAACGAAGACCTTCATAAAATCTTGTAGTGCGGAAAAGCTAGCTTGGTAGACTTCAATGCGAGTGAAACCAAATTTACCGCTTTTCCACAAACACACATACTGTACCAGAGATTAGCGAACAAACCATTCAACTCAAGGAAACAATGTAATCGTATCTTCTTTGCGTTATAGTCAGCTCTGGTGTAACATGGCACGACCACATATCCAACATCGCAATATCGGCGTCTATATACATTGAGCTATCTATTTAGAGCAAAGAGATACTTCACAGCGAAACAACTCCTTCTTCCATTCAAAGCACAAGTTAAACCGCGGCTTAAGTATTATTCACTTGACAGCATACAGAGACGAGCAGTTCGCTTAATTGATGACCCCGCACTAACATCCAATTCCAGGAGACACACATTTCCATAAGCTTTTGATCTCCAGCTATTCAAGAACAACCAAAATCTTTGAAAATTTTAATAAAACTTGGTATACCATTATATTGCATAAGTCGAGAAATACCCAATTTTTAAGAACTTGTTAGTAAGTAAGTTGTTGGGCGTCGTGGCGTAGTGATTAGTGTGTTGGGTCACTACGCAAGAGGTTCCAAGAAAACACCAAAAAGTTTTTTCACGATCCCACCTCTCGCGAACGTCTGACAAACATCCTACTCTCGGATGTTGTTGTCACGAGAAAGCTTCTCAAAACAAATTGCCGTTCGGATACGGCACTAAACTGTAGGTCCCTTCCATTCGTGTGAAAAATATAACGCACACAACACGAGTGGTTGCGAGAAGCTAGGCCCTGGCACTTAAAGAGCTGTTGCACCAAATATTTATTTGTTTATAGTAAGTAAGTGCCGTTATACTTATTTTTTACCAAAACCTGGAACACCTTCTGATAGCATATATCCAACATGACTCAAATATCGAATTTGATCAAATAGTTAGAACCGTTTTCAAAAATCCGTTCAGCCGTTTGGGCTGCAGTCGTGCGTACAACCAGACAGACAGAATTGAGAGACCCAGTTTATTGAGTTTCTCTATCATAGTAATGTTAAATTTGATCAAAATTTCGAGATCGAAAATTTGCAGGAAACCAGTACTTGCCATTATACATGGAAACTCGTCGAAAGGAAATTCGTCGAGAACTATTAGGAAGGGAAAGTCGTCGACAGGAAATTCGAATTTAAAACAACAAAGTGGGAACTTTTGAAAGTGGTTATACAGGGTGTTTCAGTTCAAGAAGCAGAAACTTCGGCTGGTGATTCCTTGAGTCAAAATCCAGCCCAGTGGCGGTACGATTAGTTGAAGTTAAAAATATCTGACTATCGATGTGCCATAACTTATCACGCTATAACTCTCAAACGGTTACGGCTGTGAAGTTCGTTTTTGTAATTTTGAAAAAAAAAATTTTTTTTTTTTATTAAAAAAATTTAAAATTTTTTAAAAAAATGTGAGTACGTATTTCAAATTAAATTTAATTAATACTTAACATTGGTATTTATTTAATTAAAGTATTTATTTAACTTTAAAGTGAAATCTGATTAAAAACGTGAATGAATTGACATTCCTATAAGACTACATATTTTGTTGCTAAAATCGTGTTCAGCGAACAAAATAACATTTCAATTCCTCCTAGAGTATTTTGCGCGAATTGGCGTTCAAGAGAGCACCTAAAATTCAGTTATTTTAAAATTCAGTAAATTTGACGGAGATTCTGCTAATACCCAATATGTTCTAATTACTTTTGTAAAACCATATTATGTTGGTGCGCAACTAAGTTCTCGCTGTTTGTCAATAGATGGCTCTAGCAGTAAGTGCTGGTCGATTTTGACATATCCAAAACGTCATGAACCAAGCTTAGACATATGGTAAACAAACTATTTTGACACAGTGATTTTGTTTTGGCGTCATATACTTTTGGTTATGTGAAAATGTCTTATTTTGTGCCAAGTAATCGTTTGCGGAAAGTGTTGATTTTCTTCTTTCATTCGAAGAAAACGGCAGCTGAAGCGCATCGAGAGCTCCAAAAAGTTTACGGTGATGCTGCTCTAAGTGAAACAACGTGCCGTGATTGATTCCGTCGCTTCAAAGACGGTGATTTCGATGTTGACGACCGTCCGCGTGAAGGAAGGCCAATCCTTCGAAGACGCTCAATTGGAGGCATTGCTCGATGAGGATCCGTGCCAAACGCAAGAACAGCCTGCTTCAGCATTAGGAGTTACCCGTCAAGCCATTTCCAAGCGATTGCATGCGTTTGGAATGATTAAAAAACAAGGAACTTGGGTTCCTTATGATTTGAAGCCAAGAGACGTTGAGCGTCATTTTTTCGCCTTGTGAACAACTGCTCTAGCGGCAAAAAAGGAAGGGTTTTCTTCATGGCATCGTGACGGGTGATGAAAAATGGATTCATTACAGCAACCCAAAGAAAAGAAAGTCATGGGGACTGCCCGGTCATGCTTCTACGTCGTCGGCTCGGCCGAATATTCACGCTGCGAAGATTATGCTGTGTATCTGGTGGGAACAGGTCGGTGTCATTTATTATAAACTATTGAAACCCAACGAAACCATCACTGGGGAACGGTATCGACTTCAATTGATGCGATTGATTCGAGCACTGCGAGAAAATCGGCCACAATACGAGCAGAAGCATGAAAAAGTGATCCTACAGCATGACAACACTCGGCCTCACGTTGCCAAACCCGTTAAAACCTACCTGGAAACGCTCAAATGGGAAGACCTACCCCACCCGCCATATTCCCCAGTTATTGCGCCATCCGATTATTACTTGTTCCGTTCGATGGCACATGGTTTGGCTGAGCAGCAGTTCCGCTCATATGAAGACATCAAAAAATGGCTTGATTCGTGGATAGCCTCAGAAGATGAACACCTTTACCGTAACGGTATTCGAGCTCTGCCAGAAAGATGGGAAAAAGTTGTAGCTAGCGATGGGCAATACTTTGAATGATTCATTTGTAACCATTTTTCACAATAAAGTTGCATTTTCGTAAAAAAAAAAACAGCGAAAACTTAGTTCCGCACCTAATAATTTTTGTTTAAAACGCTCTCATGACTTGCTGCCACATAGGTCCGTTGTTTTCTGTCTTTGGTATAATTTTGTATTTTCTTTGAATTGATTCCAGCTTAAGTGTATATTGGTTTGCATAGATACACTCAGTCAAATCGATACGATACGAGCAGGATTAAAAAAAATATGTTTCGATACTCAAAATATGCTTGAAATTACTTATGGGGCAATCATGCAATTTGCGCTTTGACTAATTACGCCCTGTAACCCAATATGGCCTTGATGCAAAATATTTAAAAGGCAATGTCTTAATGATAACTAAACGCATGCCATAATATGACAAATAACCTCATCTTCAGTTTCTAAAAGATTATTTCTAATATAAAATGGTTTTACTTCCATGCAAACTTTTTCCAGCCATTCATCTACAATAGTACAGTTCTTGACCACTTAAAGTGCTGTCATTTTTGGTTTCAAGTTTAATTTTCTTTAAGTCCAATAGTAAGTGATCTAAATAATTATACGTATTTACTAAGGTAACATCATCACCTGTGTTGTGAGGTATCGAAAGTCTCGAAAGTTCATTGTTTCTGTCCCTTCGATACAAAATACTGTATCATACATGGAAAGTTCTATTCCCCATCTGTGTAACCTAGATGCAACTATAGAACCTATGGTTTCTTTTCGCCAAAAATGTATATCTGGAACTTACGACCGGCAAATATTATACTTAGGGCTTCTTCTCCTGCTGAGAATAATACTTTTCAGCTGTGCAGAGAGCTACTAGCATACATACAAGGCTTTTCAACATTGTCCTCAACCTCATAAAATTGCAAGTACACTATTGCTAGAACCTACTATTTAATTGGTGGGGTCGGCACAGTGTCGACTCGATTTGAAAGCTACAGATAGTCCGTCGTTTCCTAGAAGCGGCTCCTATATGGATCTTATGCTATTCGACGTACGGTTACAACTGACCAACATGGACCGGCAAACTTTAAAATGCTTGCACACATTTCTGTACGACAGTGTCCAATGCGAATTTAGTGCCTTAATAACGAATCCCAACGAAATTGCGGAGTTGGAGGAGTTTGTCCGAGCGTACTCCTACAATTACAGTAGGACGCGTTGGACTTGCTTCTCCTGAATTTTGACAAGAGCTCTCTCCTCGAACTCGCTCTACCCACCGTCCAATAGGAATCTGTCAAACGAGGAGATTGACTGGTACCTAATGCAAATGGACGAGCCAATTAAACGAACCATGGACAGTACGATACGTCGGTATCAACATACTGACAACGCAGACATATTCCGCAATGCAACAATTGACGCACTACACCAACACAAAAGTAGACTGCTGTCGAGACTAAAAACCTTGAACAGGCAGTTTACTGACAGACAAAACTCGGAGGTAAGGACCCTGAAGTCGTTGATTAAAAACCTCCAGAAATTAATTAGAGAAAATTACAGACTCTGTAAATTTGCATTGGAACAACAAAATTCGGGCTGTAAAATCCAACAACCCGAGTATGTTCCCGCAAATAAATAAAATATTTCGGAGGAACAATCAAAACAACCTTCCGTGTCTTAAGATCACCCGAACGACGAACAATGGACAGATAACGCAGTAGAGGATGACAACTTCTTTGTGATCGAAGATCCGCAGGAGAAGGTATAGGCTATAGGAGCGCCTTCCAGGAAGTATACAAGGTGAATGATACAATTTTTTTTTTTAAATCAAAGGTGGAGCTCCAAGCGATCTTCGACTCATTGAGGAGAAAGAAATCTATGGGAATCAACGGAGTGTCGAACATTGTGCTTCGACATCTCCCTGTAGATGCGGTGAACATTTGCACTACTCTGTTTAATAATGCGCTGAATAATGCACATTATCCAGCGCCTTGGAAAACAGCAGTGATACAACCCATCCCCAAAAGGGGTAAGGACACCGCCTTCTTCTTATTTTCTAAGAGTAAGGACACCTTCAATCCAGCAAGGTCATTAAGTCTCCTTCCGAACATCAGCAAGGCATTCGAAAAAGTGATCAAGAGAGCCCTGGTTAAGTGGACTGTATCGGTACCGGATATGCAATGGAACAAAAGCAAAAACCAGTGCACTGGTGCCTGCCTGATTGACTTGGAGAAGGCCTTCGACACCGTATAGTTAGAGGGACTCTTCTGCAAGCTGAGCAGACTTTTCATAAGCAAACCACTGCTGTACCTACTTTATAACATGCTTACTAGTAGACAATTCATTGTCAAAAATGGCAATGTGACTTCATGGTGAATTCACCGATCCTTTTCAACATTTACAAGAGCGATCTCAGGATCACTTCACCATGCCTTAGCGTACGCAGCGACTTGATCGCGTACAGATCAGAACCAAAAATCACGGTCATTGCATTTCACTTGCAACGTGACTTCGATAAGATTCAGCGATATTGCGTTGACTGGAAGTTGAAGATCTACTTCCAGAAATCGGAAACCATTCTTTCTAGGACGCTGTTGTCTGGGGTCTCTAGGGATACCAGAAATAATTGGCGAAAGTTCTCAATCGTTAGACCGCACGAACAGCCACTTGCGTGTCAAAGTGTAGTCAGATACCGGGGGCTCTGGTTAGAGGTTTCATATAGAAATATCTATATTTTAATAAAGATATAGATACTGCTCTGGCCAGAGCCAAAGGTGCTTTTGCCCTTATAAAGAGACTTTTTTATAGCAAGCAACTCGATGCAAGAGTAAGGGTAATCTGTTACACGGCCCTCATTCGGTCCATGCTCGTATTTGGATGTGCCGTGTGTTTCAACATGGGAGCAAGCTTATTGGAAAAGGTTCGGGTGTTTGGGAAGGCTTACCTTCATTTGTACAGAACACCAGAGTCCCAGGACATAAAATTCTATCCCAATGAGGTCCTGTACAACAGGGCTAACCTAATATGAGTGGATAATTTTGTTATCAAGCTGATTCGAAGGCACATTGCAAGAGCAATGAGTTCGATGAACAACCTGGGGCATGTACCAGAAAACTATAAGTCTTGTACAACAAGCGAATTTTATCAAATAACATAATAATAATAAAATTTGCAATTTCCTCACATTCTCTACCACAAAGTTACAAGTGTAGACAAAACTTAACAAATCATTGTTAAATAGACGGACAAACGAAAATTGTTAAGTCATTACAGGTCAGGTTTTAAGAGGTTTCATATAGAAATTCAAATCTTTTGTCTTTATATGACAGTACGTAAATTACTTTGGTTTTATTGATGCACCAATTTTAGAAATAAACCCTAATTTCCACTTGCAAATCCAAGGTATGTACTGTATTAGTACTGTCAATATTTTGTTTTGACTTTAGTCAGTACATTTTATTGATATACGGATTCGTGTGCAATACATGCATTCGAGTATACTCGTATGTTTTATTCGGAAGAAAGTGATGAAGGACATTTGTACAACTTACTTGTACAAAAAGGGAAATTTGCAGTCGTTCACAGACCTCCGTGGAATATACACGTGTTTCGACTTCTAATAAGTGCACAATAAATTATTTAAGTGGTGAAAAAGACTTGTATTAATAAGCGCCAGCTTGGCCTAGAAGTAGTGTCAGTGGACCGTGAATCGGTGGTCGCGGGTTCATTTCCCGGACAGATCCAGACTTCTTTGTTCCTTTTTTTTTTTTTTTACACATAATATACATAATAATAAAATCAAAGTGCAACAACAAGTGATGGGAGACAATGGGAAGTCCGCTCTCCCAATAGCGGAAGTAGCGGACCAACAACCATCAGCCAATGAGGCAGTTGCGTCAGGCCACCCAGCAACGGTGGCCACAGAAGGTACACGAAAGAAGAGGAGGAAGATAAAACCAACTTCCTTGGTAAAAAGTCCCTCCATATCAGCTTCAACTGAAGGGCTGCCGGTTGGAGTGAAGGAAGGGGCGCCTGAGACCGCAACAGAAGCAGCAGTAAAGAAACGTCTGAGGTCAGATGACTGTGACGAATTTCCATACGTCTTCGACGGTGGAGAAGGTCGCTACACGGGGGAGAGCAACAGTTTTGCCTCTCTAGCAGGCTCAGAGTCCGAGGATTAAGAGGAAGAGGTGGAACTGCTGAACAGCAGCATTAAACAGCTGCAGCAAAAGGTGCTCTCCATCAAAGCCAAGCAAATGGCACGAAGGGAGAAGGAACGCCAATTAGAGGTGCAACTCTCACAGCAAGTGCAACAACAACAACCACAACCTCAACTACAACCACAAGAAGAACAACAACAACAAAAGCAGCCAAAGCAGGTACCACAAAAGCAGTTGCAACAACAGCTGAAGAAGAAGGTGAATCAAAACCAGCTAGTACAACAACAGCAGCCGAAGATGCAGAAACAACAACAGAAGGAGCAGCCAAAGCAGCAACAGTAACAACAGCAGAAACAGCAGCAACAGCAGCAACAACAACAGCAGCAGATGGCAACGAAGACAAAGGTGCCTCCTATAAATACGTACAAAATGGAACTTGAAGAGACAATCGAGCTATGTAAGTCGGCCATAGGCAATCATTTTTTTATTAAAAGACTTAATAACGATAGGCATGCTATCCACTGCAATACAGTGGAACAGTATAAAGCAATAAAAAATCTATTGAGGGACTCGACGACGGAGTTCTTCTCCTTCACCCCGATGGGGGAAAAGCTGCAAACAATGCTGCTGAGGGGGATGGATCCGTCTACTGATCCGGAGACGCTCCTTGCGCTGCTCAAAGAGAAAGAGTGTGACGATCTCAACTTCGCAGGGGTAAAGCCATTCACTACAGCTAGGGTCAAAAGGGAGAAGCGGAAACTGCCGTTCTTCCTCGTTCAACTCTCACCCAACAGCAAACTGGATGGTCTAAGGAGTATTAAAGTCCTAGACTACCAGGTTGTCGCATGGGAAAAATTAAAAAGGAGCGAAAACATTTTACAATGTGTTCGCTGCCAAAGGTTCGGGCACGCCGCGTCGAACTGCGAAATGCAGCCTCGATGTGTCAAGTGTGGAAAGAACCACAAAGCCGAGGAATGCACTCTGGGTAAGGATGGAGTGACAGATAAGAGCCAGTTCTCCTGTGCTTTATGCAGGAACTCGGGACACACCGCAAACTATCGGGGTTGTCCTAAGTTCCAGTATATTAAGAAATTAAATCTGGTTCGTCAGGAGAAGGTCGTAGTGAAACGTCCACCTGCTCCAATTCAAACACATACCGTGACTCCCCAACTGACCTACGCCCAAATGGCGGCAGGTCGGGGAAACGCGGAACAGAAAAGACCGAAGGTTGCTTCTCAGGACCCAGCGCCTAGAGCACCGGAGGTTCAAACTGAATTGCTGGCCATCTTGCTCTCTATCCAAGGGCAGATGGAGCAGCTTCAACGTCAGGTACAGGAGCAGGCGAAGCGGGTGGACCAGATCTACGCACTTCTGCCGGGCCTAACGCATCCCCAGTCGTAATGGGTACGAACATGGAGGAGCAACCCTTGAAGATCCTTGCGGTGAATGTGAATTCACTGATTAGGATCGAGCGAAGAGCCGTATTGTTTAAGTTGCTAGAAGACCAAACCCCTGATGTGCTTATGGTTAGCGAAACAAAGCTATCCCAGAAGCACAAATTGGGGCACAATAAATACAATATTGTCAGAAGAGACCGACCCAACTCCACACAAGGAGGAGGTGTTGCGATCTTCATACGCAAACAACTGCAATTTAAAGTTATGTACAGCGGTGAAGTGCGAAGGTTCCAGGAGCTGGAAGCGTGTATCGTGTGCATCCCTCTCCGTAGTGGAAAGAGGATGTACTTGGTCGCACTCTATGCACCTGAAGCTACTCAATCTACTTTATTTATTTCAGAGCTCGAGACACTTTTTCGATACCTAAGGCTGGAGTCGGAGGAGAATTATTTCATCATGGCCGGAGATCTAAACGCCAAACATAGAGATTGGGGAAATAACACACCTAATCCTAGAGGGAACCTACTATTCAATTGGTGGGGTCGGCACAGTGTCGAGTATAAACTCGATTTGAAAGCTACAGGTACTGCGTCGTTTCCTAGAAGCGGCTCTTATCTGGATCTTATGCTGTTCGACGTACGGTTACAACTGACCAACATGGACCGACAAACTATAAACTGCCTGCACACATTTGTGTATGACAGTGACCATTGCGGATTTAGTGCCGTAATAACGATTCTCAACGAAATTGCGGAGTTGGAGGAGTTTGTCCAAACGTACTCCTACAATTATAGTAAGACGCATTGGACTCGCTTCTCAAGAACTTTGACAAGAGCACTCTCCTCGAATTCGCTCTACCCACCGTCCAATAGGAATCTGTCAAACGAGGAGATTGACTGGTACCTAAAACAAATGGACGAAACAATTAAACGAACTATGGACAATACGATACCTCGGTATAAACATACTGACAACGCAGACATATTCCGCAATGCAACAATTGACGCACTACACCAACACAAAAGTAGACTGCTGTCGAGACTAAAAACCTTGTACAGACAGTTTACTGACAGACAAAACTCGGAGGTAAGGACGCTGAAGTCGTTGATTAAAAACCTCCAGAAATTAATTAGAGACAATTACAGACTCTGTAAATTTGCATTGGAACAAAAAAATTCGGGCTGTAAAATCCAACAACCCGAGTATGTTCCCGCAAATAAATAAAATATTTCGGAGGAACAATCAAAACAACCTTCCGTGTCTTAAGATCACCCGAACGACGAACAATGGACGAATACTTATATCAGCAGGTATAGATCCAGATAACACAGTAGAGGATGACAACTTCTTTGTGATCGAAGATCCGCAGGAGAAGGTAGAGGCTATAGGAGCGACTTTCCAGGAAGTGTACCATTTGCCCGAACCACGACCTGGAAAATCGCGTCCTTGTGCACAACTTCTATCTTCGAAATGATATCGAGCACTGGCGATCCGAGAATACTGGTTTTACCGAGTTCAATGACGATAACATGGCAAACAATGTCATCGCTGATGAAAGGGTACATCCCCCGTATATATCGAAGGTGGAGCTCCAAGCGATCTTTGACTCATTAAGGAGGAAGAAATCTGCAGGAATCGGCGGAGAGTCGAACCTTGTGCTTCGACATCTCCCTCTCTGTTTAACAATGCGCTGAATAATTCACATTATCCAGCGCATTGGAAAACAGCAGTGATACAACCCATCCCCAAAAGGGCTAAGGACACTTCCAATCCGGCAAATCTGAGGTCGATAAGTCTCCTTCCGAACATCAGCAAGGTATTCGAGAAAGTGATCAATAGGGCCCTGCTTAAGTGGACTGAGAACAGTAATTTAATTCCGGATAACCAATTCGGTTTTAAGGCGGTGCATGATACAATACATGCCGCGTCTAAACTGGTATCGGATATCCAATGGAACAAAAGCAAGAAACAGTGCACGGGTGCCTGCCTGATTGACTTGGAGAAGGCCTTCGACACCGTATGGTTAGAGGGACTCTTCTACAAGCTAAGCAGGCTGAGCATAGCAAACCACTGCTGTACATACTTCATAACATGCTCACCAGTAGACAGTTCATTGTCAAAAATGGCAATGTGACTTCTGCTGGAAAATTTCTAATTAAAAACGGTCTGCAACAAGGTGCGGTTAATTCACCGATCCTTTTCAACATTTACACGAGCGATCTCATAGGATCACTTCACCATGCCATAGCGTACGCAGATGACTTGATCGCGTACAGATCAGGGCCAAAAATCAAAGTCATTGCAATCCTCTTGCAACGTGACTTCGATAAGATTCAGCAATATTGCGATGACTGGAAGTTGAAGATCAACTTCCAGAAATCGGAAACCATTCTTTTTAGGACGCCGTTGTCTGGTGCCTCTAGGATACCAGAAAGAATTGGCGATAGTTCTCAATAGTTGGACCGCACGGACAGCCACTTGCGAGTCGAAGTGTAGTCAGATACCTGGGGCTCTGGTTAGACCAATATCTATATTTTAACAAACATATAGATGCTGCTCTGGCCAGAGCCAAAGGTCCTTTTGCCCTTACAAAGAGACTTTTTTATAGCAAGCAACTCGATGCAAGGGTAAAGGTAATCTGCTACATGGCCCTCATCCGGTTCAACGTGGGAGCAAGCTTGTTGGAAAAGATTCGGGTGTTTGAGAGGGCTTGTCTGCGGGCTTGCCTTCATTTATACAGAACACCGGAGTCCCAGTACATAAAATTCTATCCCAATGAGGTCCTATACAACAGGGCTAATCTAATAAGAGTGGATAATTTCGTTATCAAGCTGATTCGAAGGCACATTGCAAGAGCAATGAGCTCGACGAACAACCTGATCTCTGGGGCTTATTACCCCAATTATGAGTATCACGAGAGAGTGCGCCTTAACGGCTTTGTTCCCCCAGAGGCGTTCCTCTATTTTGATGAGAAAGGTCTGATCCAGGGCAGATTGGCAGTGCCGCTAATTTTCCACGTTGCTCGGACAGCTGTGGATAGGCGACTCAACTACGACAGAGACGTTGCACACGGCAGTGTGGAGCGTCTCCGGTTTAGTAGGGCGGTATCGGGTCGTGATGTTGAGGACGTACAACGTCAGTGCGGTTATTTCTGGTGGCTAGCCGAAAGAGAGGAAACTCCTTCGTCGTTTCCCCCTAATCCAGGTTAATCTGTTTGAGGTCTAAAGTTGGCTGTTCTTGCCTATGGCCGACTTACATAGTTTAAGTTTAGGTATTGTGTTAGGGTAAGGTATTGTGTATAGATAAAAAAAAAAAATTTAAATTTATCACAGCACTTGGATAAAAAAATAAAAAAAAATAAAAAATTAAAAAAAAAATAAAAAAAAACAGCACTTGATAAAAAAAATTAAAAAAAAAAAAGTACGTATATAATTACGTAAGGTAGAATAAGATAGATTAAGGTAGAATAAGATATTTTAAGATTTATTTTAAGGTAGTTTATAAGTTTTATACATAAGAACATTAAAAAAAAGTTCATATACTAAGTTTTTTCCATTGATCAAACATTTTTCTTAGTTGTAATAATTAATTGAATAATAAAATAAATAAATAAAGAATCTTAAGTTAGTTACGTCGAAAGACATAGTTTTAAGTACTAGGTTTAACTTAGAACGCCCGCATAGGGCCAGTAAGTTAGAATAAGAATAAGTTAGTTAAGCTAGTTTTAAGCGTTTTTTTTTGTCTAGCATTTAAGTTATAATGAATTAATTAATAATAAAAAATGCATTAAAAATGAAAATGAAAGGGAAATTTGCATGCTTAACAATTATAGCGGTTTTTTTTTTTTTTTTTTTTGTGGTACAGAATTTATAGTTACTTGTTAAATCTGTATTATTGACAAGTGCTTGTAGAATTGTTAAATTGTAGTTTTGTAGTACAGGCCCTTGATCTCCGGGCCTTACTACCCCAATTACGAGTCTCACGAGAAAATGCTCCTTAACGGCTGTGTTCCCCCAGATGCGTTCCGCTATCTTGATGAGAAGGGTCTGATCCAGGACAGATTGGCAGTGCCGCTAATCTTCCACGTTACTTGGACAGCTGTGGATAGGCGAGTCAACTACGAAGGAGACGTTGCACACAGCAGTGTGGAACGTCTCCGGTTTAGTAGTTCGGTATAAAGTCGAACGTCAGTTTTTAAAATTATGATGGCTAACTGAAAAAGAGGGAACTCCTTCGTCGTTCCCTCACAATCCGGGGTAGCCCGTTTAAAGTTGGCTGTTTAGTCTATTGGCTGACTTATATAGCTTAGGATAGTAGGGTATTGTAGGTAGTTATAGGCAAAAAGAAGCACAGCACTTGAATAAAAAAAATAAAAAAATTATCACAGTATCACAATAGAATAGAAAGATTTATTTTAAGGTAGCTTTTTAAGTTTTATATACAGTGTTTTGCAAAAGTATAACCGCTCCCTGTAAAAGGCCTTTACCAGGAAACTCTAAACCTGTATCCGTTTAGAGTTTCCCTTTATTGTTTTTTTATTTTATGGCATCAATTAACAAGTAATTAAAGCAAACAAAAATCCTCGATATTTTCTTTTGGGATTTCCAACAATAAAAAACTGTTTTGTCTAGCTTGCAGAAGTATAGCCGCACGATATGAAAACTGCAATTTTCATTCAGTTTTTATTGCCATTTTGACAAATAAGAATGCCGCGTGGTACGCATTTAACGGAAGTAGAAAAGGGAACAATTCTGGCTTTTCGCGAGGATGGTTTGGGCTTTTGAGCAATCTCGAAGAAAATATCAAGATCGGACCGTGTTATTCGAAATTTTTACTAGACCCGGGGTCTTATGGCACAGCAACGACCTGGCTGTCCACAGAAGCTTACAAGTCGCGATCAAAGGCGATTAATAAGGGCTTCGTCAAATTCGGTTCGTTCATTGTCAGAAATTCGGAGTGAATTAGATTTAGATATTTCGTTTTCGACGGTTTCGCGTACTATAAAACGCAGCGGATTAATCGTCTGAAGCAAAATGGTGCCTGCTCCATGTCTAGCAGCAGCCCACAAAGAAAAGAGAGTGGAATTCGCTCGTAACAACATGGATCGTAATTGGAAAACCGTAAGCAACATTGTTTTCATTTCCTCTTTTTTTCAATTTGAAATGTCTTAATCTAATACAATATTTTTTTTTTTAATATTATTTTTTAATGACGAAAATAAGTTTAATCTTGATGGACCAGACGGCTTTAATGGATATTAGCACGATTTATGCAAGGAACCAAGGTTTTTTTCGAAGAGGAACTTCGGCGGTGGAAGTTGTAGGGTATGGGGGGTTCGCGGTAAGGTTTCACTTGCCTTTACCTCCACAAAAATGGATAGTGCAACTACTCTAAGAGAACTTAGTACCATATTTAAGGCGATATCGGCGTTTTCCTCATGATTTTCAACAAGATAATGCAGCGATTCACGTCAGTCATCAAAATTTGGAATGGTTTCAAGTCCAAAACATCAGATTGATGAAGTGGTCGGCACGTTCTCCGGATTGTAATCCGATAGAAAATCTTTGGGGGATAATTACACGTCGAGTTTATATAGTATGAGCTCCGAGCATTAATTTTAGATGCATGGAACTCCTTGGAGGATTCCATACTAACAAAACTGATTGAGAGTATGCCCAATAGAATTTTTAGTATCATTGAATCGCCGAGCGAGAAATGGGTCTCATCATTAAAGAAGATTTTGTTCGAAAAATCGGCATCAACTTACAGATATACATGTATCACTGAACTGTTATTTTTTGTAGTAAGATGCAACAATTTTAATGTGTTGAATGATAATTAAACGATCCATATTGTAAAATGGCACTATGACAGATGGATTTGACAGATGCCATATGTTTTTTTTTTTTTTTTTTGTTAGTTGACTTAATTTTCAGTTAAAATCTGACGATTCACTAAGTATTAAACAAGTAGGTAGTATCCTGCTTTTTGTTTCTGTTACTGTACCTTGGACTATGCGCACCATATGCTTCGTTCTCAATTTTAGTCTTTGTAGTTTAGTGTTTTAACCAACTACCACCAACGGGCGGTAGATGCCATTTCGTCCATTACTCACATTTGTATGATTTTTTTGCGAACTGACATATCAAAATCAAAATAAATTCCTTGTAAATTTTGAAAGGTGACACATTCTGTCGAATATTTGAAAAATGTCGGTTCAGTAGTTTCATTCATACATTTTTGTCATTTTTTTTTTTTTGATTTTGTTCGAAACCTGGCAAAGTAAAAATAATGGAGCTTTACATTTTTGAGATCAGCGCATAGTCATTGTATTTATAAAAAAAAAAATACTATGTACTCTAACCTTCGAAACTTTTTTGTACATTACCTGGAGCTTAGTAAAACAAAACTTTGGTCAAAATTTTAACTTTGTACGTCTAACTGTTAAAAAGTTATGAGGCTGTGAAAATCAGACGGACAGACACTGATTCTCACTATAAGGTTTTCTTGCCTTATAAAAACCAAACAGTTAAACCAGAAGGTGGTGAAGGTTGTTAGGGACTGCTTAGATTACATTCTCAACGAAAGGAAATCAAAGGTATACAATCTTAATGTATTGGTAGCCATTAAGCGAACGCAGGTGCGGACTCACCTTGCCATCGGTGTAACATCTATACTGGAACCACTTCATTTTCAATGATCTGTGCCATCAGAGTGCCAACTCCACCGGCAGTTATTATTCCCCAAACCATGACACCTTTGGATCTTTTCGGACTAGTTGCGCTACACATTCTTTCTCCAGGTCGACGTCAAACTGTGGCCTTCCCGTTTGAAAATTTCATGTTGAATTTGGACCCATCTGAGAATATGACCTTTTGTCAGTCATCTCGGGTCCAATTCTGCCTTTTTCGTGCCTAGAATGGGCGACTTTTTTTCATCTTAGGAACAAGAAGTGTTTTTTTTTTTTTTTTGCAGTCCGGTAGGCAGACAAGCTTGCTTTATTAAGCCGTCTTTGAACTGTTGTCACAAAGATGACTATTCCAGTGGTTTCCACAATATCTCTTCTTGCTTGTGGTGCAGTAACGAAACGGTTCCTTAACGTTGTTAGTTTTGTTAATTGCCTCCTCCTCATTGCGCACTTAATTTAATGGGACATCAAACGATATTTAAGTTTAGACAAATAGATTTGAGTGAACTACGGTTAATATGCAAAAAGATTAACAATAAAAATGCGTTACATCTAAATATGAAAATTATATAGAAAAGAATCGATAGTTGTTCCAATACCCAAGGAGTCCGGTACAAAAATGTGTGACAAATTTAGGCCCATTAACATAATGCCTATTTTAGAGAAAATAGTGGAAAAGTGTGCTCATCAACAATTTTATAAATATGTTTGTGATAATAAATTATTGATCGACAACCAATCGGGCTTTCGTCATGATCACTCCTGTGAAACATCTCTAAATTGGTTAGTGATGACATTTAAAGAACAAAGACACGGTGGTAACAAAATTATAGCATTATTTTTAGATTTTCAGAGAGCATTTGAAACAATTGATAGAGATATATTAATGCAAAAGTTGTCAAAATATGGTGTCAAAGGTAACGAACTTATGTGGTTTAAGTCTTATATGTTTGATCGTACTCAAAAAACGCTGACGATGCCTTACTGTTTGTAAGTGGTAAAGCTTTGAATGACCTTAAAGAGCATATTGAGAATGACGTAAAAAACCTTTGTGTATGGCTGCAACAAAAGAAACTAAAAATTAATGTAAACAAAACTAAATGTATCGTTATAAATAGTGACGAATGTATTAATTTAAAAATATATGGTGAAGAGATTGAACAAGTTCCTGAAATAAAGTACCTCGGTGTAATATTAGACAGTAAAATGAATTTTAATAGCTATATGATATACATAACTAAAAAAATTTCCAAAAAAGTGTCCTTTCTTGCAAGAATAAAAAAAAATATAACAACCATTTGTGGAATTAACATATATAATACTATAATTAAACCACACTTTGAGTTTTGCTCTACTATTTTGATTATGGGGAATAATGAACACGTAGATCAACTGCAGGTGCTGCAGAATAAAGCGATGAGAAAAATTCTTCGATGTAGCTATTATACATACCTCGAGTAGATGGATGCTATCTTATTTGAAATGGCTAAACATCAAGCAGCATATTGTAATATGCGAGCTACGGCTAGAGTAGATAAAACGTTATTCTGTGAGATTATTTCTTTATTTTCTAGTCTATAGAACAATTCAAGTTCACACTATACTATTCTTCGCAAATTCCTTCCTTACAAGGTCTCTTTCTTCTCTAATCACTTTATCTCCTTTCAATTACTTAATTCACAAATCCAAACTAATTACTTTTTCTTGTTAACTCTCAACTTTCAATTTATCACAAAATTACAACTTCGCCCATTATCACTTTTCCAACCTCTTCGTGCGTTTCAAAACCCAACTGCCTTGCCTCGATCGCTATCTGTCCTTATATAGTCGCATTTCTAATAGCCAGAAACTTCTAGCAAATTCTTCGACCACTGGAACAAGAAAATTCTGATGTAATAATTCCAATATGACAGCTGCAGCCAATAATCTCTTGCGGTTATAAATCTCTCTTAATTCCGCAACGTCGTATCCGTCTCTTACTGTGGACACGAACCTCGAATGAAAAGACAATTCGGAATGTGTTGCCTACATCTGTGCGCGTAGTTGTTATGCTACATTATGTTACACTGCCCCCCTCTTAGACTTGTTCGTCCCGAACAAGTGCGTCCTCACTTGTATCAACTTGGTCGGTCCACATGAACCACTTTCATTTTGGCTCTTGGTCCTCGCTGGATGCGGACAACATCGCTGTTGCGGGTTACTATTATGTAGGGACCCTCCCAGTTCTGCTGCAATTTAGGTGATTTCCCCTTTTGGCGATGGGGATTATACAGCCACACTGGATCTCCTTCCTGGAATCCTGACGTTGTTGCCTTGGCATCATACCTGGTCTTCATGCGGTCGCTCGTTATCTTAATCTGGCTTCTGGTCCTTTGGTGTATGTCCCTAAGCCTTTCCCTTAAGTCCGCCACGTACTCTTCTTCATTTCTGGGCTCATTGGTAGGAGATCCAAATTTCACCTCACTGGGTAACCGAGCTATTCCACCAAACAAGATTTCGAACGGCGTATGTCGAGTAGTGCTATGCACGGGACTTCTATAGGCCATCAAAAACAAGGCAATTTGACGGTCCCAATCCCGTTGGTAGTCACCTACGACCTTCGAGAGATGTTCGTCCAAAGTCCTATTGAAACGCTCCACCATACCGTCCGACTGTGGATGAAGCGGGGTTGTCCTTGTCTTTTTGATTCCGAGTAGTTGACACATCTCTTGGAAGATTCTTGACTCGAAGTTCCGCCCTTGGTCAAAATGCAATTCCAAGGGCACACCGAATCTGCTAACCCAATTGTAGACGATCTGCTCCGCCACGGTTCTGGCTTCCTGGTTAGGGATCAGAAACGCTTCCGGCCACTTACTGAAGTAGTCCATCACTACGAGTATATACCGATTACTATTGTCGGTTTCCGGAAAGGGCCCTGCGATGTCAATGGCGATTCGTTCGAAAGGCGCTCCCACGTTGTATTGGTGCATCTTACCTCGAGTTTTGATTCTCGGACCCTTGCTAGCTGCACACACGTCGCATTTTCTGCACCAGTCTTCGATATCTTCCTTCGCTTTTAACCAATAAAAACGTTCTCGTACCTTTTCTAGCGTCTTATTCACTCCCAAGTGGCCTCCGGACGCCCCGCCATGCATTTCCTGTAACACCTCCTTGACCCTCGTCCGCGGTACGACAAGCTGCATTACAAACGACTTTCCGTCGGAGGATTCCCATTTTCTTCTCAGAACACCTTCTTGGACATGGAGGGAGTCCCACTGCGCAAAATATGCCTTTAAGGTCGGGCTTCCTGATGATCCGGTTTCTCCATGTTCTCCTTCCAGGCCAGAATCGGCTCGATATCCGGGTCTTCCTTCTGAGCATTCCGGATCTCATCTACGCTCCAGCCGGCGATAGGTTCGGCTCTCATTCTTTGGATGGAAACCAGCTCCCGTTCTTCCTGACGCGCACAATGTTTACAATCCGTTCTGCATGGACTCCGGGATGGTGCATCCGCATTAGAGTGGAGTTTTCCTTTACGATGCTGTATTTCGTAGTCGTAGATTTGCAGCCTTTCGATCCATCTTGCGACCTGACCCTCAGGACTCTTGAACTGTAATAGCCATTTTAAGGCTGCATGGTCTGTGCGAAGAACGAACTTCCTCCCATAGAGGTATTTGTGAAAATGCTTCGTAGCCAAGATCAAAGCTAGAAGTTCCCGCCTTGTCACGCAGTAGTTCCTTTCTGGCTTAGAGAGCACCTTGCTGAAGTACGCAACCACCTTCTCTTGGCCATCATGCACCTGGGAGAGTACGGCTCCTACCCCGACATTACTAGCATCTGCATCCACAATGAACGTTTCCCCGGGAGTGGGGTAAGCTAGTATCGGGGCATCGCATAGCCGTTGTTTAAGTGCCTTGAAGCTCTTCTCGCACTCAATTACCATTTGAATTGTTTTCCCTTTTCCGTCAACTGGTGCAGGCTCTTTGCGATCCCGGCAAAATCCTTCACGAACCGTCTGTAGTAGGTGGCTAGGCCCAGCAAGCTCCTTGGTTGGTGTTTGTCTTTGGGGACTGGCCAGTTTTTCACCGCTTCGATCTTCTCTGGATCGGTTCTCACTCCTTTTGCTGAAATTATGTTCCCCAAGTACTTCACTTCCGCTCTAAACAGGGCGCACTTCTTGGGGTTGAGCTTCAGGTGGGCACTTCGAAGCCTTTGAAACACATCCCTTAGATTGTCTCGGTGTTGCGCAAACGATTTTCCTACGACGATGACATCATCCAAGTACACCAAACAGGTTTTCCATGTTAACCCTTGCAGGACACATTCCATCAAGCGCTCGAAAGTCGCCGGAGCAATGCACAGCCCGAATGGTATTACCGTGAATTGCCATAGCCCATTTCCTGCGGTGAAGGCGGTTTTCTCCCGGTCTTCTGGATGGATCTGTATTTGCCAGTAGCCACTCTTCAAGTCGAGGGTGGAAAACCATTGGGCTCCTTATAGTGTGTCCAGCGTGTCGTCGATCCGTGGCAGAGGATAGCTGTCTTTCTTGGTGACGTAATTGAGCTGCCGATAGTCCACGCAGAACCGACTGTTGCCATCTTTCTTCTTAACCAGTACAACCGGTGATGCCCACGGACTTTTGGAACTTTTAATCAGACCTTCTTTCTCCATTGCCGACACCATATCTGCAACTTCTGTCTGCTTTGCCAATGGAAGGCGCCTAGCTGGCTGACGAATTGGTCTAGTATCACCAGTGTCTATTCGATGTTGTACCAGGTGTGTTCGGCCGTATTCTCCGTCCTGTGAGGCAAATACATCAGCGTACTCATTGATAAGATTCTCTGCCATAGTTCGCTGCTCCTGATTCAGCTCACTGGACTGGAGAATCGTCTCTCTCGTTTCCGCTGTCCAAGGTGATGGGAGAGGTTTTGGAGCATCACGTTCAGATATTGTTGCGACGGCGGTAATCGGCGTGCATTTTCCAATCACCTCCCCTCGCATTAGTTTGACAGTGTGTGGCCTCGCGTTCAAAACTCCCACTGGAACCATGGTGTTCTTTGGTTCGTCTAACGTCTTTCTCACGATGTAGTTTTGAGAATGCTTCTCTGGGTCTGGTTCTACTATGTAGAATCGGTGGCTCCCAAGATCACCTTCCAGCTTCGTCCAAATGATTGTACTTGCATCCCGATGTCCAAGAATACTTCATTTGCTTTCATGAAATATATTCCGATGATGCACTCGTCGCATATATCTGCCACCAGAAACGCATGGGAGAACGTCAGTCCCGCCAGAGTAATCGTAAGACGAACTTCTCCAAACACCTTCGCCATTTCCCCTGTTGCAGTCTTTAGGCAGTAGCTGTTGGTGTTGTGCAGCCATGAGCTTCTGACGATATCTCTTCTTACAATGGAGGCGGTGGCACCTGTGTCGATGGTGGCTACGCACTTCTTCTTGTTGATTAGTGCCTCCTCTGTCAGGCTCTTGTTACCCCGTTTGGTTTGCGAAACGTGAATGGTGGTCCTGGGGGCCTCGATTCCAGTAACCAACTTCTGCCCCACGAAGATGGTCCTTACGCAATTTCCGACTGCTGGTTTTCGGAAGTCTGACCGACAGGATGGATGTTATCACCGCCGGATGCTTCCTCTCTGCTTCTCCTACTTCCGCAATGTGGACAATTTCCTCGTCTAGGTGCACTCCTGCACTGCCGTTGTAGGTGTCCGGTTTGGTTGCAATTCCAGCAACGGATTTGACTTCCGCGAGTTTTGTCTTCATCCATGACGGCTGTTCTCTGGCATGAGCATTCGACGACGGACATTTCCCTGACACGGTGTATTCCCTGGTATGCTTGGTCCGCAGCCTTCATTGACAAATCGAATGCCAATGCCTCGGGGATTGTTCGCTTTTCAGCCATCCTTACAGCCATTTGCAGTTGTCTGTCCTCTATGGCCTGAATAAATGCTTCCACCGCCATTTCGTTGATAAGCTCCTCACCGGCTTTAGGGTATGAAAGATGGGCTAGTCGCTCTATATCCGCTTGCAACTGTTGGAGCGTTAACCCCCTTTTCTGGACTCGACTACGCAGCTGAACCCTGTACACCTACTGCATGTGTTCATCCCCAAACCATATCTCGATTGCCTGAACCAGAGTGTCGTAGTTCTGCTGTTTATTTTCCGGGATGGTCTGCAAGAGCTCCGCAGCTGTACCCCTCAGTGCAAGCGTGAGTGCAATAGACTTCTCTTCATCGTCCCAGCTATTGGTCATTGCGGTCGCAATGATGTTTGACCATCGAAGATAGGAGGCTGCATATCCTTTCTTCTCAGACCGTCAGTGGAATATTCCCGTGCTTTCTGTCTCTTCACGTTGCTGAGTTCCTTAGCAAGATTTTCTACTTGCTTTCCTACTTTTTCAAACTGAGTCTCTACCTTCCCGAACTGAGTTTCATGTTTCTCAAAGTTTTCATCGAATCTAGTTTCGACTCTCTCGAGTTGCGTCTCGACCTTCTCGATTTTCTCTTCGATCGCTTCGAATTTGGATTCCAAGTTCTTGTTTTGCTCATCAAGTTTGCTTTCCATTGCTTTCTTTTGTTCGTCCATTGCTTTCTTTTATTCGTCCATTGCTTTCTTTTGTTCGTCCAGCTTAAGTTCTAGAGAATTATTTTGTTCCTCAAGCTTAAGTTCAAGAGAGTTCTTTTGGTCGTCTATTGCTTTCTTTTGGTCATCGAGCTTAAGTTCCAGAGACTTCTTTTGGTCTTCTATTGCTTTCTTTTGTTCGTCCGTGACTAACTTAAGTTGCAGGAGCAGACTTGTTATACCCGGGTCGGCTACTGTACTTGCTGGTTCCTTTTCAACGTCAAACTCTACGTCATGCGGAGTTTCACCTTCCTGCTTAACTGCTTGTTCCAGACGAATCAGTAGGGCATCTTTTCCCCCAGTTGTGTCGAGATTCCGCTTACTGAGTTCTGCCTTTAGTTGAATTATAGTTAGTTTTCCCAATTTGCGACCCATTTTGCGCAACTAATTAACTCAACACAGAAATCGTTTTTTTTTTTTTTTCTTGTGCAATTTCACACCAGGGAAATAGTTATTCACATAATAAGTTTTATCCCACTTCTGACACCAATGTAATATGCGAGCTACGGCTCGAGTAGATAAAACGTTATTCTGTGAGATTATTTCTTTATTTTCTAGTCTATAGAACAATTCAAGTTCACACTATACTATTCTTCGCAAATTCCTTCCTTACAAGGGCTCTTTCTTCTTTAATCACTTTATCTCCTTTCAATTACTTAATTCAAAATCCAAACTAATTACTTCTTGTTAACTCTCAACTATCAATTTATCACAAAATTACAACTTCGCCTATTATCACTTTTCCAATCTCTTCGTGCGTTTCAAAACCCAACTGCCTTGCCTCGAGCGCCATCTGTCCTTATATAGTCGCATTTCTGATAGCCAGAAACTTCTAGCAAATTTTTCGACCACTGGAACAAGAAAATTCTGATGTAATAATTCCAAGATGACAGCTGCAGCCAATAATCTCTTGCGGTTATAATTTTCTCTTAATTCCGCGACGTCGTATCCGTCTCTTACTGTGGACACGAACCTCGAATGAAAAGACACTTCGGAATGTGTTGCCTACATCTGTGCGCGTAGTTATTATGCTACATTATGTTACAGTATCATCTTCAATGTGCTAACATTTGTATTTAAGATGGAATTCAGCATGGTGCCACAATACTTGACCACAAATTTAATATATATGTGGTGCGTGTGGCCAGTGGAAATAAAAGGCGGCACCAACTATTTTTTATGTTTTGTATTTTAATAGGAATAATAGGTACAGAATTTAAATAAATGGTAAGCGCGAGGCGATGCGAAGCGAATGACTGCCGGCTGAAGACTGGTTGCTGATAACTGCTAGCATTGCTGATGTAAGATCGGATGGTTTACGGACTTACGGTGTCGCTCACGCGATGTGTTTTTTTTGTGTAACAAACTGCGACAGTTACATTGATTTTCGTTGCAGTCTTTTTATGTGCGACCGTTTTTCTTTTATGTGTGTTCACCACATATCTCCCCTTCTTAAAAGAAATGAAAATTAGTTTAAAAAAATTATTAGATAAACGTAAGAAAAACGAAAAAAAAAAATTATGGGGGCAGATTGAATCGAACTGTTCTGTGGCTCCTGGGTGCGGAGGTTGACGGGACTTCTGTTTCGTTGCGCTGTGTATGACCCCCTTCTTCCAATCGGACATCATCGTGAAGCAAGAATGCTGGTTTGAGCCTATCAACTGAGATCGGCGTATTTTTTCCTCTGACAAGAACCACAAAGTACTTTTCATATTTTTCCAGCACTTTATATGGTCCATCGTATGGTGTGGCGAAAGAGTGACGTATATGATCGTGGCGGACGAAGACATGCGAGGTATTTCGGAGGTTTTTAAAAACAAATGTTGAGCGCTGTCCGTGACGAGACATTTCTTGCGGAGTTAGGTTCTTAAAATGCGCCTGAAGGATTTGCACTAAGACTGGAGCTGATGTGTTTCGGGTCGATGGACGCAGAAATTCTCCTGGCAAACGAATCGGTTCCCCAAGGACAAGTTCAGCAGGCGTTGCTTGAAGATCCTCTTTGAAAGCGGCTCGGAGTCCAAGAAGTACGATAGGTAGGGCTGAAGTCCATGTATCGCCATTGCACAGCAGTGCTGCTTTGAATTGTCGGTGGAAGCGCTCGACCAATCCATTTGACTGCGGGTGATAGGGCGTTGTTCGAAGATGCTTACAGCCAAGAAGTTTAGTCAGGCATTTAAACAGGTCGGATTCGAACTGTCTCCCAAGGTCCGAAGTAATGCGCAGTGGAACACCAAAGCGTGCGATCCAGGATAATAGCAGGGCCTCTGCTACAGATTCTGCGGTTCCATTTGACAAGGGGACGGCTTCGGGGAAGCGCGTAAATCGGTCAATGATCGTCAGGCACTGGTTAAATCCTTTAGATGGTATGAGGCTGACGAGGTCAATATGGATGTGTTCGAAGCGCTTCGTAGGTGGCTGAAAACTGGCGATTGGCGAAATTGTATGTCGTGTTGTTTTGTTCGCTTGGCACGGTATGCAGCACTTGACCCACTTTGAACAATCCTTGTTCATAGAGGGCCAAAAAAAACGCTGGGCGATGAGTTTCCTTGAGGCGCGTTGTCCAGGGTGTGCTAATGAATGCAACGAGTCGAATATCCTTTTGCGCAGGTGACGAGGTACGTAAGGTCGTGTTGTCCCGGTGGAAATGTCGCTATAGATTTCGGCTTCGGAGTTGTCGAGTTTTATACGGCAGAGTTGAACGCTGGAGGATGAATTATTGAGGATGTCTTGGAGTTCAGTGTCGCGGGCTTGTGCTTGTGCTATCTCGCTCGATGATATTGCTGGCTCGATAGCATCGACACGCGACAGCGTATCTGCGACAGTATTCTCCGAGCCGGAAACATGCCTAATGTCGGTGCTGAATTGCCCGATGTAGTCCAATCTTCTGAATTGCCAAGGTGAAGCGCGTTCTGGTCGTTGTTTAAACGCGTGCACAAGTGGTTTGTGGTCACTGTAAATCACAACATGTCTGCCTTCGAAGATGTGTCGGAAATGACGCACAGCTTCGTAGATTGCGTTGAGTTCCCTGTCGTAGGTCGAGTGCTTCTGGGTGGCAGGCGATAGTTTCTGGCTGAAAAAGGCTAAGGGTTGCCAAGAACCGCGACATCGTTGCTGGAGTACCGCTCCAATGGCCTGCTCCGAAGCGTCTGTGAAAATGGCCCACTCTGCGTTGATGTCTGGATGAGCGAGCAGAGCGACTGATGCCAGGGCGTTCTTGCTGTCCATAAACGACTTTTCCAACGCTGGTGTCCAATTAATGGGTTTGGAATTTTTGATGTCGGGACCTTTAAGCTGGTCGTTAAGTGGTCCGAGGATCTCAGCTGCGTTTTTGATAAACTTCCTGTAGAAGTTGATGGTGCCAATGAACGCACGAAGTTTCTTTACGTTGGAGGGCGCGGGAAATTCCAGTATAGTTTGCACTTTCTCAGGGAGTGGGAATATCCCTTTGGCCGAAACGAGGTGTCCCAAAAATTTCACTTCGCTTTTTCCGAAATTGGATTTGGCAACGTTGATCACAAGTCCAGCATCGCGAAGTCGTTGAAATACAGATCGGAGGTGCTCGAGATGCTCCCGCTTGTTTTTCGATGCAATGAGCAGGTCGTCGATGTATGGGAAAATAAAGGGAAGATCCCGGGTCACTTCATCAATGAACCTTTGAAATGTCTGCGCGGCGTTGCGCAGGCCAAATGTCATAAAAGGGAATTCAAATAAGCCAAATGGCGTGATGATGGCCGTTTTTTCGATGTCCGATGGTGCAACGGGAATTTGGTTGAATGCCCGTACCAGGTCGATGGTAGAAAATAATTCCTTTCCCTCCAGGTCTGCTGTAAAATCTTGTAGGCAGCGGATGGGGTACGCATCTGGAATCGTTCGGTCGTTGAGAGGTCTGTAGTCGCCACAGGGACGCCATTCTCCGGACTTCTTTTTGGCGAGGTGAAGAGGTGGGGACCACGAGCTGTCAGAACGACGTGCAGTGCCAAGTTGAATCATTTTGGCGAATTCAGATTTGGCGATATTTAGGCGATCCGGTGCAAGACGACGTGCCTTACTGGAGATTGGAGGACCGTGTTTTGTTTTTATGTGATGAACGGTGCAATATTGTTCCTTCCTCTTGGCAGAACCTGGTTGTGTGATAGCAGGAAACGAATGGAGAAGTTCTGCATATGGCTGCTCGATACACGCTTGAATGGTGGCTACAGATGAGTACTGGACGTTTGCAAGCACGCCCGCCGTTGGCAATCCGGTGTGTTTGTCGATGATTTGTTGTTGCTTCACATCCACGAGCAATCCATAGTGGCATAAAAAGTCGGCGCCAATAATAGCGCGGCTGACGTCAGCAACAATGAACTGCCATGTGAAGTTTTTTTGTAGTCCGAAATCCAGGTCGAATTTGATTGTGCCATATGTGTTAATGAGAGAGCCGTTGGCAGCGAATAACTGGTAGGTTGACAGTGGAAGCGGTGGTAGTGTCTGCTGGAGCGGGTAGATCGAAACTTCGGATCCAGTATCGATCAAAAACTGTTGCTGAGAATTTCTGTCGGTGAGAAAGAGGCGGCGGTGCGAGGGGTGAGGATCGTGTACCGCCATTAATGACCCTCGGCCCGGTTTTCCTGAAACTGACAACCGGGGCGACATGTACGCGCCTCAGCACCATATTTAATGTGGTACCAGCATATATTTAGTTGTTTAGGTACTTGCCTGGATTTGGATTTGCTTCTGGAGCCGTGCTGCTGCTGATGCTTTGTTCGTCCGCGGTCTGAGGATGATGTAGAAAGTGCTGCGACTTCGGCGGTCAGATTGGCGATCTGTCGATGAAGGTCATCTGTTGCTGCTACAGTTGCTGGCGCAAAAACCTCGTGCAATTTGTCGGCAATTTCACCCAAGTCTGTGACATCCATGGATTTCTGGGCGACTAAACAGGCTTGCGTTTGTGATGGGAGGTGTGAAAGCCAACGCGCTTTTAACACTTCTTCGTCGATGCCAGGTACCAAACTCTTTAGGTGTCGAAGGTGCTGGGATGGTGTGCGATCTCCCAAATTCTCTTTATCCAAGAGCTGAATGATTTTCGCTTCTTTGGATTTTGAGAAACGGGAAATCAGTGTGCTTCTCAGAGTTTGGTATGGGGTGTCTTCTGGCGGATTAATGATGATATCTTCCACCTCTGCAGCGGAGCGCGTGTCGATTAGTGGTATAGTGCGGTAGAATTTGTCACGTTGTTCGATGATGCCACAATTAGTGCTGTGCTTCCAGCTTGGCAAACCATAGCGCTGGTCTTTCGGGGCTGAAAGGAGGCGCTTTGATGTCAAACGGTAGACGGCGAGTGGCCTGATCGATGTTGACACGTGGCGTGGGTTCGCTCTGCGTAGTCGTTGAGTCGGGCATCGGAACAGTTAATTGGCAAACGCGTGACAAAAAAAAAACAACTATTTTTAAGAAAAAAATTCGGGGTCACCAATGTGGTACGATCTCGTCGGGGTCACCAATGTGGTGCGTGTGGCCAGTGGAAATAAAAGGCGGCACCAACTATTTTTTATGTTTTATATTTTAATAGGAATAATAGGTACAGAATTTAAATAAATGGTAAGCGCGAGGCGATGCGAAGCGAATGACTGCCGGCTGAAGACTGGTTGCTGATAGCTGCTAGCATTGCTGATGTAAGATCGGATGGTTTACGGACTTACGGTGTCGCTCACGCGATGTGTTTTTTTTTTTGTGTAACAAACTGCGACAGTTACATTGATTTTCGTTGCAGTGTTTTTATGTGCGACCGTTTTTCTTTTATGTGTGTTCACCACATATACAAGGGACGCTCAACCAAACTTAAGATCCAACTACGATTTCAGATTACAGTTGTATAGGGATTCTAGAACACAGAATATGCTCTTATATCGTGGAATAAAATTATATAACGAACTACCTAATGCAATAAAGAATGAAACTGTTTTAAGAAGATTTAAAAATTTGTTAATATCACATATACGAAATACAGTAACTTATAAGTAAAATTAAATATTGTTATATAAATTAAGATAAACCAAATAAATTGTAATAGTAACTGATACTAAATAAATAAAATGCATACATGTGGGATGCGAGCAACCCTAGATCTGTGCAGCTAACAGCACAACCACAACAAGAAGAACTAGAAGACGAAGAGTTTAATGAGAAATAAAGAGACAGATAAAAAGTAGACGCGGACCAATGTAGTGACTCCCTTTTTAATTTCTTTAAAATTGTTAATCTTTTCATATTGCGATTTTTTGTATTTTTTTGTTAACATTCAGCTGATTAATTTGTAAAATATTTACCTAAACAATATAATAAAAGTGAATTTAATTATTGAAAAGTGTGGCTTAGTGGTTTCATTTGCAACGATTAGTTTCTTACATGGGGGCTCAACCGGGATTTTTGCCGTCAATTAATTAACAATTAAACAGTGGACAGTGGTAGCAGATATCGGGCATACCATCTCAATATTCTGTTTGATGCAAAAGATTAAGACATGGGGAGTCGTGCTAAAAGAAGCAGTTTTAGGCGGTCGGGTTATCATTATAATTCAAGTGCGTCGGGCGTAAACCAAGTAGATGATAATCTTAGTGTTTCATTATTTGAATCGACGATAAAGCCCTTTAGTGGAGATGACCGACGGCAAGTAAAAAAGTGGATTGTTGATTTTGAGGAGCAAGCCGAGATATTTGGTTGGGATGGAGTAAAAAAATACTTATGGTGCAAAAAAGCATTATGTGGGTCTGCAAAACTGTACGTTGATTGTGAGCTTAAACCAAAGTCGTATATTCATTTGAAAAATGGCCTGATTTCGGAATTTGCTGAAGCCGTTAGTTCAGCAGATATTCACAAAGAATTACGGGCGCGAAAAAAACTACCGAATGAAAGTTGCCGCGAATTTTTATACAGTTTGCTCGAAATTGCAAGTCAGGGAGATGTCGAAGATTCCGCTATTATTAATTACGCGATTGATGGTATTCACGATGTCGAATCGAATAAGCTAATTTTGTATGAAGCAACAAATTTGAAAGATCTTAAAGAAAAACAAAAAATTTATGAAAAGATGAATGACAGACAAAAGGAAAAAAAGTGGACAAATCACGCGAACGAAAAGCGATCGTGTCGAAAATAAAGAAGTTGCGGTAAAAAGTAAAAGCGGTCGAAGTTGTTTCAATTGCGGCATTAAAGAGCACGAATTCTATAATTGTCCCGATAAAGCGCGGGGACCTAGGTGTTTTAAACGTGACGCTTTCGGACACCGAAGTTTTGAGTGCGTGAGGGATAATAAAGACAAACGTAGTCCAGAACTAAATGTACATTTAATCAGCAGCAATAAAATGTGTAAAGCGGTAGAGTTGTGCGGTACGCGGGTTGAGGCGTTGATCGTTACTGGGAGTGATCTTACTCTTGTTAAAGAAGATCTTGCAAATATAATCAATGACCAAATCATTAGTCCTCAGCAAATTGCGATATCGGGTCTAGGAAGCAAACTAAATACGAAGGGCCTACTATGCGCCAACGTAGTGGTCGACCAGGTAATCTTTCCAAATGTAAACTGCTTTATAATAGATAATAGTTGCATGAAATACCAAATGATCATCGGTAGAGATATTTTGAACTCTTTAGATCTTTTTATAGATAGAAATGGCGTTAGACTTAGGGAAAGAGACAAAGAGAAGTCAGCTGCTTTTTGTCGAAGATCGCTGTCGACGAAGACTTTGACCTGGACCTAGATCATATTGTAAACTCCAGTGTCAAGTCAAAGGTCACAGAGATAGTTGAGGGTTATTGTCCAAAGCGAATATTGTGCAGCCCTATCACAATGAAGGTAGTCGTAGTAGATGAAGTACCGGTGTGGCAACACCCACGCCGTCTGGCTCCACTCGAAAAACAGTTTGTGGATAGGCAAGGAGTGGCTCAACGTTGGCATAATTAGACCATGTGTTTCGGACTACGTCAGCCCTGTAGTGCTGGCGAAGAAAAAGGATTCATCGTTTCGCCTCTGCGTAGATTATAGAGGAATAAGTAAAAAAATTGTGCGAGACCGGTACCCTTTGCCCCTTATAGAGGACCAATTGGATCAATTAGCCGACGCCGAATTATTCACTACGCTGGATTTGGCCAACGGGTTTTTTCACGTAGACGTAGAGGAAGATTCCCGCAAGTACACTGCCTAATACGCCTAATGCACTATGAATTTAATAAGGTGCCCTTTGGTTTGTGCAACTCGCCTGCAGTTTTCCAAAAATTTATAAACTACGTATTTCGAGAGCTGTTCGCCGAAGGGGTGGTCATCATTTATATTGATGATCTGGTCATTCCAGAAAAAAATTAGACCGAAGCAGTTGCAAGAATCATTCGTGTACTGGAAGCTGCTTCAATGAACGGGTTGATCATTAAGTGGAAAAAGTGCCAAATTTTGAAGACCAAAATTGAATACTTGGGGCATATAGTCGAAAGAGGTAAAATTAGTCATTCTCCATCGAAGACCAAAGCGGTTTTAAATTTTCCTGAACCTAGGAATATAAAACAATTACAAAGCTTTTTAGGGCTAGTGGGATTTTTTCGTAAATTTATAGATTCTAATCGCTCGTCCGCTAAGCAACTTAACAAAAGCTGGTGTCAAGTTTTCCTTTGGGCAACCTGAGCTCGTTGCATTCAACCAGTTAAAGAAGAGACTTTCTTCTGATCCGGTTTTAGCGATTTTCAGACCTGGAGTAACACGGAATTGCACACGGATGCTTCAAAGTGGGGGTATGGGGCAGTGCTTCTTCAAATTTCTCCCGAGGACAACGTACTGCATCCAGTATACTACATGAGCCGAAAGACATCGCCTGCAGAGCAAAAGTATTCAAGTTATGAGTTGGAGGCGCTAGAGGTCGTAGAAGCGGTCAACAAGTTTCGAGTCTACCTGTTAGGGCAATCCTTTAAACTCGTTACGGATTGCAAAGCCTTCGAATTAACTTTAAAGAAGAAAAACCTTCAACCTAGAGTTACGCACGCTGGGCGATGCTACTAGAAGAGTATCATTACACTGTTGAACATAGAAGTGCGTCAAAGTTACGTCATGTCGACGCATTAAGTCGGTATCCTGTTTCCTTAGTAGTCCAGCTAAATGAAGATAGGTCATTTTTAGAAAAAGTAAAGAGTGCGCAAAGGAGCGATTTGAATCTGAACGCCTTGATCGAAGGTGTAAGCGAGAGCCCTAGGAACGGTTATATAGTGGAGGGTGGCATATTGTACAAGGTGGAGGGCGGTGAGAAGCTGTTTGTTGTGCCGGAGGACATGCAAACAGAAATAATTAGAAGAGCGCATGAAAGAGGTCATTTTGCTGTAAAGAAGGTTAAGGAGCTGTTGTTAAAGGAGGTGTACTTCAAAAATATGACATCGAAAATCTAAAAGTTTGTCGAATGCTGTGTTTCATGTATCTTAGCGGAGAGGAGAGAGGGAAAAAGGAGGGATTTCTACATCCAATACCGAAAGGCGAGAGGCCTTTGGACACTTTCCATATGGATCACCTAGGGCCAATGACGACAACTGGTAAGGAATACCGGTATCTACTTTCAATTGTTGACGGATTTACCAAATTTGTGTGGCTGTTTCCTGTAAAAACGTTGTCCGCAGGAGAGGTCATTAAAAAGCTGCAAGTAGTTTGGGAATCGTTTGGAAATCCGAGAAGACTAGTTGTGGACAAGGGGGGCGCTTTTGTGGCCAAAGAGTTTACAGAGTACTGCGAACAAGAGAACATCCAGTAATTGCACATCACAGTAGGAGTTCCCAGAGGTAACGGACAGATAGAACGGATTCATCGTATTGTAATCCCAGTCTTAACAAAGCTATCACTCGAGACCCCCGATAGATGGTACAAGGAGGTTAAGAGCGTTCAAAATTTCTTGAATTCTAGTTATCATCGCTCTATTAACACATCGCCAATGAAACTGCTGACAGGTGTCGGTATGAATCTTCGCGAAGACGCAAATTTGCGAGAGGCAATCGAAGAAGAGCTTAGGATCGTATATCAAGAAGAACGAGAGGTGCTGCGGGAAAATGCGAACAGAAACCTTTTAAAAGTGCAGGCAGAAAATTAAAGGTTGTTCGACAAAAAGCGCAAAGTTCCTCCTCATTATAGAGTTGGGGACTTGGTAGCCATCGAAAGAACGCAGTTTGGGGTTGGGCTTAAGATTCGCCCGAAGTTCTTGGGCCCTTATAAAATAGTAAGTATGATTAATCCTGATCATTTTCAAGTAGAAACAGTTGGCGAGCATGAGGGTCCAAGGCAAACATCGACTAGCATCGACAAGATCAAGCCATGGTTCGGATATCAGCACGATGACGATGAGACGAGCAACAATCAAGACGGCCGAGTGTGGGATGCGAGCAACCCTAGATCTGTGCAGCTAACAGCACACCCACAACAAGAAGAACTAGAAGACGAAGAGTTTAATGAGAAATAAAGAGACAGATAAAAAGTAGACGCGGACCAATGTAGTGACTCCCTTTTTAATTTCTTTAAAATTGTTAATCTTTTCATATTGCGATTTTTTGTATTTTTTTGTTAACATTCAGCTGATTAATTTGTAAAATATTTACCTAAACAATATAATAAAAGTGAATTTAATTATTGAAAAGTGTGGCTTAGTGGTTTCATTTGCAACGATTAGTTTCTTAAATACATACATACTTTTCACTTCACGGTCAAAAATTGATTCAAAAACTGCTACTTTAAAAACAAGGAAACCTCAGACAAGAAGAACTATTAAGAATACTAATTACTCGATTATGAAATGGTTTTCCCCGTCATATCTTTGTAATTCTTTGTATTCACTCCCGATCAAGTAAATAAGTTTATCAAATTATTTTGACTACGAGTATTTCATTATTTTTTTTCTGACGTTATTACATCTTAATAATATTATTTTTTTTGTTTGCGTTTTGGGAGAGCATGTTGTAAAATATTCTGCTGAAAATAAATAATGTAGGTTGTTCCATTGTCTTTTTTTTTATTTACTTTTCTCTCGTACCTGAAAGAGTTAGAGTTTATATCCTCAAAGATGACTACCGGTATTTATAACCTATTATTGAAAGTAACTTTCCCCCAACTCGGAAAAATGTTTGGACCTATTTCTTGGACTCATCAACAAAGCAATGCATCGATTCAAACCGCGCGATCCATTAATAGCTGAATAAGCGAAGAAAATGTTGAACGATTCACTGGACATGAATATACAGGTAATTGAAAATGTGTGGGGATGGTTGGTTCGCAAAGTCTACGAATCTGATAGGCAGTTTGAAGGCAAAGACTAATGCAACTAAAAATGAATGGACAAAAAATTTCGTTAAATTACTTGCATACATATGTATACTACCTTTATGACTCCTTGCCAGATAGAGTTTTCGAAGTAATTTTAAAGAAGAGTGGTAGTACCCATTGCTAGAAAAAACCTTTTTCTAATATTGGTTTAGTTTTACTTTACTTAAGACCTGTGAAGTGAACATGTATTGGAGCCAAACAAATATCTTTTCATGTGGGATAAAAAACAAAGTCAAAAAAAAACAATAGAAAAACCTACAGAATTTATTATCGACACACTCGTACAACATGGTCTCCCAAATGCAAAAAAAAAAAAAATTGCAATTTCAAAAATTTAGCCTATTCTTACGGTTAAAGTGAAAAATATTGGGTATTATTTCTGTGCCTTAATAAATATTATTACTTATTGCAATCTTCTCTTAATAACTAAAATTGCCGTGGAAATTAACATAGTACCTAAGGATGAGACGAAAAAGAAATAGCACAAACAGACATAAGACACACACACAAACCCATTACGCAGTTGCAGTGGCACCCCTTAGATGGTAATGCAGATAAGCGAAAAAAGGTATTTACGTGTTCGCTGCGCAGTTTACAAATGACGTACAATGAGTTACATGCTCTCGCAGACTTTTTTGTATAGTCATTTTTAAAACATTAAAAACATGAAAAGTGCTTATTGTTAGCTATCTAGTAATCTAAAGAGTATGTTCTCGCAGAATTTTTTATAGTTCACTAGCTGACCCAACGGACTTCGTCCCGTCCAATATTTGGTGAAAATAGAATAAAATCAAGTATTAATTTCTTTGAATTCTATTAGTTTTATTGAAATCTAAAAAAAAAAAGAATAGAACAATGATTGTATTCAATTTAAGGCTGCATGATACACAACATTTTCACTTGCAAATATGTATGTAGGGCAAGTATTGCATTCGTCGAAAAAAGAAGTTTCGAAATAATTCTGCCCTGTCTGTCTGTCTGTCTGTCTGTGCGGTTTTCATCAACTGCAACCTAAACGGCTGTAATTATTTTGTTTAAATTTCATATTTGAGTTAGATTAGTCAAACGGGATAAAACAGCGTACCACATGTTAAACGCTTTAAAATCTACCTCAGGGGTTACGTGGAAACGACTTGGTAGCTATAGATAATTTTATGGACAAAGTTAGACAACTTACTCTGAAGTGATCTATGTATTATTTTATAAGCTGTCCCCGGAGGCGTTGCCCTGCAACATTTCAAATTGGAGAAAATCTGTGGTCAATTGTCCATTTCAATTGATGGTTTGTGTTGAAATATTTGCTGGATGGGTTGCGGTCGGATCGATTTTGAATTGTATTTCCCCTCATTGAAGCACTCTGTGATAAACGATATTTTTCGTTTTGTTGTCAGGTGCGAAAACGATCAAAGCGGATGGTTTTCCAACACGGGAACATGCGACATACAGTTGACCGTGTGAAAAACATTCATTTTCCAGATTCAGGCCACAAGCACTCAATGATTGGCTTTGTGATTTATTGATTGCCATGGCGAATGCGAGACGAATTGGAAATTGGATTCGCTTAAACTAAAATGGCATATCGGTTGGGATCATTGGAATTCTCGGAATAAGAACTTCCTCACCTTTGAACTTTCCTTTTAGTACTCTCGCGTGAATCACATTGCTCATGAGTTTTGTGACCGCTAAACGCGTTCCGTTGCATAATTTTGGTTAATTGAGATTGCGAATCATGATGACGGCTAAACCAACCTTCAATTGTAAATTGTGCGGTGGCAAGCTAGGCACATCCAATGAATTCAAAAACTCAGTTGGATAGTTGGTTGCTTCGTCTTCGTTTGTTGCACAGTCGATAGATTTGAAGGAATGCGGGGAACCAACGATTTGATTTTGAATTGTGCAGTTTAAGTGCTCCAAATCCTTGTTCTTTGCCGCTAAAATCGCTCTTTCACTCAACCAATCGTAGTTTTTGTGGTTAGCAATGATGTTCGGAAACACTTTGTTGATGAGCTCCTCTTTCGTTGAGACGAAATTGCAACAATTCGGCGGGAACGAAATCAATCCATTCGATGCGTCGACTGGAACACGACCATTACCGATAGTTAGCAGTTGATTGGAGAACAGATGGATCGTTTAGCAATGCAACTCGCATGTTTGTCGTCAGCTGAAGTTTCTTCACATAACGCCACAATGTCGATGATTTGAGGCAGGCATTGATCTCATCGGCAGCGGTCGATCGTGGTATTACTGGTAGTGTTTGCCGGAAATCGCCTGAGAGTAAAATCAATGCACCCCCAAAACGTCTTGCGTCATTACGCAGATCTTTCATAGTGCGATTCAGAGCTTCTAACGCACGTCTATGCGACATTGTGCATTCTTCCCAGATAATGATTTTGCTTGCTACCAAAACTTTGGCCATTGCTGAATGTTTCGCTATGTTACATGTTGGTTCTTCAACCACTTGAAGGTTTAATGGCAATTTCAATGCCGAATGAGCGGTTCGGCAACCTTCCAGCTGCGTTGCCGCTATTCCAGAAGAAGCAACTGCTACAGCAATTTCTGATCTTGCATGAACTGTAGCCAAAATCAATGATATGAGGAATGTCTTGCCAGTGCCACCAGGCGCATCAAGGAAAAACATGCCAACATTTCCATCATCAATTGACTTCGTCACCGTATCGTACACTTCTTTTTGTTGGGGATTCAACAAAGGTACATTTGTTCGAACCAATTGGCGTAATGCATTTGTGTCGTATTCACGTTCACCCTGCAATTCTCGTTCGAAAGCGTCGTTTATTCCACGATCTGGCGATGGCATTCCTAACCTGACTAACAAACTGGCGCACATGAGGTAACACATGTCTTCTATCAAAACCAAAGCCTGGTTGTGCATCTCTTCATTCATCTCAAGATGGGGATTCTCTGAATGGAAACGAACTCGATGCAAAATGTCTTCTGACATGTCATCCTTGTACTTGTCCCACAATTCACGTGGAGTCGATGGAAAACATGTGGAAATAATGATCGCAAATAATGTGCGTATCTGACTTGGAGATGCGGAAACAGTTGCTTCAGCGATTGTCGTGTCCCAATGCGTATCGTTTTCAAGTAAATTGAGCTCCTGACATGCATCATGAAATGTTGACAACACTTCACCATTGACAGTTCGCAGTGATTCAAATGATGTCGGCCCACGAACATTCACCAGCAATAGTCGCAAGTAAAAGCATTCATCATTCTTCGGATGAACTGTATAAATACGCCCAAGAGCTTCAGTAGAACGCACATCCGGATGACCAGGAACTATATCGCCTGGATTTCGACGTTGAAATTTTTTGGATGAAGCATTGCAAGTGTAATAACGCCGCATCTCTGAGTAAAGTAACGTACGTGCAAACGGATCACTTTGGCAAATCGAGAAGAAATTGGTCAATGTTGTCGCTGGTGAGTTTTGAGCACGTTGAGCGGTATTTGCTGCAGTGAAATAAACTCGTTGACCGTTCTCCAGATGCACTGCCAGATGTGTAAAAGTCGGATAGCGTTCGTGAATGGGAAATGAGAATATATGCCAAATCGCCTCATTGCAGCTTACGTATCGACCAACTTGATAGCGCGTGATTTCATCATTGGGATCAGGAGCTTGAAGACCAAAAGCCGCCGCGATGGACTTCACTGAATTGCAATACTCCACATTACAATGCGCCTTGAATGGTTTGGAAAGAAGTGGCGAATACGGAACAACCCAAGAGTTGTCGACCACGAAATCATTTCCTTTCACTTTGACTGTGGTTTTTCCACCGCCATCATCAGATGATCGACGTCGATACAGTGGATAACCATCGTTGCCAGTGATGGTCTCATCAGTCAAATTTCGTGGATAACACTTGGAACACTTGCCGTCGACCATGCACGGTGATTGAGGGTTAATGGCGCCATACGGTCCATGAATCATGTTTGTAATTACGACATCATGCAGGTCTGGATTGGTTTCGTGATCAGGAATCTCGGCACAAATGATATCATCAATTTGGTCTGGTTGCATTCTTTCGACTAACCAAATGAGAATGTGTGCATGCGGCAAGCCTCTTTTTTGCCATTCAATCGAATACATCCAACATCGAGTATCCCCAAAGACACGATGCTTAACAATATAGTCCATCAGCGACCGGAATTTTTGCCTGAATACACGTACGGTGATATCGTGCCGATCACTTGATGTTTGGCCAGGAAGCAGCAGTTGAACAATTTCTATCCACTTTGGATTGCACGTGAAGGTGATGAACAGGTCTGGACGGCCGTAATGACGTATATATGTCGTTGCATCTTGCGCATATTCATGCATATGACTTGGGCTGCCAACGAACGTCGCCGGTAAAATGGTCAACCGACCAATATCAAAAACTTGAAAAAATGCTGATAAATCGCAACGCACGTCTGCACAGCACAATAGTATGCAATGGAAAGACTGTGCAAATGAATCAGCTGTCAAAAGTTGATGCACACAACGCCATCTACTGGCAATACCGGAACCAGCATTTGAATTCATGTTCGTTTTTAATGTGTGACAAAAAAAAATTGCTACAAATACAATTGTTTCACAAATTTGGTGCAAAAACAATTTTAGCCAAAAATTGTCAGAAAAAAAAAAATTGTCACAACGTAACGTAAACATAAACGTCATCTAGCATGAAGATGGCGTCGTAAAATCGCTCCATACAAAATGTATGGGAAAATGAATTTTATTCATAATTTTTTTTTGGGGAATTTTCTTGGGTATTCTTCTTGTTTGGCCGGAGACCAGTCCGAATTGGTGCGAATCGCCGATACCGGTCCAGGCGTTCTTGAGTTATAAGCGTAGTAACTAACGTCACTCTCTTTTATATTGTAGCATAATAATAACTACGCTCCTATGTCTATGCAGCAAATTCCGAAGTGACTTTCCATTCTGGCAGAATTTTGGTTCGAACTGTCCTTTCATTCGAGGTTCGTGTCTGGGACGAAGTCTCCACAGCTCATGTCAACGAAAGAGACGAATAATATCAGGGATAAAAGGGAATTATAACTGCAAGAATTATTTCTCTTGTTCCAGTGGTCGAAGAATTTGCTAGAAGTTTCTGGCTATCAGAAACTTCTGCTATATAAGGACAGATGGCGATCAAAAAAAAGACAGTTGGTTTAGAACCGTGGCGAAGAGATTGGAAAAGTGATAATGGGCGAAGTTGTAATTTGGTGATAAATTGAAAGTTGAGAGTGAACAAGAAAAAGTAATTAGTTTGGATTTGTGAATTAAGTAATTGAAAGGAGATAAAGTGATTTGAGAGGAAAGAGGCCTTGTAAGAAAAGAATTTGCGAAGAATAATATAGTGTGAACTTGAATTGTTCTATAGACTAGAAAATAAAGAAATATCTCAGAATATCGTTTTATCTACTCGAGCCGTAGCCCGCATATTACATTGGTGTCAGAAGTGGGATAAAACTTATTCTGTGAATAACTATTTCCGTGTTGTGAAATTGCACAAGCAAAAAAAAAAAAAAAACATTTCTGTGTTGAGTTAATTAGTTGCGCAAAATGGGTCGCAAATTGGGAAAACTAACTATAACTCAACTAAAGGCAGAACTCAGTAAGCGGAACCTCGACACAACTGGGGGAAAAGATGCCCTACTGATTCGTCTGGAAGAAGCAGTAACGCAGGAAGGTGAAAATCCGCACGACGTAGAGTTTGACGTGGAAGAGGAACCAGCAAGTACAGCAGCCGACCCGGGTATAACAAGTCTGCTCCTGCAACTTAAGTTAGTCATGGACGAACAAAAGAAAGCAATAGAAGATCAAAGGAATTCTCTAGAACTTAAGCTGGACGAACAAAAGAAAGCGATGGACGAACAAAAGAAAGCAATGGGCGACCAAAGGAATTCTCTAGAACTTAAGCTGGACGAACAAAAGAAAGCAATGGACGAACAAAAGAATTCTCTAGAACTTAAGATGGACGAACAAAAGAATTCTCTAGATGCTCTGGAAAGTAAACTTGATGAGCAAAACAAGAACTTGGAATCCAAATTCGAAGTGATCGAAGAGAAAATCGAGAAGGTCGAGACACAACTCGGAAAAGTCGAAACTAGATTCGATGAAAATTTTGAGAAACATGAAACTCAGTTCGGGAAGATAGAGACTCAGTTTGAAAAAGTGGATACGCAATTCGAGATAGTAGGAAAGCAAGTCGAAAATCTTGCTAAGGAGCTCAGCTACGTGAAGAGACAGAAAGCACGGGAATATTCCACTGACGGACTGAGAAGAAAGGAGATGCAGCCTCCTATCTTCGATGGTCAAACATCATGGCCAATTTATAAGAGGCAATTCGAAGCGGCCGCAATGACCAATAGCTGGGACGATGAAGAGAAGTCTATTGCACTCACGCTTGCACTGAGGGTCCAGCTGCGGAGCTCTTGCAGACCATCCCGGAAGATAAACAGCAGAACTACGACTCTCTGGTTCAGGCTATCGAGATGCGGTTTGGGGATGAACACATGCAGCAGGTGTACAGGGTTCAGCTGCGTAGTCGAGTCCAGAAAAGGGGGGAAACGCTCCAACAGTTGCAAGCGGATATAGAGCGACTAGCCCATCTTTCATACCCTAAAGCCGGTGAGGAGCTTATCAACGAAATGGCGGTGGAAGCTTTTATTCAGGCCATAGAGGACAGACAACTGCAAATGGCTGTAAGGATGGCTGAAAAGCGAACACTCCCCGAGGCATTGGCATTCGCTTTGTCAATGAAGGCTGCGGACCAAGCATACCAGGGAATACACCGTGTCAGGGAATTGTCCGTCGTGGAATGCTCATGCCAGAGAACAGCCGTCTTGGATGAAGACAAAGCTCGCGGAAGTCAAAACCGTTGCTGGAATTGCAACCAAACCGGACACCTACAACGGCAGTGCAGAAGTGCACCTAGACGAGGAAATTGTCCACATTGCGGAAGTAGGAGAAGCAGAGAGGAAGCATCTGGCGGTGATAACATTCATCCTGTCAGTCAGACTTCTCAAAACCAGCAGTCGGGAAATGCGTAAGGACCAACTTCGCGGGGCAGAAGTTGGTTACTGGAATCGAGGCCCCCAGGACCACCATTCAAGTTTCGCAAACCAAACGGGGTAACAAGAGCATGACAGTGGAGGCACTAATCAACAAGGCGAAGTGCGTAGCCACCATCGACACAGGCGCCACTGCCTCCATTGTAAGAAGAGATATTGTCAGAAGCGCCTGGCTGCACAACACCAACAGCTACTGCCTGAAGACTGCAACAGGGGAAATGGCGAAAGTGTTTGGAGAAGTTCGTCTTACGATTACTCTGGCGGGACTGACGTTCTCCCATGCGTTTCTGGTGGCAGATATATGCGACGAGTGCGTCATCGGAATAGACTTCATGAAAGCAAATGAAGTAATCCTGGACATCGGGATGCAAGTACTGAGGTATCGAAATGTGGAGATTCTGATGGTGTACGGAAACGAGAGTGCCGTAACTCTCAGGACAGTCATCAGCAAAGACGAAGTTTTGCCGCCGTCTTCAGAGACAATCATTTGGACGAAGCTGGAAGGTGATCTTGGGAGCCACCGATTCTACATAGTAGAACCAGACCCAGAGAAGAATTCTCAAGACTACGTCGTGGGAAAGACGTTAGTCGAACCAAAGAACACCATGGTTCCAGTAAGAGTTTTGAACGCAAGACCACACACTGTCAAACTAAGGCGAGGGGAGGTGACTGGAAAATGCACGTCGATTACCGCCGTCGCAACAATATCTGAACGTGATGCTCCAAAACCTCTCCCATCACCTTGGACAGCGGAAACGAGAGAGACGATTCTCCAGTCCAGTGAGCTGAATCAGGAGCAGCGAACTATGGCAGAGAATCTTATCAATGAGTACGCTGATGTATTTGCCTCACGGTGAATACGGCCGAACACACCTGGTACAACATCGAATAGACACTGGTGATACTAGACCAATTCGTCAGCCTGCTAGGCGCCTTCCATTGGCAAAGCAGACAGAAGTTGCAGAGATGGTGTCGGCAATGGAGAAAGAAGGTCTGATTGAAAGTTCCAAAAGTCCGTGGGCATCACCGGTTGTACTGGTTAAGAAGAAAGATGGCAGCACGCGGTTCTGCGTGGACTATCGGCAGCTCAATTACGTCACCAAGAAAGACAGCTACCCTCTGCCACAGATTGACGACACGCTAGACACACTATCAGGAGCCCGATGGTTTTCCACTCTCGACTTGAAGAGTGGCTACTGGCAGGTACAGATCCATCCAGAAGACCGGGAGAAAACCGCCTTCACCGCAGGAAATGGGCTATGGCAATTCACGGTAATGCCATTCGGGCTGTGCAATGCTCCGGCGACTTTCGAGCGATTGATGGAATGTGTCCTGCAAGGGTTAATATGGAAAACCTGTTTGGTATACTTGGATGATGTCATCGTCGTAGGAAAAACGTTTGCGCAACACCGAGACAATCTAAGGGATGTGTTTCAAAGGCTTCGAAGTGCCCACCTGAAGCTCAACCCCAAGAAGTGCGCCCTGTTTAGAGCGGAAGTCAAGTACCTGGGACACATAATTTCAGCGAAAGGAGTGAGAACCGATCCGGAGAAGATCGAAGCGGTGAAAAACTGGCCAGTCCCCAAAGACAAACACCAACTAAGGAGCTTCCTGGGCCTAGCCACCTACTACAGACGGTTCGTGAAGGATTTTGCCGGGATCGCAAAGAACCTGCACCAGTTGACGGAAAAGGGAAAACAATTCAAATGGTCAATTGAGTGCGAGAAGAGCTTCAAAGCACTTAAACAGCGGCTATGCGATGCCCCGATACTGGCTTACCCCACTCCCGGGGAAACGTTCGTTGTGGATTCAGATGCTAGTAATGTCGGGGTAGGAGCCGTACTCTCCCAGGTGCATGACGGCCAAGAGAAGGTGGTTGCGTACTTCAGCAAGGTGCTCTCTAAGCCAGAAAGGAACTACTGCGTGACAAGGAGAGAACTTCTAGCTTTGATCTTGGCTACGAAGCATTTTCACAGATACCTCTACGGGAGGAAGTTCGTTCTTCGCACAGATCATGCAGCCTTAAAATGGCTATTACAGTTCAAGAGTCCTGAGGGTCAGATCGCAAGATGGATCGAAAGGCTGCAAATCTACGACTACGAAATACAGCATCGTAAAGGAAACTCCACTCTAATGCGGATGCACTGTCCCGGAGACCATGCAGAACGGATTGTAAACATTGTGCGCGTCAGGAAGAACGGGAGCTGGTTTCCATCCAAAGAATGAGAGCCGAACCTATCGCCGGCTGGAGCGTAGATGAGATCCGGAACGGTCAGAAGGAAGACCCGGATATCGAGCCGATTCTGGCCTGGAAGGAGAACATGGAGAAACCGGATCATCAGGAAGCCCGACCTTAAAGGCATATTTTGCGCAGTGGGACTCCCTCCATGTCCAAGAAGGTGTTCTGAGAAGAAAATGGGAATCCTCCGACGGAAAGTCGTTTGTAATGCAGCTTGTCGTACCGCGGGGCGACCGGAGGCCACTTGGGAGTGAATAAGACGCTAGAAAAGGTACGAGAACGTTTTTATTGGTTAAAAGCGAAGGAAGATATCGAAGACTGGTGCAGAAAATGCGACGTGTGTGCAGCTAGCAAGGGTCCGAGAATCAAAACTCGAGGTAAGATGCACCAATACAACGTGGGAGCACCTTTCGAACGAATCGCCATTGACATCGCAGGGCCCTTTCCGGAAACCGACAATGGTAATCGGTATATACTCGTAGTGATGGACTACTTCAGTAAGTGGCCGGAAGCGTTTCCGATCCCTAACCAGGAAGCCAGAACCGTGGCGGAGCAGATCGTCTACAATTGGGTTAGCAGATTCGGTGTGCCTTTGGAATTGCATTCTGACCAAGGGCGGAACTTCGAGTCAAGAATCTTCCAAGAGATGTGTCAACTACTCGGAATCAAAAAGACAAGGACAACCCCGCTTCATCCACAGTCGGACGGTATGGTGGAGCGTTTCAATAGGACTTTGGACGAACATCTCTCGAAGGTCGTAGGTGACTACCAACGGGATTGGGACCGGCAGATTCCCTTGTTTTTGATGGCCTATAGAAGTGCCGTGCATAGCACTACTCGACATACGCCGTTCGAAATCTTATTTGGTGGAATAGCTCGTTTACCCAGTGAGGTGAAATTTGGGTCTCCTACCAATGAGCCCAGAAATGAAGAAGAGTACGTGGCGGACCTTAGGGAAAGGCTTAGGGACATACACCAAAGGACCAGAAGCCAGATTAAGATGACGAGCGACCGCATGAAGACCAGGTATGATGCCAAGGCAACAACGTCAGGATTCCAGGAAGGAGGTCTGGTGTGGCTGTATAATCCCCATCGCCAAAAGGGGAAATCACCTAAATTACAGCGGAACTGGGAAGGTCCCTACAGAATAGTAACCCGCATCAACGATGTTGTCTACCGCATCCAGCGAGGACCGAGGGCCAAAATGAAAGTGGTTCATGTGGACCGACTGAGTCGATACAATGGCCGAAATGAGGATGCACTTGTTCGGGACGAACACGTCTAAGAGGGGGGCAGTGTAGCATAATAATAACTACGCTCCTATGTCTATGCAGCAAATTCCGAAGTGACTTTCCATTCTGGCAGAATTTTGGTTCGAACTGTCCTTTCATTCGAGGTTCGTGTCTGGGACGAAGTCTCCACAGCTCATGTCAACGAAAGAGGCGAATAATATCAGGGATAAAAGGGAATTATAACTGCAAGAATTATTTCTCTTGTTCCAGTGGTCGAAGAATTTGCTAGAAGTTTCTGGCTATCAGAAACTTCTGCTATATAAGGACAGATGGCGATCAAAAAAAAGACAGTTGGTTTAGAACCGTGGCGAAGAGATTGGAAAAGTGATAATTTGCGAAGTTGTAATTTGGTGATAAATTGAAAGTTGAGAGTGAACAAGAAAAAGTAATTAGTTTGGATTTGTGAATTAAGCAATTGAAAGGAGATAAAGTGATTTGAGAGGAAAGAGACCTTGTAAGAAAAGAATTTGCGAAGAATAGTATAGTGTGAACTTGAATTGTTCTATAGACTAGAAAATAAAGAAATATCACAGAATATCGTTTTATCTACTCGAGCCGTAGCTTGCATATTACAATATATTTAGATTTTGAACTCTTAATGTTTTTCATATTGAATTAAATGCATCGCGATGGTGATTTTACCCGGCTTCAGAACCTAGCGGAAGTGTCATATAGGAGCTCAAAAAATGTTCCAATGCACTGAAGAACTTCATCAATATCGGTTAAGTGGTTCCTGCGTTATAAACGGTCACGCAGGTAGAGAAACATTTTCAGTTTTATAATGTCTAGTAAGATCTAGAGCTAGAGATAGAGAAGATAAAATATAGAAATGTTTGGAATAGATATTGAAGAAAGGAATAAATAGAAAAAAGGATGTATTGAACCGAAAATAATCAAGGAAAAGTTATAAAAAAGATTGGTTTGGGGGTAGTATTTAGCTTATAATCTACCTAAAATATATTTTTCACACCATTACGTAACATAATAAAAAAAACTCAAGTGTTTCTTAAACGTTAAAATTTATTGATTCACTTCACAACTTATTTTATTAATGGCTTAATGGCTTAACTCATGGCTTAATGGCTTGGGCTTTGCGCCCCTAGGTCTTCACTTATCTGCGGATGTTTGATGACTGACTCTTGCTCTATTGTCTTCGTTCGTTCTTTCTCATTTATCTCGTCGTCCGTTAATATTTGTGTGTGTATCGGTCCGTTGGTTTATCGTTCGATCGTCTGGTGGTACGTTGCTGTTTGTGTATTTTAAGCAGAGCTGTAAAATTCCAAGTACAAGTACCAGTACCGGGACTTGCACTTGTACTTCAGTACTCGGATACTGGTACTTGAAAAACCCAAGTACCAGTATTTTTCAAGTACTTCGTCGCAAGTACCAAGTATCGGGTACTTAAGTAAAAACGTACTTGACCAGTACTTTTAAGTACTTGACCAGTACTTTCAAGTACTTGACCAGTACTTTCAAGTAATTGATCAGTTCTTCGATTCAAAGTACTTACTTAATTTTAGTCTTTTGCACAATTTTTATAGATCTCTATCTATTAACATTTTTAGAAGAATTCAGGAAAAAACATTGTTTGTGTCATACTGTTTAAAAATTTGTTTATTAATTATTTTGGACTAATACTTTTTTAAGAAAGTCGAGTTAGCTTCTAACAAAACTAATTTCTCAAAATGTTGGTCAGTAAGGGCATGACGTCTTGGAGAATTAACAAGACCAGCGAATGAGAAAAGTCTTTGTACAGGCGCTGAAGAAGTCAGCGGCGTATTCAACTTCAAAGACAATTTTTTCAGAACGGAATATTTGTCCAGCATAGTCATTCTATTTCCAACGCTCGGATCATTTATATAGGTCGAATATTCATACTCAATTTTTCTGGACAATGACAATTTACTACTTGATGTGGCAGTTGGCAATGAAGTAGAATCTGAAAAAAATGCATAGAGTTTATACATAAATGCAGGGTGATTCCATTTCGGATGACCAAATTTTGAAATTGTGTTTTTTTTTGTAATTTGCGCGCGTTCAAAGAGTCAAGGATACTCTTAAAGTGTTTTAACAAATCTTAATGGAATCTACTTCTATTTTGTGTTTTGTTTCTTATATGACCTACCAGACTCCGAAGTTTGATCATCTGACAAGGATTGACCTCAATACTATATTCTAATTCACATAAACACTAACCGTCATCAAAATCATAAAAATCGTCTTTTTCGCGGGAAACACCGCCTACCGTACTTTCAGTACTATATACGGTAGTATAGTTCTAAAGTTCCAGTTACCTCGGCCTCTTGCTCAGCTTTACTCCGTACTAATGCATGAATGTCATCGATGGTACGATGATGATTAATTTCTTCTTTTTTTGCAAAATACTGTTGTTTTTACTGTACATACCAGCTTCACTTCACTATAAAAAGTGCCATTAAATAGAAACTTTTTTTTCTCGTAATTCATCCAACTTCATTCGTTTTGTGCTTCCATTTGAAGCAATGCAAATTATACTTGTTTTTTTTTCAGATTTTAAATTCGAATGTAACCCCACTTACCAAGTTGTCGAAACAGGCCGTAATAACTTACACGTTTTAAACAAAGTACTCTTATCTAGGAGAAAACCGAACAAGATCAAGAACTAATCTGTTATACTTGTGACCTGTTTTTTCATTCAATTCAAATCATACATACATATGTATATATTTAAGTGGAGACAAATGAATATTATCATTATGTAATTGAGAAGAAACGTGATGGCAACTGTGAATTCCCATTTTCTGCATACAGATACTTACGTTTACGTATTACGTTTACATATGACATGGCTAAAGAGAGTACAGGCGCGTTGAAAACATTCATTATTAATTTCCCCAAATAAATGTTTAGGTTTTTAATTGTATACGGTCTAGTCTTCTGATGAAGTACATAATAATTTTCCTTTATAAATTGACGTTGAAGCAAACATTACTCAATATCCTAGAAAGTACTTGAAAGTACTGGTCAAGTACTTGGAAGTACTGCTCAAGTACTTTGGTACTTAAGTACGTGATACTTTGTACTTGTTCCCAAATACTTGAAAAATATTGGTGCTTGCCTTTTTTTCAAGTACCAGTACCAGGGTACTGAAGTAAAAGTACCAGTATCTAGTACTTGTACTTAAGAGTACTGAAGTCCTGAAATACTTAAGTACTTTACAGGTCTGATTTTAAGTAATCCGCTTGTCCTTTGTCTTGTGTGCCGTTTGGTCGCCTGATTGCGCACAGTTGTTTGTCATGTCGTGTAATTTTGTAGTGTGTTGTTTTGTTGTTTGGCCCCAATCCTACATTTATATGGTTGGTTGGTTTGAGAGGGTGAGCTTATGCTCTTCACTTAGGCCTCCATTGGGCCCGTTGTGTTCCCATCTGCGTAACTGTAAGGGATAGTGATGTGTTTTGGGAATTATGTATTGAGAGGTCTAGGGATCAAGGGTAGTATCAACTATATCGTATAGTGATCGGAGAATCGTAGTGTTCGTCTGGCGAACTCCAGTATATCCCCGATTCCTTTCTTATTGAGGTGTGTAATATCCGGAATCCTTGGAGATCCCAGAATTTTCAGCCTTAGCCTCGTTGTAGCGGGGCAGTGACAGAGGAAGTGTTCTATATCTTCCTCCTCCTCTTCACAGTTGGCACAGATTGCTGTATCAGCTATCCCGAGTCTGAACGAATGTTTGTTGAGATTGATGTGCCCTGTTAAAAGTCCCACCATCAATCTCAATTGTATTCTGCTTGAGTTAAGAGCTCTTTTTTCTGTGTTGTTACTCGGTTTGGTTATTACAGATCTAGCCACTTTGCACGTGTCTAGATACGTCCAGTAGTTATTGAACTCCTGTCGTATCTTATCATTGATTATTGTTTTAATAGTTGTCAGAGGGACCCCTATTGTACTATCCGGGTTCAGTTCTGTATTGCCTGCTCCTTTCCTTGCTAGTTCGTCTGCCTTTTCGTTACCCGGTACATCCTCGTGCCCCGGTACCCATGTGAGACGGACTCTATTGCGTCTGGCAAGTAAGTTCAATTTAGTTTTGCACTCCATTACTAGTCGTGATTTCGACAGGGGGTTTGTGATCGCGCTAATTGCTGCTTTGCTGTCCGAGCAGATGTCAATTTGCCTTTCTTCGCTGGTGTCTTCTGCGAGTATTTCGGTTGCCTTCATAATTGCATAGACTTCTGCTTGGAACGCCAATACAAATGGTTCTAGGTGAATAGCAAGTTCAATCGGTGGGTTAGCACTGAAGATGCCAGCCCCTGATTCCCCTGATATGTTAGAGCCATCTGTATAAACCGATATCCCATTGGAGTTTCTTGTAATTCTTTCATACGTCCAATATTCTCTGTTTCGAAGTTGTTGGAGAACGTGTACGATTTCCCAACAACATCACTGGGGCAATCGATGAGTGGTGTCATTACTCTTATCATTTCAGTGATTTTTCGATGTCCCGTATTTGCACCACCGGTGAAATGGCCGATAGTTCTAAGCCGTGAGGCTGAAATGCCGGCAATCTTCTTCGCTTCGAGGTGCACTGGTAGAATGTTAAGTATCGCTTCCATGGCCGCGGTTGGTGTTGAGGATTGAGCTCCTGTAATACCCAGGCAGACCATACGCTGCACCTTAGTTAGTAAGTCTCTTGCATACTTTTTGCTCATCACTGGCCACCATACAACTACACCGTAGAAGATGATGGGTTTTATTACGCATTCGTATATCCAGTGGACCTGTTTCGGTTTCAAGCCCCATGCCTTCCCAATGGCCCTCCTGCATATCCAATATGCTCTCTTTGCTTTGGTGACTCTTTCTTCCAGGTTCTTTCTCCAGGTCAGTTTCCTGTCCAATATAATGCCCAGATACTTGACGCTGTCGCGGAGTTGTAGTGATACTCCTCCAAGTTGTGGAATGTGAAAGTCACTAGTTTTGGTTTTCTTTGTAAAGAGAACCATTTCCGTTTTATTTGGATTTATTTCTAATCCACTCTCCTCCGTCCATTCTTTTATGATTCGAAGGGTGTTTTGCATAAGCTCTCCTATGATGTTCAGGTGCTTACCTCTTATCAGAACGGCTAGGTCATCTGCGTACGCTACACATTTCGCACAGGTTCCATCCAGTGCTTTTAAAAGGTTGTCCATTGTGAGCACCCACAGAAAAGGAGATATTATCCCCCCCCTGTGGTGTTCCCGTACGGACTGTTCCCCTTCTTGTGTCGTCTCCCAGTGAAGCTGTGATAATGCGGTTTGTAAGCATGTGTTCTAGCCAATTGTTTATTATTTAGTTATTACAGTATATCGAGAGTGCCTCCACAATTTTTTGAGTTTTCACATTGTTAAATGCCCCTTCGATATCTAGAAAAACGCCTGCGACTGATTCCTTGGTTTCAAAAGCATCTTCTATTGTGGATACAACCTGGTGTAGTGCCGTCTCAACTGATTTTCCTTTGAGATATGCGTGTTGATTAGGACACAGCCGCGGAATTGTAATCTGTGTTCTGATGTAGTTATCACAGATTCTCTCCATTGATTTTAGTAAGAAGGACGTTAGGCTAATAGGTCTATAGCCCTTTGCTGTCGACAAATCATTCCCGGGTTTCGGTAGGAACACCACCCTCACCTCTTGCCATTGTGTTGGTGTGTATCCATGATATAGACATCCCCTGAAAATATTGACCAGGGTTTTCTTTAGGGTGTCTAATTCTATCCCTTTTTGCAAGAATATGGGAAGTATTCCGTCCAAGCCCGGTGATTTGTATGGCGCAAATGAGTTAATAGCCCAGGTCACTTTATCTGCATCAACTAGGTTCTCAGTGTCTTCCCATTTTGTATCAGTTCGAGTGACCCCACGCTTGGAAAGTGTAGCTGCCTCGCTGAAACAGTTTGGGAAGTGTACACACATCAGCGTCTCCAAGGTATCAGCTGCGGTTGCCAAGTTATTGCCCGCCTGTAGAAGTTGATAACTTGGTGGTTCCTTGGACAGGATCTTCTTTAATCGCGCTGCTCCATTATTATCGCATGTGTTGGTGCAGAAAGTTTTCCATGAGCAGCCCTGGTGAGCTTCTTGAAGCCTCTTTTACTTTCTTTATAGGATTCCCAGTCTGCTTCTTCGTTGGTTCTTAAAGCTTTATTTAGGCGTTGTCTAGCAACCTTCGTTATTTCATGGAGGTCGCCGTTCCACCATTTTTGCTTTGCACTTCTAGGTACCGGTTTTAGAGGACAGGCGGCCTCAAAAGATTCTATAATACACTTCTGTACTTTGAGGACTTCATTGTTTAATTGGTTAATCTCAGTGTAGCTGTTATCCTGAGTTGGTGTCAGCTTTCCCTGAAGATTACTTGCAAAGATGGACCAATCTGTTTTCTCAGGATTCCTAATCATTATTTTGGATTTGTGATCAATTCCAATATCAAAACTCAACCACCTGTGGTCCGAAAAGGAGATCTCATTACTGATCCTCCAGTTCGACACCAGGTGTATAGACCTAACGTCGCATAAGGTTATATCTAATACCTCCCTTCTAATTTTATTTATGAAGATTGGTGTACAGCCCTCATTCAAGGTAATCAAGTTTTCAATATTTAAATAATCGGCTAAACACTCACCTCTTTTGTTGATGTTCGTACTTCCCCAGTTAGTGTGGTGGGCGTTAGAGTCTATACCCACTATGAGGCACTTCTGTTGGGACCTCGTCCAGGTGACACACCTCTTTAACACATCGCTAGGTGGAGGTTTGCGGGGAGTCATAGGGGAGGCCAAAATAATTTGGTTGGTCTCGCTACTTCTTGCCCTATATTCGAGACTTGTGACTGTGAGGTCGCCTGTGCTGATCTGTGGAATAGAGAAAATATTAATATCCTTATGTGCCACAATACAGGCTCTACACCTACTGTTTCCCTTGTTTGCAATCACTTTCAGTTTATTCCCCCATCCTGTTACCTTATTATACAGACAATAAGGTTCCTGGATGAGGGCGATATAAGCACAGAGGTTGGCAGTTACCGCCCTACTGTGCTGAAGGTTTGCTTGGATTACCTTCATTAATTCTTTCGTGGAATGAAGGGATTACAAAGCTGACCTGGTGAAAGCCGCATAATGCTTTACCCCCTTGTAGGACTAGTGACCCCAGCGATTCCTCGTCAATCCCTACCACGATTAGTTGGCCTTTGCCTGCCTGCTCCTTTGCGTGGTAGAGTTTCCACTTTTCTGTCTTAAGGTCCTTGTTTTGCAGCTTCATTCGTGCAAACAGCGTTGCAGGTTCCTCGATTACCCCTGGGATCCAAACGGACACCCTGGTTAATCTGGGAATCTTTCCCGCCGGGAGAACCACTAGGTTGGTTCCTTCCCAACCATCGAGTCTAGATGTTAGTTTAGCTAACGACTCCGTTGAGGCATTATCCTGACAGCGTATGTGGTAGCGGCTGCCTTTGAAACCTGCCCTCAGGAAATTCAGGGAAGACGTCGGATTCTCACAAAGTGTTTGGTCCAGGGCAGCATTGAGAGCTTTCTGGAACCGTTCATGTAGCTCCTCCGGTATCTTCCCATCCTCGTCGTTTCTGTTGTAGACCACTATCTCCAGGAGGTTGGCTGCTACATCCCTATACGACCTCGTATGACGAGATTTTATGGGTGTGGCTGCCTGTCTCCTTGAAATTGACGGCCTAATCGGGTTTTTGGATTTTGGTTGTGCGACAGTACTTCCCTCGCTCCTCCCTGGGTGAGCGTTAGCCCGCCCTGGTGGAATAGAGGTAAGCCTAGATTGTGGATGGTCTTTAGCAACACGACTTCTTTTTCTTTGCGGTGGTTCAGCATGGGGGCGCATCCTCCTCTTGCCATCAGAGTTTGCCGAGGCATCCTCTGGTGATAGAGTAGGGTGTTCCATCCGTTCCCCGGTCAGTGTCTGTTCACTGTTTGCTTTTTGACCACGCGGGGAGACGACTTTTGGTGTTGAAGCCAGGCAGTTTGGGTTTGAAACCAAATTTCCTTGCTTCTCCATCTCCAGTCGTCTTCTTTCTTTGGCCCTTTTTCGTTGTTGGGCTCCAGAGATTTTGCGTTTTTTTCGGGTCGCTGACTCGTCCTCTTTATGAGCGGTCAATGTCGATGTTGTTGCACCCTCTTCGATTTTATCTGTTGCAGTGAAGAGGTGCTGCAACCCGAAGTTGTTTTTATTTTTGCTTGTGTGCGTGTCTTGCTTGAGAGTATTTGTAGCCACTGGCGACTTATCCCCTTTCGGGCCAAGTCCTCGCCGGCAGCCGTGGCCTCTGCCGACTTTTGGATGTATATCCCCATCCGAATTTCTTCTCTTTCAGTTGTACTCTCCATGTTTTTTTTTGTGTTTTTGCTACTTCACTGTAGGTTCTTTTTGTTTTCCTTTTAGTTTCTTGACCTCCACCCTGACCTTCCCTGGATCTATTCCAGGTATAGCTCAAGAGCATCATCGGTCCTTACTCAGCCACTCCACCACGACAAAGTAGGCAAACGACGGAGGGGTACATTTATATAGGTATAGGATGAAAACTGTACTCCCAAGGAATCTATTGCAAATACATAAAAATGTAAAAAAATATTTTCGGGATAAACTTTGTTGAACAAAAAAGATCAGAAGTCATCGTTAAATTAATCTTGTGTGAGAACAAACGTGTTTATGTGTAAAAAAGTGTTTATTTAACTTAACTCTTTTAAATATAATCATAGTTTTCTCTTTTAGGATATAGTTGGAACAACTGTACGGAAGACTAAGACCTCGAAGCCCGAATCGCACTTAGCGGTTTTTATTTAATTTTTTTGGTTAGGTCATTTATATCTTAGACCGATCTTTCTTGTCACTGAAAGAAGCTATTAATTAAATTTTTATATTTTCAGTCACAATTACAACACATTCGGTAGCCCATGAAGTCTGTGAAACCATAACCAGCGTAATTTGTTTAGCAGATTTTACAAAGATTTTATTTAGCAGCACAAAGTTGAGAACAATTCAGCTAAGTCATTTTATAATGACATCTAAGATATTTCGCCGCGGATCACCAAGATGTATTGGTCTGCTGTCAGCTTTTGTGACCATATTGCTCTGTCTGTACTACATATCAATTGGCCAACCCTCTGCAGTACAGCAGAAAGCCGCCGTGCAGCTTCAACAAAATCAAAGCAATGGTAATGGAAAACAACGGCACGAGAGGAGACAGAGAATCCCAGTTGCAAATTCGTTTGTCGAACAGGGGCCATCTTTTATGGAGGATACCAGAAATGCACCACTATCTTGGAATGGTAAATGTTACACACTAACCGAGCGGGAAACCAATATCTCAACATTTAAGGAATACTCTCAATTCGACTTTCAAGTTCGTTCCGTCTAAATATAGTTAGCTCACATTATTTGTTATCATATGTGGTTTTATTTTACAGCCCGAATGGATAAGAACAAAAGAGTATTGGGACAAATCATTTGAAGAGAGATACGAACGACAGAAGAAAAACGACTTGCGACCACCGTTGAAGGTAACTTATAAATAAACTTTGTTTGTCTCTAGTCTGAAATGTATTTATTTTTGTGCAGATAATTATTGTACCACATTCGCATAATGATCCTGGATGGCTTAAAACCTTTGTTAACTATTTTCAATCAGATTCAAGGCAGATTTTGAATTTAATTGTCACCAAAATGCAAGAGTATTCTGACATGACGTTCATTTGGTCGGAAATTAGTTTTCTGCAATTGTGGTGGGACCAGGCTCACCCTACAAAACAACGAGTAAGCTTTAGAAATAATGCAGTTTTTAATAAGATTATACAGGTTATTAAACCTTGCAGGCTTTAAAACGATTAATACAGTCGGGGCGTTTTGAAATAACGACAGGCGGGTGGGTAATGACGGATGAAGCAAATGTACATTTATATCCAATGTTGGATCAACTAATTGAAGGTGAAATAATAATACAATTTCTAAAATCTATTTATTAATCTTTTTTTTTTATATGATGACGATGACAATATCGATCTTCGGGCTTGATCGTTATTAGTTATTATCGTCTTCACATGAATAAAACTGTAGAGTATTTTTTTGTATGTTTGTGTAACGAAATATACTCGTTTGAATAGTATCGAATAACATGAAAAGCATTCGTTACTTTCTTTCTCTATATATCTACACATATTTTTATAGGGTTCGGGTTATCATTTATTATTTTCTAAAAGTCTGGCTTTGAAAAAGTCATTTAAAAAAAAAGACAATTCATATAATTCTAAATAATAAACTAAATTTACAATTTAAGACTCATTGCATGAAATTGCACTGTACAACATTTGTTTAATAGATTATTATTCTTTTTTTTTTCATCTAGTTATAAAACAAAAGATATAGAACAAGAAGTATTTTAAAACCAAAACAAAAAAATCTTTAAACGGAATCAAAAGGCTATAACTTCTGAACGGTGAAACGCTAATGTTTTTCAAGATGCAAGAAATTGCCTGTTTTTAATCGTTTTGTAGAAAATATGAATATAAAAAACATAATAAACTGGAAATTCATTCGTAAAATTGTCATGGACCTTTAGCGAAAAAACTGAGATTTTTGAAAACGAAAACTGGAAAAAACTGACCCTCGCTAGGATGCCAATATTTGGTTAATTAATATGGGCGGTGAGGGGACCAATAAACGGACAGATTTACCAGATTCAATTTTTCAAGATTCTACCCGGCAAAAGCTGCACTGAAAAAAATTAAAAAGTCATACGTGAATATGTACATATGTATGTATAAATGTATAATAACAAACACTGATATGAATGATATTTCCATCGATTTACTGATAGGTATGTAATGTATCCAGCGAGGAATATTTATTTTCAGTCATCATCTTACTCTCGTAGCGTGAAGACCTTTCTTTTCGGCTGTGTTTTGATTTCACATAATCTTATTGACAACTATTGTTGTCTCCTTTGCACCTCTCAAACTTTCGCAAATTTTTTCCCGCGTGGTCTGATTAATTATCATAATCTTTACATAATCTTTTCTTTGTGAAACATAATCTTTTCTTTTTGATTATATAAATCATGGGCCCAAAAATAGGCCCGGGAATTATTTCGCCGTGTTGTTCGACGATTGGTCGTTCGAGCCCAGGGCAAAAAAATAAGCGACTCACTAACCTCTAAGAATTCCCCGAACTACCAACATCAAGGAACACTAGAAACCCAAAGTTCATTGTTATCGCTGCGAAAAATGCTGATACTCCACTATCTAGTGTAAGTATATTCTTACTAAAAAAAAGTCATTGACGCAGTTGTGACGTGACGGCAGCTTACTAATCCTTGCTAGATCCGAGAAAGTCGCAGACAAATTCCTTAAGCTAACAAATATAGCAAATCAATGTCCAGTGTCTGTTACCCTACACAAACAACTCAACTCATCTAAAAGCATAGTATACGCTCCATGGCTTATTAGCCTCAACGAGGCCGAAATAATATCAAATATGAAGTCTCAAGGTGTCAGCGAAGTCTATAAATTCACAAAGAGAATAGATGGAATTCAAAAGCCTTCTGGTTTAATGCTTTTCACCTTTGATTTATATTTCTTGCCTCAATCAGTTGTAGTTGGTTTTGACATTGCTAAGGTCAAAGAATATATCCCGTCACCTATGAGATGTCCAAACTGCCAGCTACTTGGGCATACCACCAAAAGGTGCAACAGAAGTAAGATGTGCGAGAATTGTAACCTCCCCCCTCACGATCCTACTGAATGTACACGTGTGATGTGCGCTAACTGCCTAGATAATCACCCCTCCACATCAAAATTATGTCCTAAATACGTTCAGAACAAAGAAGTATTGAGAATAAAAACCACCAACAAGTGCAGCATGGCCGAAGGTAGGAGCTTTATAACCTACAGAACCCTCTACCTGCAAACCCAATCACAGTCCCTTTTTCAGAAAAAGCTAGACAAGCAATTTCCCAGTCTAAAACCAAACCCTCCAACAATTCTAAGCCTAATCAATTCAAACAGCTCACGCTTTCTCCAAAGCAATAACTCATTAAACACTAACCAATTAAATAAATTAACATACAAGCTAAACCCAGCTCCAACGACAAATACCCAACACGCTACACCTTCGGACTCGCCCATATCCGCTTTCACCCAATCGCTCATCAAAAATAATGAATACTTCATTCACACCACACAACACGATGATGATGACATTTAATAACACTTTTCTCACTTCCAATTCTGACTCTGCAGTTCAGGAATTGAACCGCCCAAGCTCAACTACGAGCTTGGACGTTTCTACATCTGGATTGCAGAGTCAATGCCTGCCATCTTCCTTGACTTGACCTCACCTAATTTTTCACAATATACCTCAGAATATATTGTTCAAAAGTCTCTGGTATCAAAAAAGACAGAATTAAAAGTTCTACAATGGAACTTGGATGGTTATTCTAATAACTATCACGAACTGCAGTTACTGATAAATGACCTCAATCCCTCTGTGATATCGCTTCAAGAAACCCATTTACCCCCAAAGGTCACAAAACCTTACTCGCCGAAGCAATACGCTTCTTTTTTTCATAACCTTTCAACTAACATGACAGCTAAACAAGGGGCAGGACATATAGCCACAAATCTCTTCCCCACAAATTTATTGAAATCAACTCCTCAATATCAGCCGTTGCTGTTTTAATCGAACTAAAACAGAAAATCACAGTGATATCCTTATATATTCCACCGGATCAAACCTTTTCTGTTTCTGAAATAGAGAATATTGTTAATGCCTTCCAACCCCCCTTACTAATTACAGATGACTTTAACTCCTGGAGCCCCCTTCGGGGCTATCTCCATACTAATACGAGGGGCAAAATTGTAAAAGACTTCCTGTCACATTCCAACTTGACCGTATTAAATGATGGTAAACCTACCCACTTCTCTACCCACAACACCTTCACCCATGTTGACCTATCCCTAATTTCCTCACAATTATATCCCAATACCACTTGCACAACTCTTTCACATCTGCATAGTAGTGACCACTTTCCTCTAATCACAACAGTGATTGTAGGAACTCAGTCCTTAAACCCAAGTCGACTTCCAAAATTTCAAATTGATAAAGCCAACTGGCCCCTGTTTCAATACTTAGCGTCAAATCTCATAACATCCACGAATCCATCCCTTAACATAAATAAAGAAGCAGCCCTCATACATAAATGCAGTAGAAGCGCAGCGAACATAGCCATTCCCCAAAGCCATTCCCTCCCTCATAAAATACCCGTAGAAACCCAAAGTTCATTGTTATCGCTCGTTCCATGGTGGAATAATGAAATAGGTAACCTCCGAAAAATCAAACAGAAAGCTTGGCACAATTTTAAAAAGCATCCAAGTCAGGAAAACCTCATTGCCTACCATAAATCCAACGCGCAGTTCCGCAAATCAGTCAAACTCGCCAAAAAGACTTGCTTTGAAAACTTCACCTCAAACATTAATCCAAAAGCCTCATGTAAACAACTCTGGAATAACATAAGATCCCTCACTGGCGATTATATTCCCCGCTATCTATCCTCTATCCTCTCATATTGATATCGCTGAGCATTTCGCCAAAACATGGTCTAACCAGGCCGATGACTCCAATTTTTCACTTGCCTTCCTCCAAGCAAAATATTCGGCAATTAATAATAATCCGCCCCACCTAAACCATCCATCCCCAGCTAGCACGAACAAACTTGCTATCAAACTTATAGTACTAGAAAACTATCTTCGCACGGCTAAAGGGAAAACGCCCGGCTTTGATAGAATTTCATATCCATTGATCAAAAATGCCCCTTTAGTCCTCAAACAACGCCTAGTACCACTCTACAATCTTATTTTTGGCAAAAGGAATTATTCCTATATCCCTTTTACCATGTGTCGGCAAAGTTCTAGAGAAGATTATCTCAAAAAGATTATTCTGGTTTTTAGAAAAAGAGAACCCCATAAATATAACCCAAGTCGCTTTCAAGCAAGGTAGGGGTAACATGGACTCTCTCCTCCACATTGATGATTTTGTTTCATCTGCATTATCATCAAAGAATCATATTACAATTATGTCAATAGACTTCGAAAAAGCCTTTGCCAGAATTGGCGTACACATAATTTTAAACAAACTCATCCAATGGAAAATCGATCCAAAGATTTTCAAATATATCGAGTCATTACTAATTAACAGACAGTTCCGAATAAAATTACACAATGTGCACACACAAATTTATAGCTTCAAAAATGGTATCCCCAAGGAGCACCATTCTCAGTAGTTATCTTTATGATCGCGTTCAATGAATTAAGCCACATCCTACAAAAATATAGCACCATTCGACACTGTCTGTATGCCGAAGACCTGATAATATTCTCTAAATGTAAAGATTTGACAAAAACGACCTCCACATTTTCTAATATCCTAACAGATATAGACCAGTGGTGTAATCTCTGTTGGTCAAAAATCTCTTTGAAAAAACTACAATATTACATATTTGTAAAAAAAGAGCTGTTCAAAACATCTAACACTTAATTTTAAGAACAACAATATTTGTAATGTTAATTTACTAAACATATTAGGCGTTATTTTTGATTCTAAGTTTAACTTTAAAGAACATTGTACATACTTAAAAAAAACCCTAGCTATATCTTACATCAAAGCATTCTTGTTCACACATCAATACTATAATCAGTATTATTAAATCCATTATTTTGTCTAAGATTGATTACGGCCTAGTCATCTGTGGTAAATGCCCAAAGACCTCGCTGCAACTTTTCAAACCGCAGTATCACTCCGCTGTTCGGGTCGCTCTTAAAACTTTCAGGACGACTCCAATAAAATCTATGTTAATAGACGCTGCTCGCTTTTCGGTCGAAAAAAGACTTGATTATCTCACAGCTCTCCTCATCCCGAAAATCATAACATCTCGAGAATCACCCATAATACTGGACGCCAAAAAAAATACTATCTTGGAAGAAAATACTCCGCCGGTCATCAGCAATTTACAATGCACTGCATTCTCCGTCATGGTCCGACATACCAATCAATATTCAAACACACAAAACACCTACACATCCTCAATGGTTATTCGATGAATCATCTATTATAACTCACCTTCACAACCATTATAGAACAACTACAAACAACCAGATATACAAAGCGATTTTTAAGGACGTAACGCAAAAATTCGTAAATACAAATTGGATTCTCCATTTCACCGATGCATCGAAGACAGTTGATGAAAATAGCAACGTCCTCCCGAAGCCCTTGCAGTATTCCATGCTACAAAACTATTTCCAAATAAAAGCATACTTATTTGCAGCGACAGCCTATCCACAATTTCCGCCATCCAAAACATCAACAACACGACACCGATAATAGAAGGGATCAGCGACAACCTAATCACAAACAAAAGCAGGCTTAAAATTATGTGGGTTCCTGGTCATGCGGGAATCATAGGAAATGAACAAGCCGACAAGGCTACAAAAGCTGCAACAACAGAACCACTTATCACCTTCTACACACACAACAAAAAGGACCTCCAGAAAAAATTAAAAACATTGTGGAACAATAAAAGACGGTATATGTGGAAAGAGTACATCCACCATTACTCAATAAATAACCCCCAGACAGAAATGGCATTATACCATACCCTACAAACTGCTCACAAATAATAATAAAATATTTTCTACGACTTCGTATGGGCCACACAAGCCTTACACACAGTCATCTGCTATCCAGAAGTGATCCCCCAACTTGCCATCTTTGCCGTAGTAATACCGTCCTCTCCACCAAACATCTACTCGAATGCCAGCAGATCAACGACATAGTAAAATACTTCTCCACCACTCCACCTGCTGACCTATTAAAAATACCAACTGAAACTAATATAAGAAATATATGTAAGATATTAGCAACTCTAAAAATTAACAAATATATTTAAAAACTAACCCTATACTTTTACAACTAGCCGTTAGCCCTGGTAGCTAGTGCTATATTCCTTTTCATATTATTATTGTAATTTAATTACTTAATAATAAAGAAATAATAATAATAATATTTAGTTCCTTGCGGATAACCATTCCAGTGAGTCGTATAGATTCGCTATATCTGATAGAATTAAACGTTTCGCTGGTTTGCCATGAATTGATTGAAGTTTTACTTTAAAGTGAAACTCATCCGCTGTTGGTACACAGTACTCTCCAAGTATCTTAACTGTGTGTTTCTTTTTCATTTCAATTGTTTCTACGTCTCTTAGCTCGTGGTTGAGATCCTCTACCAATTCGCGCTGATTTTCTAATGTGCGCACACGCCCAGACAGAGGATAAGGGCGACGTTACCAAAGATAGTTTTTATGAGCTCCTCGACAAGACTTACGACCAATGTCCAGGATTTGAATGTTCAAACCTTCCAAGCAGCTAATATCGACTTAGATTGGTACCTTGTTGCTGTCAGGGTATCCGTACGTTTGCGGATATCGCAAACACCACAACACCAAAGAAGTACTGAGACAATTTAACATCCAAAGGCTACAATCGCAAGAGACTGCCAGAGCCTTTGCCGATCAAGTGTCCCTGAACCTCTCAATAAGTCTAACGCCAACGTTAAGCACAGATGAATAATGGCATCATTGTCAGCAAACCATCAAGAACGCCGCCTCTGGTGTTCTGGGTTCCTCTCATCCACGACAGAGAAACCATTGGCTGGATGAAGAGTGCCGCCAAGCGCACGCGACAAAGTAAGAGCCCGTACCGAAGCCTGTAGGAATAAAAAAGGAAATCTAATAGTAGAGACACAGTCGGTGCTGAGAATTTAGAAAGATCACTTTTGCAAACTGTTAAACAGCGGAGACGACTAAAACTACGCTGCCATGCAGTATGTTCAATTCTACACGGACGATGACAATCAACATTCCATCCAACTGACCAAAGTGAAGTGAAGGTCAATATCTAAGCTTAAATCCAACAAAACTTCTGCAGCCGACGGTCTAACTGCCGAGCTATTTAAAGTAGCTAGGGATGATTTGATACAGAGTATACATCAACTCATCTGTAAGATATGGTGTGATGAAAGTATGCCTCACGAATGGAACATCAATATCGTTCGCCCAATCGTCAAGAAAGGAGACCCTCTGAATTACGCCAACTACAGAGGTATTAGTCTCCTCAACACCCTATCTGTCATATTATGTAAACGCCTTAAACCTTTTCTCAATAATCTGATTAGTCCGTATCAGTGTGGTTTTAGGGCAGGAAAGTGTACCATCGATCAGATATTCTCATTGCAGCAGATCTTTGGAAATACCCAGAAACTCCAAATTGGTACTCATAACCTTTTGATCGATTTTAAAGTCGCCTATTATAGTGTCTACAAAGACAAAGATACAAAGCCAAATCCAGTTTTGGCATCCCTGCCCAACTCGTCCGTCTGTGCAAGATGACGATGGTGAATGCACGCTCCATCAAAGTCGGAAACAACATCACCGTAGTTTTTTTTTTTTTTTTTGGAAACGGATGTAAAAATCTGCAAACACCGCCTTAATCAGGATCAATTTATGAAAGGTCGACAAATGATTTTTCTTTCTTATATTTAAAATCGCGTTAAGGAAGCTTAAAATTTTAAGAACTTTCCCATAGCTTTTGGACCATTAGCTCATGAGGCTGGGTTTTTCTCAATCTCCGGATATTGTCTCATACATTTAAGGTTCTATCTCGGCGTTGTTGTGGTTATGCAGTCGTTGATTGTGTGTCCGCAGTGTGCTTTCGAATCATTTCTGTCACCATGTCTATTTATAGGTCACGATGCAAATCGCTATTTCTTATATACCAAGGATATTTATTATTCCACGAAGGACTGTTTTGGAATGTCTGTATAGTTTTGATATTTGATTTCTTTGTACAACCCCAGAATTGGATGCCGTACGTCCAAACAAACTTCAACACTTGCTTATATAGTGTAGTAACTTACGAAAAATAATAATTTTTGTTCTGCCTGTACGCTACTGCCTGTAAATGAACCGGAGTCAACTTCAAGTCGATTGGAGACACAAGCTGCGGTCGATTTCAGGTTGGTGTCGGTCATTGATTTTTTGGCGGCGAACAGAGCGAAACGTGACTGAAGAAAGAAGAAAACTTCGATTTTGATTTTTATTAAAAAGGCCAGAGAAACTTAAGAACTAACGACATTAAAATAGCATAATTTTGTTCAGGGTAGACATATCTGAGTTTCTTCGCAGTAACCAGTACATTTTTCTATATTTCAAGTTTAGTTGTTCTCTTTTCTTCTTGATGTGCTCTTTCCATTTTAACTTTGCGTCCAAAGTCATTCCAAGGTACTTGCCTGCATTGGTATGGGATGCAACTTTGTTGCTTATGAATATCGGAGATTAATTATCTTTTTATTTGTGAAGTTTATGCGAGTTGATTTTGACTCATTGAGTTTGATAGGCCATTGTTGCGTTCAATCTCTTACTTTATTGAGAGTATATACTGCATTCTGCAGCTTTTCTGTTACCTTCACAGTACATTTATCAGGTACTAAAGTAGCCATCATGGAATTATTATCCACCGGTATATCCATCGTATACAATAGATACAGAGTTGGTCCTAGGACACTTCCTTGTGGAACACCTGCTTTAATTTTCCTTAATTCCGAATATTCTTGTTCATATCGAAGTCAGAAGAATCGATCAGAAACAGGATTTCAGTATTTCGTAATACAGTCTAGATAAATCTCTATGCAGTTTGTACTCAAGGCCTTTATGCCAAACCTTGTCAAAGGTTTGAGCAACATCTAAAAATATTGCTGAACTAACTTGTTTTTCTTACAGTGCTTTCTCCACTACATCCATAATTCGATGCACATGGTCTGTAGTGGAATGTTTATTTCTAGATCCGAACTGATGATTCGGGACTATACTTGTTTTCAAGATTTTGCTAAGCCTTTTCGGGAACAATTTTTCGAAAACCTTTGCAAAATGGTATTAACGATGTCACTTCTGTTGGTGTCTTTCCTTACTTTGGTATTGCAATCACTTCAGCAATTTTCCAATGATGTGGGACATATCGAAGCCTTAGGGATACTTTTATTATAAATTGGAGTTTTTCTTAAGGCTATTGAATCCATTTTTTTAAAAACCTGAGCATTTATTACCTGATACCTTGGTGCTTTTTTATTTGATAACTTGTATTGACACATGTTTCTTACTTCTCGGAGCACGTCAAGAGGAATTTCATCTTTGTCTTTTTTATAAACCAATTCTAGGTTTTCAGTGACTGTACTTGACGAGAATGGCTTAAAACGTTCTGCAGATGTTCTTCTAAAAGGTCAGCCTTTTGTTTCGGGTTTCCGATCCATTTTCCGTCTGGTGCTTTCAAGGGCGGATTTTGTAACTAATTTCTTTTTAGATACTTAGCTTCTTTCCTCGGCATCCGTCGTTAAACTTCGTATAAATCTACTAAGTGAATAACTTTTGAATTCAAAGATTCGTTTTCTAAGTTCATTATTGAGACGGTTGAAAACAGGCTTAAAGTCTGGGAACCTCGTGATTCTCTTTATTTCGACGGGGTATTTTGTTTCAGGTTGTCTCCTGTTGGAATTATCTGGAGTGAATTACTTTCCTCCGTTAACTGTTGAACATCAGCACTTAATTGTTCCACTTCATGGTCAATTTGCTCATTTGTTTCCATAGGAGATCTTAGGTTTATAAAACTTTCTAGCTTCTTTCCTGAATTCAGTCCAGTTAGTTCTCTTGTTTACAAGCTTAAGATTACTTTCTTCTTGCACTTCAGTTTCACTGGAATTTTTTCTGAACATAAGTCATAATTACCTTGTATGATTTCATTTAATACCTTATGCTACAAAAAAGTCAATAATGTCTGGTATTTTGTTAAGATCAGAAGGCCAATATGTAGGCGATCTAGAGGAAAAGAGTTTATGGTTGTAGTTGCGGCCTGCTGATAAAGCCTTTTTCCTTTTGTTTCTGCTAACCCATATCCCCAGTGGATATTTTAAAAATATTTTGTTTGGCACTGAAGTCACCACCAACAAGAAAGTTATATCCTAGCAAATTTAGAAGTTCTGCATAGTCTTTTTCTAGGTGGGCAATGTATTGTTACGCCTGACGCGTTTTACAACAGACACACGCGGGCTGGATGTTTGGCTGGGTTTTCGCCTTCAGTATTTCTGCTTTGAAATTCCGAAACAAATCCGTTGATAGAGAAATTAAACTGGCGAACTAAAGGAAATCAAGCAACGAAGACAATAAAAGAGGAAACCGAGAAAATTTATTAAAATTCGTATCAGTACTCGTATGCATTCGGTAGGTAGTTCGTTCAAAGTAAAACTCCTAGATTGTTCCTTATTTATGCTAACCTATGCGTCAATGTTTTTTTTCTTCTTCGCGAGCCTTGTCCAATCGTTGTCTGTGAAATATTATATCACAAAATTTCTATTTATATTATATTTATATTTCACAAAATTTTTTGTTTCTGGACTGACATTTTTCTTTGTCAGTATCACACCTGCGTAATACCTCCTTCCTTAAAACCAGTTTATAGGTATCCAACCTTTAAACTTAGTTCGACTTGTCTCATTGTTATCGTTTCTGATGATGTCATTGAGAGTGATCTGGTGGGTTCTGGTAACTCTTATATGTATCTTTTTTCGATTGAAACATTTATTGAATAATTTAAGGGTCGTTCAGTCCCCAGATCTGCAGCTACATTTGTATTCAATTATAAGTGCTGCAATAAATGTACCTCAGATTCCTCTAAAAATGCTTCTGGCTCTCTCTGGAATCGAATTCAACACGTATTCACAAAAGTGTTTCTTATTCTGTATTTCGATTGCTAAGTTGTTGAGCTCTTCCATAATTGTTGTGTCTAATTTAACGGTATCTAATTTGACATTAATGTAACTGTCTTCAAGTTCGTTTGTATTGAATCTATCTCTTAATTCAATTTCTATTGATTTACTTATCGATCTTGTACTAGTATCTACCGTGTTTAAAGTACAATTTTCACCTAAAGTTAATATGCCTAAATTACTAAGAGTTCCTTCTGTTTTTCCATTGTTACATTTACAATCAGTGGAGACGCGTGAGTAGAAAGTGTAGGCGTTCAGTTCATAAAATTTTATATTTTTATTAAATTCTTTGTTCTTTTTGTTTTTAATTCATTTGTATGCCATTTTTTAAGTTATAATTTGCCGCAAAGTACAAAAAACAGCTTTTCCACTAAAATTATAATCAATTGAGATGATTTTCCTTTTCACACCTCCACTCAAAATAAAAGCTCAAAGTAAACTCAATCCATCATATATCCTATATAAATTTCCTATTTCGTTCATATTCATGGTTTTGTTTTTACTACACCCAACACACAACGACACACACATATTCCTACCTCCTGCAGTACCTACATTTGGTCTATTCCTATAAATTTTCCTTATCCGCATGTACTCGCAAGGTTGACTTGAGCAAAACTCACCCATTTTGCTTGACTTCGTTCACAGCTAAGATGAACGAATTTGTTGATACGATGTGCGTCTATTTTTGATGGATACATTTCGCGTCCAACTCAACTGAACGAGTCGAATGAATGGAAAGAATTGCTATCGCAGGTTAAGGCTGAACTATAATAATCGGAAGCTAATGTCATAATTCTACGTTAAGTTTCCTTCAGTACTGTCAATTGCTCAAGTAGCCCATAATAGGCGTATGTGTTCAGAAGCAAAGGTTCTCGTCCGATCACCGAAATTAGATGGTGGACCGCTTGTCAAGTTTTCATACGTACACTTACGAAAGCGAATCCATTCGCTCGTTCGTAAGTGAGCAAAAGTGAACGAAACTTAACGAATCGAAGCAAAAGCTATTATGGTCACACAATACAAATCCTGTGTATTCGCTCTTGTTTCGGAGGTGGTCGTACGAAAGCATTCTACTATTATAGTTCAGCCTTTAGTATTTTGTTCTGTTATGAATTATGTTTTGGCTCAATTGCACGAGAAGCTGGCACGAGTTGGGAAAATACACTGAGAAATTGACTGAAGGTGGTTGATGTCAGTTAAGAAAATTATAGAAACAAAAATATTGTTCTCTGAAAGTTAGGCGTTCATGAACGAAATGAACAATAGAACGCGTCGCCACTGTTTACAATTATATTTTATATCTTCAGTGACAACAAATATAGGTATAAATATGTTTGCTATAATTTTGTATAACATTTCAGTACATGAATTAATGGTCTTTAAGTTACAGTTATTAACTTTGTTGCGCATAAAAACATTTATTGCGCAATTTGTGAAATCAAGAGTGTTCTTATATAATTCAGTTTTACAGATATAATTTCCATTTCTTTTTCGTTAGCAAATTATTTGGCACATCAATTGAAAGAAGTTTGTTCCAATTTTTAGGATTTTTCAAATAAATCAAATTTTGCTTTTGTTATAATTGGTATTTGTAATAATACAATGATCTCCTGGTTCTTTATATAACTTTTTATTTCAATTTCTTTAATAATATTTGAGTAATTTACGGTTGTTACAAGTAAAAGGGAGTTGTCTAGGTGCAATGGGATGAATAACACCATTTTGGATAAGAGTAAACTGTCTAAAATCTGCTCTATTTCTATTTTTAACTACATAATCTTAAAATTTATCTTATTCATTATTTCGTTAAAGTATGAGTGTATTGCATTAATTTCCTGAATTTCTTTACCTTCTATCCTCATAAGATTTATTGACTTAATTATTTCGTTGATTTTGTCAGAGGTTACGTTCTGAATAGCTTCTACGTCAATTATCTGCTTGCTTAATTTTGTCATAATTTTGATATTTATATCTAAGTTCCTAACACTTATTTTGTTTACTAAAGTTACCTTACTTCTTATTTACCTGATGTGTCCTTTAAGGTTAAAATACGTGTGTTTGCTACTATCGGCTAATTTCCTTATTTATTATTTGATCCTGATAAAGTTTTGATATATTAAACGGTCCTTTAAATTTACTTTCAAATTTACTCTTTACTATATTTTTTCCTAAAACCTGTTGACCTTCTTTTACTATATTTTTTCCTAAAACCTGTTGACCTTCTTTTATACTCTACGTGCTTTCCTATATGTTTGTCGTATCTAGATTTTACCTGCCTAGATGAAAGTCATGTTTCTAGCTATTACTGATTTATTGAAGAGATTTGCTTTTAACTAATTTTTTTTTTTAAGAAAACTCATTAAGTAGCCGAATGTTCTCTTCTCATGATTGTCATCTAACGCACTAGGTGTGTTTGCTAAATTTCCATATACAAGTGAATATGGAGTGTACCCAGTTGTAGTATGTACGGTTGTGTTATAACAGAAGGATAGGGAATTCGTTCATGCTAATCTTCAATGTTATATACATAGTTCTTTTCCTGTAACCTTTTAAGTATTCCTGTAAGCGACAGTGTGCCCTTTGCTTTGCTTGTGTTTTTTGCTAGTAGTGATAGCATTTCGAAAATCTTAAAAAACTCCTCCGCAAAATTCCATGCCGTTATCTAATCCAAAATTTAAAATTCAACCGTTAGTGATTGTTCTAGCTACTATTTCTATTGCTTTATCTTTTAGTGGTATGAATTTAATAAATTTTGATAGGTCGTTCAGAGGCCCACATAAATTCATTGATATTTTTTCGAGTGCTCTATCTGACTGTTGACTGCTTTCATCGGATTCCTTTTCGTTTGCCTGGTTACTTCTTCTGTTTGGCAATGTTTGCAATATATTATAAATTCTTCAATGTCTCTTTATATCTACAGTCTGCCATCCCTACGCTCATTTACAATAATATTCCAGCTGTCAGCTCCTTAGACAAAGCCAATCTGCTTACTGCCCACTTTGCAGCGAATTCCACGCAGCTAGATAATGCTTTGTCTACGTCTGTACTTGAGACCGTCAAATTCTCCGTGGGACAAGTCCACTTTCGCACTCGTACAGTTGCAGAGTACTCAAAGCTCTTAACATACACAAATCCGATGGTCCAGATGGTATCCCCCCACCAAGCACAGGCACCAAGCCGGACGGGCTGGTTAGGCTAAGCTCAGGCGACTGTGGGGTCACAGGTGGCGGATAGTGAACGGCCTACAGAAATGGAGGCTAACTGCGAATACCCAATAAGCAGTCCCCGACCAAGAGCGGCAGAGAAGTAGGGCTTGGCTGAAAAGGTTAAAGGAACCCCTATGAACTCTCTGCGACAAGACGAGTAAGCACCGTCTTCCATATATGTGCTTTTCACCTCAAGGTGGCTACAAGGGATACAGGAAGGAGAAAATGGCGAGATCCGGACAAATCCGCCACATCGTGAAACGCGCGGCTTCTTTGCCCGAAAGGGATGCTGCACATATACATACATATATATATATATACATAGGTATATATATATGTATATACATATGTATATATATATGTATATATAAAAAAACAGACGCAGAAAAATACATCAAACGATGCAAACAAAGAGGTCAAACAACCTAGACCTGATGCTATCGTCATTAAAGTGACGGGGACCCTCTCATACGCGGTGACACTACGCAACGTGAAAGCAGACCCCAAACTGGAAACAGTGGGAAAGGCGGTAACTAAAATCAGGAGGACACAGAAGGGAGACCTCCTTATACAATTCAAGGAGAAGGGAAATACGACAAACGAATTTAAAGGCGTCATTAATGAAGCGAATGTAAGTTCGCTTACGCATCGCACTACCCTTGAGGTCAAAGCCATCGATGAGGTCACGACTATAGACGACGTAATCAATGCAATCGAAGCCCAGTTTGGAGTGAAAGTTTCATCGGCAGATATCTTGTCCCTGCGGAGGGCGCACGGAGGAACCCAAACAGCAACGATCAGCTTTCCCGCAAAAGACGTAAGAAAGCTGTTAAAAGTAGGAAGGATTAAAATCGGCTGGGTTAACTGTCGCATGCCCGAACGAACCCTCCTTAAAAAGTGCTTCAAAAGTTTAGAGTTTGGTCATCTAGCCTGGAAATGCAAAAGCGAAGAAGACCGCTCCAAGCTATGTAGGAGATGTGGAGCAGAAGGCCACATAGCGAAGAATTGCAACAAGGATCCATCCTGCATGTTCTGCAAGAAAGACCACCCGGACGCCGCGCAGAATGTAGCCGGCAGCAGCAAATGCCCAGTATTCCGGAGAGTTATTACAAGCAAAATACCATGAAGATTCTACAGATAAATCTTAATCACTGTAGAATAGCCCAGGACATCCTATCACAAACGGCGAAGGACGAAAGCGCTGACGTTATTATGATCAGCGAACCATATAAATGTCCCGAAGAGAACAACAATTGGATCTGCGATAAGGCAAAACAGGCGGCGATATGGATTGTGGACGCTATGTCTTTCAAGAAACAAACGACCAAACAGTCGGCTTCGTGCGGGCGAAAATAAATGGGATCCATTTTTATAGCTGCTATGCCCGACCCAATTTGACGGCCAGCGAGTACCAACCAATGCTGGATAATTTAACCTCTGCGCAAGCTTTTCTGTCTATCCTACTTTTCAGGGCTCTTTCCGAGTAGATGGAACACAGCATTTGTCTAGCCCGTCCCTAAAAAGGCGGATCTTCCTCCCTGTCCAATTACCGACCCATTGCACTTATGTCCCTTCTTTCCAATTTCATGGAAACGCTGATAAATCGTCAGCTTATAAAATATCTCGATTCACGAAACCACCTTAATGGCCGGCAGTATGGTTTTCGTAGCAACAGGTCCACTGGTGATTTAATGGCATATCTCACCGAGAAGTGGAATCAATCTCTCCATCACTTCGGTCAAAATATGATGGTTACGCTTGATATCTCATTTGACAGAGTTTGGCATCAGGCTCTTTTGTCGAAAATGCGTGCATATGGCGTCGATGAGTCTCTTCTTCAATAGATTAGAAATTACATTTCGAGCCGTTCAATGCAAGTTGTTTTGGAAGGCTTCAAGTCTGCAATTCACTAAATAAATGGTGGTGTTCCCCAAGGCTCTGTTTTTTCTCCGACTCTCTATCTTATTTTTATAAATGATCTCTTGTATGCAACTTCTAATCCAATACATTCCTTCGCTGACGACAGTACCCTTTTTCATATTCGTTCCCTAACTCACGTCATTGCTCTTCGTCCTTAGAAGCGGAACGACAACGTATGTTAAACACATTAAATTCCCACCTGGACAGCATAATCAAATGGGGTTAAACCAACAGAGTGGAATTCAATGCTTCCAAAACACAATGCTGTCTCCTGTCTCTCAAGTGAAACAATAACCCTCAACCATTATCCATGAATGGTACTTGCATCGCTGAAACCGAAAGACTTGCCATTATCGGTACGTGTATTAATAACCATCTTCGATGGAATGATCACAAAGCTGGGTATAACGCCCTGGTGCACCCAAGACCATTCTACACATAATAGACAGGGTACAGAATCGCGCGTTAAAAAATGCACCAGCGAAATAGCCAGTTGCATTCCTCCCCGTCATGTTTCGAACGCACATCAGTTCACCATTAAGCCTGTGGCGATGCACATAATGAACACAGCGCGCTAACAGATCAATTTTCCACACACCAGGAACGCCCCTCGTATGACAATGACAATGACAGGACAAGAACGAACGGGAGAACAAATGTCAGCAGTAAATATATAAAAGAACTCTTCTCCGTTTAACCTTCGAAGCGTGCGCAACGAAATTCAATTTTACAGTGTATAAGTAACTGAAATAAATAAAGTATTTGTTTGTACAGTTAAAAATTAATTAATTCTGTGGTATATCACCACAAATGGTGACCCCGCATAAAAAACCACAATAATAAAATGCACAGCTTAAGAAAGGCGTATTTGCAACAAGCAAATATATTTTTTGAGTCAAAGAGAACGCCATTTTAACACCAAAAGAGAAGTTTTCTCGCCATACGGACGCCGTTTTGGGCAAGGAGCATACGGCATACATATATGACATACAAAAAAACCGCCGATCAGCAAGAACGAGGTTAGGGTAGAAGCACCACCCGAGCACATGTCTACTGTGACGGCGGCGTGAGATTTTTTTGAGCGAATCGCCAAGAAACGACGTCAAGCAGCCGCTGAAGAACGCACGTAGATATTATTTTTCTTTATATATATTGTATGCATCTGTTCTCCACAAATTATTCGAATAATTAATTTTTTATGCGTAATAAATCGCGTAAGATAAGTAGATTAATACAGACTCAACTACTATGACAAATACAGACGAAGACAACAGCGAAGATGAGGGTAAGGCCACACGTGAAAAAGACACGACACGTGGGTCAGATTGTGGAAGCGCCGGGTTAAGCACAGCTAAAGGAACTGAAGCGGGGCATGGACACGATTTACTGGAAAATAATATAACGGGAATATCGATGAAGATTCCCCCGTTTTGGTCCGAATCTCCTCAGATATGGTTTGCACAGGTGGAGGCACAATTCGTCACACACAAAGTGACATCAGATCGCGCAAAATTCAGCATCGTGGTAGGCAATATGGAAGGTCGCATACTCACGCAGGTTTCAGTTGCGGTCCTAGACCCCCGGCTCTTAAGAAATACGATAATTTGAAGAGAAGAATACTCTTAGTTTTCACAGACACAGAACAAACGAAGATAAAGAATTTGTTGTCTGAAGTAGAGCTAGGAACGAGACGTCCATCCCAACTGTATATGGAGCTGAAGAACTTAGCCGCAGGCAAGATCAACGATGATTTTCTGAAATCCTTATGGTTAAAGAGGCTACCCACACAGGTACAGGCAATTCTGCAAGCGACCAACAACGAGTTGAGCGAATTGGCGGTGCTAGCGGACAAAATTATGGAGGTAGGAGAATTCACCCAGATAGCATAAGCTCCAACAGCTGAGCCGGCCAGACAGATCAGATTCAAGGACGAACGTCCGTCATTGGAAGCGAAAATGGACGATATGATAGGTCGAATAGTGAGGCTAGAGAAACTATGCAATGAGCGACACAGAAAACGAAGTCGAACAAGGGAGCGACATACAAGTACACAGAGGGGAGAGACAAGCGAGAATGCGCTACGAAGCTACGCAACCAACACGTGTTGGTATCACCTGCAACACGGTAAAAACGCTACCAAATGCCGCCCTCCTTGTCGGTTTGAGAACTAGCCAAGGGGAAACTAGAAGAGCAAACGTTAGAAGAATCGGCTAACGTTTGTATAGAAAGGATTTATGCCACCGATTCATCAACCTTTACAGATTTCCTGGTCGACACTGGAGCCGATATTTCAGTCATCCCACCTTCAGTTGAAGATAAGACGAAAAGCCCAGAAGATTTAAAACTGTACGCTGCGAATGGTACTATTATCCGAACATACGGAAAGCGACGAAAGAGGTTGCAGCTGGGAAAAGATAAGTATTTCACGTGGGAATTCATAGTCGCCGATGTTAAAAGTCCGATTATAGGCATCTATTTTTTAGCTCACTACGAGTTGACGATAGACAGTAAGCCCCGAAAATTAATCCACAACGAGTTAAAAAAATAACGTAACGAACGAAAACCACGAGTATACAACAACGAGTATTACAATGATCGACACGAAAGATGATTTTGCTGTAATTTTGAACGAGTATAAGAGCATTACTTCTCCTGCAAGCAAAATAGCAGAACCAACGAACGCCACGATTACACACCAAATCCTAACGAAGGGTCTCCCCATTTTTTCACGACCGAGAAGATTACCACCGGAGAAGTTAGACGCAGCACGGGCTGAATTTAAAAGTTTGGTTGAACAAGGAATTTGCCGCCCATCGAATAGTAACTGGGCAAGTCCATTGCACATGGTGAAGAAGTCAAATGGAGAGTGGAGACCTTGCGGCGACTACCGAAGTCTTAATGTAGTAACTGTTCCAGACAGATATCCAGTTCCTTACATTCAGGATTTCTCCAACCTTCTGCACAGCAAGTCAGTCTTTTCAATTCTGGATTTGGATGGAAATAGAGCCTTTGCAACCCAGTACGGCGAACCAAAAAAATGAAGCAGCAACAGAGATCTCGAAGCCTAAAGTAACAAAGTCAGGCAGAATCGTCCGTAAGCCGCAACGTTTCTACTAGGAGAGGAGTAATGTGGCGATGCACAGCGCGCTAACAGATCAATTTTCCACACACTAGGAACGCCCTCGTATGATAATGACAATGACAGGACAGAAAAGAACGGTAGAACAAATGTCAGCAGTATATATATAAAAGAACTCTTCTCCGTTTAACCTTCGAAGCGTGCTCAACGAAATTCAATTTTCCAGTGTATAAGTAATTGAAATAAATAAAGTATTTGTTTGTACAGTTAAAAATTAATTAATCGTGTGGTATATCACCACAAGCCCAACTTCGGTCGTACTGTCAAATATAGGGTTTCGTTTATAAACCAAACGACACGAAAGTGGAATGATCTGCCAGGCTCCGAATTTCCCCATCACTACAACTTTCTAACATTTAAAGCCAACGTGCACAGGCTTCTCCTCTGTTCCTCTTCCCCATTTTTCTAAACGTCCGCACCCTGAAAAAAAAATTAGGGTATTCATAACCCTTTGGCGCGCGCAAATTATAAAAAAAAATTGTATATTACCTCCTAACAGTCCATCATGATTTTCCTTCATTATCCGTTTTCTTTCCTCTAAATCAGTGATTTCTCTCTTCATTACCGCCCTGTTCCTCTGATTTATCAAGGTGTAATACTTCTATTTGTTCGTCTTCTAATTCAACTGCATTATCTGCAATTATTGCGTTCTCCTTCATCATGCTACGAACCATTTGGTCGATTAATTCGTCTATTTCC